>OX451740.1:1317232010-1318432010 GCA_948472305.1 Vicia faba
GAGCACTCTATTCCAAAGGGCCAAATCCTTAACATTAAGCCCACCTTTTGTGGATGGTTTGCAAATCTTATCCCAAGCAATATGGCTTTTTTTACTCACAGTACTGCACCCTGTCCAGAGGTAAATTCTACAAACAACAGTGGTTCTATGCAAGACAGTCTTGGGGAATAGGAAACACTGCATCCAGAATGATGAAATAGCATACAAAACACTCTTAATGAGTTGCAGTCGACCTGCATAACTCAGCAAACTAGAGCTCCAATGTGTAATTCTGCAGATCAATTTATCCACAAGAGGCGTGTAATAGATCACCGAGAGATTCTTGCTGGTAACAGGCACACCCAAGTAACGAAACTGGAACTTACCCTCTTGGTAGGAAGTCATACGTAGAATACGCTCTTTGGCATCATATGTCATCCCACCAAAATAGATGCTGCTTTTTGTGGGATTCATCTTCAAACCTGTGGACTCAAGGAAAGTTTGTAAGGTTTGATGCACAAGCTCAATCGACTTAATGTCCCCCCTGATAAATAATAGCAAATCATCCGCGAAAATCATGTTAGTAATTGACAACCTCTCACACTTGAGGTGATGATTGAAATCCGGATTCTTTTGCATTTCGAAGAATAATCTATTCGAATACTCTATTGTGATGACAAATAAGAGAGGAGATAATGGATCCCCTTGACGTATGCCCCGTCTAGTTTCCATTTTATCCGTAACCTTACCATTTAGATTGAAGGGATACGAAACAGTAGTCACAATTGTCATAACCCAGTCCACAAACTTCCTTGGCATACCAATTTCACACATGATATGCTCCAACGCACACCAGTCCACCATATTGTATGCTTTTTGGAGATCTAGTTGGATCATGCATCTAGGGAAAATCACTTTTCTGTTATACCCTTTAATCAGCTCTATTGCAAGTAATATGTGATTTTGAATATTCTGCCCTATCACAAAGCCAACCTGAGCTTTATTAATCACACTGCCCAGAACCTTGCCCAATCTAGTAGTGAGAATCTTGGATATTATTTTATAAAACGTGGAATAACCAGCTATCGGTCGATAGTCACGAATGGTCTTGGCAGTAGGGTGTTTGGGGATAAGAGTAACCACCGTTTTATTAAATGCTTTGTACATCACATTATACTCAAAAAACTTGTTAATAACCTCTATCATATCCTGCTCAATTACCTCCCAGCTAGATTTGAAGAATTTCGCCCCATATCCATCAATGTCTGGACTTTTTAAATCACATATACCCTTTAATGCTGCTCTAATTTCAGACACAATAACAGGTGCAATAAGGCCACTTCTCTGCAGCACAGACAACTGAGGACCTTCCCTCATAGCTTTTATGTCGATCATTTGCAACCTACTATCGCGCGACCCCATGAGGTTCCTGTAAATGTCACAAACCTCAGCAGTAATATCATCAGGATGCTGAATTACAAAACCATCATCTTTATACAGTATTTTGATGGTTGTAGCAGAATGCTTAGCTTTCAGAGAAGCATAGAAAAATGCAGTATTGTTATCTCCTTTCCTAAGCCAGTCAATTTTGGTTCTTTGCCTCATCATTTGGTCATTAATCTCTTGCAAATAGATAAGAGATTCAGTATAACATTTTACTTTTTCAATAATCTCAGTGTTCATTCTATCCAGGAACAGCTCCTCTTGGGCCATTCTAAGATCAGTCCTGGCTTTGGCTATGGTTCTGTTTACATTGGACAGTTGCTTACTCATTCTACTAATAGGGGCCTATAAACGCAGGAGCTTGAACCAAATCTTAGCCATAGGTCTTCCCTTCATTGGTTTATGCCAACTACCAACAACAGTCACAAGGTAACCATCCATCTGGATTACACTATTAGTAAACTTGAACTGTGAATCCTTAGCCTCCCTCTGCACATGACCATTCAAACAGAGCATATTATGATCTGAGACACTACAAGGAAGAATAGCCAGTTTCAAGTCAATATTATCCATCAGCCACTCAATGTTTCCCAAGACATGGTCAATTCTAGAATATATTGTCCTCACAGTATGCTTGTTAGTCCAGGTTTAATAATCCCCTATGCTATCTTTCTCATATAGCCCAACTTTATCCATCGAATCTTTGAGATCCACAATTTCAGCATTAGTCACCATGTTTCCCCCAATTCTGTCCATAGATTTGATCACATTGTTGAAATCACCCATAATGAACTAGGCTCCTTGCTGGCTATTGTAAACACTCTCCAAATCTTCCCACAGTCTTCTTCTGTCATCCAAGCTTTAAAAACACCATTCAAATCATAGACCCCACAGTGGATCATCTATGCATAACATTTAACCAATCTAACCTCAACCCTGTTATCATCCCAATAGATCTAGATTCTACCATTGGGGTGGTACTGATAGTTATCAACGAAATAACCTCTAAGCTTCAGCTGCCCTCTAACTTTATTAGCCTTATCATATTTCACTAGAGTTTCAATAAGAATAGCTATCCTAGGGTGAAGATTAAGGAGATGGGAGCTAATCTCCCTTAACTTCCCTATTTTATTTAACCCCCTCAAATTCCAGGATATAATCATTGCCCAGTATTTTGAAACTCTAGGAGATCATTCAAAATCCCTAGAGCATCAAAACCATTATCACACAACAAATCACCTGATGTTGCAGCAAGCCCCTGATGTTTTCCTCTTCCAGACACACTTCTAGGGGCCTCTTTCCATGCTTCCTCAGACGATTCCATCTGCTTTATAACAGGATCCTTCCTCCCTGGAGTTTGAACTACAACCTC
Organism: Vicia faba; assembly: GCA_948472305.1. NCBI lineage: Eukaryota > Viridiplantae > Streptophyta > Magnoliopsida > Fabales > Fabaceae > Vicia > Vicia faba. Next base: position 1,317,234,805 of record OX451740.1, read on the forward strand.
ATTCTGATAACCTGCTGGACCAATTCCCACTGAGCTTGAAGAACTATTTAATGCCTGCGATCCATCTGGAGATTTTGGAACCCAATGCTGCTTAGGAATGACTTTATCACAGTTGTGCCCAATCTTTTGACACTTACGAAAGAAAAGGGGCTTCCATTCATAAACAATGGGCTGCTGAAACTTAACCCCTTCGTCATCCACAATGGTGATAGATTGAGGCAACTCCTTTGTAACATCCATTTCCACTAGGATACTCACACATGATAGTCGCAATCTATTGGTGGTACAATCATCTGTTAAAATCGGATTACCCAGGTAGCTACCAATTTTGCAAAGGCTTGTATCGCCCCAAAAGATGAGAGGCAATTGGGGAAGTTTAATCCAGAGTGGAAGAGTGCGCAGTAAATCATCCTTCAATTTAAACTCAGGCCTCCATTCACAAATTAAAAGGGGAACATTTCTGAACATATAGGGGCCACGCATAAGGACCTTATCTCTGTCCCCAAAGGATTTGAACCGGAGAATGAAGAACACATCATCATTGTAGTACATGTCTGGAAGTTGAACTAAACTCCAATTCCTAATCATGAAATTCTTAACCCCATTCATGCTCAATTCCAACCCTAGGGAGTATAGAACAAGAGAAGGTTCCCAAAATTTCACTTCTGATACGACATCCTCCTCCCTAATCACTGCTTCAGTTGTGCCATTAACAATCGTCGGAGCTATGAATATCATGGGTATCCCTCTCGCAGGGTTCTTATTGTCATTCAGTACATCCACCCATAGCTTACGCCCTTCAGCTTGTAAGGATTCCACTAGGATGGACTTCATTGGCACATCGTTATCCTCGCTACTCACGACTTCCTCTTGGGATTCAACAATACGAGTGCTACTAGAACAAACTTGCTGGCTTGGCTCACTCTCCTTTGCAGACGGGTGCGGTGTCTTCGGAGAGGCTGGCGACAGTGGCACCGTCTTCTTCGGACGCCCCGACTTCCCTTTCCCTCTCCCCATCTCTCTTTTTCCTATAATTATTATTATTATTATTATTATTATTATTATTATTATTATTATTATTATTATTATTATTATTATTACTGTTATTATTAGTATTATTAGTATTATTACTACTGTTATAATAATAATTATTATTATTACTGTTATTACTATTATTATTATTGTTACTGTTATTATTATTATTATTATTATTATTATTATTATTATTATTATTATTATTAATATTATTATTTATTATTATTGTTGTAGTTTTGTTATTATTTGTTTATGTCCAAAATGAAAAAACAGAAAGAGAAATTGGGACCACTCCATATCAAGAAGGAATCCACTTGTTGCACCAGAAGCTTTATTAAAATATCCATACAAAAATCTGCATTGACAAAGTGAAGAGTGTGTCCATAAACAATGGCAATTTTCCTACTCATAACTTGTCCAAACCTGCAAAAACTCTGCTATAAAACACTCCACAAATGTCAAATGACCCAAGTCCAAACAAGTTGCTGCTTCCCTGCTACAAGCCAAACTTAACACTCCAAAAATTTGCACCAGTTGAAGAATTACACAAAGATGGTTAAAGCAAAACCTGTATGAAAAAGCCGTAAATCAGCACATCAAATATGAAGGGGGACGACCATTCTGATTCTGATTCACTATACAAAGACAACAATACATAGAACAGAAGGGGGACGACCAAGGATAGAGAGGGAAAAAATGTTAGAGAAATACTCACAAAAATTTGTCCCCATCTTCCTCAATACACTACAACTCCCTGCATAACCAAAACCAATATCCTCCACTCTTTCTCTTCAACCTTTACTCCATGAACCTGTTAGAACTTACCTTCACATCCATACAAACTTGCGACAACCCCTTAACCTCACCCTTGTTCAACTTCCTCCATACTCCAAGTTAACAACAACAAACCTGCATCAACATTTCAACACAACCTTCATTCAACTTATACCATATTCACAACAAAATAGCAGCAACATTCATCATTCAGCTGCGACACCTTCACAAGAAGATCACTCAATAGTAGTCAACGAAAAATTCTGCACCAAGCATCTTAACGACATAGTAAAAACTTGGAGCAGCTACGACAACAACACCGCATGATTTTCGAGCAGAATCTTAAAAAAATAAAAAATATAGAAGATGCAATCGAAGCACTGTACCTGAACAAACCAGAGTAAATCTTGTCTTCGTCGATAAATCATTTGAATTCATTCTCTATTCTACTTTAAAATCACTTGCTCAAATTTTGTTTTGACTATTGATGCTTTTAGAACTCCATTTTTTATGTGTTTATATGGTATGTTTACTACTACTTGAGAGTGTTGATTCCGAGAGCAATGTTTGATCGTTGTTGTTGTTTGTATGTGTAAAGACTCATAAACAAATATAAGTTATTGTTAGATGAGATGAAAACTGAAGCCGGGAGAGTGAGAGGTCTGAAGCGCGAGAGAACCGAGAAAGCCATTGGCGGAGGAAGTGTCAATTTTGGTATATCGAGTAGCAGAGGGAGTTTGATTCGAACAGGGAGACTGATTTATTGCTATTAGTGATGAAGGTAGATCGTGAAAAGTTATTGTTGAAGAAGATTATGCGGTGAATGATGGATGAAGATATAGATAAATGAATGATGCACTGATGAAGAACCGTGTTGAAGAAGATGAAGAAAAACAAGGATAATATTTAAGAAATTTTAGTGTGAATCTACAGAAATATGGAGGAAGGGAGAATCAGTCAAGAGTGAGAGAGACAAGATGCACTAATGCCCTTTTCTTCGAAGGGTTTTTTATTCCGTTGGATCTTGAGTAGGAAGCTGGATCCAGACCCGACCTAGTCCGACCCAACAACTTTGTTTTTTTTGTTTTTATTTTTGTTTGGTTATTGGATTTTTATAGCATTTTGGGCTTCAACTCACCTAGTTCTTCCAAGCCCATCTGTATTTCTAACTCCACTCTAATTTTCTATTTCCAGACCTTTTTTTCATTAAATAACTGAATTTAATTTTAGATTATTAATCTTAGAATAAATTAGTTTAGATATAATTTTAGCATTTTTAGGATTAATTTAGTTTAGTTTAGTATTTTTATAATAACTTAGATTTAAATTAGAATTTTATAATTAACTTATTTTATATTTAAATTAGTTTAGATATAATTTAGTAACTTTAGAATTTTATTTGATTTAGAATTTTCATTTAATATAGATTTAATTTAATAACTTTATATTTTTTATTTGATTTAGATTTGGTTTAGTAATTTTGGAATTTTATTTGTTTTAGATTTAGTTTATTAATTTTAGAATTTTATTTGATTTAGATTTAGTTTAGTAACTTTGGAATTTTCATTTGTGTTAGATTTAATTTAGTAACCTTAGAATTTAAATTTAGTTTAGATTTAATTTACTAATTTTTTTAAAAAAATTTAGTTTAGATATAATTTAATAATTTTAGGATTATTTTTATAATCTTAGAATTCGTAGTTAGTTTAGAATTATTTTAGTAAGTAATCTAAGAATTTTAATTTAGTTCAAATAACTTCTTTAGATAGTTAGTTACATTCTTTTTTTTTTGTATTTAAATATCTATATCAATTTAATTTCTCGGTGCCTTTTGGTCATTAATCTGTTTCGTTAGATTTTTTTTTTTGTGAATTTTCGAAGGCTTATATTTTGATGTCCATTTTATCTTACTCCCTCGATTTACTCCAAGGAAATTGATTATATTGATTCACTTCATGTCATCGAACATATCCAATATGATTCTGTGAAACCCCTTCATACTTTTTTAGTTTTGTTAATCTTAAATTAAAACTCCTAAAAAATCAATTTTTAAACTTACATTCATTTAAGCTAAAACTTCAACACTAGATCGTCGCATTTTCAAAATCTCATTCCCACACTCATTTAGCAAGCAAATCATTTTTAACCGAAAATAGATATTTCAAAAGGTTCCTATAGGATACTATAAATACATAGGGTGTTAGTATCTTCCCTTTTTATAACCAACCCCCGAACTTTCGATCTCTTTTAAATGCATTGTATTTTTCTTTACTTTTAGTATTGTACTTACTTTGCATATTTATGGGTTTTATTCAGCACTTTTCCCTTTTCCCTTGGAAATGATAAAGTGCGGTGGCGACTCTTGCTTATTTGAGAGTCAAGTTAATCAATAGTTTGAACTCCGATTTTCACCGCTACAGAATTGGCGACTCTGCTGGGGAATTCCAAAATACTCTAAGTGGGTTAAACCTTATTTGTTATATCTATTTTTGTTATTATTGCTCGTGTGCTTATATGTGTTATTTTATGGTTTTTTGGGTGTTGATTACAACGGACATGTCTTATACCCGAGATAAATACACTTAATATAGGACAAACGATATAGTCATGTTAACTTTGAGGGAGTAATCCCGAAGAAGGAGACATGAAATCCCCCACTCAATGAAGGTCCTCTTGAATGTAGCTTTGTTTATCGAGTAATCAGAAAGACATTGCTGCTTTCGACCTGGGAGCCAGAGAAGCTGAGAGTCGTACAACCCTTAACCCATCTTTTCCTTTTAGATGTAGTGCACAGACTATGAAAGATTAATCTGGAACTAGTCATCGCACGATACTGCACTTAGACGAGTTTTTCCTGCAAATATTACTAAATACCGAGTAATTGGGAAGTTGGTAATATCCGAAGGAAAGATGTAGACTCTAGGAACCTTTTAGAACCTTGTTCAATAGATGATAAACCCTTAGTACATATCTTACAAATTGATTCTCACCCTTTGACTCCATGCTCATCACGTTAAACCTTTGAACCTTGTATGTGTTTGTTGCATAGCCATACATTCATGCATTCATAAACATCATGACATGCTTGTGGCATACGTGGTCATTTCATTTCTAGGGAACTTTATCTTTTATTCTCGTAACAAGCTCATTACTCATAAATGGACACTAGAAAGAGGAGTACCATCAGTTACAATGTTTGGATGCTAATTCAAGTTGAGGTCACGAAGTGTGAAGATAAAGATCGGCAAGAAGATTTTTACGAACTTCAGCTTCAAGAAGAGATTGATCATCTGGAAAGCATTATCAATATAAGGGATATGCTCATTAAAGAGCTAATTGAGAGACCAAAGATCGAAGCAACAAATGAGATCTTTAAAAGGGCCTAAGAGTGGAGTAATGAGAATCTAGTTTGGGGTACCCTTACTGATGTAGAGTTTGGGGAAACATCTTAGGATTTATGATTTATATTTTTGATGATCACCTTCAGGTATGTCGATTGGGATCTCTTGGCTTTATATTTTGTAGCCTTTAGGCTCTTAACTTTGTACTAAACTCATTTGTCACATTTTGTTGTTAATTATTTCTCGCTTGAAGCTTGAATCAAAATTTGAGGTCCTTAGAAATGAATTGAACTTACCATTTGCATAATCATGCATCATTCTACATTTTTGTTTCACCTTCTAAAGTCATTCCCGAGTCTTATTTTCCCTTTGGTACAATAGTACAACGCTCGTGCTAAGAGGAAGATGGAAAATATTAAGCATGAAATTTCTGAACTCCGCAAAGAGGTAACTATTTTGAAGGCTGGTATGGAGTATCAGAATGCTTTGGTTGAAACTTTGGTTGCTTCCCAAGTCAATCATTCTAGGAAGGAAGAATATATGGAAAATGTCTTCATAAAAATTCTAAAATCATTCTTTCATGAGAAGGTGATAGTCAATGCACCTAGTGATTTCCCTAAAAAAGTGAATATGGGAGTGCTTTTGGATGAAGATGCCCGAGAGGAACGTTTGCCTAAAAATGGTAACTCGACAGATAATGCAAAGAAGTATGGTGATAGCTTCGCCAAGAAAATATAGCAAGACTTCATTTATACTTTTCAAGGAGTGAAAAGGAAACCTATATATAGAAAAAAGAGTTATCAACATCCACAAGTTGCTATTGTTATGCTATCGGTTAATCTAACTCTTACAAATCATCTGCAACTCCAGCGAGGAGCAAGGAGACCCCAAAGAAGGGAAGATCATCATCAGCAACAACGTGTTTTTCCTGTCACCTCTATGGTAAATACAACTTCTGAAGCTCCCAACCAGCAAGCTCCTAATCAGAGAAAAACTCAGTTTGATCCAATTCTAACTACCTATACAAAGTTGTTCCCTGTCCTGATGCAGAGGAATTTGGTTCAGACCCGATCTCCACCGAAGATTCCTGAGAAGATGCCGTGGTACTACAAAGCTAATTTGACTTGTGCCTTTTATCATAGATCCCCTGGGCATAATATCAAACATTGTTATTCATTGAAAGTTGAAGTCCCGAAATTGGTCTGAAGTGGTATCGTGTCATTTAAGGATATTGGTCTTGAGGTTCAAGTAAAGTCTTTACTGAAGATTGAAGGATAGCTTGGATTTTAAAGAAGAGATTCTTCTCAATTTAATTAGCATTTTTACTACTTTTTCATTTGTAATTTTTCTTGTTTATCAATGCATTGTTTGCATGTAAGAACTTGTTTGCATTTGAATGATTATCTTAATATAATGAATATGTTTGTCTTGAAGAAACCCATACGTTTCACTCGTATTTGTTTTCAATTTTAAATTGCTTTTTGAATTATGATACCAACTTTCTACCCATTATCTTTCCTAGGCAGAGATTGGAGGGATGATGATGATATTAAGACGCAAAATTTCTAGTTGTATGCTTTTGGATAAAACCTTGTTGACGATGTACAAACATTGTTTCAAATTCCCAAACACCGAAGATATAAGGGAGTGAAACCCTTGCTAACCCCTTTGAGCCTTGAAGTAGGAGTTTCTTTTTTTTGTTCAGAAAAAACATTCATTTTTTAACTCGGGGCAGGATAGTATTCAATTAATATGATTGAGTATTCAAATCTCATCAAGAGTGCGCGTCTAAGGATACAACAATGGTTATCCTTCAAAAGGATGAGAAAAGTCAAAATCACAATGGTCAACCTTCGCCTATCAGTAGTGTGCATCAAAATAAGACGATATCCCAATGGGTATCTCTCGAACATCAGGAGATCAACAAGATAATGATACTGTAGCGGTAGAAATGTTCAAGACTAAGCCATTGGATTTACTAGACTTATACAAATCAAAATAAAAATCGCCACCGCGCTTTATTGTTTCCAAAGGAATGGGAAAAGATAGAATAAACCAAAAAGAGGGGGAAAGATTCAAGGTAAGGGGGTTCGTTATGAAAAGGGAAGGTATTAGCACCCTAAACATCTACGGTACTCCGCAGGAACCTCTTTGAAAAATCTGTATATTTTGGATATGAAATATGTTGTATAAAATAGATGGTGTGGGTTAGAAAAGAAATATATTTATTATTTTTGCACCCGCCGTGGTTGCGAACCTTTAGTGCCTACGTACCACCTTTTCATGCAATAGGGGGTTAGGGTACACGTAGTTCCTCTTTTAAATATTTTAAAACACAAATGTGTTGGTCAATTTTATGAGATAAAACATCATCGTCATTATCCGTGTGGAAAATATACCTACTACCCACAATCATGAAAAAGGAGAATTTGCATCATCTCAAAGTGGAGGATATGACTTGGATTTTAAAATCAACAATGCCGCACTCAACACCCAAGTGGAAAATATCTCTCTTTACTACATATTGTAGAAGTATAGTTGTTTGCATCACTACAAGGATTGACAAGAGTTCAATCTTTTGAGAAAAGTTTAAAGATAAAAGCCAAAGTGGAAAAATGGTTTGAAATGAGATTGATTGACTTTTAGTCTTCTCATAAAAATGCCAAAGTATTTTCAAGTTTATTGGAGTTTATTTATGAAAATGTTTGAAAATGCATGGACCTAAGTCCAAGTTTATTATAAAAGTAATTCAAGTTTAAAACAAGACGAATTTTCAAAAGGGGGGAGAAGATTTTTGAAATTAAAGAAGATGGGAGGAGAAGAAGAGGCTATCCTAAAGCATAAGGTAAAAGCTAGGGATAAGAACCATCTAATCAACCAGAAGCCAATACTTGACATCATGAGCCAAAATAGAATTCCCATTCTTTGGATTGAAACCAAACAAGCAAATGTACCAGACCTCTTGAGAGAACCAAACTTCAAGTGTATTAAGTCTTCACAAAAATTGGACAGAGTAACGGCTGTATATGGGTGAATTCCAGATTACAAACAAAGGGTGTAATCACAATAACCCGCACACAAAACAAACAAACAACACAATGTCTTGAGATAAACCTCAAGAGTTCCAGACAAAATAATCAGATAAGATCACAAGGTCTCCCATCATAGGCCAAGCTTTCTAATCCTAAGTCCAAAAAGTCTAATGCTCCATAATGCCAAGGGTAGTAATCAAATAGTCCAAGTATCATTAAAGATTTTTAGGGTTTATGTTGATTATTAGGTATCTTTAAAAGAAAATAAAAGCTCAAGTGAGAAAAATAAAAAGTAAAAAGAATATAAAGGGGCTCAAGTGAGCAAAGATGAAAAATAGCATGAAATGTAAATGCTAAAAGTAAATGGTGCATAAAGTAAAGAACATAAAATAAAAACACAAAATAAAATCAACTATTAGTGATTAATGGTTAGTTGGATGATCATCTTGAAACTTTCATTTTGAACTCATTAGAGGATTGGTAGAACCAAAGCCTCCACACAACAAGTTGCATTTGCTTTTTTGTCAAGTATATCATCCATTTGGAATCCTTATGAGTATCATTTAATGATCAACAATGTTTAAGTGATCCGCGTTGACCAAAGGTATTGTAGATCCATTAAAGGATTGGTATAACTAAAGCCTCCACACAATTAATCTCAAGGTTATTGGATCAAAGAGATGAAATTAACATACTTGGGCTTGCAAACATAAGTTTGGTCCATGAATGATCATTTATTCGAATTGGGACAAAATTTAGCATTATGTTAAACAATCGTAAGTGGACTTATATAGAAGTTGCACCTATTTTAAGGTTGGTCAATAGCAATCTATGCACCATTTGTTTTGAGACATGATATAGAGATCATGCTCTAACAACATTTAGTGCAATAAGAAGAGGATGAGATGAAGAGGGATGGGATAGAATATACAAACCACTTTTGGATTAAATTTAATCAAACTATTATTAAAATCATTCATCCATTTTTATGGAGTTAGACTCAACACCATGGATCCAATGATGTTAATAAAGTTCATGATCAAAAATTTAATCCAAGATCAGCCAGAAAATAATAACACAATAATATTACATTTTAATATATACAAAAAGGTTTAAAAATAATGTTTAAAAATAGAAATAAAAGAGAAAAATATCAACTATGTCCAAATTAATCAAGAAATAAAAGTAAGACCATAGAAAAATCAGAAATGAACTAAAATAATTTTATAAATTTATTGGAATTTTTTTTAAGTCAGAAACTATTTTTAAAATTAAAAGAAAGGGGTAAAATAAACCAAAAATGATAAAAAAATAGCAAAGTCAGAAACAAAAATAAAATAAGGTCACCAATATTTGTCACAATATCATTGGATCATTCCATAATTTTTTCAGAATTTAAAAATGCATAAAAGTATTTTTAAACATTTAAAACAATTCCAATAAAGTGTAAATTTATAAGAAATACCAAAACAAAAAATTAAATTGTGAAAAAATAAAAATCAGAAAGAGAATAATCAAAAATATTTTTCATAATTTTTTCAGATTTTTTGGACTAAAAATGAATTTTCTATGATTTTTTGAAGTTTAAAACAATTAAATATAAAAAATCAGAAAAGAAAATAAAAGTCAAAAATATGTGGACCATTGGATGAGAGTCAAAACGCTTTAGTAATCAAATCCAAGGGATCTGGCACGCTGTGCATATCATGGTTATTATGTGAATAAAGCACTAAATCAATTATTAAATCAGAATTCAAAAATAACAAGTGGCGTGCCATCATTGGCTGGAAGATGACACATTGGTCATCTTCAACCTCCAGCCAACGTGAATTGCAGGTCTATCAAACTGTAAAATCGGAAGCTCAGACCTATGATATTCGCTTCGTCTCTTCAAGGAGAAGACAACCACACCCTCGCGCCAAATTTATATAAAATGTAGCTCAAGCAATTTGGAAAGAAATTTTTGAAAAGGGATTTGAAATTTCAAGGTCAAAACATGTTTCCAGTAAGAAGTAAGTGTTACGACTAGAACCAGGGAAATGAGAGCATTACAATGATATCAAAGTTTTGAAGAATTGATGAAGGAATATACCTATTGAAGTTGAGTTGCAGAGCTCTGAAACTGGACTTCTATGGAGCAATATAGGGCACGATTCTTGAATGTAATTATATGGTTAGCTTCAGGGAAGATCAAGGAAGGTGAATTGATGAAAAAATTGGATTGAAAAAGGCTTGAGAATGGATTTCGAAGTTGCTGAATTCTGAGTTAGGGAACAAGTTTGACAGGGTGATTCTGGCTATCTAAGCTTGAGGAAATGAATGGGGGATGACCCTCTATTTATAGGGAATCAAATCGAATGTCCAAGCGTGTGAAATGATGATGTTTGGAGGGAAATCATGTGAAGTGACAGCCCCTGCCTCATGAATCCACGGTCGTCCCAACAAATACCTGGAAAGTAATCTGAAACAAATGTGGTCCTATATGATAGGCAAGTCCACTTCACCAATAACAAATTTCCTTGATCCATCGAACGCTTTCACAATGATGCCACTCGGGCGCATAGGTGTTCCTTGATATTTCAACTTCATAAGCATACTCCTCGGTATAACATTTAACACAGATCCATTATCAATCAGCACATTGGATAGTGAATATTTCTTGCAGTTCATAGATATGTGGAGGGCCAAGTTGTGATTCTTTCCTTCATCTGGTAATTCATCACCCAGAAACTCAAGTTATTACATGACATAATGTTCCCTATTATACTGCTGAATTGGTCTATTGGCATATCACTTTCCATAAAAGCTTGGTCCAATACCCTCATTAAGGATTCTCTATGAGCAGAAGAGTTCATCAATAAAGATAAGGTAGATATTTTTGAAGGAGTATGCAGTAGCTGATCTACAATTCTATAGTCGTTCATCTTGATTACCTCTAAAATATCATCCACTTCTTTCTCTAACGCAACCCCACTGGTCTCACCCGTAGCCTTTCTGGGTTTAACATTCTCAGCAATTTTCTTTCCATCACTAACATCTCTTCGAACAATTGGTGCAAACACACGACCGCTGCGGGTCACCCTACTATTTTCATCAATATTCCCAACATCAGGAATTGGCTAGATGGGAACTTCCACTCCATCCTCTAAGATTGTAGCGTTGTATTTGTAAAGCACAATCTTATCTGACTTGTAGGGGATAGGACCCAGTAAACTAATCACCAATGGGGTAACAACTGGTTTGCTATAATACTCAACTTCAAGATGGGAGGGTTCCCCAAAACAAGGTACATTGACGTTTACTCCTTCTTCAACACAATCAGTCATTATTGAGTCATTTCTGGAAAATAAATCCTCATCTGAGGAGAAATACTCATTTGCGGAGACATACTCTTCATCTGACTTTTCTGCCATCAAATAAACCTCAACCATATCAACTTCATGGTAATCATCCTTTTGACTTGTAACCTTGATAATTCCATTGTCTAACAATAACTGAACACCCTTCTTCACGATTGAACATCCTCGGGAATCTCGACAGCAAACTCGGAAAGATCCATATTGGTGTTCCACCTGGCCAGCCATATGGCAGAAGGTAGCATGCAATTGCACAAGGTCTTCATTCATATACTTTACATCAAAAATTCTGAATTCTCCAGGACATCTAGAAATGATATCCACCTCCTCTTCATACTCTGCCCTAGGCTTGATTATGTGGATTAGGCCCTCATCCATCATCTCTTGTAAATCAGCCTTTATCTTATCGCAACCCTGTATATCTGTACTGCAAATAGCACAACCGGAATGGTCATGTGTATAGTAGCTAAATTCACAAAGTTCTGCATGCATTTTCACCAAATCTCCTCTAACCACATTAATATCAAAAATCTGGAAGTCTCCTGGACAATCGGCCACCATATTCACAGCATTTACTTCCCCATGCTTTGGTAGAGGATTGTCTTTCACATTAGGTCCCACGTCCTTGAAAGATAGAACCCCAGACTTCACCAAATTCTGCACCTCAGTCTTCAAAGGATAACAATTCTCAACATTATACCCTGGTGCTCCCTGATGAAAAGCACATGTTTGGTCTGCTTTGTAATACCAAGGTGTAGCGATAAAAAATGTAGCGGGGTAAATCGGAGATCGAATTATTGATTAATTCGTCTCACAAAAGCAAGAGTCGCCACCGCGCTTTATTATTTCCAAGGGAAAAGGGGAAAGAGCGAAATAAAACCCTAAATATGCAATGTAAAATAATACTTTTAAAAGTAATAAAAATACAAGGCGTTTTTGAAAAGAGATCTATGGTTCGGGGGTTGGTTATACAATGGGAAGGTATTAGCACCCAATGTATCTATAGTACTCTATAGGAACCTTTTGAAATATCTGTTTATTAAAATGTTCGTTTGTTTGATCGAAATAAATTGTTTTGGCCGAAAAGGGGTACGGACGGGTTTTTGAAGATACGACGACCTAATGTCGAAGTTTTTGCTTAAAAGGTATGAGTTTTGAAAAGATTGAATATTTGAGAGAAATTGTCCTAAGTTTTAATGAGATGAAAAATATTCGCGTGATTGGACTTGAGGACATGAAGTCAACAAATTTAATCGTTTTTCCCTTGGATTTAGACGTAAACAGAATAATCATGTAAATATGAAATAATTAAACAGAAAATTATGCGGATAATGATTAAATAGCAACAATTAAATAATAAACTAAATGGTGTGAACATGCATTTTTGTATTTTTTGTTTAATATTAATAACGCCAGAGAATTAATTAATGAAAAGATAAAATGTTTTAATTCTTAAATTCTATTTTTTATATTTTTGTATTAGTATTAACTAAAGCGAGGGAAATAATTTAAAGAAAATAACATGTTTTTGATTTTAAATCATTTTTATTTTTTATATGTTTTTTAATATTTTTAGTTTTTAGGTATTTTTGGTATTAATATAAAGTATTACTTAGTAAATAAATCTAAACTAAATTAAACTTTAAAAGTTATTTAACTAAACCTAATAAAAAAGATATTAAAATTACTAGATTAAACCTAATGTTAAACTAATAAAATGATCCAATTATTTAAAAATTGTTTTTTATTAAATTACATCTATTATTTAATTAAGTTTTACTAATTAACTAAATTAATAAAACTAAAAAAAAACTAAAGAAAACAAATAGAAGTCAAGAATCAAAAAGGGGGGTAAAAATATAAACAAAGCAATGGGCCAAAGGGCTTAAGGGAGGCCTAATCAGAAAGCAACAGAAATAGGGGGGCGTATGAGAAATTCGTAGGGTTTAGGCGTGGAAAAAGGGGTGAGGCCCAAACATTCTGACTTTGCTTAAGGGTTAAACATGTTTTAGTTTGTATTAGGGTTAGCAAAAGGTTTACAGCGCCGTTCATCCTCTCGTTCACGCGTTCGTCTTCTTCGCCTTCTTCTTCTCCCCTCGTCTCTGAGTCCCTTGCCACGGCCACCAGCAACCTCCACTTCTTCTTCCCTCCAACGACAGCATTATGGCGATCGATTCAAGATACAATTCGTTTTCTATTTCGTTAGGGATTTTAAAAGGGTTTTGTTACGATTTTGCATGTTTGTGATTTTTTCGTTTATTTGATTCTTACTCCAAATTGTTATTGTGATTTGAGGCATATGACAGAAAAAGAGGGGGAAAAGCTACCTGGAGACGGAGGAGGGAGGTTGGGGCGAGCTAGGAGGCCGGGGCGAGCGGGATGACACGCATGATGCACGCTAGCTACTTGGTATCCCGGTACTCTGTTTTTTTCTCTTCCTGCTAGCTTTCTACTGTTGTCCCTTTAATGGACTATGATGAATGCTTGTGAGGCTTTGCTTCGAACATGCTAGTGTTGAAATATTGTTGACTATCTTTCTTCTGCTTCCTTCTTGCCTTGCTACTGTATTCTTTTTGTTGGCTTTTGCTTTTGGTTATGGTTGATGGTATTTTGGCCGGTAGTAGGTTATGGTTATGCAGGTTAATGGTTTGGGATGGTACAGGTTGATGGTTTAGGATGGTACAGGTTGATGGTTTAGGACATAAGGTTGGAGAGTTTGAAAAGGTTTTATGGTTTAGGCCATGGCTTTTACTGGTTTTATGCAGGTTTTATGTATACTGGTTTTGGTTTATCAGATTGAATAGGTTTTTGATATTGGACTTGGGACTTTTTGCCTTGGTTTGTATATGTTTGACAGCTTTTAGTGTTTGAAGGTTTTCGGTTTTGGAGGCTTCAAGCAGGTTATCAACTCTTGAATGTTTTAAGGAGTTTTTTGTGTTATATATTTTGGCCTTCCTATCCCTAAAGTTTACGTTACAGGTTGTATGCATTGGTATCTTTCTTGATACTCTGCACCATACTGTTTTATCAGTTTTGTCCACATTCCTTTTTCATGTATTCTTCTCTTACTGTATGCTGCTGCAGTTTGTTTTGTATCTCTTTCCTGCCTAAACCAAAACCTGTAAAACCAAACTTCTTTCTCTCTTCTCTCTCCTCAATACAATTTTGACATAAAATGATGTTATGCTGTACTTGTTCTGAAATTGCATAGGCTGGAAAATGATGAGAAAAAAGGAAAATACATTGCTTGCATATGGTTTTGAAACTGCATATCCTCTTTGTCTACTGCATGGGAGCCTATTTTATTTTGACTTCTTCCTACCTTTGGGTAGTTTACGTTGGAATGCTTGTGTGGAAAATTGCATATGCTGTTGGTTTATGAAATATGCTGTTTTGACAAAATATTGAATTTGTGTAATTGTTTTTGGATTATGCAGTTTTCAAATAAAATGTGCAATTGATTTTGAAATGTGCTATTTTGACAAGAAAATGATTTGTGCATGTTTTTAAATTGTGCATTCATTTTTATCAAATAAAATTCATCCCTTTTTGTGAACCGGGAGAAATCCCGTGATTTGCAAAAAGGGTAAAAACTGATTCCAGCCGTTTGCTTTTAATGATGAACGCTAATTAATTTATTGCTTTTAATTATCTATTTATTTCTGACTTTTCTTTAATTCTTTTACAGGTAAAAATCAAATGATCAATTGGATAGAAGATGAAGATTTAGAATATTAGAAAAATAGTTCTTATTTTACTTTAAACTTTTTATGTAATTGTCATTATAAATACTTTGTACAATAGTATTTAAACAACAATTGTAATAATTAGAATAAAGATGAATAAAAATTCTATTATTTACCAATTAATTCTTTTCTTTCCAATTATTTATTTTATCATTTATAATTCTTTAAATTATGTAATAATTGAAAATCAAATCCAATTATTTAAATTTAGAATGATAAATAATTAAATAAACCTCATTGATCAATTAACTTCTCTTCAATCATTTACTTCATTATTTATAATTATTCTAAATTATAATAACTGAAAATAAGATTTCAATTATATTAAACTTAGAATAATAAATAATTAGATAAACATTGTTGATCAATTAATAAACTCTTTTCAAATAACTATTTATAAATCCTTAAATTATATAATAACCGAAAATAAATTCCAATTATTTAAATTTAAGGTAATAAATAATTAATAAACATTGTCTGATCAGTTAATAAACTTAGCGTTCAAAAATAAACAGCTCTCGACTTGAAAAAAGTTATGAATTTAAATCTGCTTTGAAAAATTGATAAAAAATAGGCCAAAACACTTGCAATGTAATGATGCAGATGGGAGATGGTATCTTAGGTCAAAATTTGTGGTACAACAGCTGCCCCTATTTAAGTTTCTTCTATCCGGAGATATGAAGATTAAAATCTTCGTTTCGACGAGATTGAAGGTACTTAAATACATAATACGCAAATTTTTACCCTAAGATACTGCCATTATGTTTGATATGAATGTAGTGATTGAATTCACAGAGAAAGATTTGTATGAGACAAGACAACGCTGGAGGAATCAAACACCAACAAACACAGAGACATGGATTATACACTACTGGGGAAACGAGCCATCAACTTCGAATGACAGACTCCTGACAGCGAATAAAATTGAGGGAATATGACCTCTGACCCTAACAAAGAAGGCATCTTGCATAGGCCATAAAACAGATTATTGACCCAAAAATAGTAAGTTCGCAACTCGAGGTCAAAGATAGACAAAAAGTAACAAATTTGCTGATGATGGACTACCAACTTCTGAAGGTAAAGATTCATTAACAAACTTTCTCTGCGAGATTTCCAGAGATATACCAATTAATGCTGAGATATAATATGGTTGTAGATACACAAGCTGCTCAAATAAAGAAGCTGCCACTTGCTGTCTTCCAAAAATATTATGACATACAAGCTACTCAAATAAAGAGGCTGCCACTTGCTGTCTTCCAAAAAATACTATGACATACAAGCTGCTCAAATAAAGAGGCTGCCACTTGCTGTCGTCCAGGGGTGTCAATAACACACAAGCTGCTCAAATAAAGAGGCTGCCACTTGCTGTTTTCCAAAGAAAATACCGATAACATACAAGCTGCTCAAATAAAGAAGCTGCCGCTTGTTGTATTCCAGAAGAATAATAACGTACAAGTTGCTCAAATAAAGAGACCGCCGCTTGCCGTTTTCCCAAAATAATAATAACGTACAAACTGCTCGTGAAGAGCTGCCGCTTGTCGTTTTCCAAATATAATAATAATGCACAAGTTGCTCGTGAAGAGCTGCCGCTTGTCGTTTTCCAAAATAATAATAATGCACAAGTTGCTCGTGAAGAGCTGCCGCTTGTCGTTTTCCAAAATAATAATAACGTACAAACTGCTCGTGAAGAGCTGCCGCTTGTCGTTTTCCAATAATGATAACGTATAAACTGCTCGTGAAGAGCTGCCGCTTGTCGTTTTCCAATAATGTCTATAACGTACAAGTTGCTCGTGAAGAGCTGCCGCTTGTCGTTTTCCGAAAATAACTCAAAAGGAAATTGCGATGACAACTGGCAGAGAATAAAATCTTCGTCAAAGAGAATCATGAATCAATCCTTCCTTAGGAGATCACATACTTGAATGTGCAAAATAAATGCACCATCCGTCTAGGTCGCGATTTCACTGGGGAAAATCATGAGATAGCCTATGCAAGAGACAACAACTTCATCCAGGAATAAACTAGAGAGAAAACAGTCAAACAAGACTCCAACCGATGAGAAAGTAACTCGATTGGGGATTCATCCTATCCAGAAATGGACAAGGTAGGCTAGATCAAAAATCATCCACGAGGATTAGCTCAGTTGGGGAATTTAGAAAGGAAGCACATTTTCTGCCTAAGCTAACCTTCCACTTGGAAAGAAACATGTACGTTGTTTGAATAAACAAAGTACAACCAAAATCAACGGAAAATGTGAATATGCGTGCGGGATATGAGTGTAAATGAGTAAATGAATGTTATGCTGACGAAACGAGCAGACGGAATATTTTGAAGACAATAAGATGTCACAACATAATAGATACTCGGCCAATCTTAAAAAAACGGAAAATAACTGGAACTGGAACCCCCAAAGCAACGTCGGAGCGTAACACGCCACAAGGCTCAAATCTTATGAGGAGAAAAGTATCAAATTCGAACTTCTAATACCAATAGACCACTGGCATGAGACAAAGCGTACCACACTTCAGAAATCGCCCAAATGAGATAGCTAAAACAAAGCTTAACTGGAACAACTGGGGAGTCAACAAACTTAGTACCACCAGAAACGCAAGTTTAACACAACCAACCCCTCATGACAATTTTGAAACGAAACATGTTCATCATGCAAGGATAAATTACTGTATTGTTTTGCATTTCATGGCTTGACCATCCTCGGAACAACTGTTAATATTCCTTTCATCATTCACGACACATTTTTTTTAAAAATAAGAATGCTTTAAATAAATTTGTTTCAAATATTGCCGTAAAAATTAAAATTTTGCCCACAAAAGGTAAGTGCTCAAATTTCATTAATAAGATGGTAGTTCGCTAACAATGCGACTCCAACGGTTTACAAAAGTTTGGGAAATAGTACATGAAAGAAAAAGGTTACACAAAAAACAATGATCACCATTCTCCCTAACAACTTAGAATTCCGAAATGTGCTCAAATGCCAAGGCTGGTCTGACCAAAAGCTTGCCTAAGCCGCCCCTTCGGGTTTTCAACTTAGCAAACTGTCAACTCAAACCTAAGCGAAATACTTCTTGACTGCATCGGCGTTCATGGGACGCGGGAACTCTTCACCGTCCATATTGGTGAGAATCAAAGCACCTCCAGAGAAAACTTTCTTAACGACATACGGTCCTTCATAATTCGGAGCCCACTTGCCCCTGGAATCAGGTTGGAAAGATAATATCTTCTTGAGCACAAGGTCACCTTCTCTGAACTCGCGAGGTCGAACCTTCTTATCAAAAGCCTTCTTCATTCTCTGCTGATACAATTGACCGTGACACAAAGCTGTCAATCTCTTTTCTTCAATTAAATTCAACTGATCATATCTACTTTGACACCATTCAGCCTCAGAAAGTTTAGCTTCCAACAACACTCTCAGAGACGGAATCTCAACCTCCACGGGGAGTACTGCTTCCATACCATAAACTAGGGAAAATGGGGTTGCGCCTGTTAAAGTTCGAACTGAAGTACGGTATCCATGCAGAGCAAACGGAAGCATTTCATGCTAATCTTTATAAGTTACCACCATCTTCTGGACAATCTTCTTGATGTTCTTGTTAGCAGCTTCAACAGCCCCATTCATCTTCGGTCTGTAAGGAGAAGAATTATGATGTTCGATCTTGAACTCTTCACAAAGCTCTCTCATCATCTTGTTATTCAAATTCGAACCATTATCAGTGATGATCTTGCTCGGGATTCCGTATCGACAAATGATCTGATTCTTGATAAATCTGACTACCACCTGTCTGGTTACATTAGCATAAGATGCTGCTTCCACCCATTTGGTAAAATAATCAATCGCTACCAAGATGAAACGATGACCATTTGAAGCTTTGGGTTCAATCATTCCAATCATATCAATGCCCCACATAGAGAAAGGCCAAGGTGAAGAGATAACGTTGAGGAGGGTCGGTGGCACATGTATCTTGTCCGCATAAATCTGGCATTTATGACATTTCTTCACATATTTGCAGCAATCTGATTCCATCGTCATCCAATAGTAACCAGCTCTCAACATCTTTCTAGCCATTGCATGTCCGTTGGCATGAGTACCAAAGGATCCTTCATGTACTTCTTGCATCAGCATGTCTGCTTCACGTCTGTCTACACATCTGAGCAAGACCATGTCGTAATTCCTCTTATACAAAACTTCTTCATTAAGGAAGAAACTGCTTGCTAATCTTCTCAACGTCTTCCTATCTTTATTGGATGCCCCAGGCGGGTACTCTTGAGTTTGAAGAACACGTTTAATGTCATAGAACCATGGTTTGTCGTCGGTAACCTCTTCTACTGAGAACACATGAGCAGGTTTGTCAAGGCGCATAACTCTGATCGTAGGCACATCGTTCCAACCATTCACTTGAAACATTGAAGACAAAGTAGCTAAAGCATAAGCCATTTGGTTCTCATCTCTAGGGATATGATGTAATTCCACTTTGTTGAAGAAAGTTAACAATCTTCTAGCATAGTCTCTGTAAGGGATCAAACCCGGATGACGAGTCTCCCATTCTCCTTTGATTTGATTAATTACCAATGCCGAATCTCCGTAAATATCAAGAATCTTAATCCTGAGATCCACTGCTTCTTCGAGACCCATAATACATGCCTCATACTCAGCCAGGTTGTTCGTGCAGTCAAACTTCAATCTCGCCGTGAACGGGATATGAGTACCTTAGGGAGTGACGATGATTGCCCCAATTCCATTTCCATAAGAATTCACAGCTCCGTCGAAAATTAAACCCCAATGGGATTCGGGATCAGGTCCTTCTTCAGGTAACGACTCTTCACAATCTTTAGCTTTCAAGTACATAACATCTTTATCTGGGAAATCAAACTTGATGGATTGATAATCGTCAATTGGTTGGTGAGCCAAATGATCGGCTAAAATACTCCCTTTGATTGCTTTCTGAGTGTGATACTCAATGTCATATTCAGACAACAACATCTGCCAACGGGCTATTCTTCCAGATAAGGCGGGCTTCTCAAAGATATACTTGATCGGATCCATTTTGGAGATCAACCAAGTGGTGTGGTTAATCATATACTGGCGCAGACGGCGAGCAGCCCAAGCTAAAGCACAACAGGTTTTCTCA
This sequence comes from Vicia faba, assembly GCA_948472305.1. NCBI lineage: Eukaryota > Viridiplantae > Streptophyta > Magnoliopsida > Fabales > Fabaceae > Vicia > Vicia faba. Next base: position 1,317,255,230 of record OX451740.1, read on the forward strand.
AGCAATGAGTATCGAGACTCACAGTCTGTGAATTTCTTACTCAGATAATATACGGCATGTTCCTTTCTTCCGGTCTCATCTTGTTGACCAAGCACACATCCCATGGAATCTTCCAATATAGTCAGGTACATAATCAAAGGTCTTCCTTCCACCGGAGGAATCAAAATGGGAGGTTCAAGCAAATATTCTTTGATGCTATCAAAAGCTCTCTGACAATCTTCTGTCCACACACATCCTTGGTTCTTTCGGAGAAGCTTGAAAATCGGCCCACAGGTAGCAGTCATATGAGATATAAATCTAGAAATATAGTTCAGTCTCCCAAGGAATCCTCTTACTTGTTTTTCCGTCTTGGGTGCGGGCATTTCTCGAATAGCTTTGACTTTATCAGGATCTACCTCAATACCTTTCTGACTGACAATGAAACCCAGAAGTCTTCCAGAACGAACACCAAAAGTGCACTTGTTGGGATTCAGACGGAGTTTATACTTTCTCAAACGCTGGAATAACTTCAATAAATGTTCCAAGTGGTCTTCTTCAGTTTGCGATTTGGCAATCATGTCATCTACATACACTTCTATCTCTTTATGCATCATGTCATGGAACAAAGCAGTCATGGCCCTTTGGTATGTTTCACCAGCATTCCTCAGACCAAACGGCATAACCCGATAACAAAAAGTTCCCCAAGGTGTAATGAAAGCTGTCTTCTCCATATCTTCTGGTGCCATCTTGATTTGATTGTAACCAGAGAAACCATCCATGAAAGAAAAGACTTTGAACTTTGCAGTACTGTCGACCAATACGTCAATGTGCGGTAATGGGAAGTCATCCTTTGGGCTAGCTCTATTCAGATCTCTATAGTCTACACACATCCGAACTTTGCCATCCTTCTTAGCAACATGCACTATATTGGCTAACCACTGAGGATAGACCGATGTAAAAAGGAAACCTGCATTAATCTGTTTCTGAACTTCCTCTTTGATCTTGTCATCCATATCGGGACGATTCCTTCTCAACTTCTACTTAATCGGCGGACATTCAGGTCTCAGCGGTAAACGATGCTCCACAATATCGTTGTCCAAACCTGGCATATCTTGGTAGGACCAAGCAAACACATCAACATACTCTTTGAGAAGCTCCAACATTTTCTCTTTGACTTCTGGGATAAGCAATGCTCCGACTTTGACTTCCTTTTTATACTCTTCATCACCCAAATTGATCAACTCTACAGGTTCTTCAAACGGCTGAATATTCTTTTCATCATGCTCAAGTAAACGGGAAATTTCAACAGGAATCTCTTCACTATCCTCTTCTTCGGCTCTGAACACAGGGAATTCAAAGTTGGGAGAGGGCATAGGATCATTGTTTTCGATGGTTAAGTCATGGATTAATCTGCACATATGATTATGCTTTATTTTAGAAATCGATTAATATGAATGTTGTACAAATGAAACAAAATATTGTTATATTTTCCTATTACTACCAATTAATTTTCATTACTATTTCCCAGAAAAAGTGAAAAATAGAACAGTAGTGGACAAAATAACATTTTTATTCATTGAAGGGAAATACTTGAAACAAAGAACCCAGACATTTCTCTTTTGCCTTGGGCAGAGCAAAAGGATTTATAGCCCGACACAAAATACTTTTCGCCTTGGGCAGAGCGAAAGTTTTTCAAAAAACAAAACAAAACATTACTCGGAAATATGCATCACAACAGGAACATCAACAGCAATCCAGTTTTGGCAAGCCAATCCATGCGTCACAAAATCGGGTAAATCCTCTTCAGACTCGTCCCCTATGATAGCATCAACCTCAGGAGGAGTCGGATGGATAAAACCAGCGCTTCGGAAAACCTCTTGAATCAGACGAGCAACCACCTCCTGCTTGACTCTTGCAGACACGGGACGAAAACCAAGACCTTCTCCAGACTTGTTCTCGGGTAAAGTCAACACCTGGCCCCAACCTTCAGCTGAACCACTTTCAACCACTCATCGCGCATCCTCAAAAGAAGAAATGGATGCCCCTTGCTTCTTCACTTCGTCCTTGGCATCAGATAGACCTTGGAACTGGGTTCCAAAATCCTCATCAGCATCAATAAAAGAGAAGGATGACAAATGGCTTACCACCATAGCCTGCTCTCCCCCAATCATTACCAGCTTTCCATGCCTCACAAACTTCAATCTCTGATGGAGCGTGGAAGTGACTGCACCTGCATCATGGATCCAAGGACGACCCAATAGGCAACTGTAGGCAGCACGAATATCCATTACTTGAAAAGTGATCTGAAAAGTATGAGGACCAATTACTATAGGAAGATCCACTTCACCAATGACAGTCTTCCTAGAACCATCAAACGCTTTAACAATTACTCCACTAGGTCTCATGGGAGCACCTGGATATGAGAGTCGAGATAATGTAGTCTTAGGCATTACATTTAACGACGAACCTGTATCTACCAACACACTTGATAAGGTATCATTTCCGCAACTTATTGAGATATGCAAAGCCATATTATGGTTCCTTCCCTCCTCCGGGAGTTCTTCATCACTGAAACCAAGATTGTTACACGAAGTAATATTCCCCACAATTCCATCAAACTGGTCAACCGTCACATCATGATCCACGAACGCCTGGTCCAAGACCTTCATCAAAGCTTCTCTATGGGCACCAGAATATCTCAGTAAAGCAAGCAAAGAAATCTTGGAAGGAGTTTGCAAAAGTTGGTCCACAATCTTATATTCACTTCTCTTGATAAGCTTCAGAATCTCATCATCCTCAGGGCGAGGGATAGGTTCACTGGATCGGCCTATCTCAACCCTCGGTTCAACATTTCTCACTGGAATTTCTGCCGGTATAGGCCTCCTGACTTGAACTTCTGGTCTTTTCAAAGGTACTATTACAAAGACACATCCACTTCTCGTAACTCTACTCACATCAGCAATGTTAACAAAAGACGGTCTTGCTGGTATAGGAACTTCTACCCCATTCTCAATCATTGTAGCATTATACTTATACGGTACAGCTTTGTCCGAGTTGTAAGGCACAGGACCAGGTGGGTAAATGATCAAAGGATCAACAGGTGCAGTCTAACTATCGTAAACGATCTCTACTGATTCAGGCAAATTGAATTGCGGTATTATAACAATCACTTCATCCTCCGGATTTCTGTCATATGTAATAGTGATAACTCTCTGGTCTAACAACTTTTGAATATCCTCCTTCACAATAGGGCAATCAACCTCTCTTGAACAAAATTCACAAACATCATCATGCTGATGCCTAACAAAGGCAAGTCTTCTCAAACTCTGATGAAACCTGATCAACGACCCTCTTATGTGTTCAACTTGAAAAACTCGAAACTTTCCCGGACAACCTTCCACCATATTCACTGATGCTGCCCCATGTCGAGGCAAAGGATTATCTCTAACATTTGGGTTAACATCTTTGAAAGACAAGATACCATTCTTAATAAATCTCTGCACGTCCGCCTTCAGAGCAAAACAACTCTCAAGATTGTGCCCCGGTGACCCTTGATGATATTCACAAAACTGATCTGCCTTGTACCACGGAGAAGTACTATTTGGTGCGACAGGAGGAGGATTTGTCGTTATGAGGTTCTTTCTGATAAGAGCAGGGAACAATTCAGTATAATTCATAGGAATGGCATCAAACTGCAGTTTTCTGGGTGAACGGTTCTGATTGTTGAATGGATAAACCTGTTGTCGAGGCTGCTGCTGAAATGGCCGTTGTTGAGTTGGTGGGGTTTGATGAGCCAGGGTCATCAAAGCTGGGCGGACAGCCGGAGTGACTGCCGCAACGTGTGAGTAACCTCTCCTCGGTCTCCCTGGGAACAATGTGCTGATATCGTGTTCTTTTCTTTTCGGGAAAACACCTCCAAACTTCTTGGTACTGCTAGACGGACTTCCTTCTTTAACCAAACGCCCTTCACGAATCCCTTCCTCTAACCGCATGCCCATGCTTACCATTTCGGTGAAGTCACTGGGTGCGCTGGCGATCATTCTTTCATAGTAAAAGGAACCTAAAGTCTTCAAAAATATCTTAGTCATCTCTTTCTCCTCAAGAGGTGGATAGATTTGAGCAGCAATTTCACGCCACCTCTGGGCGTATTCCTTAAAAGATTCTCTGTCTCTTTGCGACATCGCCCGGAGTTGATCCCTGTCCGGTGCCATGTCAACGTTATATTTATACTGGTGAACAAAGGCTTCGCTAAGATCGTTGAAGTTGCGGATCCGAATACTGTCTAAACCCATATACCACTTTAGAGCAGCACCCGTCAAACTGTCTTGAAAATAATGAATCAACAAGTCATGATCATCGAAATACGTAGACATCTTTCTCACGTACATAGTCAAATGACTTCTAGGACACGAATCACCCTTATATCTTTCATAGTCTGGCACTTTGAATTTTGCTGGAATCTTGACATTCGGAACTAAACAAAGGTCATGCGTGTTCTTTCCAAACAAATCCTTCCCCTTTAACGCTCTAAGCTCCTTCTGCATTTCTTGGAATTGATCTTGAAATTCTTCCATTCTATCAAAGAGACCCAAACTTTCAGCAGGCTCGGCAGGATAAGTAGGTTCATTCAAGTATGGCACGGAGTGAACCATAGGAGCAACAGTTGTCATTACCGGTTGCGGAAAAGGTGTTACAAACGGAATTACTGGCGGCATGACAGTTGTCTCTGGTTGAGGAAGAGACAAAGCAGGTTGAAACAAAGGTTGTACAACAGGCTGATACCCCTCTGACACAAAGTTGTAAGGCATTCCCCACGGAAAACCTTTCGGCATCTGATGCTGAAGCGGAGAGTTGATTTGAGTCACAGATGTTGGAACGGTGACAATCTCGGAAACCACAATAGTTGAAGTCTGAATCTCAGTAGCTGTAGTCGATGGCTGATTCTGAACAGCCACCAAACTTTCCACTAGCGCAGTTAACTTTTCCATACCGACACGAAGAGTAGCGACCTCCTCACGAAGCTCATGGTTTTCCTGTTCCAGATCTTCCATTTTCCTCTGACGATTGGCTCGAGTATCGTATCTATGAGACAGCTTGACAACCTTTGGAGTGGAAAAAGAAACAAGGATAAGACTCTAGAAAACACGTGAAGTGGAATGTTGAATGATGCATGATGTGCGATGCAAAATGATGATTCATTTTAATAGTTTTTCAAGGAACTTCGATAATTTTGCACACATCAATGGTAAAGGAATTTGGAACAACAAAAAACTCAATCCATTAATCAAAAGAGGTAAATTACAACTTACAACTTTGGTACAATAAAATAATAAATTACAACTTTGGGAATAACAACCCAATAATAAAAGCAATAAACTACAACTTTGGAACATGAAGCCCATAATAAAGCAGTAAATTACAACTTCGGAGCATGAAGCCCTTTTACAGAGTTTTACAAAATGACATCAGATAAAAATAAAACTAAAAACTAAAGATCACTCAGAATCAACTTCGAGTGTTTCTTCTTCCAAACTCCATAGTATCTGAGATATCTGCAAAAGTCATTCCCAAGTTCCTTGAAAAAACAAGTTTTTTACAAAAATGTTGATGAATGTATGAATGAATGATAATGCAACAGTTACACACAAGTTCACAAACATGGGGCTCAAAGGTTCAACGTTTCGGCATGGAGTCAAAGGTAAAGCCCACCCCAAGGTATGTACTAACGGTTCAATCACACCTGTAAGACAAGGGTCTAAGAGTTCCCAGAGTCTACATTCCTCCTTCGGATATTACCAACGTCTTGATTACTCAATAATTAGCAATATTCTCAAGAAAAACTCGTCTGAGCGTAGCATCACGTAACAACTACTTCCGAATTACTCTGTTATAGTCTCCGCGCTACACCTAAAAAGGCCAAGATGGGTTAGGGTTCTACGGTTCTCAATTTCTCTGGCTCCTAGGTCGAAAATAATAATGTCTTCCCGATTACTCGGTAAACAAATATTAAGTTCAAGAGGGCCTTCCATTGAGTGGGGGATCTCATGCCTCCTTCTTCGGGATTACTCCCTCAAAGTTAACATGACTGTACCGCCCGTCCTATTCCTTAAGTGTAACTTAATCCGGGTATAGTATTCGTCCTTTGCAAAAACCCAAACACCCCAATTTTAAACACATAATCAAACAAATCAAATAATAATAAAACAGATAAAACAAACTAGGCTTAACCCACTTAGGGATGGACCAGCAAGAGGTCAATCTTTCCCCAGCAGAGTCGCCAATTCTGTAGCGATAAAAAATGTAGCGGGGTAAATCGGAGATCGAATTATTGATTAATTCGTCTGACAAAAGCAAGAGTCTCCACCGCGCTTTATTATTTCCAAGGGAAAAGGGGAAAGAGCGAAATAAAACCCTAAATATGCAATGTAAAATAATACTTTTAAAAGTAATAAAAATACAAGGCATTTTTGAAAAGAGATCTATGGTTCGGGGGTTGGTTATACAATGGGAAGGTATTAGCACCCAATGTATCTATAGTACTCTATAGGAACCTTTTGAAATATCTGTTTATTAAAATGTTCGTTTGTTTGAACGAAATAAATTGTTTTGGCCGAAAAGGGGTACGGACGGGTTTTTGAAGATACGACGACCTAATGTCGAAGTTTTTGCTTAAAAGGTATGAGTTTTGAAAAGATTGAATATTTGAGAGAAATTGTCCTAAGTTTTAATGAGATGAAAAATATTCGCGTGATTGGACTTGAGGACATGAAGTCAACAAATTTAATCGTTTTTCCCTTGGATTTAGACGTAAACAGAATAATCATGTAAATATTAAATAATTAAACAGAAAATTATGCGGATAATGATTAAATAGCAACAATTAAATAATAAACTAAATGGTGTAAACATGCATTTTTGTATTTTTTGTTTAATATTAATAACGCAAGAGAATTAATTAATGAAAAGATAAAATGTTTTAATTCTTAAATTCTATTTTTTATATTTTTGTATTAGTATTAACTAAAGCGAGGGAAATAATTTAAAGAAAATAACATGTTTTTGATTTTAAATCATTTTTATTTTTTATATGTTTTTTAATATTTTTAGTTTTTAGGTATTTTTGGTATTAATATAAAGTATTACTTAGTAAATAAATCTAAACTAAATTAAACTTTAAAAGTTATTTAACTAAACCTAATAAAAAAGATATTAAAATTACTAGATTAAACCTAATGTTAAACTAATAAAATGATCCAATTATTTAAAAATTGTTTTTTATTAAATTACATCTATTATTTAATTAAGTTTTACTAATTAACTAAATTAATAAAACTAAAAAAAAACTAAAGAAAACAAATAGAAGTCAAGAATCAAAAAGGGGGGTAAAAATATAAACAAAGCAATGGGCCAAAGGGCTTAAGGGAGGCCTAATCAGAAAGCAACAGAAATAGGGGGGCGTATGAGAAATTCATAGGGTTTAGGCGTGGAAAAAGGGGTGAGGCCCAAACATTCTGACTTTGCTTAAGGGTTAAACATGTTTTAGTTTGTATTAGGGTTAGAAAAAGGTTTACAGCGTCGTTCATCCTCTCGTTCACGCGTTCGTCTTCTTTGCCTTCTTCTTCTCCCCTCGTCTCTGAGTCCCTTGCCACGACCACCAGCAACCTCCACTTCTTCTTCCCTCCAATGACAGCATTATGGCGATCGATTCAAGGTACAATTCGTTTTCTATTTCGTTAGGGATTTTAAAAGGGTTTTGTTACGATTTTGCATGTTTGTGATTTTTTCGTTTATTTGATTCTTACTCCAAATTGTTATTGTGATTTGAGGCATATGACAGAAAAAGAGGGGGAAAAGCTACCTGGAGACGGAGGAGGGAGGTTAGGGCGAGCTAGGAGGCCGGGGCGAGCGGGATGATACGCATGATGCACGCTAGCTACTTGGTATCCCGGTACTTTGTTTTTTTCTCTTCCTGCTAGCTTGCTACTGTTGTCCCTTTAATGGCCTATGATGAATGCTTGTGAGGCTTTGCTTCGAACATGCTAGAGTTGAAATATTGTTGACTAGCTTTCTTCTGCTTCCTTCTTGCCTTGCTACTGTATGCTTTTTGTTGGCTTTTGCTTTTGGTTATGGTTGATGGTATTTTGGCCGACAGTAGGTTATGGTTATGCAGGTTAATGGTTTGGGATGGTACAGGTTGATGGTTTAGGATGGTACAGGTTGATGGTTTAGGACATAAGGTTGGAGAGTTTGAAAAGGTTTTATGGTTTAGGCCATGGCTTTTACTGGTTTTATGCAGGTTTTATGTATAATGGTTTTGGTTTATCAGATTGAATAGGTTTTTGATATTGGACTTGGGACTTTTTGCCTTGGTTTGTATATGTTTGACAGCTTTTAGTGTTTGAAGGTTTTCGGTTTCGGAGGCTTCAAGCAGGTTATCAACTCTTGAATGTTTTAAGGAGTTTTTTGTGTTATATATTTTGGCCTTCCTATCCCTAAAGTTTACGTTACAGGTTGTATGCATTGGTATCTTTCTTGATACTCTGCACCATACTGTTTTATCAGTTTTGTCCACATTCCTTTTTCATGTATTCTTCTCTTACTGTATGCTGCTGCAGTTTGTTTTGTATCTCTTTCCTGCCTAAACCAAAACCTATAAAACCAAACTTCTTTCTCTCTTCTCTCTCCTCAATACAATTTTGACATAAAATGATGTTATGCTGTACTTGTTCTGAAATTGCATAGGCTGGAAAATGATGAGAAAAAAGGAAAATACATTGCTTGCATATGGTTTTGAAACTGCATATCCTCTTTGTCTACTGCATGGGAGCCTATTTTATTTTGACTTCTTCCTACCTTTGGGTAGTTTACGTTGGAATGCTTGTGTGGAAAATTGCATATGCTGTTGGTTTATGAAATATGTTGTTTTGACAAAATATTGAATTTGTGTAATTGTTTTTGGATTATGCAGTTTTCAAATAAAATGTGCAATTGATTTTGAAATGTGCTATTTTGACAAGAAAATGATTTGTGCATGTTTTTAAATTGTGCATTCATTTTTATCAAATAAAATTCATCCCTTTTTGTGAACCGGGAGAAATCCCGTGATTTGCAAAAAGGGTAAAAACTGATTCCAGCCGTTTGCTTTTAATGATGAACGCTAATTAATTTATTGCTTTTAATTATCTATTTATTTCTGACTTTTCTTTAATTCTTTTACAGGTAAAAATCAAATGATCAATTGGATAGAAGATGAAGATTTAGAATATTAGAAAAATAGTTCTTATTTTACTTTAAACTTTTTATGTAATTGTCATTATAAATACTTTGTACAATAGTATTTAAACAACAATTGTAATAATTAGAATAAAGATGAATAAAAATTCTATTATTTACCAATTAATTCTTTTCTTTCCAATTATTTATTTTATCATTTATAATTCTTTAAATTATGTAATAATTGAAAATCAAATCCAATTATTTAAATTTAGAATGATAAATAATTAAATAAACCTCATTGATCAATTAACTTCTCTTCAATCATTTACTTCATTATTTATAATTATTCTAAATTATAATAACTGAAAATAAGATTTCAATTATATTAAACTTAGAATAATAAATAATTAGATAAACATTGTTGATCAATTAATAAACTCTTTTCAAATAACTATTTATAAATCCTTAAATTATATAATAACCGAAAATAAATTCCAATTATTTAAATTTAAGGTAATAAATAATTAATAAACATTGTCTGATCAGTTAATAAACTTAGCGTTCAAAAATAAACAGCTCTCGACTTGAAAAAAGTTATGAATTTAAATCTGCTTTGAAAAATTGATAAAAAATAGGTCAAAACACTTGCAATGTAATGATGCAGATGGGAGATGGTATCTTAGGTCAAAATTTGGGGTACAACACAAGGCAATGGTGATGGTACAACGGGAGGTGGTCAGGTCTGAACCAGCTTCTTTTGAATCAATGCTGGTAGTAACTTTGTATAACTCATAGGAATAGGGTCATAACTCTCCCTTCTCTAATTATACCCTTGATTCCCCTGCTAGGATGGTCTTTGATAAGCAACAATAGTTGAAGCTGCACCCACAACTGGAGTAACTGAGGCGACCTGCTGATGATGCTGATAATTCCTTCTAGGAGTATTAACCCTCCTCTCTTGCATAACAACATTTGTATCCCCTTCCTTCTTCTTGGTAAACCCATACAATGGTTTCTTCACACCTCCAGAACTTTCACTCTTTGTTAAGCGGCCCTCTCTTACAGCCTCTTCTAAGCGGATACCCATTCCTACCATTTCAGTAAAACCATTTGGCGCACTTGCCACCAACCTTTCGTAGTAGAAAGCACCCAGCGTTTTCAAGAAAATATTAGTCATCTCCTTCTCTTCCATGGGAGGAATCACTTGGGCGGCTACCTCACGACATCTCTGTGTATACTCTTTAAATGATTCCCTGTCTTTCTGAATCATGGCCCTGAGTTGATTAGGGTCAGGCACCATGTCCACATTGTACTTGTATTGTTTGATGAATGCTTCACCCAAATCATTGAAAGTATGGATATTGGCGTTGTCCAAACTCATATACCACTTTAGCGCAACACCGGTCAAACTATCCTGAAAAAAGTGAATCAGCAGACGCTAATCATCAGTATGGGTAGACATTCTCCTCACGTACATCACCAGATGAGCACGAGGAAATGTGTTGCCCTTGTACTTCTCAAACCGCAGGACCTTAAACTTAGCATGTATCTTAACATTCGGGACCAAGCATAGCTCATTCGCATTCTGCCCAAATAGCTCTTTTCCCCTGACGGCCTTCATATCTCTTTGCATCTTGTCAAACTTCTCTTGAAAATTATCCATTCTGTCATAAAGACCCAAGTCTTCACTCGATGGAGGGAAAGGACGACACACATCATCATTAACAAACAAAACCATATTCACTGACGGAGGCACAACATGCACCACATGAGGTGTCGGAGTAACAATAGTCTGAACAATCGGAGTATCTTGAGGACTAATATTGAAACATTCAGGTGTAAAATTCATTGGAATTCCCCATGGATAACCTTGAGGCATGCGATTCTGAACAGCAGCTGGAGTAGCAGATACGGGAACAGTCGGAGCTTCAGTAGTTGCCCTTGTTGGTTGAGGTTGGACACTCGGTGCCTGATTCTGAGCAGCCACCAGAGCTTCCATCAGAGTACTCAGATTGACCATGCCGGCCTTCAAAGAAGAAACCTCCTCGCGCAGCTCGCGATTCTCTTGTTCTAGGTTGTCTATCTAATTTCTGAGATTAGCCTGAGTGTTGTAGTGGCGATTCACCTGGATATGCATAACAAATGCAAGAAATATGTACAATATGATACACGATATGCAATGCACATGATTTTGTTTAATATTTCAAGGGATTTAAAATTTGTGGACATATTGCAAATATCAAAGTAATAACGCATTTGTAATACTGAAATTTTTTATTATAACAATTCCAAAATGGATTAAAAGTTTCAATGATCCCAAGTACAAGATGAAATAAAAATCTAAAACCCTGAGAAGTAAAACTGATGGAGATCACTCTATACACTGGCGCTTCCCTGTGGGCCTAGAAATATGAGCCTTCAACCTCTGGTTTTCTTCCGCATGTCTGATGGCAACCTCCTTCCAATCACCTGAATCAGGAAGTGAGTGATTAGCATCTGATTAAGGCTTAGTATAAAATAAATCCCCTTGCCACTCCATAGTCTTTACCGCTCGACTCTCAAGGATCTCAATCAATTCGTCTTTCTCCTTCAAGTCTGCTCTATAGGAGATATCTAAAGTTTGGCACTTATTCTTCCAAACGTCCTTTTCATGTTGCATCCTGACCAAAGCGAGTTGCAACTCTTCTAGATCATCTAATAAGGGAGGAGTGGTCTTTACAAATAGATCAGGCATAGGTGTTTCCCGAGAATACAACATCTTCAACTGAATAGCTCTTATTCAGACCCACTGAAGATATGGCTCCAAAGAAACAGCACCCCTAGGTCCCAAATCCTTCCTACTCTTCTTATGAATGTGATGCCAGGCCTTCACAATCTACTCCCTAGCTTCCCTATGGCCTTCTTGATCCTCCAGAAATAAACTACTCAAATGAATACTATTTAGTTTATCCCTCATTGGATAGCCAAGGTGTCGTCGTGCAAGAACAGAGTTATAGTTAATTCCTCCCTGTGTACCAAGAAGAGGTACATTAGGGAAACTACCACGACTGTCAATAATCTCTATATCCTGGTAAGCTCGATGATACCAATCAATATCCGAGTGAGTAAGTTCCATGATCTTAGGATCCCAACGGGGTTCTTTCTTGACATCCCAAAAAGCATCAGACTGAGGCATATGAGAGATGAACCACTGATACAACAAAGGCGTGCAACAGATGATCATCCCCCCATGATAAGAATTCAGAAGATGAATAGAGTAATAAGCATCACCCAACAAGGTAGGAACTGGGTTCCCAATCATGAATTTCCTGATAGCATTAATGTCAACAAACTTGTCCATATTAGGAAATAAGAACAACCCGTAAGCAAGTAGAGCAAAGATTGCCTCAAAAGTGACTGTACTCTTCATCCTGGAAAAGTAATAAGCATTCTCCAATAAGAACTGAGCTGGTAATCCTCTAATCCCTCCTTTAGTAGTCATATGGGCTTCCAACTCAGACTTCCCCAGATGAATCAAAATAACAATCTCATGTGGTTTTAGCTCACCCTCCAAACCAGTAAAAGGAACACGATCGATAACAGGTAAACCCAATAAATAAGAATACTCCTCCAGTGTAGGCATCAACTGATAATCGGGAAAAGTAAAGAAATGATACATCGGATCATAGAACTGAACCAAGGTCGAGAGAATACTCTCCTTCATCTTCAGCTTCATGAGAGGAATAATGGATCCATACTTCTTCCGAAAGTCTGCAAAACACTCGATCTCGGGAATTAGAATGATCAACTCATCTATCTTGGGATCCTTAAAACTGTACTTCCCGGTCTTTCTCTTTCCAGAATCCATGGTTAAAAAGTACCTGAGATATTCACAAATGGTCAACTTTTAAATCCCTTGAAATATTATTTCTCCAAAAGATGCTTATTAGTGCTTGGATGCATGATGTAACAATCACACACAAGATCACACATATAGGGTTCATAGGTTCAACGTCACGAGCATGAGGTCGAAGGTACTACCCATAAGGTATTGGTCTAAAAGTTATCACCTTCTGAACAAGGTTCTAGAGGTTCCCAGAGTCTACATCCTTCCTTCAGATATTACCAACTTCCCGATTAACTCGGTAATTAGTAATATTCTTAAGAAAAACTCGTCCGAGCGTAGTATCGCATGACAACTATTTCTGGATTACTCCGTTATAGCTTCTGCACTACACCTAAAAGGCCAAGATGGGTTAGGTATTCTACGGTCCTCAGTTTCAATAGGCTCCCAGGTCGAAAGCAGTACGTCTTCCCGATTACTCGGTAAACGATACTACAGTCAAAGGGGCCTCCACTGAGTGGGGGATCTCATGCCTCCTTTTTTGGGATTACTCCCTCAAAGTTAACATGACTATACCGCCTGTCCTATCTTAAAGTTTGCCCAAGTCCGGCTATAGGACTTATAAGTAATCACCAAGCACCCTGAAAACTAAGAAAATCCAAAAAAACATATATACAACATATAACACAAAAACAATAATAACACATATACAAATACAAACAAAGATAGGCTCAACCCACTTAGAGATGGACTAGCAAAAGGTCAATTTGTCCCCAGTGAAGTCGCCATTTTTCTGTAGCGGTAGAAATGTTTAAGACTAAGCTATTGGATTCACTAGACTTATACAAATCAAAATAAAAATCGCCACCGTGCTTTATTGTTTCCAAAGGAATTGGAAAAGAGCGAATAACCCAAAAAGAGGGGGAAAGATTCAAGATAAGGGGGTTGGTTATGAAAAGGGAAGGTATTAGCACCCTAAACATCTAGGGTAATCCACAGGAACCTCTTTGAAAAATCTGTATATTTTGGCTATGAAATATGTTGTATAAAATAGACGGTGGACGTGAGAAAAGAAATATATTTATTATTTTTTCACCCCCCGCGGTTGCGAACCTTTAGTGCCTACGTACCACCTTTTCATGCAATAGGGGATCAGGGTACACGTAATTCCTATTTTAAAAAATTTAAAACACAAATGTGTTGGTCCATTTTATGAGATAAAACATCATCGTCATTGTCCGTGTGAAAAACATACCTACTACCCTCAATCATGAGAAAGGAGAATTTGCATCATCTCAAAGTGGAAGATATGGCTTGGATTTTAAAATCAACAATGCCTCACTCAACACCCAAGTGGAAAATATCTCTCTTTACTACATATTGTAGAAGTATAGTTGTTTGCATCACTACAAGGATTGACAAGGGTTCAATCTTTTGAGAAAAGTTTAAAGAAAAAGCTAACGTTGCAAAATGGTTTGAAATGAGATTGATTGATTTTTAGTCTTCTCACAAAAATGTCAAAGTATTGTTAAGTTTATTGGAGTATATTTATGAAAATGTTTGAAAATGCATGGACCTAAGTCCAAGTTTATTATAAAAGTAATTCAAGTTTAAAACAAGAAGAATTTTCAAAAGGGGGGAGAAGATTTTTGAAATTAAAGAAGATGGGAGAAGAAGAGGCTATGCTAAAGCATAAGGTAAAAGCTAGGGATAAGAACCATCTAATCAACCAGAAGCCAATACTTGACATCATGAGCCAAAATAGAATTCCCATTCTTTGGATTGAAACCAAACAAGCAAATGTACCAGACCTCTTGAGAGAAGCAAACTTCAAGTGTATTAAGTCTTCACAAAAATTGGGCAGAGTAACGGCTGTATACGGGTGAATTCCAGATTACAAACAAAGGGTGTAATCACAATAACCCGCACAAAAAAAAACAAACAACACAATGTCTTGAGGTAAACCTCAAGAGCTCCAGACAAAATAATCAGATAAGATCACAAGGTCTCCCATCATAAGCCAAGCTTTCTAATCCTAAGTCCAAAAAGTCTAATGCTCCATAATGCCAAGGGTAGTAATCAAATAGTCCAAGTATCATTAAAGATTTTTAGGGTTTATGTTGATTATTAGGTGTCTTTAAAAGAAAATAAAATCTCAAGTGAAAAAAATAAAAAATGACAAGAATATAAAGGGGCTCAAGTGAGCAAAGATGAAAAATAGCATGGAATGTAAATGCTAAAAGTAAATGGTGCATAAAGTAAAGAACATAAAATAAAAACACAAAATAAAATCAATTATAAGTGATTAGTGGTTAGTTGGATGATCATCTTGAAATTTGAATTTGGAACTCATTAGAGGATTGGAGAGTATATCATCCAACTAATGAGTTGACAAAAAGCAAATGCAACTTGTTGTGTCAAGTATATCATCCATTTGGAATCCTTATGAGTATCATTTAATGATCAACAATGTTTAAGTGATCCGCGTTGACCAAAGGTATTGTAGATCCATTAGAGGATTGCTATAACCAAAGCCTCAACATAATGAATCTCAAGGTTATTGGATCAAAGAGATCAAATTAACATACTTGGCCTTGCAAACATAAGTTTGGGCCACGAATGATCATTTATTTGAATCGGGACAAAATTTAGCTCTATGTTAAGCAATCATAAGTGGACTTATATAAAAGTCGCACCTATTTTGAGGCCGGTCAATACCAATCTATGCACCATTTGTTTTGAGACATGATATAGAGATCACGCTCCAACAACATTTAGTGCAGTAAGAAGGGGATGCGATAAAGAGGGATGTGAGAGAATATACAAACCACTTTTGGATTAAATTTAATCAAACTATTATTAAAATCATTCATCCATTTTTATGGAGTTAGACTCAACACCATGGATCCAATGATGTTAATAAAGTTCATGATAAAAAATTTAATCCAAGATCAGCCAAAATATAATCACAAAATAATATTACATTTTAATATATATAAAAATGTTTAAAAATAGAAATAAAAGAGAAAAATATCAACTATGTCAAAATTAATCAAGAAATAAAAGTAAGACCGTAGAAAAATCCGAAATGACCTAAAATAATTTTATAAATTTTTTAGAAATTTTTTAAAGTCGGAAACTATTTTTAAAATTAAAAGAAAGGGGTAAAATAAACCAAAAATGATTAAAAAAATAGCAAAGTCAGAATCAAAAATAAAATAAGGTCACCAATATTTATCACAATATCATTAGATCATTCCATAATTTTTTCAGAATTTAAAAATGCATAAAAGTATTTTTTAAACATTTAAAAAAATTCCAATAAAGTGTAAATTTATAAAAAATACTGAAACACAAAATTAAATAGTGAAAAAATAAAAATCAGAAAGGGAATAATCAAAAATATTTTTCATAATTTTTTCATATTTTTTGGACTAAAAAAGAGTTTTCTATGATTTTTGGAAGTTTAAAACAATTAAATATAAAAAATCAGAAAAGAAAATAAAAGTCAAAAATATGTGGACCATTGGATGAGAGTCAAAATGCGTTAGTAATCAAATCTAAGGGATTTGGCGCACCGTGCATATCATGGTCATTAGTGAATAAGCACTGAATCAATTATTAAATAAGAATTCAAAAATAACACGTGGCGTGTCATCATTGGTTGGAAGATGACACGTTGGTCATCTTCAACCTCCAGCTAACGTGAATTGCAGGTCTCTCAAACTGTAAAATCAGAAGCTCAGACATATGCCATTCGCTTCGTCTCTTCAAGAAAAAGACAACCACACCCTCGCGCCAAATTTATATAAACTGTAGCTCAAGCAATTTGGAAAGAAAGTTTTGAAAAGGGATTTAAAACTTCATGGTCAAAACGTGTTTCTAGTAAGAAGTAAGTGTTTCGACTAGAACTAGGGCAATGAGAGCATCACAATTATATCAAAGTTTTGAAGAATTGATGAAGGAATCTACCTATTGAAGTTGAGTTGCAGAGCTCTGAAACTGGACTTCTATGGAGCAATATAGGGCACGATTCTTGAATGTAATTATATGGTTAACTTTAGGGAAGATCAAGGAAGCTGAATTGATGAAACAATTATATTGAAAAAGGCTTGAGAATGGATTTCGAAGTTGCTGAATTCTGAGTTAGGGAACAAGTTTGGCAGGGTGATTCTGGCTATCTAAGCTTGAGGAAATGAATGGGGGATGACCCTCTATTTATAGGGAATAAAATGGAATGTCCAAGCGTGTGAAATGATGAAGTTTGGAGGGAAATCGTGTGAAGTTGCAAACAAGAAAAGTGGGACTTCCAATTTGATCAAAACTCATCCAAAACACGTGTTTTATTGTGCTAATCAATTTTGGAACTTGATTAAACATGTTTAGAGGCATAAACACGTGGAAAACTTGTGATTATAAACCAAAACAAAGACTTCAAATTCTGACTTATGGGAAAACTTCAGTTCCAAGTTACCAAGTTTAATCCAATGGCATTCTCAGCTCAAGGGATCTTAAGGAATGATTCTTGATGCTTTAGAAAGATGAGGTTACAAGATTTGCAATGGAAAAAGAATGGAATCAAATGGATGCTTTAGCTGAAAGTTGTGTTGAGTCAAAGTTGGAGAAAAAGGGTTGACTTTCCATACTTATAAATATTTCAAATTCTTCTTCAAAAGGGACCTATAATGTCTTGCATCCAAACATAACCTTCTACTTGGAATTTGCTCTTGACCAAAAAAGATGGCATGAAGTAGATCTCTTGAATGACATTTTGGAACTTGAACCATTCAAAATCTCCAAAAATTGAGAGAGTTATAAATTGTTGAAGTGGGCAAAAAATCATGAAATGACCTATAATCCTTTGTATCCTTAAGGCAATTTCCATCCATTTTCTCACTTTGCACATAAACGAAGGCATAAAGGTAACATCTTCAATATCATTTTGGAAAAAGAATGGGCTCAAGGTGATAAAAATTTACCAAGTTATGATCATTTGAAGTCACACATGGAAAATTGGGGATTCATCTAGAGGACTTGTAATTTTTCTTCTTCATCATGTTTCTTCCACATGAAAACTCCTTGGAAATTTTGAAGTGATTTGGTGATAACCCTTTTTAGAGAAGGATTTCTTTGGAATCACTCAAAAATACTAAAAGATGAGCAAGATATGCTTCTTTGAAGTTCAAAACCCTAACTCCTAGATCAAGAAAATGCTTTGAGGAACTTTGACAATTTTGAACAAACTTCTTGTACTAAAACAAATGCTTTGTAAATATAAGTTGTTGAGGATGATAATTAGAACTCATAGCAACCACAACCAATTCCATATCTTGATAATTGAGAGAAATATGCACTTGTGACCAACGAGAACTAGACCTTTTCCAACCATGACTATTTTTCAATCAACCCCTTGTACTTTTTGGGTCAAATCTTGATAACTTGGAAATGTAGTGAACCAAAATAACCTTTCCATGCCATCCCTTCCAAAACAACTTTAATGGTGAGGTTTTAACTTCTCAAGCTTCATTGACTAGGTCATGGAAATAAACTCATGAACCCATGGATCAACTTGCTAAGCCTCATTGCCTTTACCTGCATTATTGACAAGTAAGACAAACCAACATTGCATTTTATTAATTAAAAGGAAAGTAAAAAAAAAAACATGAATGATTACACAAGAAAAACAAGTCAATATGCTTGGTGATTCCCCAAAGAGCAAAGCTAAAGATAGGAAGGAGAACCAAAATCCCTAATGTGATCTTATTGTGATTGAATCAATATGGTATGGTGAAGGGATCTTAGGGTACAACAGATACCACAATGGTTATCCCTCATCCATCAAGAAACAAGGTAGTCACAATCCTCTCAACAAGTAAAGACAAGATAAAGTCACACGTTTTGTTCAAAAATCAAGAAAATAAAAGAAAAAAACCCGCTATGTCAAAAACTAGAAAACGAGTGACTTAGGCAAAAATTAGGGTATCCCATTGGACTATAAATTCAAAAGAATTAGTTCAGGCAAAACATATGGAAAAAAATTGAAAAGAAAGGATTACAAATAAAAATCCTCATCAAAGAATAAAGTCGTGTGATAAAAGTGAGTGATTGTCGTGTCTAAAGAATGTTAGTGGTTCACCAACCATAAACTAATTCCTCTTTAGAGATGAGTGCTCGTATCAAATTAACTGAATATAGGATTGAAGAACATCATAAAGGGGGTGGGCACTAAATAAACTTTGATCCTTAAAATATTTTTTTTCTAAAAAACCGTGAACCAGGCCACGTTACAACCTTCAAAAGTCCTAATTGAAACATGGTTTATTTCAAAAGCATACTCCAACGAGATAGTGTTCCTGACTCCCGTAAGTTGTGCTCAAATATTTGTGTTGGTATCATATGCTTTTGTTATCTTTCATACAAAAACAAATAATGCACTAATTCGCAAGCTATGCGACATCTTTTCAAAAATCTTCAAGGCTTACATAACTGTTGTATTAGAATTTTCATTCTCATAATAAACTTTTCTACTTGTAAAATAAATTGCATAATGTCAAGGAAGCTTACATATAAGCACCAATGATGATTTTAACCTTTGAGGTCTGAAACTTTGTTAAGTAATTGGCGAATCATTTCTAAGATTGATCATAGCCAGGGGCATATCGCCTGAAGACCTTCAGCATGAACAAGTTGCTACCTTCATAGTTTGATTGCCCTCATGGGGCAAATTTGAAGACTTTGTCTTGCCAAATAAAGTCAATTTGGGGCAGTAAGGTCAAGATTCAATGAATATCAGCAAGATTTTGAAGACATTAGGGCATTTTAGATGCTACGTCTTTTGTAAAATCCTCTTGAGACTATTTTTTCTCGTAAACCATGTACCTTGGGGCATTTAAGAAGTGAAGTTTTTCGTAATAATTGTTGTGCATCATGCAGTCTATCAACGGTAAACTTGGGGCATCCAAAAATAGTTCCAGGGGAAATCCAGATTTGTCAAGACATGTGACCTGCTTTGAACACATTATCAAATGGTGGTGTTCCCCAGTAGTTCCAGCTAAGCAAGATTTTTCTCCAACTGCAGGGGAATTCATGTTGTTCTCCTTTCAATGGATTATTGATTTGTTAGAAGATTAGACTTTGGATTTTCTCTCGAAAAGTATCTTCATCTCCGAAGAGATTAGAGCCTTATATCAGAAATATGCTTCTTCGATGGCTTTTGTTCTATCTCCAGTAATGTTTCCATCTTGTTGAGATTAACCGAGTATCTGTTTGTACTGTGATTTCTTTTCATCTCCAGCTTATCTATTTTGTCTGTTTTGTCATCATATAGATGACATTTCATTTATTCATTCACAATTACATCATTCATGCACATTCTTATTTCTCTAGGTTTTTGGGTCCATCTTTGTTGGTTGTGTTTATCCCCAAGTAACTTATTTCCTCTTTCCAAATAGAGTGACAACTTAAGCAGAAAGTGTACATCATTTTTAATTCTCCACTGAGTTTATTCCTTGTGGAAGGGTTTTTGTTTTAGCCTTCCTTTCATCTCAGGATAGGATATGTTCCAGTTGATTTTATTTCTCATCCGATAGAGACTTGTTTGACTATTTCTCTCCATTTTTGTTCTTGGATTGAGCTTCGTCTCCTATAGATGTTACCTTGTGGATTTCTCTAGGATGTGAAATCTAGATTGAGAGTGCATTTATTTTGCACCTGTAAATAATTTTGTCTCCTCAGAAACATTCTATTCATGGTTTCCAGTGAAGATGAACTTTGTGCCCCAGTAGTGTTATTGCAACGCTCTTTTGGAATCTCAACATGATGACAAGTGGCCGAATCATTATTTGAGCATCTTGATTATTTCTGGATTTCCTCTTTTATGGCAAATGGTGGTCTCTTCATGAGTAGTTTGTCTATCCTTGATGAAGTTATTGATTCTCATTCCTAATAGTGTCTTTATAACACTATATTGAAATCTTTTTCCTGACAGCAAGTGGTAACCTCTTTATTTGAGCAGCTTGTGTATTTCCAGCATACTTTTACCTCATGGAAAATGGCGGTCTCTTCAATAGAAGTTTGTCTATCTCCAGCATATCAACTCTAACTTACTCAGCAAACGACATCTCTTCGGAAAAGTCATGTGGGGAAGTTTGTATATTATCCTTATCAGGTAGAAGACTTGATTAAGTAGAAACTGAGACTAATTTGTGGCTTATGATAAGGTTATTGTGGAGGTTTACTCAGCAAACAACATCTCTTTAGAAAAGTCCCGAGGAGATGTTTTTATATTATCCTTATTAGGTGGAACACTTGATTAAGAAGAAACTGAGACCAGTTCATGGCTTGTGACCAGGTTCTTAGGGAGTTTTATTATCAGAAAACTGAGACCAGTTTGTGGCTTATGACCAGGTTCTTAGGGAGGTGTATTATTAGAAATCTGAGACCAGTTTGTGGCTTGTGACCAGTTTCTTAGGGAGGTTTATCATCAAAAGTAACTTAGACCAGTTTGTGGCTTATGACTAGGTTCTTGGGGAGGTTTACTCAGCAAACGACATCTCTTCAGAAATGTCCCGTGGGGAAGTTTGTATATTATCCTTATCAGGTGGAAGACTTGATTAAGAAGAAACTGAGACCAATTTGTGGCTCTTAACCAAGTTCTTGGGGAGGTTTACTCAGAAAACGACATCTCTTTAGAAAATTCCAGTGGGAAAGTTTGTATACTATCCTTATTAGGTGGAAGACTTGATTAAGAAGAAACTGAGACTAGTTTGTGGCTTATGACCAGGTTCTTGGGGAGGTTTACACAATAAATGGTATCTATTTTGGGAAGTTTACTCATCAACAACAAATGGTATATCTTTTGAGAAGTTTTCTCATCAACATAAAATGGTATCTCTTTTGATAAGTTTGTTCATCAACATCAAATGGTATCTCTTTTGGGAAGTTTGCTCATAAAAAAAATGGTATCTCTTTTGGGAAGTTTGCTCACCAACAACAAATGGTATCTCTTTTGAGAAGTTTGCTCATCAATATCAAATGGTATCTATTTTGAGAAGTTTTCTCATCAACAACAAGTGGTATCTCTTTGGAGAAGTTTGCTCACCTTCAGGAAATGGTGTCTCTTTTGAGAAGTTTTCTCTTCAACAGTAAGTGGTATCTCTTTTGAGAAGTTTGCTCATCAACAACAAATGGTATCTCTTTTGAGAAGTTTTCTCATCAACAGCAAGTGGTATCTTTTTTGAAAAGTTTGCTCATCAACAATAAATGGTATCTCTTTTGAGAAGTTTGCTCATCAACAGTAAATTGTATCTCTTTTGAGAAGTTTGCTCATCAACAACAAATGGTATCTCTCCGGAAAAGTCCCGCAGAGAAGTTTGTATGTTGTCCTTTTCAAGTGGAAGACTTGATAAAGAAGAAACTGAAACTCATTCATCATGGAAATATTTATTATCTTTTCTACCTTCATCTATTGAGTTGGTAGTTTATCGTCATCTGTGAGTCAGTATATTATTGATCCTCTACCTTCAACTATTGAGTTGGTAGTTTACCGTCATCTGTGAGTGGGTATCTTTTTCGATCCTACCTTCAACCATTGAGTTGGTAGTTTTCCGTCATTTGTGAGTCAATATATTATTGATCATCTACCTTCAACTATTAAGTTGGTAGTTTACCTTCATCCGTGAGTCGGTATCTTATTGATCTTCTATCTTCATCTATTGAGTTGGTAGTTCACCGTCATCTGTGAGTCGATATCTTTTTGATCTTCTACTTCCAACTATTGAGTTGATAGTTTATCGTCATTTCAAAGTCGGTATCCTTTTGAGTTTCTACCTTAGACACTAAGTTAGAAATTTACCATAATCTTGAGTCAATAGTCATTTATCTTTTCACAGCCTATGCAAGGCGTCTTCCCTGATAGAGTCAATAATTTTTCATCTCTCGAAGTTGTTCCACAATAAGAGTCTCTCTTTCGAAGTTTGTGGCTTTGTTCCCCAGTGGAGTTATAATCTCTTCCTGTACGGTATTACTTTATCATGTGCTTGGTTTCTCCACTAGTAGTTTGTCTCATGTGGCGTTATTCCCCATAAAATTCAGAGCATTGCATTCATATCATATCTTAAACATCATTGTGGTATCTTAGGACCATAAATTGTGTATTCTATAATTAAGTATCTTCAATCTCGTCGAAACGAAGATTTCAATCATCATCTCTCCGAATAGAAGAAACTTAAATAGGGTCAGCTGTCATACCCAATTTTTTACCTAAGATACCACCTCTTATCTGCATCATTACATAGCAAGTATTCACAAGCGATTCGACATATTTTTGTCAATTCTCGAATCAGATTTTAGAAATTCATAACTTCTTCAAATTTCTATATTTTTGAGCGATTGTTTTTTGCACATGATTTTCCCTGACATCATCTACAACTTTTTCTTTACAAGTCAAGGGCAAATTATGTATTGAAAACCCGCAAAAAATTGTTAACGTTAGAAGTCGTTTCACGAATTTAATGGAATTTGATTCTTAATTTTGGACTATATTTTTTCCGACCATACATTTTACACTTTCTCTTCTTTTATTCTTATTTCCATGAAAAATCATAAAAAAATATTTAGTTCATGTCATCTACATTTTATTTACGTTTTTATTCAAAATATCAAAAAATATTAGTCTCTTTAAGTTTCATTTTGATTTTTGTTCTTGTATCATTTAAGTCAAAATTATAGTCTTTTAGATTTAATTTGGGAAAAATCTAAAAAAATATGTGTTAGCATTATTTTATTTTAGCATTTCACTTTAATTCAAAAGTTACAAAAAAATATAATTAATACCTTCTCTTATTTTACATTTTAATTATTTTTAATTTTTAGTTTCTTT
Source organism: Vicia faba (assembly GCA_948472305.1). Classification (NCBI taxonomy): domain Eukaryota; kingdom Viridiplantae; phylum Streptophyta; class Magnoliopsida; order Fabales; family Fabaceae; genus Vicia; species Vicia faba. Next base: position 1,317,279,127 of record OX451740.1, read on the forward strand.
TAGTTCATTATTAATCTCGATTATATTTTAACTTGGATTCAATTTTAAAGTTGAATTATTATCAAAATTAAAATTGATTTTAATACCTCTTATTTTCATTTTGTTTCTTCTAATTACTAATAATTTTTATTTTTTGTTTTTAGTTAAAAAATTTCTTTTGTATTATTATTATTATTATTATTATTATTATTATTATTATTATTATTATTATTATTATTATTATTATTATTAGTATTATTATTATTTTTGTAGTTTTGTTATTATTTGTTTATGCCCAAAATGAAAAAACAGAAAGACCAATTGGGACCACTCCATATTAAGAAGTAATCCAACTGTTGCACCAGAAGCTTTATTAAATATCCATACAAAAATCTGCATCGACAAATAAAGAGTGTGTCCATAAGCAATGGCAATTTTGCTGCTCATAACCTGTCCTGCTACAAAACAGTCGACAAATGCCAAATTGCCCTAGTCCAAACAAGTTGTTGCTTCTCTGCTACAAGCCAAACATAACATTCCAAAAATATGCACCAGTCGAAGAATTACACAAAGATGGTTAAAGCAAAACTTGTATAAAAAAGAAAAAAAATCAACACATCAAATATGTTTGAAACTCACCAATTTTCCCCCATAAAATTCATTCTGATTCACTATACAAATACATCAATACATAGAACAGAGGGGGGAGGACCAAGGATACAGAGGGAAAAATGTTAGAGAAATACTCACAAAAATTTGTCCCCATCTTCCTCAATACACTACAACTCCATGCATAACCAAAACCAATATCCTTCACTACTTAACTTCAACCTTTCCTCCACGAACTTGTTACAACTTACCTTCACATCCATACAAACTTGCGACAACCTCTTAACCTCACCCTTGTTCAACTTCCTCCATAATCCAAGTTAACAACAACAAACCTGCATCAACATTTCAACATAACCTTCATTCAACTTATACCATATTCACAACAAAATAGCAGCAACATTCATCATTCAGCTGTGACACCTTCACAAGAAGATCACTTAACAGTAATCGATGACAAATTCCGCACCAAGCTTCTTAATGACATAATAATAACTTAGAGCAGCTACGACAACAACACTGTATGATTTTCGAGCAGAATTTCAAAAAAAAAAAATAGGAGATGCAATTGAAGCACTATTGAAACAACCGGCCGGACAGTCATTTGATATAAAATCAATGAAGTCGCCACCAAACGTCTTTTATCCTGCCTAAAGGGAGAGGTAAACATCGAGAAAATATGAGAAGGGTGAAATCATGATCAAACAATCGAGAGATCGAGTAAGGGAGTCTGTTACACAAGAGGAAGGTATTAGCACCCCACACGCCTGTAGTACTCTATGGTATCCACTATTGTTTGTTCTAGTCTAAGGGTGTGTTAGGATCTATATCTAGGTTGTACAGGGAATGCATGCAAAAGATAAGAGAAAAGAGTGTAGGGAAAATAAAAGTTGTGCTCGTTCGGGCCCTACCCCAATACCTACGTATCCATTTAAAGGAATCAGAGCATCCGTAGTTCGGCTCATATATTTTGGTTGGTTTGTGTTTTTTAGTTAAGAAGACAAAAGCAACAATCTAGATGGCAAAACATCAGATAAAACGACAAAACATCAACAACAATGATAAAGCAACAAAAAAGGATGACAAGACATCACATGGTAACACAAACTCAGATAAGATGATAAAACATCAGCACGATAACAAAATATCAGAGAGGACAATGAAAATATTACACCTAACAATGATATCGAAAATCAAAGTAGGACAACAAACATACCTGATGGCGAAACATTTGCAACAAACATATACGATGGCGAAACATCGACAAGAAGATAGCAAGATAGCATGACAAAGATGACGAGACATCAACAACCGAGATGACAAAACATCACACCTAACAATGATATTGAGAATCAAGGTAAGATAACAAACATACGCGATAGTGAAACAACGACAACAAACATATGCGGTGGCGAAACATCGGCTAAGAGATGGAAAGATAACATGGCAAAGATGGAGAGACATCACAATTAAGATGATTAAACATCACACCTAAAAATGATATTGAGAATCAAAGTAGGATAACAAACATATGCGATGGTGAAACATCGGCAACAAACTTATACGATGGCGAAACATCGAATAAAAGATAGCAAGGTAACATGGCAAAGAGGGAGAGACATCACAATTCGGATGATAAAACACCACACCTAACAATGATATTGAGAATCAAAGTAGGATATCAAACATGTGCGATGGCGAAACATCAGCAACAAACATATGCGATGGCGAAACATCAGATAAAAGATAGCAAGGTAACATGGCAAAGATGGTGAGACATCTTAATTCAGATGATAAAACATCACACCTAACAATGATATTGAGAATCAAAGTAGGATATCAAACATGTGCGATGGTGAAACATCGGCGAAAAGATAACAAAATATCATGGCAAGGATGGAAAAACATCATTTTGAGAAGGTCTAAAACAAAGCCAAAAGGCGTATAAACAATTAAGATTGGTTTGTATTTTTTACTTTGAAGAAGTATTTAAGTTCATTAGAGACATTTTTATGATTTGCCCAGTAGAAGTTTTAGTTTTAAGATGCAATATGCAAAGAAAGGAAAAAAAAACTAAGGGAGACTAGCCTAACACTACTCCTAATGTTATCATACAATGATTGACCCTAAGTTTCTACCCTATGTTAGCATGCATGGGTAAATATCCTAATGTCTAACTCGAGGACTAACCCTACACGAGCAATCCTAAGGGAGCATGGTAAATACCAAAAAAGTGAGCAAACAAGTGCTTTGGAAAAAGCACACAATCGGAGTATACTGACTCATGGGATGGGGGTATAAAGAGAAAATATTTTAGCTAAGGGGAGCGGATCACCTGAAGCAAACAAGCGGCAAACAGATGAAATAATAAAAATGTGACGCCCAAAGTGACTGAACATCTAACCAAGATATAGAGGATTGAGGTAGACGACATAAGACAATATGAACAATCATAGAGTGTCAGCATTGACCAATGCGAATTCCTGACAATGCGTGGGGGTTTAATTGCAAAACCCTTCCCCACTTGACGGACTCGATACATACGATCTGAACGACTCTAAAGCATCGACGTACCATGTGAGCTACGGATGACACGAACTAGAATATGTGGGGGTCGATTACGGACCCTTCCCCGCTCGCCTCTTTTGAAGAGTTATCACATGTAGTATAATGTGGGCATAAATATAAACATACGTGCATAATACCTACTCCGAAGGTAGGATTTTAAATAATCACAATTAGCACACCGACAGAATTACCTTAAACAGGTCTTTAAATAAACCAGAGGGACTGATATATATCAGCAACGGAGGTCCCATCATGCAATAGAAAACAATAAAGTGCAGAAACAGTAAAAAGGAAATAGTGCAATACCAAACCGAGAACTATCTGTAGCAACTAAGCAAGAACAAGAAACCCAGAGAACTTTAAGCAAGCTAGCACCAGTAAACAAATCAAGTCAAAAATCACACCATCAAATATAAGCATTGAGGCTTCAAATATGAACATGTCCCACAGGTGATGTATAGCAGTCACAATCACATATATTTCCTGCAAGAGAATAAAAAATATACAAAACACACAAATGGTGCCAGCCCAACCAATTATGTTCCACAAATAAAGTTGAACACTAAGGTATCAAGTCAAAAATGGAAAACTTTTCTAAGAATACCTCGCACATTCAACAAACAATTAGTGATTACAAGGAGAACTGATGAATCAATAATGGATGGATGATGATATAACATGGAAATGGAAAAACATGATGGCAAAACATCAAAGCAGTAAATGTAAGAAATCTCAAGCAAGCACAGGCAACCATTAGGTCAAAGCTAATAATCTGTTGCTCCTTTCTTGTCACCATGTTGAATTAACAATGGAATGTTAACCAAGGATCAAAGGAGATTTGCATGACATAAAATAATCTCTAACAATTCAGAATCACAAGCAATTCAATCTAAAAAATGAACTCCAGATGAATTCAAAAGATAAAGCACAAAAGTATCTTTCTAAACATATTCACAAATGATAAAGCAAATTGACAAAATAGGCAAGTTATGAGAACTCGAATGGTTCAAATGATGAAATCGAGTCTCCAAAACAAGGGAAAGGATGATAAAAGAAAAGAGATTAATCTCGCATGGGTTGCACAAGTGAATTCCTTTTACCTCTAGTACAAAAGATCATATGAGCATGCATGAGTGATTAATGGTCCAAACATGGAAACAAATCTTGCAAAAAAATCCAAATTAAATCAAGTCCCACAAAACAATAGGAAGTCAGAAACAACTAGCTTAAGGCAAGAATAAAGGAGTTCAAGTGAAAAATCAAATCAAACAATGTAGAAACCCTAAAAAAAGAGCCCAAAAGGGGAACCCTAATTTGATCAAATGGGGAAAATAGTTATAAGTACTAGAAGATCATGAAAAATCACACACAAGCTAAAGAGATCAGTAGGCTCAAGCTTCCAAAATAAGGGATCTCCGACATGTACTAAAGCAACTAAATGAGGGTTCAATTATTGAGGCAAGGTTCAAAGATCTACTTACAAACCAAAATTAAGCAAAAATGGAAAGAAAATCTTAAAAATCAAAAGAAATTTTTTAAAATCACTCAAGAATTATAAAATTCAGAATCAACCAATTTGGCTTCTTGAATGTCAAGGGAAAATGTGAAACTAAAGTCAATTTAACACTAATTGAGGTAAAACTCCAAAATGGACACCCTTGACCAAATATTTTGGAGAAAATAGATTTTTAAGGTATAAGTTCAAAAAAAATTGATTTCTAAAGACCTAAAACATTCAAGAACCCTAATCAAGCATCATTTTCCCTTTACAAGTCTTAAGGATTAGCAAACTAAGTCAAAACTTGTGATGTAAGCAACAAATATAAAAAAAAAGTTTACAAACTTCACTAATTTTAAAAATCAGATATTTGTGAATGATAAATCCCAAAGAAAATTCCTTAATTATCATCAAGGCCTAAGGACTCCTAAAAAAATTTATAACATTTTTTATGTCCAAGAAAAATGGCAAATAGAGCAAAAATGTGAATATTATGATAAGAAAAACAATATACTCTCATAAATTTAAAAATGAATCAAAAAAATGTAAAAATTACAAAATAAAAATAAAAAATGTGAAAATGTACTATTAACACAGTGTGACATATTTTTGTGGAATTTCATATATTAAGAACATGGTTAAAATAATTGGAGAAAACAAAAGAATCAATTAAATCCTATTAATAAATTAATCAATTAAAAGAAAGAAAATTATAAAATAAAAAAAAATAGTCCTAAAATAGACCAACCAAAGTATTCAAAATATTTTTTATATAATTTTTGTGTAAAGGAAAAGTCAGAAACAAAATTTAATAAAGAAAAATATGCAAAAAAATCAATTAAACAAATTAATTAATATACGAATTTGTTTCACCAATCAAACAATTTTAAAAAATTCGATAAATAATATGACAAATACTAGAAATTAAAATCAACCTATGGTAAATTTTTTAGAATTTTTGAAAATGATTTGATCACAAAATAAAATTAGAGAAGACAAATAAAAAAGAAAATTATGAAATTGCATTGAAATTCAAATGGACCAATCAGATCTAGTCATACCATTGTCTTCTTCCTCAAGACAAACCTAAAATGCGCATTTTACAGTCTCAGGCTCCCGTGTTATATTCAAGACTCTACCTCATTTCTCCACCAGAATTAGTGATTCGAAGCTCAAAACAAAGCGAGGCCACCTTCTATATCATGCTACTTATAGATATCAAAAAGATTGACTAGGTAATTAGAAATATGGATGCGAAAATTGCAAAAACTCACTGAATATAAATTATTCAGAAGTTCAAAAATGATCTATTATTCAAATTCAAGCAAATTTATACGTCAAACCTATTGTTTGGCCAACTATGAGCATGCATTCAAGATCTTAAGCTCTAAATCAAACAACATTGAGAGAAATCGAGATCTGATTTTTACCTCTTGAGTTGGAAAATAAATCCAACTAGTTCCTCTGAACAAACTTGAAACCCTATGAATCTTGCTTCTTAGGCTCCAATGAAGTGAAATTCAGAGAGAAATTGCAACTGGAACAAGTGAAAAAAGAGAGAGAGCGTCGAACAATTTTTTTGAGAGAGAGGGAATTTAGATTTTGATTTTGTGAGGAGAATGAAGCGTGCCTTAAAAGAGAGTGAGATATGACTTATATAGAGTGAGTGCTGAGGGTAAGAAGGTCTTTGAAGAGCTCACAAGACCGTTAGAAGCAAAATTTCAAAAAATTGAAAAATGAAGAGAGTGAGATATGGTGATGCATTTTGCTTCTGTTATGCCCAGCCTTGCAGTCGTTTTGGTGATGTCATGTTGAGTGGAGTTTTGAGCAAAGAATGTGCATTTGGTGAGCTGGTTGAATTGATGGAGAAGTGATGTTGCAAACTTGGGGCAAAAGTGTGATTTGGTTTACCTTGTCTGAGCGCGCGTCTGGCTTGCATGGTGTGCATGAAGCCAGGTTTGAGGTACCAACGTTGAGGAATTATAACTCACTCAAATTTTGGCCAAATTGGATGATTCAAAGTTCAATGATAAACTCTCTTAGAAGACAACAAAATGTTCTTTTTGATTTTTTAAATTGAGGCTTGAGTCACAAAAAATTGATTCCACAAAATGGCATACCAAGTGCTTGATGAAATTATGCGTGTGGCTGGCCCAAGAGAAGTCATCTTGACACTTATAATTTTTTCTAATTTTCAAGTAACTTCTTGAACAAGTTAAACTAAAATTCACCATTTCTCAAGATTCTAAGATGAATTTGGGTATGGAATATGAAAAGAGGATGTTTAAATTGAGAGTTGACCAAAAGCCCACTTGGTCAATTCCTGATTTTGTTAAATTTTAGTCAAAATGACCATTTTGCCCCTTTTGATCAATAGAGCCACTTTCAATCCAAATTGAACCTAAATCTTTCAATAAAAGATGCTTAACAACATATGGTGAAGCATGGAAACAAATTGAACCCTAGTTTTTCACTCTACATTAGAAGATAGTTTATCAAGCTTCAAAAGCCTAATTCCAATGGGCATCATTGAGATTTCTTGAACAAATTTGATTCCCATGATAATAAGAGAATGACGCTTCATTACTTGGCTCATTTAAACCCCAATTACTTATATTTAGACAAAACCCTAACTTTAATTGGTGCATCAAAAGAAAGTGATTCTTCTCCAAATCAACATAATCTTTAAACCTCTGTTGAATTAATGAAAAGAATGAGAAGGTCTTGGGATATGAGGGACCCTTGTGACTTGAGAAATTCAAAGTTTGAGGGAAAGAGCTCCCTTCTTACACCAATTGTAAACACTATCATCCAGCACCACTTGTAGACAACTTGAGGACCAAAGTACCTTGATCCCATCATAAGAGAATGAATTCAATGCAATATGATATTTATGATGAAACATAAGCCTGAATCAAGAGGGTAAATTTTAGGATGTAACAACTGTACCTAAACAAACCAGAGTAAATCTCATCTCCGTCGATAAATCATTTCAATTCACTCTCTATGCTACTTTAAAATCACTTGCTCGATTTTTTTTTGACTATTACTGCTTTTAGAACTCCATTTTTTATGTGTTTATGTGGTATGTTTACTGCTACTTGAGAGTGTTGATTCCGAGAGCAATATTTGATCGTTGTTGTTGTTTGTATGTATAAAGATTCAGAAACAGATATAAGTTATTGTTAGATGAGATGAAAACCGAAGCCGAGAGAGTGAGAGGTCTGAATCGCGAGAGAACCAAGAAAGCCATTGGCAGATGGAGTGTCAATTTTGGTATATTTAGTAGCAGAGGGAGTACGATTCGAACATGGATGCTGATTTGTTGCTGTTAGTGATGAAGGTAGATCGTGAAAAGTTATTGTTGAAGAAGATTATGCGGTGAATGATGGATGAAGATATAGAGAAATGAATGATGTAGTGATGAAGAATCATGTTGAAGTTGTTGAAGGAGATGAAGAATAACGGGGATAATATTTGAGAAATTTTAGTGTGAAAATACAGAAATATGGAGGAAGGGTGAATCGGTCAAGAGTGAGAGAGACAGGGGGCACTAATGCCCTTTTCTTTCGAGGTTTTTTTCAACCCGTTAGATCGTGAGTAGGAAGCTGGGTCCAGACTCGACCCAGTCCGGCCCAGCAGCTTTGTTTTTTTTGTTTTTGTTTGGTTATTGGTTTTTTATAGCATTTTGGCCTTCAACTCACCTAGTTCTTCAGAGCCCATCTGTATTTCCAACTTCACTCCAATTTTCTGCTTCCACACCCTTTTTTCATTAAATAACTTAATTTAATTTTATATTATTAATCGTAGAATAAATTAGTTTGGATATAATTTTAGCATTTTTTAGGATTAATTTAGTTTAGATTAATATTTTTCTAATAGCTTAGATTTAAATTAGACTTTTATAATTAACTTAGTTTATATTTAAATTAGTTTAGGTATAATTTAGTAACTTTAGAATTTTGTTTTGATTCAGAATTTTCATTTGATTTAGATTTAATTTAATAACTTTAGATTTTTTATTTGATTTAGATTTAGTTTAGTAATTTTAGAATTTTATTTGGTTTAGATTTAGTTTAGTAATTTTAGAATTTTATTTGATTTAGATTTAGTTTAGTAACTTTGAAATTTTTATTTGTTTTAGATTTAATTTAGTAACCTTATATTTTAAATTTAGTTTAGATTTAATTTACTATTTTTTTAAAAATTTATTTTAGATCTAATTTCGTAATTTTAAAATTATTTTTATAACCTTAGAATTTGTAGTTAGTTTAGAATTATTTTAGTAAGAAATCTTAGAATTTTAATTTAGTTCAAATAAATTCTTTAGATAATTAGTTACATTCTCTTTTATTTGTATTTAAATATCTATGTCATTGTAATTTCTTGGTGCCTTTTGGTCATTAATCTGTTTCGTTAGATTTATTTTCTTGTAAATTTTCGAAGGCTTATATTTTAATGTCCAATTTATCCTGCTCGCTCGATTTACTCCAAGGAAAATGATTAAAATTATTGACTTCATGTCATCAAACATATCCAATCTGATTGTGCAAAAACCCTTCATACTTTTTTAGTTTTGTTAATCTTAAGTTAAAACTCCTAAAAAATCAATTTTTAAACTTACACTCATTTAAGTCAAAACTTCGACATTAGGTCATCGCATTTTCAAAATCTCATCCCCACACTCATTTAGCAAGAAAATTAATTTTAACCGAAAATATATATTTCAAAAGGTTCCTATAGGATACTATCAATACATAGGATGCTACTACATTCCCTTTGTATAACCAACCCATGAACTTTCTATCTCTTTCAAATGCATTGTATTTTTCTTTACTTTTAGTATTGCACTTAATTTGCATATTTAAGGGTTTTATTTTTCTTTTGTCCCTTTTTCCATGGAAATGATAAAGCACGGTGGCGAGTCTTGCTTATTTACGAGTCAATTTAATCAATAGCTTGATCTACGATTTTCACCGCTACACTCGTTTTATTTTTTAACTCAGTTTTCTGTCACATTTGTATGAGTCAGATCCTATTTAACCGAATATTTTTATTTGTGAGTTTGATTATTTCCAGTTGTGATACGGTGGGAGAACTGACTTGAGGTTTTGGGTTTGTGTTCACAAATGTTTCGGTTTAGCAGGAGTTGCCACCGACTTTTTATTTTATCCAAAGGAAAGGTAAAAAAGCACAGGAAAGACCTTTGAGATGTTTTCTTGGGTTCGGGGGGTGGATTATGAAAAGGGAAGGTGCTATCACCCTTTTCATCCATGGTTTTCCATGGGCTCTTAGTTACTTGTTTAGATCACTTGCTTTGCTTTTCCAATTGTTGGTGCTTTGTGTGGTTTTGAAAGTATTTTGAAAAGAGGTCATCATTTTGACAATCTTTGTAATGATTCTTGTTTGAAGAATGTATATAAAGATGTTTGTCTTTTGAAAAATGTTTCAATGTTTGAATATTTGTTGGGAAATTGTTTTGAAATGTGTGTGTGTTTTTGAAATTAGCAAGGATGTTTGCAAATTGATCAAGTAACTAGGAGTTGTCTACCCTACTCAAAGATCTTTCCTATATATTTTTAATCCTTTTACATTGTTGTTTTATCATTGTATTTGGTAAACAACCTTGTGCTTGGATGTTAAACGGGACGGGCGTGGGTCATCGTATGACCATGATAACAATATTGCCAAGTATCTTAACAAGTTTTTTGAGGGACTAGATCATTTTTGTATAGGCAAACAAGATAGCATTATCGAGGGACTATGATCTTTTTGTTTTTGTTTGATTTTGCCAAGATACCTAGCATGCATACCATGGCCATTTTAAGGCAACAAAGTGGATGAAACCCTAGGGGTGCTTGTGTGCATTGTGTTATCATATTTCATGCATTTTCTCTTGTGTTTAGTCATGCTATTTGTTTTGATTTTTGGTTATCATACAAACCCTAATTTACTAAGCATGCATATAAAAACAATAAAATCCGAAAAGTAAATCTAAGAATATTACAACATTGATATGGGGAGGGGGATACAAGTTTGAATAGGGGAATATTGATCAAAAATAAAACCCTAAAACTATTACAACCATATTGAATTTATTTGTACAAATAAATAAATAAGCAAATATTTAAATATACAATTAAATATAAATATGCAAAATGTTTTTGTATTTATTTTTATGTATGTAAAAATGAAATTATTTAATGTCTTAAAAAAGGGAAATAATATGATTATTTTTGGAAAGGGTGAAACCCCTAATTTTTGGTTTTAAAAGAAAATATATTAGATTATTTATTTATTCATTTATGTACAAGAAAATAAATAAAAATATATACAAAATGTTGAAAAATTAAATATTATATGAAAATATTATTTTATGTGTATAAATAATAAAAATAAAAATATATAATATTTTTGTATTATTTACAAGTTTTTATTAAAAAAATAAAAGTATTAAGCCTAATAAACTAAATATTATGCAAAAAAAATAAAATAAAAAAAGATAAAGTGCCAAAAATAAATAAAATAATTTTGTGATTTTTAATGTTTAGAAAAAAAAATAAAGTCAGAAATGTGAAATAAATAAGAAAATATAAAAAATAGAAGAAATGGGCCAAGGGGTGAAAATAACACAAAGGAGGGTGCAAACAACAAGGCAAGCCAGGCCCAACCCATTTCCACTTCGTCTCTATCCTTAGAACAAAAAACGCGCGTCCTATGTTCAAACTTGTAACTCCTGCATACGTGCTCAAAAACAAAATCTTGCAACATGAAAGTTATAGCTTATCATCACACGATTCTAATGATATAAAAAACTTGATCTAACTCTCAAAGAGCAGAGAGAATTTTATCACCCCCAATTTCTGACCTAAAAATTTCAGCATGTTCATCATCTAAATTCTCCTAGCTAAGTTAATATAAATACAAGCTATGCATATGTACAGCTCAAGGACATTAAGGACTACATTTTTGCTTCACAAACCTAAGCCTAATGATGCCTAAATAAGGAGTTAGAAACTTGAGAAATACCTGTTTCAGTTAAGTTTGAGTATGGCAATGTAGCAGTTTTGAATGAGGCCTGAAGGACTTTTGAGCTTGCTTGATATTCCCTTGACCTTTCCCAATGCTTAGCTTGCTTTGAAATGGCCTGAATCTCTTTATAGAACTCAACCTGCAAACTCAGAAATTGAAAATGGTGAAGCTTGGAAATGAAGTTACAGTTTCTTGAGAAAGATTTGGATAGTTCAGGTGTGATGTTTAGAATGTGTTTGAAATGATTCCAAGCAAAACGCACGAGTGAATATGGATTTGGCCAAGGTTCTGTAGTGGTTGCCCTGTTTAGGCAGAAAATGGAGCTTTTGGTGTATTTGGGTGTTTACAATGCTAAGAGCTCGTGTTTCTGCCTTGGTATATTGTGCTGAACTTGTTTCAAATGGTCTCTAGTCTTGGTTTTAACAGATGCACAAGTTATTGAACTTTTGCAAGGTTTCTTGTTTTTGAAGCAAAAGGTGAGTTGACAAAAGCCAAGGTTGTACAAGCTAGCTTGAGGCCTGCTGAGAGTTGGTGAGCTTTTCCTGATGTTTGTGGATGTTGTTTGTACAAAGAGATCAGGTCCATGGCTCAAGGTAAACCAAATTGAAAAAAGTGTGCTTTAAGGAAATGGTATTGCAACCTTTATGCCATTTTTGGAATAAATCAATGTGTAATGCTCCATAACTCAGAACAATGCCTTTTCCAATGTATTTGCATTTAATTAAGGAGTGTGGAAAGGTTTAAGGCCTGTAAAACAAGTACAAGCATGCTTAGGACAGATTTGCAAGTTGTAACATGGTGCAAAATGCCTTGGACAAAAGTGATGATTTGCCATTTTCAATCCTTCGATTCTCCCTAACCATAAATGATCTTGGAGAGTTCTTGGACATTTTGGAAAGCTTGTAACATGCCTACAATCCATATTTGAAATGAATTTTGAGATTCCAAATGGAACTATGTGAAAATTTGCCATGAAGATAGGTCAAAATCCTGCCTAAACTAGGGCAAATTTCACTAAGTTAAAAGTTTCATGGACCCTTATTCACAAAATCATAACTTGAGATCCAAGCATCTTTTGGGAAAACTTTGTGAACCAAAGTTGTAGATTTTGTGGAGGAATACAACTTTCATGTTGGAAGTTTTCTTTGAATCCAATTGCATCATGGTGAAAAAGTTGGGCAAAGTTGGGAAAAAATAAGAAATTTTCATAACTTAGAAAATTTCTAAGTTATGAAAATTTTCCATTTTAAACCCTAATTTCCAAAATTAGGTTTTTTGGTCAACAAGTTTCATGTTTTAACACATCTTGATGAAAAATGACCCTTGGCACTTGATTTTGACCAAAAAGTCAAAGTTTGACTTTTCAGTGTACAGTTGATTTTTAATCAGTTGACTGGAAAATTCATCTGTCAATCCAATGCATTTGAGATCTTTTGAACCTTGTGACTAGGTCAAGATGATGCCATTGAGTCCTTGAAACCATGGTTGTACCCAATTTTCCATTGGCTAGGTGAAAAATCAGAAATTGCCCTTCTACTGTCAAAACCCTAAAAATGACCATTTTGCCCTTTTGATGATCTGATCAAATTTCTTGAGGAGTTGTGGTCCAAAATTGATAAGATGGTTCATGTGAGCCTATAATGTTGATTTGGATAAAAAATTATGAGGTTTGACTGTAAATTGGCCACAATTGACTTTTTCCCCAATATAGCTGATTTTTAGGTCAATTGTCCAATTGACTGGGCAAAAATTTGATTTAAAGCTTAAAACTTGGTATGAGTAATCTTAGGAGTCCAACATGAAGCATGAAAGTCACATTGAGCATTGAAAGTCCAAAAATCCCTGTGCAAACTCAAACCCTAATTTCAGGTCATTAGTGCAAGGAGATGTCTTGAGCTTAGCAAACCCTAATCTGGTCTGAAGTCCAAAGAGTCTTGTGAGGAGAATCTTGATAAATGAGAGGGAAAATTTTGGGGTACAACAACTTCCCCTGTTCAATCTTCTTGAACATGAAGAGTTAGATTGGCGAGTTTTGCCGTTCGTGACTCGAAGGTAAAAGATGATTGGACACTAGAGTGCCCAAAAATCTGCACTCGTCAAAATGTAGTTGAGGGAATGGGCTTAAAGATGCCATTTGGAGGGGTGACAGAATCTTGTCGGAGATGGGCTTGAATATGCCATCCAAGAATGTTTGTTGAACTGTAAGTTGTAAGTCAGAAGAATGAGTATTAGAATGGTATTCGTGTCTGGAACGTATCTGTACTGTATATGGAGACTGAATCTGTATGAGCAATGGAATGGAGTCCATGTCTGGAGCATTTCCGAGCTGTAACTGTATTTGAATTTGAATGAATAACAGAATGATTGTCGTGTTTGGAGTGTATCTATAATGTATCTGGGTCTGAAATCTGAATGGGCGATAGAAAGGCATCCGTGTCTGGAGCATCTCTGGGCTGGGAAAAAGTCAGAATAAGTGACAGAAAAGTAACTGTGTATGGAGCGTATCTGGACCGTATCTGAAGTTGAGATCTGTATGAGTAGCAGAATGACTTCCGTGTCTGGAGTGTATCTGAAACTTAACTGGGATCTGAATAAGTGACATAATGACTTCCGTGGCAACTGCACTGGGGAGAATCAAACTTCTGGTGTAAGGGCCAGAATGAAATCCGTGTTTGGAGCGTATCTGAAATAGAATCTGAATGAGTAACAGAATGACTTCCGTGTCTGGAGTGTATCCGTACTGTATCTTGACTTTGAATTCTGAATGAGTAATAGAATGGCATCCGTGTCTGGAGGTATCAGTACTGTATCTGAATAAGAGATCTGAATGAGTAGCAGAATGACTTCTGTGTCTGGAGTGTATCTGTACTGTATCTGAATAAGAGATCTGAATGAGTAGCAGAATGACTTTCGTGTCTGGAGTGTATCCGTACTGTATCTGAAATCTTTGAATATTTGTTAAAGATAGCTTTTAATCTTATCCTGAAAAGAGTAAAATGTTAGCTGAAACACAAAGTTATGTTGCATGAAATGTACGATGAAATAAAATGTGTTTTATCAATGCTTATGATATATAAATGTAATGTATGCGCATGTAAGGTGATTTGCTGTATTGTTGAGGAAAATAAATCCTTGATAGCTGGAGATCATAAAATCCTTGACTGCTGTCGGGGAATATAAATCCTTGACCGCTACTGGAGATTCAAAATCTTTGACAACTTTTGTGGGGATGTAAGAAATCCTTCACGACTTTCCTGGGGATACAGGGATCCTTCAAGTCCTTGGAGTTGGAGGATGACAAAAATTCTGCTTGGGGAAGTAATGCCATGCACTGCCTGAGAAATCTACTTGGGGAATCCCGAGAACTTTGATGACTATGGCTGGGGATTACACAATGGGAATCCTTACTCAGTTGGGGAATAGGGAAAACTCTGGATATCTCTACCAGGGATCAAACAAAGGAAAACCTTGATCTGCTGGAGAATAAAGAAGGCTCTGACGGCTTCTGCGGGGAACTGAGAATGAGAATCTTCGATCTGCATGGGATTGAAAATTCTGACAAATTCATGCTGGGGAGTAAAGAAGGCTATAATAACTTTACTGGGGAAATGAGAATGAGAATCTTCATTCTTCTAGGGGATGAAAAACTTTGTGGGGAGTAACTATACTGCTGGGAAGTAGCTATCCTGCTTGGAGAGTAAGCTCAGGACTCTGGGGAAAAGCTTATCCCTGTTTGGAAAAAGTTCAGGAGTTTGAGTTGTATGCCAATCTACTAGGAAGACAAGAATGAGAATCTTCATTCTGTTGGGGATATCAGAAGTTTTGGTTGTATGCCAATCTACTGGGGAGTCAAGAATGAGAATCTTCATTTTGTTGGGGATAAAGCAAAAGTTAACTGTTATCTGGTTGATTCTCAGATTTTAAGACAACTTGCTAGGGAAATGAGAATGAGAATCTTCATTCTGCTAGGGGATGAAAAACTTTGTGGGGAGTAGCTATAATGCTCGGAAGTAGTTATCCTGCTGGAGAGTAAGTTCAAGACTCTGGGGGAAAAGCTTATTCATGTTTGGAAAAAGTTCAGGAGCTTGGGTTGTATGCCACTTTAAGAACGAGAATCTTCATTCTGTTGGAGATATCGGGAGTTTGGGTTGTATGCTAATCTACTGGGAAGTCAAGAATGAGAATCTTCATTCTGTTGGGAATATCAGGAGTTTGGGTTGTATGCCAATCTACTGGGGAATTATCCTAGGTTGGGGATAAAGCAAAAGTTAACTGTTATCTGGTTGATTCTCAAATTTTAAGATAACTTGCTGGGGAATCTGGGGAAAACTTGAATGGTTTCCGCTGTGGATTGATAGTCTTGACTTGACTGGGGAAGAAAGTTTCATCTTCGCTGAGGGTCTGTCGTTAAAAGTTTTTGCTCCGCTGAGGATTGGGAGTTTGAAGTTTTAACTCTGGTGGTAATTTTGAAATTTAGCTCCGCTGGGGATATGTATTTCAAGGTTTTAGCTCCGCTGGGGATCTAGATGATGTACTGCAGGGGATTTTCTCTTGGAATAGCCTAAGGACGTTTTCCTATACCTTCAACCTGTCAGTAATTATTCTTTCCCATTTTGTTTATTTATAAACATGTGATTATATTCAAATGCATATGCTCATTTAATAAATCATTGGACGCTTTAAAATAAAACACAAGTGTAAAAAAGAAGAAAAGGCAAATAGTTTTCTGCACTTTGAAGTAAGTATCTTTGTATTAACTTTGTGTAAGTATTTTGTATAAAGGAGACAGACATCCTACTAAGAGAATGTTGTCATAAAAAATGAGAAAAATTTATATAAAGAAAGATGGCTATGTGTGAAAATTCCATGGGGTTCCCATTCTGCTATAGCCTTCGTAACTCTGAATATCTTGTCCATTCATTGCTTCGTCCGAAGATGATTGAGTTGATCAGAAGCCCGAAGTTTGTCCGTGACGAGATTGTCCTTAAAGTGATCCGACGAGACATAGTCATACACTTTAATTCCCTAACTTTTGCCTGGACCGCCCTTTCGGGTTTTCGATCCACCGGGAAACCCTTTTTTGCCCAAGTCACCCTTTCGGATTTTCAACTTGCCGGGTGTACAGATTTTTTATATTTATCCCTAACTTTTGCCTGAACCGCCCTTTCGGGTTTTCTATTCACCGGGATGCCCTTTTTTTTCCTAGGTGTGTCAACCTAGCGGGTCATTTATGTGTAGTATCTTTTGACTATGTTTGCGTTCGTAGGGTGCGGAAGGTCGTCGCCGTCCATCGTGGTTAGAATCATGGCCCCACCAGAAAAGATGTTTTTGATCACAAATGGTCCTTCGTAGGTAGGAGTCCATTTTCCCCTGGGATCACTTTGCGGCAAGATGATCCGCTTGATTACAAGATCCCTGACTTGATATACCTGGCGCCTGACTTTCTTGTTGAAAGCCTTGATCATCCGTTTTTGATACGTTTGACCATGGAAAACAACAGTAAGTCGCTTTTCGTCAATCAAGTTAAGTTGATCAAGCCGGGTCTGAATCCAATCGTCTTCACTCAAACCAGCATCCTTCATGATTCTCAAGGATGGAATCTGAACCTCGATAGGAAAAACAACTTCCATGCTGTATACCAAAGAATGGGGTGTTGCCCCAGTTGATGTGTGTGCCGTGGTACGGTACCTGTGTAGAGAAAACGGTAACATCTCATGCCAATCCTTGTAGGTGACTGTCATCTTTTGTATGATCTTCTTGATATTTTTGTTTGCAGCTTTGACAACACTGTTTATCATTGGCCGATAGGGAGATGAATTGTGATGTTGAATCTGGAACTGTTCGCACAAGGCTATGATCATAGTGTTGTTTAGGTTTGTACCGTTGTTAGTGATGATCCTTTCGGGGATGCCATACCGGTAAATGAGGTTCTGCTTGATGAAGCGGGCAACAACATTCTTTGTAACAGATGCAAAGGAAGTTGCTTCGACCCACTTGGTAAAGTAATCAATGGCCACCAAAATGAATCGGTGTCCATTGGATGCTGTAGGCTTGATCTCTCCAATCATGTCTATTCCCCACATAGCGAATGGCCAAGGAGCTGTTAAGACATTGAGAGGAACTGGAGGTATATGTACCTTGTCCGCATAGATTTGACATTTGTGACAAGTCCTGGAATGTTGATGACAATCAGCTTCCATGGTAGACCAGTAATAGCCTGCCCGTAGAATCTTCTTAGCCATCGTATGTCCGCTTGAGTGAGTGCCAAAGGTACCATTGTGCAGTTCAGCCATGATCTGTTCAGTTTCAACCTTATCTACACAACGGAGCAGAATGCAATCATGATTGCGCTTGTATAGGATACCATTGCTCAGGAAGAACTTAGCTGAGAACCTCCTCAAGAACTTTTTGTCGTTGACTGAAGCTCCTTCAAGATATTCTTGCGCCTTGAGATACCTTTTGACTTCGTGAAACCAAGGTCGGTCCACTACTTCTTCGGTATTAATCTCGTGACAATGTGAAGGTTCTTCCATCCGTTCAATGGTGATTTGGGGAGCCTCATTATCCCAGTTAAGTTTAAACATGGATGACATTGTAGCTAGAGCATCCGCTAGCTGATTTTCTTCTCGCGGAAAGTGATCGAAGGTGATCTGCTTGAAATGTGGTAGTAATGTCAACACATGTTCTTTGTAAGGGATGAGGTTTGGATGTTTAGTATCCCACTCTCCTTTGATCTGACTGATGACCAAAGCTGAGTCTCCAAACACAACCAAAGATTTGATTCCCAAGTATATTGCAGCCTTGAGACCAAAGATGCAAGCTTCATACTCGGCCATGTTGTTTGTGTAGTTGAAGCAAAGTTTGGCGGTGAAAGGTGTATGGCAACCTTATGGAGAGATGAGCACATCACCGATACCGTTGCCAAGTGCATTGGAGGCACCATCAAAGTACAAGGTCCATCGAGATCCTTGTTCAGGTCCTTCATATGGTCTGAAATCTTCAATGTTGTCCAAGGTCATAATGTCCTCGTCGGGGAAGTCAAACTTCATTGATTGGTAATCTTCGACAGCTTGATGAGCCATATGGTCAGCTAGCACACTCCCTTTTATAGCTTTTTGGGTCGTGTATTGGATATCGTATTTGGTCAGGATCATCTGCCATCTAGCTATTCTTCCAGATAAAGCCGGCTTCTCAAAGATGTACTTTATCTGATCCATCTTAGATATCAGTAGAGTGGTATGAGTCAACATATACTTCCTTAGCCGGCGAGCAGCCTATACCAAAGCGCAACAAGTTTTCTTGAGCAGTGAGTATCGGGTCTCACAGTCGGTAAACTTTTTGCTAAGGTAATAAATGGCATGCTCTTTTCGGCCATACTCGTCATGTTGGCCCAGTATGCACCTCATTGAATTTTCTAGGAAGGTCAGATACATGATTAGCGGTCTTCCTTCGACGGGTGGCATCAAGATAGGAGGTTCTAGCAAATACTGCTTGATTTTATAGAAAGCAACTTGACAATCATCATTCCATTTAACCACCTGATCTTTCTTCAACAGCTTGAAGATTGGCTCACAGGTAGATGTTAGGTGAGAAATGAACCTAGCAATGTAGTTTAGGCATCCCAAAAAACCTCTGAACTCCTTCTCAAAGCGAGGAGCAGGAATTTCTTGTATAGCATTAACTTTGGCAGGATCAACCTCGATGCCTTTGTTACTGACGATGAAACCCAAGAGTTTACTGAACCTGACTCCGAAAGTGCACTTGTTAGGGTTCAATTTGAGCTTGTACTCCTTCAACCTGATAAACAACTTTTGCAAGTGGTCGAGGTGTTCTTCTTCTGTCTGTGGTCGGGCTATCATGTCATCTACGTAGACTTCAATCTCATGATGTATCATGTCATGAAACAAAGCTACCATGGCGCGCTGATAGGTTGCCCCGACATTCTTCAGTCCGAATGGCATCACTTTATAGCAGAACATACCCCACTGTGTAACAAAAGTAGTTTTCTCCATGTCTTCAGGTGATATTTTGATCTGGTTGTAACCTGAAAATCCATCCATGAAAGAAAATACCTTGTGTTGAGCTGTATTGTCAACGAAGATGTCAATGTGCGGAAGTGGAAAGTCATCTTTAGGGCTAGCCCTGTTTAAGTCTCTGTAATCCATGCATATTCTCACTTTTACGCCCTTTTTAGGCACAAGCACAATGTTAGAAACCCATTGTGGATAGGAAGTAACAGCAAGAAACCCAACATCGAACTACTTCATAACTTTTGCTTTGATCTTTTCAGACATGTCGGGCCTTATTCAGCGAACTTTCTGTTTAATTGGTGGACAATCCTCTCTTGTATGGAGACAGTGAACCACAATATCTGTATCGAGTCCCGGCATATCTTCATAAGACCAGGCGAAAATCTCAACATATTCATTCAACAACTGAATTAGGCGCTCTTTGACACTTGGCTCTAGGTTGGCACCCACTCTGACTTCTTTTCTGTCTTCATCAGTACCTAAGTTGATTGTCTCTAACAACTCCTCATGGGGTAGAATAGCCCTTTCTTCCTGTTGTAGCAGCCTAGCCAATTCTCCCGGCACTTCACAGTCTTCATCACCTTCGTATTCGACATGGTATACCAGATCTTCAGAGTCACTGAAGGCCATAACATAATTGTTACCCATGGAATCCGGAATGGAAGGGTACCTGCATTTGTGAGTGTGAGTGTGTGTAAGGGATAGCCACCTTTAAACAAATAGAATGTAAAAAGAAAGAAAATGAACACAAAATTTATATGTGAAAACATCTATGATTCATTAAAATGGCATATGAAGATGAAAAATCAAACCCTTACAAATGGACCTATGTGCCTCGGGTAAGGCACAAGGTTAAAAGTGTACAAATTGTTTTGATAATTATTACAAACCAACAAAAATGTTTGAAAGATAAATTACTGATTTATGAAAGTAATCGAAACAAAGTCCTTTGCCTCCCAATTGCTCAGTCCTCCGCCAACTGTAGGGAAAATCCAGTATTCCAGGTTGCTCTCCTCTTCACTATCCTCCAAAGCATTGACTCCATGATGTGTGATCTTCACTGGTGCCCCCCAGCACGGGCGCATCGTACAACCTTTTAAGCAGAACCAGTGAAACCCAAGCCGAATTTATCTGATTTGTGAGGAAAGTCTGGTAGCTGACCCCAGATTTTGCTTTCTCCTTCTTCAATCAAAGCCTTTACATCTCTGAGGGATGACATCCGAGGCACAGGTTTAGTAATCATGGGTACAGAAGACACTGTTTTAGTTGCTGCTATTTCAGGAGAAACCTCTTCAAAGTGTTGGAAAGGGGTCTCGATGAATTCACCATCCAATTCTACATAGCAGAAATAATTTAGATGGCTTATCATGTATTCCTCTTCGCCATGAACAGTAATTATTTTCCCTTGGACAGGGTACTTGAGCATTTGATGCAGAGAGGAAGTGACGGCTCCAACATTGTGAATCTAGGGTCTTCCCAACAAGCAAGAATAGGAAGGACGAATGTCCATCACATAGAATATGGAGTTAAAGGTTTTAGTTCCCACTTTAATCGGGATGTCCACTTCCCCGTGAACCATCCTTTTAGAACCATCAAAGGGTATGACAATTATACTGTTGCGCTTCAGGGTTAGGCCTTCACAGTCCAATCTATCCAAGGCCTTCTTTGGCAAGACATTTAAAGACGACCAAGTATCAACCAGAACGTGTGCTAGAGTAGTCCCTCTGCATTCCACCGAGACATGCAAAGCGTCATTATGCTTTCTCCCTTTAGATGTTAAATCGGCATCGGAGAATCCTAGACCATTGTCAGTTGTTAGGCTACCTACACATTCCTAGAACTGATTTGCAGATGTTTCCTGTGGCACGTGGGCCATCTTCAAGAGTCAGATCAAAGCTTTAGCATGAGCTTCAGAACAAAGCAGCAGGGCCAACATAGAGATCTTTGAGGGGGTTTGCCCCAGTTGTTCCACAACATCATAATCGCTTTTCTTGATTATTTTCAAAATCTCTTCCATTTCTTTTTGAGAGGTCTCAGGGATGACCAATGGCTGAGCCCTCGTCTTGACGAGCGCTTCTTGGATCCCTTTCCATCTATCATCACTGTGATCGGTGGATCTGGAACTGACTGTTTAACGCTGGTTCGCGAAATGTCGCGGAAGCAAGAGTCGCCACCGTCTTTTATTTTCTCCAAATGGAAAGGACAAAAGCACAGAAAAATTACTTAAAGAGATTGCTCTCGGTTCGGGAGGTAGATTATAGAAAGGGAAGGTGTTAGCACCCTTTCTATCCATGGTTATCCATGGGCTCTTAGATACTTTCTCATTGTGTTTTCAAAATTGTTCGTTGCTTTTCAACTGTGGGTTTTTAAAAAAGTTTCTTTGAAAATTCCAGTTCGACTCTTGTATCGGTCCTCAAGAGTGTTTGAAAAATTGCTTTCGAAAGCTTTTTGAAAAGGTGTCGGTGTGAAAAGTATTTTTGATTTGTTTTGAAATTGGAGCAAGTATCTAGAGTCGTCTACCTACCCTAAGGAATTCGTCTGTGTAAATGTCCTTTAAAGTAGTGCCATCCCACCATTGAGAGGTAGGTAGCACCACCGTTGGAGGTGTTCGGGTCAATTCGAAGTTCGGGACATGGTGATCACCAGAGCAATAGGAAGACACCTTAGAAGCTACCCTCATGCCAGGTTCCCGGATCATGAGGACTTACTAAGACATCCTCTACTCGACGATCACCTTTCGAGGCAAGGCAACAGTGAGGCGTACCCTAGGGGTGATGTGTGATTTATGTGTCATGTTCAGTTATTTTATCTTGTTCATGTCAAAGTGATCTATGCGTTTGTTTTTATTTTAGGCCATTCATTCTTGCATGCATTTATTTAACAATTAAAAAGTTGCGAGAAATGTAAAGTTCTAAACTATTACAAAGGCACGGGTCCACATCGCCAAAATAAATCCAGGACCCGATTTGACAGAAAATAAATAAAGAAATAAAGTAAAGTGCGAGAAATTAGGTTTACACGGCTTTGGGAGAATTACATTAATATTTACAAGAAATAAATAAAATGCGCGAATATGAATTAAAATTGGAAACGAGGGCGTTGGACCCTTTTTTAATGAAATTAAATTAAATGATTATTAAATTAATGAAATTAAAAAGAAAAAAGAAATTATTTTTTTGAGATTTTTTGCATTTATGGTTTTAATGAGAAAGATTAATTGAAATTAAAATATTAACCCTAATTCTAATTGTTTTTTAGTTTATTAAGAAAGTATTAAATTTTAACCTAAAGTTAATCTAATTATTTACATGCAATTTGATTTATAAAAATAAATAATATTTAATTATTGGTGAGAAGAAAAGAAAAAGGATAAAAATTAATTAAAACCCTAATTCTACAAATTTTAAGTTAATTAAGAAAATGCTTGAATTAAACCTAAATTAAAAACTAAAATCAATTAGTGATATTTATTTACAAAAAATAACATTAAATAAAAATACTTATTTTTGTCTTTTTTCTGATTTTATATTGTTTTTATGTTTTTTATGAAAATATTAAATTAAAGGAATTAATACAAAAAAACAATAATTGAAATAAAATAAAGAAAAGAATGAAAATTCAAACCATGGGGGGTCTGTCCCCATTTGGAGGTTTTGTTAGCATTGTTGGCCCAAGGTTTTTAAGGCCTTATTTGACTTTTCCACGTTCCCATATGCATGGTTGACTAAGGCCCATGATGTTCTTCAAGTTGTGCCCCTTGGATTGATCTCAGTAGGCACATGGATGGCTTGATGTTGTGGACGTATGGTGTTCCCTAGTACTGAAACTGCACAGAAGTGTTAATAGAAAAATAATATGGAAAGGGGTGGGGACCTGGGGTTCGAACCCAGGTCCTGAAGGTTACCACCAATATGCTTTGCCAACTGCTCCACACGCGCGTTTTGATTATGTAACAATAAACAAATAACATAAGGGAAAATAAGAGTTAGTGGATTTTTAGCGCGAATTTTCAAACAACCCAATCACTGCTGGCCACATAATCATCTTCTTCATCGTCTGTTTTTTCCCTGAAAATAAAAGATGGTTAGCGGGGGTTTTGAACCCCCACAAAATATGCAGTTTTTGATAATAGCGATTAGGCTGTCTTGGAGTATAAATTAGGCGCGAGGGTTCTATTCAGATCGTCCAAGCTTCTTGAATCCAAACATGGCACTGAGATTCTCTAATTTTACAGTATTTGGAAACGCCCAAATTGAAACTTGAAGAACCCTAGATATCTTTAATGGTGAATCCTTATATAACGCGTGAAAACTCAATCAAAGCATATGGTTAGTTTCAGAATCATCCAATTAGCAAGAATCCATGGAAAAAATGCAATGAATATGCTTGAATATTAAAACACGATTATGAAAAAATGTGAAAAAGTTTGAATCCCCTATACCGATTCTGGGCGTTAGAGTTGATGTTCTTGATTGGAATAGTCTCCTGGTCACCTTGGCAAGCTAATGGAATGATTATTTTGGCTTGAATCGCCCTAAAACCTAGTTTTCAGTTTTCAACTTTTTTGCAAAAAACTCAAGTTTTGTTCTTGGTCTATGGCGCAGTTGGGAGGTTATATGCATTAGGGTTAGCATCAATATATACATGTGAATGATTAGGGTTGGTTTTTTGTCCAAAGAATCCATGAATTGAAGGAATCAATCTTTGATTTTTATGCCATAATTTTCCAATCTTTTTCAAGCATATTTGGTCTCAATCATATCCAATCACAATAATTCCTTCCAAATCTGATCATACACGAAATCTTAAGCCTATTCTATGCACAAAAAGATTTAAAACATTAGGTTTAGTATTTTCCACCTATTTATTTTAATTAAATGAATTATTAATAATTAAAAATCCAAATAAATAAATAAAAATGATAAAAAACTTCCCTTTGGGCTAAATGGTCGTGCACATGCCTTGGATGATGAATTGTGGAAGAAAAAGAGGCCCATTAGCATTTTTAAGACCTTTGAAGCAATGTTGACTTTTCAAAATATCCAAAAATTTCCCAACTTCCACAAGGCATAACTTGCTCAATTTTTAAGCTTTGCTCATGTTCTTGGACATTTTGGAAAGGTCTTTGAGTCCTCTAACCAATGCCTTTGGTACCATGTCATTTTTATTTACCAATATCAAGTTATGGCCTTTGACTTAAAGTCCCTTTTTGTTGACTTTTGAAAATGACCTATAATGTTGAAATTGATAACTTTTTGTGAGAGCATTTCTTGGACTTTAAGTGTGAAGAGGAGTTGTAGTAAATGTCTTTATCTTCAAAATGAGCTTTGGATGGAATTTTTCTGATAATCCATGTGAAAGTTATGCCCTGGTCAAGTTACAGTTGACTTTTTCAACTGTCCAAATATGGAAACTTTTGCATCTTGATGATTTTTGAGCCAAGCTTTGAGAATCATGATCAAGCATTGATCAAATGGTGTTTGTGGCTTCAAAATGGGATGTTGACCAAAAATTTGAACTTTTGACTGTCAAATGACCATTTTGCCCCTACAGTTGACTGTAGTGCAATTAGGGTTTTAGACTGTGTAATTTTGTGCTGTAAGTCTTGAAACTTGGCATGAGGATGCTTGACCATATTTATAGGCATGTGGGACTTGATTGGACCCTTGGAAACTCCATTTTCTTTGTCAGAACCAAAACCCTAATTTTGACTGTTAGGAGGCCCTTGCACTGTGCAACCCTTGGAAAGATTTTGAAGCTTGCTCTTGGCAAATTTTGAAGAATATGGGAGGGAAAATTTTGGGGTACAACAATCACCAACAGTAGAGGGGATAACCACATGAGTTACAATTAATTCAATAATTGGAGTTCTCGCAGATATGTTGACCGGTACTGGAGTAACCTTAGGAGCATTTGAGGGTCCGAAGATTTCCCTTGGAGGAGCAATCTCCGGAGAGAAAATTCTTCTGCTGCGGGTGATTTTACTCGTTCCAGCAATGTTTCCAATGTCAGAAGTCTCTTCATCAGAACTTTCTTCAGTAGATTCAATTTTTTTAATACCGTGGTAGAATATCTCTCCACCATAGTTCCATAATATTGATTTGTTGGACTTGTACGGGATGGGCCCCGACATGGTTATCTTCAAAGGTGCAATCTTCGGATCAGATGTAATCTTAACAGGTCTTTTGGAGACCTTGTAAAGATTGGTGGATATGGTAATTATTGAAACATGATTGACAGGAGTCGATGTAACATGAGTCTTCTCAAAAAGAATTTCTTGGTTATACGTTTGGCATTGGATGCCTAACTTCAACAACGGACAATCGGTTGGTAAGGATGAACAAAGGAAGCAATCTTCTTCACAACCTGGGAAAATCCCAACCTTCAACAAATTCAGCTTGATTATTGGTAACGGAGTCATCAAATCATCAACAGTAGCCACAAAAAGATCCTCTTCAACAACATGGGAATTATGGCCATGCCTTGGCATTGGAGCAGATATCACATTTGGCTTTTCAGGGGCGTCGAATTCCACTTCTTTAGCATCTATCAAATCCTGAATCTTATTCTTGAGGGCCCAACAATTGTTGGTGTCGTGCCCTATACTCCCTGAATGATAAGCACACTTGGCGTTTGAATGGTAGTAAGGAGAAGTTATATTCGGATTCTTCGTGGCCTCTTTCAGACTGGCAAGGTTTAACTTCAAGAGATGGGGTAGAACCTGAGCAGGAGTCATGTTTATCTGGGTGAATTGCCTTACAGGCCTTTCCACCCTTGCTTGGTTGGTTCTGGGTTGATTGTTTCTGGGCTGATCAGCTGCAGACTTCTGAATCATTACGGCCCCCGCCGCTGGCCGGCGCTCAACTCTTCCTTGAACTTTTTGGAAGTAGACAACTGAGACTTCTTCCTTTGCTGGAAAAAACCTTTTCATGGCAGCGGAAGCAGATGCATCTTTTTGAATTTTACCACTCTTGATTCCGGCTTTAACTCTCTCACCGGTTAGAATTAAATCGGTGAACCCCGCAGACAAACTTCCTATCAGGTGCTTGAAGAAAGGCCCTAACAGAGTCCCTAAGAACATATCTACTATCTCCCTCTCAGATAGAGGTTGTTGTACTCGTCCCGCCAAGTCTCTCCATTTCTGGGCATACTCCTTAAAGCCTTCATTTGAGACCATGCACATACTTTGTAATTGAGTACGGGTTGGTGCTAAGTCTGTATTATACTGATACTGCTTGTAGAAGGCAGCAGCCAAATCCTCCCAATTATGCACATCATACCTCTCTAGCTGGTAGGACCAATCTAACTGCGTCCCCGATAAACTGTCCTAGAAGAAATGGACCCACAGGTCTTTGTCAGAAGAATGTGATTGCATTTTCCTAACATAAGACCGTAGGTGCATCTTTGGGAAAGACACCCCATCATACTTAGAAAACAGTGGTACTTTAAACTTGGGAGGAATGACAATTCCAGAAACCAACCCTAACTCTTCAAAGTCCAGCCCAGGCACCCTCTGAATATCCATGGCTGCCAGACGTTCTTCCAAGTTCATGTATTTGTCATCTGCAGGAGGATACTGTTGTTCTGAGTAATCCTCATCTTCCTCTTCTTCAGCCTCAGAATCAAAAGGCATGACAGCTCCTTTACCATTTCCTTCACCCTCTTCAGATGTTGATGGGAAATCTAGGACTCTTCTGGCTTGACCTTCAAATCTTCTTCCCAAAGTAGCCACACCAACCCTCTTCTTTTTCTTTTTCTCTTTTTCCTTCTCCAATAGAGCTTTGAGCTCCTCCTGACCCTTTGCTAAGGTCATGAGTAGGTGTTGGAATTGTGAATTCTGCGCTTGCAAATCTTTTACCATTTGTTCAATATCCATCTGGCTGAAATAAACAGCAGTGAGATGAGGAAACTTGGTGTGAAGACCTGTTTATGCATATGATGAATGATATGTATTCATGTAATGCATTCAAGGATTCAGAAATTCAAATTTGTTTTAAACAAAAAAGAAACACACGTCATATTAATAAGATAGAATTGTTAGTACATAAATCCACCATGGGAAAAATAATACATAATTCTAAGGTAAAAAGACGTTGCGCATCCTCTTTGGTGCAATGTAGGTGTTGAGATTCTGCTATTCGTGAAGTTGACGTGTAAGTTCCAAAACCTTCTTCTCACTGACGTAGAATTGGGCTTTAAATGTATCGCGTTCTCCCTTGAGCTGTATCCAACTCCTTTGTAAATCTTCCAATGATGTTGGCATGTCAGGATGTAGGAGGGTGTATGGAACCTCTCCTTCCTTAATAGGATCTTTGATCACAGGGAGAATGTAGGGGTAAGGCATCATAAGACTCTGGGCGCGGGTTCGTACCCACTTGAGGTAAGGTTCAATGGGGATGGAATTCTTGTGTCCCAAGGTCTTACTGTCTATCTTGTTGGGCATCCTCCAAGCTCTGATAAACCTTTGTCGAAGTCCTTGAACGTCGTTGTCGAAGTCAAAAACCAAGTTTGGAATCAGCATGTCATGTAGGCCATCCCTTCGGGCATACCCAAACTATCTCAGAGCCAAGCAGGGGTTTTAGGTAATGCCTCCCCTAATGCCAAGTAGAGGGACATTAGGGAATTCCCCACAATGATCAATGATGATAACAGTTTCTCTGGATCGAGAACACCAATGAACATCTGAATGTGTAAGAGTCATCAATCGTTGTGACCACCTCAAACCTTGCTCATTCTTCAAGACTGATTGGGGAAGGTGAGAAATAAACCACCTTGCTAGAAGAGGAGTACAGCACATGAGAACACCTCTTTTCCTCATTGTTTGAGTGTGAAAAGAGTGGAGGATATCTCCAAGCAGTGTAGGCACAGGGTTGCGAGCCATGAAGATTTTGACAGCATTGACATCTATAAGCTGGTCAGGATTTGGGAACAAGACCAACCCATAGATGAGAAGAGCTACAATCTCCTCAAAAGCTTGTAGGTCTAGAGAATTCCAGCATTCTTGAGCTTTCTGAAATAGGAACTTTGCCAAGAAACCCTTGACACCACTTTTGGTTTCCCAATGACCTGTGACATCAGATGGTTGCAAGTGTAGGGCTTAAGCAACATCTCCAGGCTTTGGATCTCTTTCCGTACCATTGAAAGGTAGTTGATGGAAAAATGGAATCCTCAGGAGTTGACAAAATTCCTCCAAAGTAGGCACTAGTTGGAAGTCAGGAAATGTGAAGCAGTGGTGTAGGGGGTCAAAGAACTGGAAGAGAACTTTCACCATGTCTTCCTCTGTGTTGGAGTTGACCAAGTTGAGAAGTCGACCATGTCTCTCAGTGAATGGAGAATACTCTGGAATCTTGGAAGCAAGCTCCTTGAGTTGAGGAGGAATTCTCACAAGGTTGACTTGGATTGTTTTCCTACGAAGGGATTC
Organism: Vicia faba; assembly: GCA_948472305.1. Taxonomy (NCBI): domain Eukaryota; kingdom Viridiplantae; phylum Streptophyta; class Magnoliopsida; order Fabales; family Fabaceae; genus Vicia; species Vicia faba. Next base: position 1,317,308,264 of record OX451740.1, read on the forward strand.
CATAACCTACAAAATAGGAACAAAGATGAAGATCCAAAATCCTTGAAATGGTTAGTGGATGCATATGATGCTTCATGATGCTCATGATGTTATGCACAAGTATATATGTACAAAAAAATCACACAAGATCCTAGTTTAGGCTTGCATGGGGTTTCATAGGTAAGTACCCTCTTGAAGTTTAGTTGGCTCAACCTGTCCTATAAATAGTAACCGGGTTCTAAGGAGCTCAATATCACTAGATTATTTTCTGTGTTCATTGTTTAAGTTTAGCCACTTTACTGGCGACCGAAATATTCCAAGAAAACAACCCTCAATGAGTGTAGTATCGAGTATCTACCAACTTCGGACTGCACCAAAGCCGGTCATCTCACTACATCCTAAAAGGCCAAGATGGTCAAGTAAAGGTTCTAAAAGTCCATTAGTGCTTCATGATATCACTCAGCGGCCCCGTATTCTCTTTGATTGACTCAAAGGATACCGGTACCCACAAATATGTCGCACTAATATAGCTATTGCTTAGACCATGTGGGTATACCCCACACAGTTTCCACAACATATTTCTATTTACCTATGAATGTTTCCCAAATCCGGGTAGAGGATTCAAACCCAAACAATAGAACCAAAGTGTAAAGCATACAAGTCAAGCAAGATAAGCATGTAAAGGTGATCTAAAACCCTAAGGTAACCCCACTTTTAGATAATTCCTCAGTAGAGTCGCCAGTTCTATGATACGGTGGGAGAACTGACTTGAGGTTTTGCATTTGTGTTCGCAAATGTTTCGGTTTAGCAAGAGTCTCCACCGGCTTTTTATTTTATCCAAAGGAAAGGTCAAAAAGCACAGGAAAGACCTTTGAGATGTTTTCTTGGGTTCGAGGGGTAGATTATGAAAAGGGAAGGTGCTAGCACCCTTTTCATCCATGGTTTTCCATGGGCTCTTAGTTACTTGTTTAGATCACTTGCTTTGCTTTTTCAATTGTTTGAAATGGTGCTTTGTGTGGTTTTGAAAGTATTTTGAAAAGAGGTCATCGTTTTGGCAATCTTTGTAATGATTCTTGTTTGAAGAATGTATACAAAGATGTTTGTCTTTTGAAAAATGTTTCAATATTTGAAAGTTTGTTGGGAAATTGTTTTGAAATGTGTGTGTGTTTTTGAAATTAGCAAGGATGTTTGCAAATTGATCAAGTAACTAGGAGTTGTCTACCCTACTCAAAGATCTTTCCTATACATTTTTCATCCTTTTACATTGTTAATTTACCATTGTATTTGGTAAACAACCTTGTGCTTGGATGTTAAACGGGACAGGCGTGGGTCATCGTATGACCATGATAACAATATTGCCAAGTATCTTAGCAAGTTTTTTGAGGGACTAGATCATTTTTGTATAGGCAACCAAGATAGCGTCATCGAGGGACTATGATCCTTTTGTTTTTGTTTGATTTTGCCAAGATACCTAGCATGCATACCATGGCCATTTTAAGGCAACAAAGTGGATGAAACCCTAGGGGTGCTTGTGTGCATTGTGTTATCATTTTTCATGCATTTTTGTCTTGTGTTTAGTCATGCTATTTGTTTTGATTTTTGGTTATCATACAAACCCTAATTTACTAAGCATGCATATAAAAACAATAAAATGCGAAAAGTAAATCTAAGACTATTACAACATTGATATGTGGAGGGGGATACAAGTTTGAATAGGGGGATATTGCTCAAAAATAAAACCCTAAAACTATTACAACCATATTGAATTTATTTGTACAAATAAGTAAATAAGCAAATATTTAAATAGACAATTAAATATAGATATGCAAAATGTTTTTGTATTTATTTTTATGTATGTAAAAATGAAATTATTTAATGTCTTAAAAAAGGGAAATAATATGATTATTTTTGGAAAGGGTGAAACCCCTAATTTTTGGTTTTAAAAGAAAATATATTATATTATTTATTTATTCATTTATGTACAAGAAAATAAATAAAAATATATACAAAATGTTGAAAAATTAAATATTATATGAAAATATTATTTTAAGTGTATAAATAATAAAAATAAAAATATATAATATTTTTGTATTATTTATAAGTTTTTATTAAAAAAATTGAATTATTAAGCATAATAAACTAAATATTATGCAAAAAAAATAAAATAAAATAAGATAAAGTGCCAAAAATAATGAAAATAATTTTTTTGATTTTTAATGTTTAGAAAAAAAATAAATAAAGTCAGAAATGTGAAATAAATAAGAAAATATAAAAAATAGAAGAAATGGGCCAAGGGGTGCAAATAACACAAAGGAGGGTGCAAACAGCAAGGCAAGCTAGGCCCAGCCTATTTCCACTTCGTCCCTGTCCTTAGAACAAAAAACACGCATCCTATGTTCAAACTTGTAACTCCTGTATACGTGCTCAAAAACAAAATCTTGCAACATGAAAGTTATAGCTTATATCACACGATTCTAATGATATAAAAAACTTGATCTAACTCTCAAAGACCAGAGAGAATTTTATCACCCCCAATTTCTGACCTAAAATTTCAGCATGTTCATCATCTAAATTCTCCTAGCTCAGTTAATATAAATACAAGCTATGCATATGTACAGCTCAAGGACATTAAGGACTACATTTTTGCTTCACAAACCTAAGCCTAATGATTCCCAAATAAGGAGTTAGAAACTTGAGAAATACCTGTTTCAGTCAAGTTCGAGTATGGCAATGTAGCAGTTTTGAATGAGGCCTGAAGGGCTTTTGAGCTTGCTTGATGTTCCCTTGACCTTTCCCAATGCTTAACTTGCTTTGAAATAGCCTGAATCTCTCTATAGAACTCAACCTGCAAACTCATAAATTGAAAATGGTGAAGCTTGAAAATGAAGTTACAGTTGCTTGAGAAATGTTTGGATAGTTCAGGTGTGATGTTTAGAATGTGTTTGAAATGATTCCAAGCAAAATGCACGAGGGAATATGGATTTGGCCAAGGTTCTACAGTGGTTGCCCTGTTTGGGCAGAAAATGGAGCTTTTGGTGTATTTGGGTGTTTACAATGCTATGAGCTCGTGTTTCTAGCTTGGTATATTGTGCTGAACTTGTTTCAAATGGTCTCTAGTCTTGGTTTTAACAGAGGCGCAAGTTATGGAACTTTTGCAAGGTTTCTTGCTTTTGAAGCAAACAGTGAGTTGACAAAAGCCAAGGTTGTACAAGCTAGCTTGAGGCCTGCTGAGAGTTGGTGAGCTTTTCCTGATGTTTGTGGATGTTGTTTGTACAAAGAGATCAGGTCCATGGCTCAAGGTAAACCAAATTGCAAAAAGTGTGCTTTATGGAAATGGTATTGCAACCTTTATGCAATTTTTGGAATAAATCAATGTGTAATGCTCCATAACTCAGAACAATGCCTTTGTTCAATGTATTTGCATTTGATTAAGGAGTGTGGAAAGGTTTAAGGCCTGTAAAACAAGTACAAGCATGCTTAGGACAGATTTGCAAGTTGTTTCTGACTTAATTCAATTCTACGACCCTCCATTGAGGTGCTTTACCTTCTATGGCTTTTAGCTAGCACTGACTCTAGAAGAATTTGATAGACTTTTAAATTTCTCTAAGGAGAAAGCTTATGTGGGGGATAGGCAGACTATCGACATTTGAATCTTGGAAGATTGTTTAGGGATCCCTTATCCCGAATTATCACTTAATTATAAAAAAAGGTGATGTATGAGGGATTAAGAAATTCTATTTGGAAACTAAAGCTCTTTAGTTTTCCGATAACAAAGAATGGGAGTCTTGTGTTGATTGTTTAGGGCTGCTTGTAATTGGTGTAATCTTATTGATGCGTACTTTGGACTATATTGACCCCACGACTATTAGTGTATTTTAAGGCGTGAAAGTTTTCAATATGGACCCAACGCCCGCTTTACTTGCTGATATTTATTATGCACTTCATACTCGATACGAAAAGGGGAGTGTTGTACCCCAATTTTTCCCCTAAGATCCCTTCATCATACCATGTTAATTCACTCACAACAAGATCACACTAGGGTTCTTGGTTTCCCTCCATACTTTGAGCTTTGCTCCTTTTGAGGAATTACCAAGCACCTTGACTTATGTTCCTTTTGTGATCATGAATATTGTTTTGTTTTCTTCATTTAAACTAATAAAATGCAATGTTGGTTTGTCGTGCTTGTTATCCATGAAGGTGAAGGGCAATGAGATTTAACAAATTACTCCATAGGTTCATGAGTTTATTTCCATGCCCTAGCCAATAAAAGCTTGAGAAGTTCAAACCTTATCATTTAAGATGTTTTGGAAGAAAGGATATGGCAAGTTTTATTTTGGTTCACCACATTTCAAAGTTATCAAGATTTGTTCAAAAGTACAAGGGATTGATTGGAGAAGTTGTTATGTTTGGAAAAGGCCTTGTTCATATTGGTCACAAGGGCATAGTTCTCTCAAACTTTAAGATATGTAAGTTGTTTTGGTGGCTAAGAGTTATCATTGTCATCCTCAACAACTTCTATTCACAAAGCAATAATATTGGTACAAGAAGTTTGTTCAAACTTGTCAAAGTTCCTCAAGGCATTCTCTTGATCTAGAAGCTAGGGTTTTGAACTTAAAAGGAGTATATCTTGCTCATCTTTTGGTATTTTTGAATGATTCCAAATACATACTTCTCTTCAAAGGGTTATCAATAAATCACTTCAAAATTTCCAAGGATTTTTCATGTGGAAGAAACTTGATGAGGAAGAAAGATTACAAGCCCTTCAGATGAATCCCTAATTTTACATAAGTAACTTAAATTGATCATAACTTGGTAAATTTTAATCACCTTGGGTCTATTATTTTTCCATAATTATCTTGAATATGTGAACTTTATGACTTCTTTTATGTGCAAAGTGGGAAAATGGATGAAAGTTGCCTTAAATATGCAAAATATTATAGGTCATTTTATGATTTTTGGCCAAGTTCAACAAGTCATAACTTGCTCAATTATTGGAGATTTTGAGTGGTTCAAGTTTCAAAATGTCATTCAAGAGATCTATTTCTTGCCATATTTTTTGGTCAAGAGCAAATTCCAATTGGAAGGCCATGTTTGGATGCAAAAGATTATATGTCATTTTTAAAGAAGAATTTGAAATATTTCTAAGTATGGAAAGTCAACCCTTTTTCTTCAACTTTGACTCAATGCAACTTTCAGATCAAGCATCTATTTGAATTTGGTAACTTGAAACTGAACTTTCCACAAAGTCAGAATTTTGAAATCCATAATGTGACTTCTAAACACAAGATTTATGCGTGTTTTTGATTTAAACTTGATTAGCAAACTTTCCAGAAGTGATTAGCACCCCAAAACACAAGATTTGCTTGAGTTTTGATGGAAATGAAGTCACACTTCACTCGTGCTCGACCTTCATCCAATTTCCCTCCAAACATCCTTGTTTGTTCCAATTTCCATTCCCATTCACTTCCTTATAAATAGAGGGTCATCCCCCATTCATTTCTTCAAGCTTTGAGAACCAAAAACACCCTGCCAAAACCTCACACGAACCCATCTTTTTTTAATTCAGTTTTTGAGATTTAAGCTCCCTTTTCCAAATTTCTTTATGCATTCATCATCCTTAAGCATCATACAAACTCTCCAGCACTTAAACCAATCAAAAAGAGCCATAATTCAAGCTACAGAAGCCCAATTTCAAAGCTTTTTCCTTGAACTTCGAAAAGGTAGAATTCTCCACCATTTGGATCCAAATCAAGCACTAATCTATTCTACTCCTTCTCCTGATTCTAACGTTGCTTACAATTTTTAAATCCATTGAGAATTTAGAGAGAAATCTCAAATTGAAGGTGCTCACTATTTTCTGGGTTTTTGATTCATATCTCTCTCCATACCTTTTATAAATTTGGCACGATGATGGTGTTAGAATCGTCTTGAAGAGACGAGTTCAATGATACTAGCCTGGGATTTTAATTTTTCCATTTGAAGGATCTCACAAAATCCCTATTGCAGGGTGTCTGGAGGTTGAAGACGATGACATGTCTCGTCTCAGCCAATGATAGCGTGCCAAACGTTTTAATTTCATTGGTTGCCCTTTTTCTGATCCTATGTGTATCTCACTAAAGTCCTTATCAAGCTCAGCGCGTCTAGTCCACTGGATAAGTTTACTAACGCGTTTTGACTTTGATATGATGGTCCACATCTTTTTTGTTTCATTTTATTTTCTGATTTTTATATTTTTATTGATTAAATTTTCAAAAATTCATAACTCTTTCATTTTTTATCCAAAAATTATGAAAAAATTCACAAAAATACATTAAATTATTTCTGATCTCATGATTAATTTTTCACATTTTAATTTTGAAATTTGATATTTTTTGTATTTTTCTGAATGATTTTCTTTCTTTTAATTACTTAAAAATTACTTTCTGACATTTTTAATTCTGTAAAAATTCATAAATATTATTTTGCATATTTTTGACATTCTAAATATTTTATGGAATTTTATATTGAGGTTTACTATTTTTGACCTATTTTCTATTTGTTTGAGCAATTTTAAATAGTTAAAAAATAGTTTCTTACTTTTAAAATTACCAAAAATTTTATAAAAATATTTGGATCCATTTCAGATTTTTCTATGGTTTTACTTTTTATTTTTTGATTAATTTGAACATAGTTGATATTTTTCTCTTTATATTCTATTTTTAAACATTGTTTTTTTTACCCTTTTGTATATATTAAAATGTGATATTATTTTGTGACTATTTTCTGGTTGATCTTGGGTTAGATTTTGGATCATGAACTTTATTAACATCATTGGATTCATGGTGTTGAGTTTAACTCCATAAAAATGGATGAATGATTTTAATAATAGTTTGATTAAAATTTAATTCAAATGTGGTTTGTGAAATTTTTCCCCATCCCCTTCTTATTGCACTAGGTGTTATTGGAGCATGATCTCTATCTCATGTCTCAAAATAAATGGTGCATACATTTCTATTGACCGGCCTTAAAATAGGTGCGACTTCTATATAAGTCCACTTACGATTGCTTAACACAGCACTAAATTTTGTCCCGATTCCAATAAATGATCATTTGTGGCCCAAACTTATGATTGCAAGCCCAAGTATGTTAATTTGATCTCTTTGATCCAATAACTTTGAGATTCATTGGGTGGAGGCTTTGGTTCTACCAATCTTCTAATGGATCTACAACACCTTTGGTCAACGCGGATCACTTAAACATTGTTGATCATTAAATGGTACTTATGAGAATTCCAAATGGATGATATACTTGACAAAAAGAAAATGCAACTTGTTATGTGGAGGCTTTGGTTCTACCAATCCTCTAATGAGTTCCAAATGCAAGTTTCAAGATGGTCATCCAACTAACCACTAATTATTGACTTGTTTACCTTATGTTTTTATTTTTTTTATGCTTTATGTACTATTTACTTTTAGCATTTACATTTCATGCCATTTTCACCTTTGCTCATTTGAGCATTTATTTTATTTCCATTTTTACTTTGCTCACTTGAGATTTTTCTTTTCCTTTCTTAAGATACTTAATAATCAACATAAACCCTAAAAAATATTTAATGGTACTTGGACTATTTGGCTACTATCCTTGGCATTATGGAGTATGGTACTTTTCTTGGACTTAGGATTAGAAACCTTTGCCTACCTTGGAAACCTTATGATCTTATCTAATTATTTTTGTCTGGAGCTCTTGAGGTTTACCACAAGACATTGGGTTGCATGTTTGTTTTTGTGTGCAAGTTTTTTGTGATTACATTCTCAGTTTGTAATCTGGAATTCACCCGTATACAGCCGTTACTCTGCCCAATTTTTATGAAGACTTAATACACTTTAATTTTGGTTCTCTCAAGAGGTCTAGTATCTTTGCTTGCTTGGTTTCAATCCAAAGAATGGGAATTCTATCTTGGCTCAAAATGTCAAGTATTGGCTTTTTGTTGGTTAGATGGTTCTTATCCCTAGCTTTTACTTTATGCTTTAGGATAGTCTCTTCTTCTCCTCACATCTTCTTTAATTTCAAAATCTTCTTCCTCCTTTTGAAAACTCTTCTTGTTTTGAAACTTGAACTATTTTCATAATAAATTTGGACTTAGGTCCATGTATTTTCAAAACATTTTCATAAATAAACCCCCCAATTAACTTAATGATACTTTGATATTTTTTTATGAGAAGACTAAAAGTCAATCAATCTCATTTCAAACCATTTTGCCACTTAGGCTTTTACTTTAAACTTTTCCCAAAAGATTAAACTCTTGCCAATCCTTGTAGTGATGCAAACAACTATACTTCTACAATATGTGGTGAAGAGAGATAATTTCCACTTGGGTGTTGAGTGAGGCATTGTTGATTTTAAAATCCCATCCATATCCTCCACTTTGAGATGATGCAAATTCTCCTTTCTCATGATTGTGGGTAGTAAGTATGTTTTTCACACGGACAATGACGATGATGTTTTATCTTATAAAATTAACTAACACATTTGTTGTTTTAAATTATTGAAAGAGGAACTACGTGTACCCTGATCCCCTATTGCACGAAAGGTGGTATGTAGGTACTAAAGGTTCGCAACCGCGGAGGGTGCAAAATCATAAAAAATATATTTCTTTCCTCACCTCCAACATCCATTTTATATACAATGGTTTTTTTATAGCCAAAATATACATATTTTACAAAGAGGCTCCTGCGGAGTACCGTAGATGTTTAGGGTGCTAATACCTTCCCTTTGCATAACCAACCCCCTTACCTTGAATCTTTCTATTTGTGTAAAGTCTAGTCAATCCAATGGCTTAGTCTTGAACATTTCTACCGCTACAGAAAAATGGCCACTTCACTGGGGAAAGATTGACCTCTTGTTGGTCCATCCCTAAGTGGGTTAAGCCTATCCTTGTTTATATTTGTATATGTGCTATTGTTGTTTATGTGTTATATGTTATATATATGTTTTGTTTGGATTTTACTTGTCTCCAGGGTTCTTGGTGATTACTCATAAGTCCTATACCCGGACTTCGGCAAACTTTAAGATAGGACGGGCGGTATAGTCATGTTAACTTTGAGGGAGTAATCCTAAAAAAGGAGGCATGAGATCCCCCACTCAGTGGAGGCTCCTTTGACTGTAGTGTCGTTTAGCGAGTAATCGGGAGGACGTACTGCTTTCAACCTGGGAGCCTGCTGAAATTAAGGATCGTAGAATACCTAACCCATCTTGGCCTTTTAGGTGTAGTGCGGAAGCTATGACAGAGTAATCTTGAAATAGTTGTCATGCGATACTATGCTTGGAAGAGTCTTTCTTGAGAATATTACTAATTATAGAGTTACTCGGGAAGTTAGTAATATCCGAAGGAAGGATGTAGACTCTGGGAACCTCTAGAACCTTGTTCGGCAGGTGATAACTTTAGACCAACACCTTATGGGTAGTACCTTCGACCTCATGCTCGTGATGTTGAACCTATGAACCCTATATATGTGATCTTGTGTGTGATTGTTGCATCATGCATCCATGCACTCATAAGCATCTTTTGAAGAAACCATATTTCAAGGGATTTAAAGGTTGACTATTTGTAAATATCTCAGGTACCTTTCAACCATGGATTCTGGAAAGAGAAAGACCAAGAAGTACAGTTTCAAGGATCCCAAGATAGATGAGTTGAGTAGTCTAGTCCCCGAGATCGAGTGTTCTGCAGACTTTTGGAAGAAGTATGGGTCCATTATTCCTCTCATGAAGCTGAAGATGAAGGAGGGTTTTCTCTCAGCAATGGTCCAGTTCTATGATCCGATGTATCATTGCTTTACTTTTCCCGACTATTAGTTGATGCCTACACTGGAGGAGTATTCTTATCTATTGGATTTATCTGTTACCGATTGTGTTCCTTTTACTGGTTTGGAGGGTGAGCCAAAACCACATGAGATTGCTGCTTTGATTCACTTGGGGAAGCCTGAGGTGGAAGCCCATATGACTACTAAAGGGGGATTAGAGGATTACCATCTCAGTTCTTATTGGAGAAAGATCGTTACTTTTCCAAAATGAAAAGTACATTTGCTTTTGAGGCCATCTTTTCCCTACTTGCTTACGGGTTGTTCTTATTTCCTAATGTGGACAAGTTTGTCGACATTAACGCTATCAGGATTTTCATGATTGGAAACCCAACTCCTACAGTGTTGGGTGATGCTTATTACTCTATTCATCTTCGGAATTCTTATCATGGGGGAATGATTATCTGTTGCACGCCTTTGTTGTACCAGTGGTTTATCTCTCATATGCCTCAGTATGATGCTTTTTGGGATGTCAAGAAGGAACCCCGTTGGGCTCCTAAGATCATGGCACTTACTCATTCGAATATTGATTGGCATCATTGAGCCTATCAGGATATAGAGATTATTGACAGTTGTGGTAGTTTCCCCAATGTACCTCTTCTTGGTACAAAGGGAGGAATTAACTATAACCCTTTTCTTACACGGTGACAGCTTGGTTATCCGATGAGGGATAAACCAAATAGTATTCATTTGAGTAGTTTCTTTCTGAAGGAAGGGGAAGACCGTAGGGAACCTAGGGAGCAGATTGTGAAGGCCTGGCGTCACATTCATAAGAAGGGTAGGAAGGATTTGGGACCTAGGGTGTTGTCTCTTTGGAGCCATATCTTCAGTGGATCCGATCGAGAGCCATTCAGTTAAAGATGCCGTATACCCAGGAGACACCCATGCCTGATCTATTTGTGAAGACCACTCCTCCCTTATTAGATGATCTGGAAGAGCTGCTGATTGCTTTGGTTAGGATGCAATAGGAAAGGGATGATTGGAAGAACAAGTTCCAAACTTTAGAGATTTCTTACAGAGCAGGCTTGAAGGAGAAAGACGGCTTACAGAACAAGTTCACGGGGAAGCACCAGCGTACAAATTGATCTCCATCAGTTCTTTTTCTCAGGATTTTAGATTTTATTTTCATCTTGTACTTGGGATCATTGAAACTTGTAATCCATTTAGGAGTTATTATAATAAAAAATTTCAGTATTTCAAAAGCTTTATTATTTTGATGTTTGCAATATGTCTATAAACCTTAAATCCCTTGAAATATTAAATAATGAAGTAAAAATAATTACGTGCATTGCATATCATGCATCATATTGCACATATTTCTTGCATTTGCTATGCATATCCAGGTGTCTTACCCAACTTCTTTACTTCGTTCAGCATGCTGACTCATCACTACAACACTCGGGCTAATTTCAAAAAGAAGATGGACAACTTAGAACAAGAGAACCGTGACCTGCGCGAAGAAGTTTTTGCATTGAAGGCCGGCACGGCCAATCTGACTACTCTGATGGAAGCTCTAGTGGCTGCTCAGAATCAGCCATCGAGTGTTCAACCTCAACCAGCAAGGGCAACTACTGAAGTTCCGACTATTCCCGTATCTGCCACTCCTACTATTATTCAGAATCGCATGCCTCGAGGTTATCCATGGGGAATGCCAAAGAATTTCGTACCTGAAGGTTTCAATCTTGGCCCTGAAGATACTCAAGTGGTTCAGACTATTGTTACTCCAGCACCTACTGTGGTGCATACTGTTCCTGCTGCACCTCCTTCAGTGAATATGGTTTCTGGATGTCCTGGTGAATTCAGAAGTTTTGATGTGGAGCATTTGAATGAGGACCTCGTGCAGTTGCATGCTACCTTCTGCCACACGGCTGGTCAGGTAGAGCACCAATATGGATCTTGCCTAGTTTGCTGTCGAGATCCCCGAGGATGTTCATTCGTGAAGGAGGGTGTTCAGTTGCTGTTAGACAATGGAACTATCAAGATCACGGGTCATAGGGATGATTATCATGAGGTTGATATGGTTGAAGTTGGTTTAACGAAAGAAGAGTCAGATGAAGAGTATGCTTCTGCAAATGTGTATTTTCCTTCAGACGAAGATTTGTTGTCCAAAAATGACTTATTGACGATTGGTTGTGTTGAAGAAGGAGTAAGCGTCATTGTGCCTTGTTTTGGTGCACCCGCTTATTTTGAAGTAGAGTACCATAGCAAGCCAGTTGTTACCCCATTGGTAATTAATTTGCCAGGTCCTATCCCCTACAAGTCAGATAAGGTTGTGCCTTACAAATACAACTCTACAATCTTGGAAGACGGGGTGGAAATTCCCATCCAGCCAATGCCCGATGTTGGGAATATAGCTGAAAATAACAAGGTGACGCATAGCGGACGTGTATCTACGCCGGTTGTTCGGAGAGATGTTATTGCTGGAAAGAAAATTGCTGAGAATGATGAAACTAAGAAGGCTACAGGAGAGACTAGCGGAGCTACGCTAGAGAAAGAAGTGGATGATATCTTGAAGATAATTAAGATAAGCGACTAGAATTGTAGATCAGCTACTGCAGACTCCTTCAAAGATATTTATCTTAGCTTTATTGATGAATTCCTCTGCTCATAGAGAATCCTTGATGAGAGTACTGGACCAAGATTTTATGGAGAGTGACATGCCAATAGATTAATTCAGCAGCATAATTGGAAACATTACGTCATGTAATAACTTGAGTTTCTGCGATGATGAATTACCAGATGAAGGGAGGAATCACAACCTGGCCCTCCACATATCTATGAACTGCAAGAATGATTCGCTATCCAATGTGCTAATTGATAATGGATCTGTGCTGAATGTTATACCGAGGAGTACCCTCATGAAGTTGAAATACCAAGGAACACCTATGCGCTCGAGTGGCATCATTGTGAAAGCATTTGATGGGTCGAGGAAATCTGTCATCGGTGAAGTGGACTTACCCATCCATATAGGACCACATTTGTTCCAGATAACCTTCCAGGTCATGGACATTATTCCCGCATATAGTTGTTTGCTAGGATGGACATGGATACATGAAGCAGGGGCTGTCACTTCAAACTTACATTAGTAGCTAAAGTTCGTGCATGAAGGGAAGGTAGTGATCATAAGTGGGGAGCAGGAATTGTTGATATCTCATTTGTCCTCCTTCAGTATTGTAGACGCGGATGAGGCTACTTTTGGAAACCAGTTCCAAGCCCTATCCGTTGACAACATAAGGAGAAATGAGAATTCCATGGTTTCACTGAAGGATGCGCAGCAGGTTGTGTGCAATTGTCATAATGCAGTTTGGGGGCAAATTGTGGATCCACCCGTGAACAAGAACAAAACTGGTTTGGGTTTCTCTTCGAAGAATGGTAGAGTCGAGGGTTTGAAGTCAAAGTCTACTATGAGCAGCTACCATGATGTTTTCCGCAGCGGAGGTTACCTCCATCCAATTAATTCTGGAATTAATGCTGTTGAGGAGGATGAAGCAGAGCAGGAAATGCCGAATTATGTGACGCATGAAGTCAGGGTTCAGAACTAGATCACCATTGATGTTCCCTCTTGCACACATATTTCAAAGAAATTTGATTTGATTAATATTTTTTTTTTGAAAAGCTTTCACTCTGCCCAAGGTGGAAGTATTAATGTTGTAGGGCTTATCTGTTTGCTGTGACTGTTAATATCATTAATAAAAGTTGACTTTGTCTCCCAAATTGTGTTTTTATTTTTTACTTGTTTCTTGGAAATGGTAATAAATAAGTAAAACCCTTTCAAAATAAATAATAACTGAAATTCAATATGCATGATCACTTGTTATGTGTCAGTTTCTAAAAGCAAGCATAAATCATATGTGCAGATTAATTAAAAAACCCATTGAATACAATGACCCTGCACCCTCTACCAACTTTGAATGTCCTATGTATGGGGCTGAAGAAGATTATTATGATGAGAACCCAAAAGAGGTCTCACGGTTGCTTGAGCATGGGGAAAGTACCATTCAACCATATAAAGAGCCTTTCGAAGTGATCAATTTGGGTTCAAAAGAAGACCCGAAGGAAGTCAAGATTGGAGCATCGTTGCATCCCGATGTGAAGAGAAGGTTGATTGAGTTGTTGAAAGAGTATGTGGATATTTTCGCTTAGTCTTACCAAGATATGCCTGGTCAAGATACAGATATTGTCGAGCATCGTTTGCCGTTGAAGCCAGAGTGTCTGCCAATTAAACAAAAGTTGAGAAGAACTCACCCAGATATGGCAGTAAAGATCAAAGAGAAGGTTCTAAAGGAGATTAATGCTGGTTTTCTTGTGACGTCAGTGTATCCTCAATGGATTGCCAATATTGTCCCAGTACCGAAAAAAGACGGAAAGTTCCGCATGTGCGTAGATTACAGAGATCTAAATAAAGCTAGTCCAAAAGATGATTTTCCATTGCCTCACATCGACATGTTAGTGAATAGCACAACAAAATTCAAAGTATTCTCATTCATGGACGGATTTTCTGGGTATAATCAAATAAGAATGGCTCTAGAGGACATGGAAAAAACAATGTTTATCACACCCTGGGGAACATTCTGTTACAGAGTGATGCCCTTCGGGTTGAAAAACGCTGGTGCAACGTACCCGAGGGCTATGAAAACCCTATTCCATGATCTGATGCACAAGGAAATCGAAGTATATGTTGAATATATGATTGCCAAATCCCAGACTGAAGAAGGGCATATAGAAGATTTGTTGAAGTTGTTTAACCATTTAAGGAAGTATCATCTTCGTATGAATCCAAATAAATGCACCTTCGATGTTTGATTGGGGAAGTTATTGGGTTTCATTATTAGCCAGAAAGGAATTGAAGTTGACCCTGATAAAGTTAAAGCAATTCAAGAAATGACAACGCCAAGAACTGAAAATCAAGTCAGAGGTTTCCTCGGGCGTTTGAATTATATTTCCAGGTTCATTTCCCACATGACTGCAACATGCGAACCAATCTTGAAGTTGCTAAAGAAAGATCAAGGTTGTGTATGGACGGATGAATGCCAAAGGGCATTTGAAAGTATTAAAGAATATCTACTTGAACCTCCTATCTTGCTCCCTCCCGTAGAAGGAAGACTGTTGATTATGTATCTGACAGTGTTAGATAAATCCATGGGTTGTATTCTGGGACAACATGATGAAACATGTATGAAGGAGTTTGCCATTTATTATCTCAGTAAAAAATTCACTGATTATGAGTCATGGTATTCCATGCTAGAAAAAACATGTTGTGCTTTGGCCTGGACGGCAAAGCGTTTGCGACAGTATATGTTGAATCACACCACTTGGTTGATCTCCAAAATGGATCCAATCAAGTACATTTTTGAAAAGCCTGCTCTTACTGGGAGAATTTCCCGCTGGCAGATGTTGTTATCTGAATATGATATCAAATACCACACTCAAAAAGCTATTAAAAGTAGTGTGTTGGCAGATTATTTTGCTCACCAACCAGTGGAGGATCACCAGTCTGCAGAATATGAATTCCCTGATGAGGATGTGATGTTCTTGAAAGTGAAAGATTGTGATGAACCATTACCTGAGGAAGGTCCGGACCCTGAATCTCTTTGGAGTATGATATTTGATGGAGTTGTGAATGCTTATGGTAAAGAAATTGGTGTTGTGATTGTCACTCCTCATGGATCGCACATTCCTTTTACTGCAAGGTTAACATTCGATTGTACTAATAATATGGCAGAATACGAGGCTTGCATCATGGTCTCGAAGAAGCTATTGATCTCAGAATTGAAATTCTCGATGTGTATGGTGATTCAGCTTTGGTAATAAATCAGATTAAAGGGGAATGGGATACTCGTCACCCTGGCTTGATCCCTTACAAAGATTATGCTAGAAGATTGTTACCCTTCTTTAATAAAGTTGAATTCCATCACATCCCTAGAGACGAAAATCAAATGGAGGATGCTCTGGCAACTTTGGCTTCTATGTACCAAGTGAATACTTGGAATGATATACCCCAAATTGCGGTTCAACGGCTGGATAGGCCCGCTCATGTGTTTACAGCAGAGGAGATAGCAGATGAAAAACCCTGGTATTATGATATCAAGCATTTTCTTCATACTCAAGAATACCCGATTGGAACGTCAAGGAAAGATAGAAAGACACCGAGAAGATTGGCAGGCATTTTCTTCCTCAATGAAAACGTGTTATACAAGAGAAATCATGACATGGTCTTGCTCAGATGCGTGGATAGACCTGAAGCAGACATGTTGATGCATGAGATTCATGAAGGTTCATTTAGCACTCATGCCAATGGATATTCGATGGCTAAAAGGATGCTAAGGGAAGGTTACTATTGGTTGACAATTAAGTCTAACTGTTACAAATTTACAAAGAAGTTCCATAAATGCCAGATTTATGCAGATAAGGTCCATGTGCCTCCGACACTCCTGAATTTGATTTCCTCTCCATGGCCTTTCTCTATGTGGGGTATTGACATGATTGGGATGATAGAATCCAAAGCTTCGAATGGGCACCGTTTTATCTTGGTAGCAATTGATTACTTCACCAAGTGGGTGGAGGCTGCTTCATATGCCAATGTTACTAAGCAGGTGGTTGCGCGCTTCATTAAGAATAATCTTATATGCCGGTATAGTGTGCCGAGCAGAATTATCACCGACAATGGATCGAATATGAGTAACAAGATGATGACAGAGTTGTGTGAAGAATTCAAGATTGTCCATCACAATTCATCTCCATACATGCCAAATATGAATGGAGCTGTTGAAGCTGCTAATAAGAATATCAAGAGAATTATTCAGAAAATGGTTGTTACTTATAAGGATTGGCATGAAATGCTCCCTTTTACTTTACATGGATATCGAACATCTGTACGCACTTCAATAGGAGCAACCTCGTTCTCCCTAGTGTATGGAATGGAAGCTGTACTCCTGGTCGAGGTAGAGATTCCCTCGTTGCGTGTGATAATGGAAACCAAGCTGACGGAGGCTGAATGGGTTCAGAACATGTTTGACCAATTGAATTTGATTGAGGAGAAGAGAATGACAACCTTGTGTCATGGCTAGTTATATCAAAAAATAATGAATAAAGCTTTTTATAAAAAGGTCAAACCTCGTGAATTCAGAGAAGGCGACCTCGTGCTCAGGAAGATCATGTCTTTAAACACTGATTCTAGGGGCAAGTGGACTCCTAATTTTGAAGGCCCGTATGTTGTCAAGAAAGCCTTCTCTGGTGGTGCATTAATTCTTGAAACTTTGGATGGCGAGGAGTTCCCACGTCCCTTGAATGCCGACGCAGTCAAAAAATTCTTCGCCTAAAGAAATAAAAGAACAGCTCGCTAAGTTGAAAAACTGAAGGGCGACTTAGGCAAAAAGGAGCGTCTCGGTAGGCCGAAAACCCGAAAGGGCGGTCTAGGAAAAAATTAGAGACATAAACAGAATAAATTTCCCGCTAAGTTGAAAACCCGCAAGGGCAGCTTAGGCAAAAGTTAGGGATTTTCTTGGCAAGTAACTACGTCAGACAAGACTTGATCGTTGAAGCAACAATCTTCTCGGATCCTCACCATACTTCAACAAGAGTTGCTGCTCAGGATTTCAAATGTTTTTAGGGGGGATAGTGATCATTGTAACTCAATGTATCTTTTCCATTATGTATTACCATGTCCCAAACTTTGTAATCATCTATGGAGTCTCGCCATTCGCAGACTACCATTCTATTAATGAAATTCGAGCTTTTACCCAATTCTTTGTGTTTCTTATTTATTTTAGATTACAAAGACTCCATTTATTACTGATAATAATTTTCAAAGCAAAGAGATTAAATAACAAAATTGATTTTTCAAAAAAAAAAGGATTTTTACAATTTACTTTTACTTTGAGATTTGTGATGAAACAATGACAACAAAAATGGTGATCCCAGGAATGGACAAACACCCGTTGATTTGAGAGTTTTTTGTTTCCTCGGGGAAGGGCTACTCGGTTTGTTTTCACCGTATTGGATTTATGGTTCCGGTATCTTCGGTCATGTTTGGATTCGTTTCTCCTCTTTTTTGAGTTTTCATGATGTGAAGTTTCAATCCGTGTTTTTCTCCAGTAAAGTGGGTCTGAATTCCCCAGCGAGGTTTGATTGTTTTGGTGTCAGTCTGCTTTATTTGAGTCTGGTCTTGCAATCTCCAGTAGGCCATGTTACTTTTGAAAAAAAACACTGGTTTTCCCGATGAAGCCTGAAAAAGGATGTTCTACCCCGACATCTGTTTGATTTGTCCACCTCCGGATTATGTTTCACCTCGGTAAATTTAAAAGCAGGCAGTAGGTTTGGTTTTCACAGTTGGCCTTTACCTTTCTTCGAATGATCATCTTGGTTGAAGCTTAGCCGAGTGTTGTTAGTGCCTGAGACAATTTTGCCTGGTTGTTCCCCATGTTGTGTGTCTGTTTTGTCAGCATGCGCTCGAAAACACTCATACACTCATACATGCATCATGCATAGTTAAAATTGACAAATAATTGTTCATTGACATTTGTTAATATTTTTTTGACATATTACCCTGTTTTGAAGATTTACGTCGCCCTCTCTTCAATAGAGTGTTGGCCTTAAGTAGAAAACGCACACTCTATCAATTTCTCTACTGAGTTGTCCCTCATAGAATATTTTTGCTTTAAACCTTCCGATACAGTTCCTTGTTTGGATGTATCTTGTTTTCCCTTTTGAGTTTATTTCTCAAAGTATGTTTTCTGGTTGATTGTTTCATTCCAGTTTATTTCTGGTTTGGATCTGTGATTCCCCGACAACATTTGTTTACTTTGGAATTCTGAAAAGAAAAAATCACCAAGCTTTGGTTGGTGCATTTATTTTGCACAAGAAGACTTTATTCCCTTAGCGAGAATATCATGGCATCTTTGCAGGAAGTAATACTTCTTGCCCCAAAAAGTAATTTCTTTTTACAATCCTCCGTGACCGCAAATACCAAGTTCTCTTTATTTGAGACAGCTCATGTATTCTCCTTTCTAGGCGGTGTGCCTTGGTTATAGAAGAAGTTGAAACCCGTTCTAGGAGAAACACAAGAATCTTGGGGAAACTTGTTATCTTTCTACCTTTAGTGAAAGCTGGTAGACCATTGATAGTTCATCGTCAGTGAACGACGGTGATATATTTTATCTTTCTACCTTCAATTAAAGTTGGTAGACCATCGACAGTAAATGTCGATGTTTATCTTTTTACTTTCTTCAGTGAACATTGATTGTTCATCGTCAGTGAACGACGGTGATATATTTTCTCTTTCTACCTTCAGTGAAAGTTGGTAGACCATCGGCAGTGAACGTCGGTGTTTGTCTTTTTACTATCTTCAGTGAACGTCGATAGTTCATCGTCAGTGAACAGCGGTGATATATTTTCTCTTTCTACCTTCAGTGAAAGTTGGTAGACCATCGGCAGTGAACGTCGATGTTTGTCTTTTTACTATCTTCAGTGAACATTGATAGTTCATCGTTAGTGAACGATGGTGGTATATTTTCCATTTCTACCTTCAGTGAAAGTTGGTAGACCATCGACAGTGAACATCGATGTTTGTCTTTTTACTATCTTCAATGAACGTTGATAGTTCATCGTTAGTGAATGGCGGTGATATGATATTTTCTCTTTCTACCTTCAGTGAAAGTTGGTAGACCATCGGCAGTGAACGTCGGTGTTTGTTATCCTTTTTCTATCTTCAGTGAACGGCGGTGCCATGATATATTCTCCCTCTACCTTTAGTGAAAGTTGGTGGGCCATTGGCAGTGAACTTCGATGTTTGTTATCTTTCTTGCGGCCTTCTATAAATATCCGTAGCTCCACCTTCGGTAGAAGTTGTTGTGTCCTTTGACCATCCTTCCATCCTCTCTGATTCAATTCTTTTGGTCCACCAGTGATTTATTTTCCTGGCGGGCTTGCTCCCTTGTATCTTTATTATTGTTACACCCCCAGTGTTATCTTTGCGTCTCTTTGGTCCTGTTTATATGCATTCATGATCATAAGCATTTGCATGGTATCTTAGGGCCAAAAATAGGGTTTGTTTTATATTTAAGTATCTTCGATCGCGTCGACACGAAGATTTTTAACCTTCGTATCTCTGGATAGAAGAAACTTAAATAAGGGAAGATGTTGTACCCCAATTTTCCCCCCTAAGATCCCTTCATCATACCATGTTGGTTCACTCACAACACGATCACACTAGGGTTCTTGGTTCCCCTCCCTACTTTGAGCTTTGCTCCTTTTGAGGAATTACCAAGCACCTTGACTTATTTTCCTTTTATGATCATGAATATAGTTTTGTTTTCTTCATTTAAACTAATAAAATGCAATGTTGGTTTGTCGTGATTGTTATCCATGTAGGTGAAGGGCAATGAGATTTAACAAATTACTCCATAGGTTCATGAGTTTATTTCCATGCCCTAGCAAATAAAAGATTGAGAAGTTCAAACCTTATCATTGAAGTTGTTTTGGAAGAAAGGGTATGCCAATTTTTATTTTGGTTCACCACATTTCAAAGTTATCAAGATTTGTTCAAAAGTACAAGGGATTGATTGGAGAAGCTGTTATGTTTGGAAAAGGCCTTGTTCATATTGGTCACAAGGGCATAGTTCTCTCAAATTTTAAGACATGGAAGTGGTTTTGGTGGCTAATAGTTATAATTGTCATCCTCAATAACTTCTATTCACAAAGCAAGAATATTGGTACAAGAAGTTTATTCAAACATGTCAAAGTTCCTCAAGGCATTCTCTTGATCCAGAAGCTAGGGTTTTGAACTTAAAAGGAGTATATCTTGCTCATCTTTTGGTATTTTTAAATGATTCCAAATACATCCTTCTCTTCAAAGGGTTATCAACAAATCACTTCAAAATTTCCAAGGATTTTTCATGTAGAAGAAACTTGATGAGGAAGAAAGATTACAAGCCCTTTAGATGAATCCCCAATTTTACATAAGTAACTTAAATTGATCATAACTTGGTCAATTTTCATCACCTTGGGTCCATTATTTTTCCATAAAGATCTTTAAGATGTGAAATTTATGAATTCTTTTATGTGCAAAGTGGGAAAATGGATGAAAGTTACCTTAAATATGCAAAAGATTATAGGTCATTTCGTGATTTTTGGCCAACTTAAACAAGTCATAACTTGCTCAATTTTTGGGGATTTTGAGTGGTTAAAGTTTAAAAATGTCATTCAAGATATCTACTCCATTCCATCTTTTTTGGTCAAGACCAAATTCCAAGTGGAAGGCCATGTTTGGATGCAAAAGATTATAGGTCATTTTTAAAGAAGAATTTGAAATATTTCTAAGTATGGCTCAATGCAACTTTCAGCTCAAGCATCCATTTGATTCCATTCTTTTTCCATTGCAAAGCTTATAAACTAATCTTTCTAAAGCATCAAGAATCATGCCCTAAGACCCCTTGAGTTGGAAATGACATGGATTTGAATTTGGTAACTTGAAACTGAATTTTCCACAAAGTCAGAATTTTAAAATCCTTAATGTGACTTCTAAACATAAGATTTATGTGTGTTTTTGGTTTAAACTTGATTAGAAAACTTGCAAGAAGTGATTAGCACCCTAAAACGCAAGATTTGGTTGAGTTTTGATGGAAATGAAGTTACACTTCACTCGTGCTCGACCTTCATCCAATTTCCCTCCAAACTTCCTTGTTTCTTCCAATTTCCATTACCATTCACTTCCCTATAAATAGAGGGTCATCCCTCATTCATTTCTTCAAGCTTTAAGAGCCAAAAACACCCTGCCAAAACCTCACACAAACCCATCTTTTTTGAATCCAGTTTCTGAGGTTTAAGCTCCCTTTTCCAAAATTCTTTGTGCATTCATCATCCTTAAGCATCATACAAACTCTCTAGCACTTAAACCAATAGAAACGAGCCATAATTCAAGCTACAGAAGTCCAGTTTCAGATCTTTTTCCTTGAACTTCGAAAAGGTAGAATTCTCCACCATTTGGATCCAAATTAAGCACTAATCTATTCTAATCCTTCTCCTGATTCTAATGCTGCTTACAATTTTAAAATCCATTGAGAATTGAGAGAGAAATCTCAAATTGAAGGTGCTCGCTATTTTCTGGGTTTTTGATTCATATCTCTCTCCATACCTTATATAAATTTGGCGCGATGGTGGTGTTAGAATCGTCTTGAAGAGACGAGTTCAACGATACTAGTCGGGGATTCTAATTTTTCCATTTGAAGGATCTCACAAAATCTCCATTGCAGGGTGTCTGGAGGTTGAAGACGAAGACATGTCTCGTTGCAGCAAATGATAGCATGTCAAACGTTTTAATTTCATTGGTTGCCCTTTTTCTGATCTTATGTGTATCTCACTAAAGTCCATATCAAGTACAGCGTGTCTGGTCCACTGGATCATCTTACTAACGCGTTTTGACTTTGATCTGATGGTCCACATCTTTTTGGTTTTATTTTATTTTTTGATTTTTATATTTTTATTGATTAAATTTTCAAAAATTCACAACTCTTTTATTTTTTATCCAAAAATTATGAAAAAATTCACAAAAATACTTTAAATTACTTCTGATCTCATGACTATTTTTTCACATTTTTATTTTGAAATTTGGTATTTTTTGTATTTTTTTGAATGATTTGCTTTCTTTTAATTACTTAAAAAATACTTTTTGACATTTTTTAATTCTGAAAAAATTCATAAATATTATTTTGCATATTTTTGACTTTTTGGAAATTTTATGGAATTTTATATTGAGATTTACTATTTTTGACCTATTTTCTATTTGTTTGAGCAATTTTAAATAGTTTAAAAATAGTTTCTGAATTTTAAAAATTACCAAAATTTTTATAAAAATATTTGGACCTGTTTCTGATTTTTCTATGGTTTTACTTTTTATTTTTTGATTAATTTGAACATATTTGATATTTTTCTTTTTTTTCTTTCTATTTTTAAAAATTATTTTTTTACCCATTTGTATATATTAAAATGTGATATTATTTTGTGACTATTTTCTGGTTGATCTTGGGTTAGATTTTGGATCATGAACTTTATTAACATCATTGGATTCATGGTGTTGAGTTTAACTCCACAAAAATGGATGAATGATTTTAATAATAGTTTGATTAAATTTTAATTCAAATGTGGTTTGTGAATTTTTTCCCCATCCCTCTTCATCTCATCCCCTTCTTATTGCACTAGGTGTTATTGAAGCATGATCTCTATATCATGTCTCAAAACAAATGGTGCATAAATTGCTATTGATCGGCCTCAAAATAGGTGTGAATTCTATATAAGTCCACTTACGATTGCATAACATAGCGCTAAATTTTGTCCCGATTCGAATAAATGATCATTTGTGGCACAAACTTATGATTGCAAGCCCAAGTATGTTAATTTGATCTCTTTGATCCAATAACTTTTAGATTCATTGTGTGGAGGCTTTGGTTCTACCAATCCTCTAATGGATCTACAACACCTTTGGTCAACGCGGATCACTTAAACATCGTTGATCATTAAATGGTACTTATGAGAATTCCAAATGGATGATATACTTGACAAAAAGCAAATGCAACTTGTTGTGTTGAGGCTTTGGTTCTACCAATCCTCTAATGAGTTCCAAATGCAAGTTTCAAGATGGTCATCCAACTAACCACTAATTATTGACTTGTTTACCTTAGGTTTTTATTTTTTGTATGCTTTATGTACTATTTACTTTTAGAATTCACATTTCATGCCATTTTCATTTTTGCTTATTTGAGCATTTATTTTATTGCCATTTTTACTTTGCTCACTTGAGCTTTTTATTTTCCTTTCTTAAGATAATTAATAATCAACATAAACCCTAAAAAATCTTTAATGGTACTTGGACTATTTGGCTACTATCCTTGGCATTATGGAGCATGGGACTTTTCTTGGACTTAGGATTAGAAACCTTGGCCTACTTTGGAAACCTTATGATTGCATGTTTGTCTGGAGCTCTTGAGGTTTACCACAAGACATTGGGTTGCATGTTTGTTTTTGTGTGCAAGTTTTTTGTGATTACATTCTCTGTTTGTAATCTGGAATTCACCCGTATACAGCCGTTACTCTTCCCAATTTTTATGAAGACTTAATACACTTTAAGTTTGGTTCTCTCAAGAGGTCTAGTATCTTTGCTTGCTTGGTTTCAATCCAAAGAATGGGAATTCTATCTTGGCTCAAAATGTCAAGTATTGGCTTTTTGTTGGTTAGATGGTTCTTATCCCTAGCTTTTACTTTATGCTTTAGGATAGTCTCTTCTTCTCCTCACATCTTCTTTAATTTCAAAATCTTCTTCCTCCTTTTGAAAACTCTTCTTGTTTTGAAACTTGAACTATTTTCATAATAAATTTGGACTTAGGTCCATGTATTTTCAAAACATTTTCATAAATAAACCCCCCAATCAACTTAATGATACTTTGACATTTTGTTTATGAGAAGACTAAAAGTCAATCAATCTCATTTCAAACAATTTTTCCACTTAGGCTTTTACTTTAAACTTTTACCAAAAGATTAAACTCTTGCCAATCCTTGTAGTGATGCAAACAACTATACTTCTACAATATATAGTGAAGAGAGATATTTTCCACTTGGGTGTTGAGTGAGGCACTGTTTATTTTAAAATCCAATACATATCCTCCAATTTGAGATGATGCAAATTCTCTTTTCTCATGATTGTGGGTAGTAAGTATGTTTTCCATACGGACAATGATGATGATGTTTTATCTTATAAAATTAACTAACACATTTGTTGTTTTAAATTTTTGAAAGAGGAACTACGTGTACCCTGATCCCCTATTGCATGAAAGGTGGTATGTAGGCACTAAAGGTTTGCAACCGCGGCGGGTGAAAAATCATAAAAAATATATTTCTTTCCTCACCTCCACCATCCATTTTATATACAATGGTTTTTTTTATAGCCAAAATATACAGATTTTACAAAGAGGCTCCTGCGGAGTATCGTAGATGTTTAGGGTGCTAATACCTTCCTTTTGCATAACCAACCCCCTTACCTTGAATCTTTCCCCTCTCTTTTGGGTTATTCACTCTTTTCCCATTCCTTTGGAAACAATAGAGCACGGTGGCAATTTTTATTTTGATTTGTATAAAGTCTAGTCAATCCAATGGTTTAGTCTTGAACATTTCTACCGCTACAAGGAGGGGTACTCTAAATTGTTGCATCCCACTATTATATTCTTGGTTCATGACCCACCTCTATAAAGAAGATTACATGATTCCAAATCTGACGAGATATGAGTGGCCTAAAAAATTAAGGTCCCTTACTGCTAATTATATGTTGGGGTATGCAAGGAGGTTGGACATTAGAGATATCATCTATAGTTGCAGAGAATTTCCGAATGTCCCGTTGATTGGATCACGTGGTTGCATCAATTAAAACCCTACTTTGGCTCTACGACAACTAGGGTACCCTTTGAAGGATAAACCCTCTAATGAAAAACTTTGACAATTGATCATTCATGACAAGGGCAAGATCAACCAAGAATTACTCAACAAGATTGTCGAAGCTTGGAATAGGGTTAATAAAAGAAAGGGTGAAAGGAAGAATGGTGTGGCAAAAGAGCCTTACACTCGACGGGTTTTAGATAGGATGTGAGTTGTTAAGTTACCGTTTGACATTGAACCTGAGTAAAAGCCAGATATCCTCAATTCTCCGCCTATATCGTTAGAAGAAATAGACAATTTGAAGAATGCTTTGAAACAAACTCATAGGGAGAAAGAAGAATTGGAGCTTAACCTCTATAACTTAACTAAGGAGAAAAGAAAAATGCAATGCATACTTGAATCAAAAGACCAAAAAATTTAGAAAGATCGTGAGGCGTTTGAGAAGGAGAGTCTTAAGCGAAAGCATTCGATGGAAGGGTTGTTATGCGATTCTTTCAACTTAGATTCCTACAACCAACTGTTGGAGGATGCTTCTAGTGAGATTGGGAAACTAAATAGGTGGTATGAAAAGGCAATGCAAGACAAAAAGGTGACGGAAGAAGATTTGAAGGCTCAAATTCGATGTTTGGCACAAGCTTCTTTAGATCAACAAGATAAAATGAAGTATCTTACCACCAGACTCCGAGATAGCCAAGAACCAGAGGTGGGGGAACGCCTCAAAATGATGATGGCAGAAAGATTTCTCTCCCTTAAGACTGATGAATATGAGCAAGTGTGTCTCGAGTTATAAGGCCTCCAAAAGGATTTCCTAATACAACGGAAACTCTATACAGAGATGAGGGCTGAAAAGTTATATTGGGAAGAGCGATATGTAAAGATTGCCAAGAAAGAGAAGATAATCCTACGATAATTCCTGACCTCTACCAAGAGTACCAGTTCTACAAAGACAAGCATGCAAGACTCGCCTTCTTAGCCAACAATCTTATCGGCGACATCCCTAGGAGTTTGAGAAATGAAATACAATGCGATGGACCCTCTTCTGAAGTACGTCGAAGACTTCCTCAAAATTTGTAGGACAATGGTCAATGACTTCAGGGAAGAAATTCGAAGGCGCACTTAGAAGAATTTTTTTTCCCTTTGATTATTTCTTTCAGCAAGTTTTAATGTTTTAAGTTTGAATATTTTTCAATATCTAAATTGTATTATTTTTAAAGGCAATTACTATTTCAATAAAGGAATTTGTTTCCGTATCTCGTTTGCGTATTTATTTATTTTAGATACTCAACAATAAGACATTCAAAGTGAATAAGACATTCAGAAACAAAACCCTTAGCATATTCATACACACTCATGCATTCACAAATATTTGAATCTCATAAACTCATACAAAAAAACTCATCAGTTTTCAAAACATCTTCAGTTAAACCGTTGGTAGAAGAGCTAGAAAAGCACGACCTCTCTGACCACCATACTAGACAAGGGCCCATCAATAGAAAGTGATGGAACAGATCGAAGAGAACCAAGTGGCATTCAAGGAGGATTTAGAGAAAGTCAAGGGAAACATCGACTCAATGAATTTAGATATGAGTCAAGTTCTTCTAGTCTTGAAGACCATCATTGAAAGGTAGGAATAAATCCATAGGGCGGTCTTCGAAGAAGTAGCCTAAACCATTGGTGCATCAAGCGATCATCAACCAAGAAGAGAACCAGAATCACGACCTCTGAAGTCGACTGTAGCGCAGCAAGAAATAATATAAGCTCATACTGAAGGGTTTATCCCACCTCCACGAAAGATAGGGGAATCTCATACCTTGCAGATTCCGATCAACAATGCAGACAACTACATAGATTTAAAATATGGAGACCATGACTTAGAAGATGTCAACCAAGTACCCCAAAGGACAACCCATACACATTCTACTGAAAATCCATTGGCGCTCAACCAATACAAAGCCCTTGAAGAAAGGTTAAAGAATGTGGAGGGTTACGATGCTTTCGATGTCGACACTCTCGAAATGGATCTAGTTCCTGACGTGGCAATCCTGCAAAAATTCAAAGTATCTGAATTTGGAAAATACAACGGGCTCACATGTCCAAGGAACCATATACGCATGTATTATTGGAAGATTCATGCTTATGCTCAAGACCATAAGTTGATGATCCATTGTTTCAAAGACAGTTTGAGTGGGGCATCCTTAGATTGGTACATGCAGTTGGAGCGGGTGCATATCCAGACATGGGAAGATCTTGCTAACACTTTCCTGAGACAGTAAAAGTACAACTTGGACATGGCGCCTAACCGCATGCAACTCCAAAACTTGTCTCAAAAAGTAGGAATCCTTCAAGGAGTATTCTCAAAGGTGGAGAGAAATGGAAGCCTGTGTACAACCACCACTCTTGGAGAAAGAATTGGTAGACATGTTCATGTGTACTTTATAAGGGTTGTATTATGATAAGATGGTAGGAAGCATCTCTTTCGAATTTTCTAATTTATTAACTATTGGTAAAAGGATCGAAGCTGGTATAAAGAGCGCGAAGATACAAGGGGCATCATCTAGTAATCCTTATAATTCAAAAAGATATGTTCCTAACATCTCGAAAAAGAAGGAGGGAGAAATTAATGTTGTATCCTCGCATCCATGGGTACAACAACCATTAATAATTCACTGAGCAACAATAGAACAAGTTTGAAAGGCCGCAGAGAAAGTTTGATCCCTCCATATGTCGCACAGCCAATTATTGCAATGCCTAGTCAAGGCATCTTTGGTAGAGCTAAAACCTCTAGCTACTCCAATCGGGGAATTCCCACCAAGGTACGATGCCAATTCCAGATGCGAGTAACACGCCAATTCTTCGGGGCATACTAGAGAGAAATTTTGGGCCTTCAAATATAAGGTTAAAGATTTGTTGGAATCCCATGATATCACTTTTGATAAGTCGAACATCAAGATAAACCCCATGCCTCTACATGGTGGACCAGGGATAAATGTAATTGAAGTGGTCACTTAATTTGGGGAAGCCATACGAGTAAAGGCCCAAATAAACCTTTTCAAGGAATATCTGTTGGAGTGTGGGTTCCTCTTGGAACATAAAGAATCTTTTAAGAAGACATTACAAAAATTGGTGGATCAAGGGGTTGTCCAATTTGGGTCATACCCAAAAGGAGAATATGTAGTTGCGGTCAAGGGAAGTACACAAAAGCCATTGATAATTCCTTTCTAAGGGTCGAACCTTAATAAGAAGACTCTTTTGATTCCGAGGGGAGAGCCAACAGAAACACCAACAACGATACCAAAACAAACTTTGAGGATTCCAATGGTACCTAAGACTATAATGGTGATTAGGGGACCATCTCCTACCCCTTACGAAAGTGATAGAGAATTACCCTAGAGTTATGATTCTACTGTATACGTAAATGGTTTAAAGAAAGAATGTAAGCCTTAATCAAGTCAAGGACCTACATTCTCAAAAATAGCAGGAACGGGAGGCATGACTCGTAGTGGTCAAATCTTTGGCTCCAAATTACAAAAAAGGAATGATGTTATGGTGAAAAATAAGAATGATACTCTGGTAAAAGATAAAGGAAAAATAGATGGTGGAGGCGAATCAAGAAGACGAGCCTCCAAGCAAGAATTCTACCAACCAAGAAGCGTAAGAATTTTTGAAAATAATTAAGAGAAGTGATTATAGGATGGTGGATCAGCTTCACTAAACCCCAACCAAGATTTCAATAATCTTGTTGCTTCTCAACTTAGAAGCGCATCGAGACTCTCTAATGAAGGTTCTGATTTATGCTCATGTCACAAAAGAGATTATAGTAAACCAATTTGATAATGTTATAGAAAATCTGACATCTGGATCATATCTGGGTTTTAATGACAGTGAGTTTCCTCCACAAGGTAGAGCTCACAATAAGGTGTTGAACATTTCCATTCAGATAGGTACCACAAGTATATCCAGGGTACTCACCGCTATTGGTTCTGCTCTCAATATGTTACCAAAATCTAGCTTGATGAAGTTAACACTAGATGGTGTTGTGATAAGGCCTAGTTCTATGATAGGTAAAGCTTTTGAAGGTTCTTAAAGTTAAGTATTTGGAGAAGTGGACCTTCCTGTCAAGATCGACCCACGTATGTTTTATATCACTTTTCAAGTGATGGATATAAAGCCAGTGTATACATGTTTACTTGGACGACCCTGCATTCATGCAGCAGGGGCAGTCATTTTAACATTACATAAGATACTGAAGTTCTTCGTTGAAGGAAGATTGGTTATAATAGATGGAGAAGAGGACATATTTGTAAGTCACATGAGTCCTATAGGTATATTAGTGCTGATGAAGACTATATAGCAACACCATTTCAAGTCTTTGAGGTTGCCTCAATAGTAACCCTACCGGTGAAAAAAATATAGAAACCTACTATGACTTCATGGAGATATTTTCAAATAGATGTGGAAAATGGTACCTCAAAAGGTTGGGGTAAACTCCCACAGATACCTGAAAAGAAGAATCGTTTTGGTTTGGGTTATGAATCATCAAAGGATACCCTGAAAGGCAAAGCACTGTTTTCTCCCATCTAGGAGACCTACGTCAGCAAAGGAGTAAAGCATGGTGGATAGGTGGGAATGATATCTAACAAAAGCAACACCAAAATGGAATCTGATTTCATCCATGAATGCACCCCAGGAAAAGAGCTCAAGAATTGGACAATTGTAGAGATTCATGAGATCTTTTTCTTTCCAAATTAATTTTTCTTGTTTTTGAAAGAACCTATGTCAAGCCCGAGGAATAGAGGTAGTTTGTAAGGGCCCCCCAATTTGTTTCAGACAGTATTCATAATTAATAAAATTTATATTTCACATTCAATTAAGGTCCTTGTCTTTCTCTTGCATTTATCTCTTATATTTAGAAATGGAAATACTTTTCTTCATATGCATTTTCCAAATTCACATACTAAAACTACACTAAAACATGATAAATATGCAGATCCATGCGTAAAAACACCGATAATGTTACTGCTACTATCTGATATAATTTTGATGTACCCATCAACCAAACGGAAGAGAAAGATCATGAAGATCTTGAACTCTCTGAAAAATTGGCGAGGGAGATAGAGCAAAAATCTGACAATATACAACCATACCAAGAATCTATTGAGACCTTTAACCTTGGCACAGAGGAAGATCCGAAATAAATTAAGCTAGGGGAATCATTGGAGAAAAGAGTTAAAGAAATACTCATCAAGTTGTTGCATGAATATGTGGATATATTTGCCTGGTCTTACAGACATATGCCAGGATTGGATACAAACATTGTGGTGCATAGACTACCTATCAAGGAAGGTTTCTCTCCAGTTAGACATAAGCTCAAAAGAACTCGTCCAAACATGTGTAGCAAGATTTGAGAAAAGGTCCTTAAACAATTTGACACAGGTCTCTTAGAGGTGGTAGATTATCCACCTTGGATAGCTAACATCGTGCCAGTACCCAAGAAGGACGGAAAAGTACACATGTGTGTAGATTATCGAGATTTAAACAAAGCAAGTCCTAAAGATGACTTCCCTTTACCTCACATAGATGTTTTGGTGGATATTATAGCTCAAGCTTCGGTATTCTCGTTCATGGACGGTTTCTCAGGCTATAATCAAATCAAAATGGCACCCAAAGATATGGAAAAGACTACCTTCATGACTCCTTGGGGAACTTTCTTCTACAAGGTGATTCCTTTCGGTCTAAAGAACACAAGGGAAACCTATCAACGGGCCATGGTCACACTGTTCCATGATACGATTCATAAAGAAGTTGAGGTATATGTAGATGATATGATTTCCAAATCTCATACAGAGGAGGATCACATCGTACACTTACAAAAATTATTTGAGCGTATGGGAAAGTTCAAAATGAGATTGAATCCAAACAATTTTACATTTGGTGTCAGGTTAGTCAAATTGATGGGTTTTATCGTAAGCCAGTATGGTATTGAGGCAGAACCCGACAAGGTAATAAGCCATACAAGAAATGCCAGCTCCGAGGATAGAAAAAGAGGTTTGTGGTTTCTTAGGACGATTAAATTACATTTTAAGATTCATATCACACCTAACTGCTACGTGCGAGCCTATATTCAAAATACTTTGAAAAGATCAGACATTGGTGTGGAATAATGATTGTAAAACATCCTTTGAGACAATAAAGCAATATTTACAAGAGCCACCAATATTAATGCCACCGGTTCCAAGAAGACTACTTATCATGTATCTGAGATTGCTTGAAGGATAAATGGGATGTGTATTAGGATAGCATGATGAAATGTGTAGAAAAGAGCATGCAATCTACTACCTCAGCAATAAATTCATCGACTGTGAAACCAGATACTCACTTCTTGAGAAAACTTGTTGTGTGCTGGCCTAGGCTACTAAATGATTGAGGGAATACATGTTAACTCACACCACGGGGTTAATAGCAAGAATGGATCCTTTAAAGTATGTGTTTGAAAAACTAGCTCTTACAGGAAGGATTTCCCGATGGCAGATGTTACTATCAGAGTACGACATCCATTACATTACTAAGAAGTCCATCAAGGGTAGTGTACTAGCTGACCATCTATCTCATCAGCCATTACGATAATATCAACCAATGAAGTGTGAATTTCTAGACAAAAATGTCATGGTAATAGGTGACTACGAAATACTAGGGCCCAACGAAGGACCTGAACCAGGGGCACGTTGGACACTCATGTTTGACGGGGCTTCAAATGCAATAGGGCACGACATTGGGGAAGTTTTGACTAATTCAAAGAATTTCCACAAGCCTTATACTGCAAGGTTATGTTTTGACTGCACCAACAATATTGCTGAATTTGAAGCTTGTATCTTGGGTCTAGAGGCTGCTATTAATCTAAGAATTAAACATCTTGAAGTGTTGGAGACTCGACGCTAGTCATATACCAAGTCAACAATGAATGGGACACTAAACATCTCAGATTGATTCTGTATAGGGATCATGTTTTAAAACTAGCTACAGAATTTACCGAGATTACCTTCAGTCATATTCCGAGTGAAAAATGTAAGATGGCAGACGCCTTAGAAACTTTATCATCCATGTTCAAAGTAACTTGGACAAACCACAGAGCACACATTACAATCAAATATGTTGAAGAACCAGCACATTGCGTTGCTATTGAAAAAGGATCAGATAACAAGCCTTGGTTGTATGACATAAAGAGGTCCCTTAAGAAACAAGAATATCTAGAAAATGCCTCAGTCATTGACATACGAATTCTGCGGAGGCTGGCCTCAAAATTCTTTTTAAGTGATGATGTGTTGTACAAAAGAAACTATGATATGGTGTTACTCAGATGCATGGAAAAACAGGAAGCAGATACACTTATGAGAGAAATCCATGAAGGTACTTTTTAAACACATACAAATGGACATGCCATGGCTAGAAAAATCATGCGAGCAGGTTATTATTGGTTGACAATGGAAGCCGATTGCTACCTGTGATACGGTGGAAAGAACTGACTATTTCTTGGAATGCTGGTTTGCGTTTTGCGTTTGTTTTTGAAAAATGTCTCGGTAAGCAAGATTCGCCACCGACTTTTATTTTATCCAACAAGGAAAGGAAAAAAGCACAGAAAAATTCCTTTTTCGAGATATTTCTCGGGTTTGGGGGGTAGATTATAGAAAGGGAAGGTGTTAGCACCCTTTCTATCTGTGGTTATCCACGGGCTCTTAGATACTTGCTCATATTGTTTTCAAAATTGCTTTCTTTGTACTTGTGGGTTTGAAAAAGTTTTTATTTGAAACTTCGATTTAACTATTTCTTCTGTCCTCAAGAGTGTATGAAGTGTTTTTGAAAACTTTGTTCGAAAAAGTGTAAGTGTGAAGAGTTTTTGTTGTTTTTATATATTAAAAAGAGCAAGTATCTAATAACCATCTACCTACTCGAAGAAGGAATCGTTCTATGCTATATTCCTTTAGACAATGTTATCCTACTATTGATGAGTGGGTAGCACCGTTGTTGGAGTTTAAGGGTCAATTCGAATGAGGGACGTGCGGTCACTAAAGCAATGTTAGGACGCCTTAGCGGTAACCCTAATGTCTTAGATCATTTGTTTTGAGGCAACAATATCTGAAGCAACCATTTTGAGGCGACTATGATCTTTAGACAAGAGGGCAACCTCTAAATTGACCTATACTTAATGACCGCGTACGAAGGCAACCAAGTGGGGTGTACCCTAAGAGTGCGCATGTGCGAGTGTTTCGTTTTCAGTTATTTTTATCTTTGTACATGTTAAGGGTGTTCTAAGTTGATTTTAGGTTAAAACATTCAGTCTTGTCATGCTGTCCTATAATCAAACATCTAACAGTTATAATTTGCGGAAATAAAATGCAGAATTTAAATTACAAGACGTCGGGTATTTACATTGCAAAAGACAAACCCTTTAAAAATAAATAAAGCGATAAAAAATAAATAAAAGTCCTATTAAGCTATTACAAACCGGAGGCAAGTACATTATTGGATAAAATAAATAAATCGCGTTCGGGAAATTAATCGAGTGCAAATTAGGGTTTTGACCCTTTTGGTTTAAAGGAAACATTTTTTTTTGTTGTTTTTGAATTAAGAAAGAAATTACATAAGTTAATTACTAAATTAAATTAAAATAAATTAATTAATAAAAAATAATTTTTTTTTGTTTTTTTTTTGTTATTTTAAGAAAGAAAATAAAATTAATTGAATGTTAGTAATTAAAAACCTAATTAGATCTAATTTAATTTTAATGTTTACAAAAAATAAGTTAAAGTTATTCTAATTATAACCTAAGTTAATTTAATTAGTGTTTATTAATAAAATAAAAATAAAAATTTGATTTGATAAGGAAAATATTTTTGTGGTTTTTCTTTTATAAAGAAAAGAATTTTTTGATTGGTTAGAATTTGATCAAAAATAATAAAAACAATTAAAATAAACAAAATAAGTAAAATAGAAAGAGATAGGTTTGGGCCTGAAATAGGGAGTTTGAATAGAAATCTGAAGCCCAAATGTAGATGGCCTTTGTTGACTTTTTTGGACTTGGTGTTTATGCGCTGACTTGGCTCCATGTAGACCCCCAGCATTTGACCATCAGATTTGGCCTTTGGCCATCTGGCAATTGGAGAATTGATGGTCCATGGTGAGCTGTGTAACACCACTTCTAAATAACCCGCGAATATATTAATTAAATCAGAGTAACATGGAAAACAGGGATGTCACAATCCAAGATAAATATAAAAACCTCAAATATACAGTTGTCATGCTTTACTGAAGGAATTATTAAGATAAATATTCAAATCAATATCATATTCTACACAGCGGAAATGTCTCAAAACCGGAATAACTTCACTTCATAAGTATTCCCAACATAAATTAGACAATAGAGTATAAAATAAAACTCATCATTCAAACGTTTCCTCCAGTGTTACAACCTATCAGAGCACGACACTGACACACGGACTTAAAGTAACATAGCTCTAGAGCCATCCTCACCAACTCCTGAACTGCTAACTTTAATTTGAAATTGTTAAAGTAAGGGTGATATTTCTCATAATTAACATGCATTATAAGCTTCTCAATCAACAGTGTATCACAAGCATATTATTTCACCCATTTTAGCATAAATTCAGGTTCAACATGCAGTTCCAATCATACAAGTCATTATGCACAAATCAATAATCAACCAAAGAATTGTAACACTGGAAGACATCCTAACATGTTACAATTCCATGCAACACAAATGCAGACACAATGCATGTGGTACCAAAACGTGACCAAGTCACCCAACACTGATCCATCATCAACCGGATACAGCAACCATCGATTCGTCCATAAACACCCGGACACGAATCCAGCTTAACCACCCATCATCACCCGGGTATCGGTTAACGGAAATACAAGTCAAATTCCACACAATGGGAATTAACTTCACCAAAACAATGCATATGCACGCACATCACCAGCATGCAACATCAAATCAGTCTATGAAATACATCAATTTATCATAACTGAACCAAAACAAAAAAAACATGATATCATTATTTATCATACACACATCAAACAGCATAAACATGCACTTCATCCACCAAGACCTGATACAATCAATTATCATGGATACACCATGGCATATACACCAAATATGCACATAATAACAAACCGCAAAAGCGGAAAGTCAACACATTTTCAAAATAAAATCAAGTTACAGTTATTTTCTTCATTTTATAAAATAGAGTATTTAATTTAAGAAAAAACGTCCAAAACGACACTCAAAACGGACTTATGGTTTGAAAGTTATGAATTTTCAAAGTTTAATATTTTTCAAAAAGTTACAGCAGAACCCGATTCCTACATATACAGGAACCGGTTCCTACGTGCAATTTTTCCAGTTTTTATAACTTCACACAGTGGAACCCGGTTCCTCCCCACTGGGAACCGGTTCCCACGACCTGCAGAGTCAAAAACTGCTATTTTTGACAGCATTATGTATCTCAATCCATTCCTTTTCATTCCCATACGAATGACCACATCAATTAACACCAGAATCACCCAAGTAACATCAACATAATGTCAAATAACACAATTCAACCATTCCTAACAATCCTATATCATGCAATTGGTTCAATCCCACACAATTTGACAACATTAGGGACAAATTCTACAAACCTAGAAAATCCTAAATTGAGATTCCTAACATGCTTAATCAATTCTATTGATCCCAAAATCTATAAGGCATATTAACTAAATGAAATCACCCCTTAACTCGCGATGATCCTTCGAATTCACGGCGTTTGGCTTTTTCCTCTCTTCTCTTCTCTTCTCCAATTTCACATATAATGACTTTTCCCAATAACCTTCTTTTTCTTTTCCTTTTTATCCTTCTTTTTATATTCCTTTTATTATTTTCCAAGTAATAGTAATAAATTAGTTATTATTTAGTAGAGCTTTTTACTTCACACACCTCTAATTCAACCTTACACCCCCGGTCTTCCTTTTTAATTCCATAATTAATTCATCCATTTAATCCAAAATATTATTAATTAAGCCTTTAATTAATTTAATAATTAAATTCCTAATTATTTTACACTTGAATAAATTTGGGATGTCACAACTCTCCCCTACTAAAAGAGTTTTCGTCCTCGAAAACATACCTTAGACGAACAATTCGGGATACGAGTCCTTCATCTGGCTCTCCAGCTCCCAAGTGACATTTCCATCTGCTGGTCCTCCCCAAGCCACTCTTACCAACACGATCTCCTTGCCTCGCAACTGTTTTAACTTTCGATCCTCAATTCTCGCAGGTACCGCTTCCACAGTCAAATTCTCTCATACCTATATATTGTCTACTCGAATCTCATGAGACGGATCAGCAATGTACTTCCTTAGCTGAGATACATGAAAAACTTCATGCAAATTTGCAAGTGACGGCGGCAAAGCAATCTGATAAGCAACTTTCCCAACTCTCTTGGTAATCTGAAACGGACCAATAAAACATGGAGTCAACTTCTTTGACTTCGAAGCTCGACCAATACCAGTCATTAGAGTAACTCGCATAAAAACATGTTCTCCTTCGCTAAACTCAAGATCTTTCCTCCTCTTATCGTGATAACTTTTCTGACAACTTTGAGAAGTCCTCATCTTCTCCTGAATCATCTTAATCTTTTTCGAAGTCTGTTGGACAATTTCCGGTCCAATCACAACACTCTCTCCAGATTCATACCAACACAACGGTGTCCGACACCTCCTACCATACAATGCCTCAAACGGAGCCATACCAATGCTCGAATGAAAACTACTGTTGTAGGTAAACTCAATCAATGGTAGATAACTATCCCAAGCTTCACCTTTCTCCAACACACAAGCTCTTAACAAATCTTCCAACGACTGAATCGTTCTCTCCGTCTGACCATCTGTCTGTGGATGATAAGCGGAACTCAAACGCAACTTAGTACCCAAAGCTTCTTGCAATCCCGTCCAGAATTTAGATGTAAACCTCGGATCTCGATCCGACACAATACTAGAAGGAATACCGTGCAAACTCACAATCTTCTCAACATACAATTCTGCCAACCTTTCCATCGGATAATCCATTCTTATCAGAATAAAGTGAGCAGATTTCGTCAACCGATCAACAATAACCCAGATAGAATCACAATTCTTCGATGTCCTTGGCAACCAGACACAAAATCCATAGAGATTCCATCCCATTTCCATTCCGGAACAAACAACGGTTCCATCAATCCTGACGATTTCTGATGCTCAATCTTCGACTTTTGACAAACCAAACAAGCATACACAAACTCAGCAATTTCCTTTTTCATTCCCGGCCACCAAAACAACTTCTTCAAATCATGGTACATTTTAGTAGCACCAGGATGAATACTCAATCCACTACGATGTCCTTCTTCCAAAATACTCTTCCTAATCTCTGCAACATCCGGAACACACACCCTATTACCAAATCTCATAACACCATTCTCATCAATCCGGAACTCGCCTCCTTGACCTTGGTTGATCAATGTCAATTTATCAACTACCCAACATCGGAATTCTGTCCATTCCGAATTTCTTCCAGAATACCACTAGTCAGTTTTAACATACCCAATTTCACACTATTCGGAGTAGTTTCACATACCAAACTTAAATCTCTGAACTGCTCAACCAAATCTAACTCACGGACCATTAACATCGACATATGCAAGGACTTCCTACTCAAGGCATCCGCAACAACGTTTGCCTTACCAGGATGGTAATTCAAACCGAAATCATAATCCTTTAGAAATTCTAACCATCTCCTCTGCCTCATATTCAACTCTTTCTGATCAAATAGATACCTCAGACTTTTGTGATCACTGAACACCTCAAACCGAGAACCATATAAATAATGCCTCCACAACTTCAAAACAACACAACAGCTGCCAACTCCAAATCATGAGTCGGATAATTCCTTTCATGTACTTTCAATTGTCTCGAAGCATAAGCCACCACCTGCTTATCTTGCATCAACACACCACCTAATCCCATTAATGATGCGTCATAATACACAACAAAAGACTTAGTCGGATTTGGCAAAATCAAGATCGGAGCACTTGTCAACCTCCTCTTCAGCTCTTGAAATCCTTTCTCACATTCAACATCCCAAAAAAACATCTGACCCTTCCTGGTCAACTTAGTCAACGGTAATGCTAATTTGGAAAATCCTTCTATAAACTTCCTGTAATAACCTGCAAGACCCAGAAAACTACGGATCTCAGAAGCATTCTTCGGCGCTTCCCACTGAGATATTGCTTCTACCTTCGTAGGATCCACAACAATTCCATTCTTGGAAATTACATGGCCAAGAAAACTTACTTCACTTAACCAGAATTCACACTTGGACAACTTCGCATAAAGCTTCTTCTCTTTTAATAATTCCAACACAACTCTGAGATGTTCTGCATGCTCTTCATCGCTCTTCGAATAAATTAGAACATCATCAATGAACACCACCACAAACTCATCAAGATACGGATGAAATATCCTGTTCATATACTCCATGAAAACACCAGGTGCATTAGTAACTCCAAACGGCATAACAAAATACTCGTTATGTCCATACCTCGTTCTAAATGCAGTTTTCTGAATATCTTTCGACTTCACACGAATCTGATGATATCCAGATCTCAGATCAATCTTACTAAATACACAAGCTCCAACTAGTTGATCCATCAAATCATCGATCCTCGGCAAATGATACCAATTCTTGATTGTAACTTTATTCAACTGTCTATAATCAACACATAATCTCATTGACCCTTCTTTCTTCTTAACCAACAACACCGGAGCACCCCACGGCGAAACACTCGGACGAATAAACTTCTTCTCAAGTAAGTCCTCCAACTGTTTCTTTAACTCCGCTAATTCAGATGCCGACATACGGTAAGGCGCCATCGACACCGGACTAGTTCTAGGAATCAAATCTATAGTAAATTCTACCTCCCTCTCAGGTCGCAATTCACTATCGTCTTCCGGAAACACCTCTGGAAATTCATTCACCACTGGAAATCCATCACTCTTTGCTTTTCCCTCTGCTTCTATTGCAGAATACAACATAAATACCACAGCACCATCTTTCACAGCTAGGTTCATTTGTTTAACCGACATAGTCACATCTTCGACACCAACCTCTTCAGGAAAAATAACCGTCTTCACAAAACAGTTGATATGAACCTGGTTGAATTCCAACCAGTTCATTCCAAGGATGATATCAAGTTGTTCTAACGGTAGGCACACTAAATCCATACCGAAACCCCTACCAAAAATCACAATAGGACAATTCCTACAAACATACGAAGTAGTCACTGAACCCGACGCAGGAGTATCAATAACCATACTTTCATCCATATTAGAAATTTCCAAATTCAATCTTTTAGCATAATCCAAAGCAATAAAAGAATGCGTAGCTCCAGTATCAATAATCGCAATCAAAGGTATGTCATTAATAAAACATGTACCTTTAATCAGCCGATCATCTGGCTTAGTCTCTGACCCAGACAATGCAAACACTTTACCACCAGCTTGCTCCTTCTTGGGTTTTGTACACTGAGGACGAGT
Source organism: Vicia faba (assembly GCA_948472305.1). NCBI lineage: Eukaryota > Viridiplantae > Streptophyta > Magnoliopsida > Fabales > Fabaceae > Vicia > Vicia faba. The sequence continues at coordinate 1,317,348,121 of OX451740.1, forward strand.
ATGACCTTCTTCACCACAGTTGTAACAAGTCACCACTCTTACTCTTCAATCATTGGCCACATGGCCGAGTTTCCCACACTTGAAACACTTCTTATCATTACTTTTGCAATCCATCATACGATGTCCTGTCTCACCACACATGTAGCACTTAATGGAAGAACTAGAATCTCCTCCACCAAACTTCTTCCAACCACCGGGTCTCTGATTACTTCTATCATAAGGCTTACCACGATCCATTAGTTGCTTACCCTTACTATCAACATACCCTCGAGCATTCGACTTAGTGCTAGCAAGATCCTCCTCTAAAATCCTACTATAATCAACCAGATCAGGAAATCTTCGGATACGCTGATACCGAATACCCTGCTTAATCTCATCACGAAGACCATTCTCAAACTTGATACATTTGGAAATTTCTCCATCTGCATTGTTAGTATAATGAGCATAATACTTCGCTAACTCAGTAAACTTCGAAGCATACTCACTGACAGTCTTGTTACCCTGCTTGAGTTCCAGAAACTCAATCTCCTTCTTGCCTCTGATGTCCTCAAGAAAGTACCTCCTCAGAAAAGCCCTCCTGAACACAGCCCAAGTCAACGCAATACCATCTTCTTCCATTTCAGTTCTGGTAGCAACCCACCAGTCATCAGCTTCCTCTGCTAACATGTGAGTTCCGTATCTCACCTTCAGCCCTTCAGCACAGTCAATTACTCTAAAGATCCTCTCGATCTCCTTCAACCACTTCTGAGCACCTTCGGGATCACGTGCACACTTGAACAATGGAGGATTATTCCTCTGAAAATTCCCCAATTTTTGGTCAGCACCAATCACAGCTCCCTGATGGTTCCCTCCGAGTACTCCAGCCAACATTCCCAATGCTTCAGCAATAACATCGTCGTTTCTTCCGTTACCTCTTCCGGCCATTGTTCTTGTAACATTACAAAACAACCTCATCAGCACACAAGTATCGACAGTGTCATCTTACACTAGTCACATACAAAAGGGATAACGACACAAGACAAGACCGACTATGTTGTGATACCACTATTGTAACACCCCTTCTAAATAACCCGCGAATATATTAATTAAATCAGAGTAACATGGAAAACAGGGATGTCACGATCCAAGATAAATATAAAAACCTCAAATCTACAGTTGTCATGCTTTACTGAAGGAATTATTAAGATAAATATTCAAATCAATATCATGTTCTACACAACGGAAATGTCTCAAAACCGGAATAAATTCACTTCTTAAGTATTCCCAACATAAATTAGACAATAGAGTATAAAATAAAACTCATCATTCAAACGTTTCCCCCAGTGTTACAACCTATCAGAGCACGACACTGACACGCGGACTTAAAGTAACATAGCTCTAGATCCATCCTCACCAACTCCTGAGCTGCTAACTTTAATCTGAAATTGTTAAAGTAAGGGTGAGATTTCTCATAATTAACATGCATTATAAGCTTCTCAATCAACAGTATATCACAAGCATATTATTTCACCCATTTTAGCATAAATTCAGGTTCAACACGCAGTTCCAATCATACAAGTCATTATGCACAAATCAATAATCAACCAAAGAATTGTAACACTGGAAGACATCCTAACATGTTACAATTCCATGCAACACAAATGCAGACACAATGCATGTGGTACCAACACGTGACCAAGTCACCCAAGACTGATCCATCACCAACCAGATACAGCAACCATCGATTCGTCCATAAACACCCGGACACGAATCCAGCCTAACCACCCATCATCACCCGGGTATCGGTTAACGGCAATACAAGTCAAATTCAACACAATGGGAATTAACTTCACCAAAACAATGCATATGCACGCACATCACCAGCATGCAACATCAAATCAGTCTATGAAATACATCAATTTATCATAACTGAACCAAAACAAAAAAAAAACATGATATCATTATTTATCATACACACATCAAACAGCATAAACATGCACTTCATCCACCAAGACCTGATACAATCAATTATCATGGATACACCATGGCATATACACCAAATATGCACATAATAACAAACCACAAAATCGGAAAGACAACACATTTTCAAAATAAAATCAAGTTACAGTTATTTTCTTCATTTTATAAAATATAGTATTTAATTTAAGAAACAACGTCCAAAACGGCACTCAAAACGGACTTACGGTTTGAAAGTTATGAATTTTCAAAGTTTATTATTTTTCAAAAAGTTACAGCAGAACCCGGTTCCTACATATACAGGAACCGGTTCCTATGTGAAATTTTGCCAACTTTTATAACTTCGCGCAGTGGAACCCGGTTCCTCCCCTCTGGGAACCGGTTCCCACGACCTGCAGAGTCAAAAACTGCTATTTTTGACAACATTATGTATCTCAATCCATTCCTTTTCATTCCCATGCGAAGGACCACATCAATTAACACCAGAATCACCCAAGTAACATCAACATAATGTCAAATAACACAATTCAACCATTCCTAACAATCCTGTATCATGCAATTGGTTAAATTCCACACAATTTGACAACATTAGGGACAAATTCTACAAACCTAGAAAATCCTAAATTGAGATTCCTAACATGCTTAATCAATTCTATTGATCCCAAAATCTATAAGGCATATTAACTAAATGAAATCACCCCTTACCTCGCGATGATCCTTCGAATTCACGGCGTTTGGCTTTTTCCTCTCTTCTCTTCTCTTTCCAATTTCACGTATAATGACTTTTCCCAATAACCTTCTTTTTCTTTTCCTGTTTATCCTTCTTTTTATATTCCTTTTATTATTTTCCAAATAATAGTAATAAATTAGTTATTATTTAGTAGAGCTTTTTACTTCACACACCTCTAATTCAACCTTACACCCCCCGGTCTTCCTTTTTAATTCCATAATTAATTCATCCATTTAATCCAAAATATTATTAATTAAGCCTTTAATTAATTTAATAATTAAATTCCTAATTATTTAACACTTGAATAAATTTGGGATGTCACAAGCTGCACGCTTGAGATAGGCATGTGATCATCTAAAACAGAAAAATAACAAAGAACCGGAGGACATGGGATTCGAACCCAGCTCCTGATGGATATTGGACACTTGCCTTGCCACTACTTTGAATTGCTTTGTTTGTTAACATATTACACAATAATAATAATATAACAAAACTTCAATTATTGACCAGAAAAATAAAATGCGCGAAAAAACATTTGAATGGGCCAACCGGAGGATGACACGCACTCTTCCCTTTCCTCAGGCCTGTAATAATATTACCTGCAGATTTGAATCCGCAGCTAAATGCGCAGGCTTGCTCCAAAATTCATTCCAGGCCATAAAAACGAGTTCTAAGGACATGGTTGTACTCGTCCTTCCCTCATGGTCACAACCATGTCCCTCTTGTAGTCTAATTTCACCCGAAAAGAAAAACCCCAAAAATGCTTCAGAGAACCCTAATTATGGCGCTTTACGTTACATGTTAGATAAACAAAATTGAATAATGAAAAAAGCTTAGAAATGTTGTGAGAATTACAAATATGCAAGCAATTTGTTCAAATGATGCAAGAATGATGAATTACGATTTCAAGAACAGGGCGGGTTATCGTGATACTTACAGCGCTTTGTGGTGTCTTAGAACGCTTGCTTTTGATCCAAATCGCTTGTGTGAACACCCAGGAAGAGATTGGGACCGGTCTCAGCTTCTGAAAATGCCTCTAGCTATGGATTCGATCTCCAACTTTTTGTGACTTTTTTCAATTTCTGTTCTGCCTATGCCTGCACTCTCCAGCCCTTGTTTCGATTCCTCTGGCTTCTTTATGTATGGTACAATGTGCTAGGGTAACAAACTTGGCTCAAATCTTCCCCCATCAATGCTTGCCAATTTGATTTGATTCACTCTTTCAACCTTTCCAATTTTTCCAAATCTCAATCTTTTTTCACATGGTTTTGCTTGATACAAATTTGATGATGTTAATGATGATAATTACAACCTGAAACAGCCAAAAAATCTCATGTAATCAAAGCTTTGGATTTTTTATGATTTAATTTGATTAAAAACGAATAAATTCAATAAAAAATCAAATAAAATAATAAAAATGAAATATGGGCTCATGGCTGAAGCTAGGACACGTGGACAATGATGCAAGCTCAAATCAAGTGGAAAAGAATGGGCCCATTTGACAAAATTTGAAGTTTTGGGGATAGTTTACTTTTGGCAATTTTGCAAAAATGTCCAACTTCAACAATGCATAACTTCTTCAATTTTGAACTTTTGGAAGTGTTATTTTACTTTTTAGAAAGCTTGAGATGTCTTATAACCAACCATTTTGGTCTCATATCATTTTGATATTCCATGCTCAAGTTATAAGCTTTGGAAAAAAAGGTGTTTTTGTTGACTTTCAAAAATGACCTATAATGTCCAAATTTATAACTTCTTGTGAGTGAATTTTTTTATCTTGGGGTATGAAGATGGATTATATTAAATTTCATCCTATTCAAAATGAGCTTTGGATGGGTCATTTCTCATAAAGTATGAGAAAGTTATGCTTGGTCAAAGTTGAGTTGACTTTTCCTCCAAAACCCTAATTTAGCAACTTTTGAGTCTTGATGAATTTTGAGCACTCCTTGGTGAATCATGATCAACCATTGATCAAATGATGAAATATCCTTCAAAATGATAATGTTGACAAAAAATCTTGAAGTTTGACTGTATATAGGTCACAATTGACTTTTGCCCTAGCACAATCGATTTTTGGACTTTTGAGCAATTGACTGAGCAAACTTCCTCTGCAAGGCTTGAAACTTGACATGGATGACCTTGAGAACATATTAGGACATTGGGGAGAATTTTAGATGATATGGACTCAAGGACCTTGATGCAACACAAAACCCTAATTTGGGGTTGACTGCCTTAGGAGATAGCTTGTTTGTCCAACTCTTGAGCAAACTTGATCAACTTGGAGATTCTCTTTGCAATGTCTTGAGAAATATGAGAGGGAAAATTTTGGGGTACAACAACTGCCCCTGTTCAATCTTCTTAAACCTGAGGATGTAGATTGGCTTTCGTGCCTTTCGTGGTCCGAAGGTGGAAGATGATTGAACACTAGAGTGTCCAGAAATTTGCACTCGCATGAAGTGGTATCAGCCTGGTGATGTCGGGAATGGGCTTACAGATGCCATTTGAAGATTGCTGGCGGGAGGATGGGCTTAAAGATGCCATCTGCAGGAGTGTCGATCACATAAGAGATTCCTTAGCGAGAGGTCGCATACCTGTTGTTGTGGAAGATTCCGCTGGGGAAGCATGATCTTTGTTGAGATTTAGGAACTTCCTTGTACTTCAGCTGAGAGTACATCTCTGCTGAGTTTTAAGAACTTGTCCGTAATTCAACTGGGGGGAAATCTGTCGAGATTTAGAACCTTATCTGTAATTCAACTGAGGATAGTTCAGTTGAGATTTAAGAACCGGTTAGTACTTCGACTGAGGAGAATTGTCGTGATTTAGAACCTTATCTGTAATTCAACCGAGACTAATTCAGTTGAGATTTAAGAACCGGTCAGTACTTCGACTGAGAGAAACATCTTCATCGAGATCTAGGAACTGTCTGTACTTCAACGGAGTATAATTCTGTTGAGATTTAAGAACTTGTCCACACTTCAACGGAGGAACTTTGTCGAGATTTAGAACCTTATCTGTAATTCAACCGAGACTAATTCATTTGAAATTTAAGAACCGGTCAGTACTTCGACTGAGGGAAACATCTTCATCGAGATCTAGGAACTGTCTGTACTTCAACGGAGAATAATTCTGTTGAGATTTAAGAACTCGTCCACACTACGACGGAGGAAAGTTGTCGAGATTTAGAACCTTATCTGTAATTCAACCGAGACTAGTTCAGTTGAGATTTAAGAACCAGTCAGTACTTCGACTGAGGGAAACATCTTCATCGAGATCTTGGAACTGTCGGTACTTCAACGGAGGATAATTCTGTTGAGATTTAAGAACTCGTCCACACTGCGACGGAGGAAAATTGTCGAGATTTAGAACCTTATCTGTAATTCAACCGAGACTAATTCAGTTGAGATTTAAGAACCAGTTAGTACTTCGACTGAGGGAAACATCTTCATCGAGATCTAGGAACTTCCTGTACTTCAATGGAGGATAATTCTGTTGAGATTTAAGAACTCGTCCACACTTCGACGAAGGAAAATTGTCGATATTTAGAACCTTATCTGTAATTCAATCGAGACTAATTCAGTTGAGATTTAAGAACCAGTGAGTAGTTCGACATAGCTGAGAACTTAACAGCATCCTTCCTGAAAGGTAAAGGTCAGTCGTATGCAATGCATGATATATATCAAGCAATGATGTTCTCAAAATAAATGAGATTGTGTTGTATTATGCGTATATGCATGTATCATGATGTATGGGAATGTAATGTTTTTAGCCGGGGAAAATAAATCCTGGATAGCTGCTGGAGAAAGAGTTGGATTCTTCGTTTCCGCTAGGGATGACGAACGAAGATGATTGTGAGAATAAACCTGTCGGCGAGGATAACTCCGTTGGGGAATAAATTGATGAGGAGATTACTTTGTGGGGAAGAGATGCTCTGCTGAGGATTCCACTGATAAATTCCATTGGGGATGAATTACCGTTGCTGGTGATACTGAATCCTTTTGGGGATTGAATTCCTGCTTGTGAAAGGAAGAACTCCGCTGGGATGATCTTTCAGTTGCGACTTCACTGGGGATAACCCTTTAGGATCTAATGGGGATAATCCTTTGAGCTTTGCTGGGGACAATCTTCCAAAGTCTATTGGGGATGACTCTCCAAATTCCATTGGGGAAGCTTTTTCGGACTGCGCTGGGAAAAATTTCAAACTCCACTGGGGATATTTTGTATTCTGCCGGGGAGTATGGTTATACTCCGTTGGGGAATACTAAGACTGCCGGGGATATTAAGCCTTTTCGGTGCTGATGATAAAAAAACTCTGCTTGGGGAGAATATTACTGATTCATTCACAGTTACAAGTCTCAACTGGGGAGAGCTGTCATTACTGTCTTTTCTTACTCTGCGGGGAGTGAATATACCTTGGTCATATTCTTCAACTGAATCTACCTTGTACCTGGTGGGCAGCGCAACTGTACAGTTTGGACAATTCTTATTTGCCCCTGTTTCTGATATTTCAAGCAATGATCTTTTGTTTCGCATGTAAATATTTATGAGCAGCAATTAATATCAAATGCATATATAAAAAATGAACATTAGACGTTCTTTGCAAAACAAAACAGAAAAAGGAAAAGCAGTTTGAAATTTCTCTGAAAATGAATTGTATTGATTTTGAAGTTTGGTCTGTAAATAGGCGTTTTGTACAAGAGACTGACGTCCTAGTAAGAGAACACCACCGAACAATATAATTTACACATTTTGTGAAAAACTAAGCAAAACAGCTATGTGAATAATCCCATTGGGTTCTAACTCTGCTATTGCCTTTATGTCCTCGAGCATCTCATCACTTTGCTACTTGGTTGAAGGTAGATCAGACTGATTAATGTCGTTCGAGCTTGATAGTTGATACCGAAGTCTGGTTGTAAGGTGATCTAATGAGACATAGTGTTACGCTTTGATCCCTAATTTTTTCCTGGACCGCCCTTTCGGGTTTTCAGTCCACCGGGATACCCTTTTTTGCCCAAGCCGCCTTTTCAGGTTTTCGACTTGCCGGGTGTACAGATTTTTTCATTTTCATCCCTTATTTTTTCCATAACCCTTTTGGTTCTCCGGGAAGCCCTTATTTTTACCTAGGCCAGTTGACCTAGTGGGTCGTTAATCATGCGTAGTATCTTTTCACTATATCTGCATTGACGGGGTGAGGAAGGTCGTCACCATCCATGGTGGTTAGAATCATAGCTCCTCCTGAGAAGATGTTCTTGACCATAAATGGCCCTTCGTAAGTAGGGGTCCATTTTCCCCTGGGATCACCTTTAGGTAGAATGATGCGCTTGATAACCAGGTCCCCAACTTGATACTCTTGTCGTCTAATTTTCCTGTTAAATGCCTTGATCATCCGTTTTTGGTACGTCTGACCATGATAAATAGCAGTAAGTCTCTTTTCGTCGATTAAATTCAGCTGATCAAGCCGGGTCTGGATCCAGTCATCTTCGCTCAAACCTGCATCCTTCATGATTCAAAGAGAGGGTATCTGAACTTCAATGGGCAAGACTGCCGCCATGCCATAAACCAAGGAATAAGGTGTTACCTATGTTGACGTTTGCGCTGAGGTGCGGTACCTATGAAGAGAAAATGGTAACATCTCGTGCCAGTCATTGTATGTCACCGTCATCTTCTGCACCATCTTCTTAATGTTCTTATTAGCCACTTCTACATCCCCATTCATCTTCGGCCGGTAGGGAGAGGAGTTGTGATGTTGTATCTTGAACTTCTTGCAGAGCTCAGTGATCATCTTATTATTGAGATTTGTACCATTGTTCATAATAATCCTCTGTAGTACACCATATCGACATATCAAATTGTGTCGAATGAACCGTATCACAACGTTCTTGGTTACAGTAGCAAAGGAAGTTGTTTAACCCACTTTGTAAAGTAATCAATTGCTACCAGGATGAAACGATGCCCGTTGGATGCCGTAGGTATGATCTCGTCGATCATGTCAATGCCCCACATTGCAAAAGGCCAAGGTGCTGTAAATATGTTCAGAGGAATTGCAGGTATGTGCACCTTATCAGCATAGACTTGGCACTTGTGACAGGTCCGAGAATGATGATAACAGTCGGCTTCCATTGTGGGCCAAAAATATCCTGCCCGAAGGATTTTCTTTTCCATGGTGTGTCCACTGGAATGGGTTCCGAAAGTACCTTCATGTAAATCTGCCATGATCCTTTCTGCCTCATTCTTATCCATACATCACAGTAAGGTCGAATCATGGTTACGCTTGTCAAGGATGTCATTGCTGATGAAGAACTTCACTGTGAACCTCCTCAGAAACTTCTTGTCATTAACAGATGCACCCTCGGGGTACTCTTGAGCCTCGAGATACCTCTTCACCTCATGAAACCAGGGTTTATCCGCTACCTCTTCAGTCTCAATGTCACAGCAATGTGCATGTCCTTCCAACCTTTCAATGATAATCCGGGGAGCTTCGTTGTCCCAATTGACTTTGAACATATAAGACATCGTAGCCAACGCGTCCGCCAACTGATTCTCCTGTCTAGGGAAGTGTTCAAAGGTTATCTTATCAAAGTGGGGAAGCAATGTCAATACATACTCCTTGTAAGGAATAAGATTTGGGTGTTTTGTATCCCACTCGCCTTTGATCTGGCTGATCACGAGAGCGGAATCTCCAAAAACACTTAGAACCTTAATCCTTAGGTCAATAGCTGCTCGAAGACCCATCATGCACGCTTCATACTCCGCCATGTTATTGGTGCAACTGAAACATAGTCGGGCAGTGAACAGAGTATGAGAGCCTTTAGGAGATATGATCATGGTTCCAATGCCATTGCCCAACGCGTTTGAAGCTCTATCAAAGTACATAGACCATCGGGATCCCTCCTCAGGTCCTTCATCCGGTCCAGGTGTCTCACAGTCAGTTACTATCATGATATTCTCATCCAGGAATTCAACGTTCATAGACTGGTAATCATCCATTGCTTGATGTGCCAGATGATCTACCAACACATTTCCCTTGATTTCCTTTTGGGTCGTGTATTGTATGTCATACTCAGTCAAGATCATATGCCATCTTGCTATTCTTCTTGACAAGGCAGGCTTCTCGAAGATATACTTGATTGGATCCATCTTTGATATCAATAGAGTAGTGTGAGTCAGCATATACTGTCTCAGCCAGCGAGCAGCCCATGCCAAAGCGCAACAAGTTTTCTCAAGCAATGATTATCACGTCTTGCAGTCGGTAAACTTTTTGCTAAGGTAATAAATAGCATGATCTTTTCGGCCAGACTCGTCATGCTGCCCCAGGACACACCCCATTGAGTTGTCGAGTACTGTCAAGTATAAGATCATAGGTGTTGTACCCCAAAATTTTCCCTCCCATAATCTTCAAAGTTTTGACAAACATCACCTCAGATGGTTCAAAGTTTACTCAAGGGCTACACAGTCAACCATCCTCCTAAGGCAGGCAAAATTAGGGTTTTGGTTCCTGCAAAGAAGTTGAGGGTTTCAAGGGCTCAATCAAGTCCCATATGCTCATAAACATTGTCAATAATCTACATGTCAAGTTTCAAGGCTCACAAGGTCAAGTTGCACAGTCAAAAACCCTAATTGCTTCACAGTCAACTATAAGGGCAAAATGGTCATTTGGCAGTCAAAAGTCAAAATTTTTGGTCAACATCTTATTTTGAAGCCAAAATCATCATTAGATCAAGTCTTGATCATGATTTCACAAGAATGGCTCAAAAATCATCAAGGTGTCAAAAGTTTCTATTTTTGGATAGTTGAAAAGTCAACTGTAACTTGACCAGGGCATAACTTTTTCATGGTTCATCAGAAAAATCCCATCCAATGCTCATCTTGAAGGGGAGGACATTTCCTACAACTCATCTTCACATTCCAAGTCCAAGAAAGGCTCTCACAAAAAGTTATCAATTTCAACATTATAGGTCATTTTCAAAAGTCAACAAAAAGGCACTTTAAGTCAAAGACCATAACTTGATATTGGTAAATCAAAATGACATGGGACAAAAGACATTGGTTAGAGGACTTCAAGACCTTTCCAGAATGTCCAAGAACACGTTCATAGCTTTAAAATTGAGCAAGATATGCATTGGAGAAGTTGGGAAATTTTTGTGAAATGGCCAAAGTCAATTATCCTTGAAACTTCATTTTTGACAAAAGGGCCCCACTTTTTCCACTTGTTTCAGCTTGGCCATGCCTCCCACGTGTCCCACAATTTATTTCATGATTTAAAATTAATTTTTTCATTTTTATTTAATTTTATTTGATTTAATTCATTTTAAATCTTTAAAATTTAAATAAAAATCAAAGAAATTAATGGAGGAGTATATTTTGTGTTGAATAGCTTTGATGCACCTTGAAACACATTCCAAATTTGTGCAAGGCCTATTCCAAGCAAGAAAATTCAAATTTTGACACAAAAGGCAAGTTGTTTCAATGTTGGTTATGGAGGAAATCAAGAACTTCAATGCAAGGCTTCAATGACCATAATATTGTTTGATACTCATTCATCACTATATATACAAGCCTTCCCAACCTCATTCAAAAAAAATAATGTGTGCAGAAACGGCCAAGAGCAAAACCAAAAATAATTCAAAAAGTGAGAGTTCTAAAACATAGTTGCGAGCATCTTCAGATCAAAACAAGCACGTGGCTAAAGCAACCTTTGCCAAGTCCTGAGGCTCATACCGCGCTGTAAGTTCTTCCCAGGTCCCTTATAATTTCCATATTATTTTCTTCAACGTTTTCCTGTGCAGATTCCAATATGAGGTGCATCATAAGTCCCACTTCCCAGCGCTGCCATATGTCATCAACGCAGATCCAAAGGACAAAAAGTGTAGCACACCATGGTCTGGGGTCAAGCACGCTGCAGGCAACCATGAAAGTCAAACGTGGCTTAGATTTCAACGGGCTTGGATTGCTTCAATAAACCTCCTATTTGGCCCACACCCCCCTTGGTTTTACTTCTTTTTATTTTTTGTTTTGTAATTTTCTCTTATTTTTAATTGCTAACCCTTTAATTATTTTTATTATTAACAATTAACTTAATTAGCACATTTTCATAAAAAAACCAAAAACTAGAATTAACATTATTATCATTATTATTATTTTATTTTGTAAATAAATATTAACCAAAATAGTTTAATTAGGCAATTGTAATTCCTTTTCTTAAATAATTAAAATAACTTAGATTTAGGATTAACTTTTAATTTTGATTCTTTCATTTTTATTTTATTTCATAAAAACATAAAAAAAACAAAAAAATATTTTCTTTTAATTAAAATAATCAATTAGTCATTAATTAGTTTTTAATTTCATTTAATTACCAAAAAGACCAAAAAAATCAATTTTCTTTTCTAAAAAGGGTCAACACCCTTAGAACATTCTGATTTAATTCGCGCACAGTTTATTATTATTTAATTGCTCCGGACATGTAATAGTAATTAGGACTTTACTGTTTTTATTTACTTTCCGTACTCATTTACTAAAAAACAGGTCTTTGTAATTTTTGGCGATGTATAGACCCGCGCCTTGTAATAGCGTAGGATTTATTTTTCCGCAATTTACTTTCCGCACCCCTTAACTGTTAACTTGCATGAAAGAATGTATGTAAATAAAAACAACTCATAGCTCAATAATTAACAAGACAAACATTAACTGAATACAACACACAAATATACACACCACTTCTAGGGTACGCCTCACTTGTTGCCTTCGAAAAGGGGTCGTCAAGTATAGGACGTCTTAGCGGTCCTTATGTCCATGATCCAGTTGCCTCGAAACAGTTGCCTCAAAACAGTTGCCTCGGAACAGTTGCCTCGAAACGGTTCCCTCGGATTAAAAAAGGATCAAGGACATAAGGGTAGCTTCTAAGGTGTCCTAACTGTTGCTTCGGTGACCACATTGTCCCTACAATCGAATTGACCCGAACACCTCCAACGGTGGTGCTACCTACCTCTCAATGGTGGGATAGCACTATCTAAAGGACTCTTACACAGCTTAATTCCTTGGGGTAAGTATATGACTCATGGGTACTTGCTCTTTTCAAAACAAACAAAATACTTTTCACACCTTACACTTTCAAAAAGTTTTCAAACAATACTTCATACACTCTTGAGGACTGATACAAGAGTTACCTAGAAGTTTTCGAACGAACTTTTTTTCAAAACCCACACACACTTGAAAAGCAAACAAATTTTGAAAACATAAGAGCAAGTACCTAAGAGCCCATGGATAACCATGGATAGAAAGGGTGCTAACACCTTCCCTTTCTATAAATCTACCTCCCGAACTGAGAGACATCTCGAATAAGGAATTTTGCTGTGCTTTTGTCCTTTCCATGTTGGAGAACATAAAAGACGGTGGCGACTCTTGCTTACCGCGACATTTCGCGAAACCAGCTTAAAAAACAGTCAGTTCTATTTCCACCGATCACAGAACTGGCGACTCTGCTGGGGAAATTAAAAGTGAGGTGTACCTTAGGAATAGTTCATCATCATGTTTTCAATTGCTTGATCTGTTTGCTTTAATATTGGGGGCTTGTCTTGGGAGTTTCATAGATCCTAACCCGGATCTGGGGAATACCCTTTTAGGTAGCATAAGTTGTGAGGGACCTGTCCGGCGTAGACCGACATGGGTGAAGCAGTGGCTACGTTGGTGTGGCACCTTGGTCTGTACTGATATCCCTTGTGTTGCAACGAGGAGAATATGGGTCTTCTGAGGAGTCATTAAGCACCAACCGACCTTAGAACCCTAAATTGACCCAACTTGGCCATAGAACAGTAGAAGTATGCTACACCCATTGAGGCTAAACTCTCGCGATGGTTCTGGCCGCAAGAAAAGATTGCGACGCTGGAGTTATGACCGATTGAGGGTAGTCAGTGATATTGGGATCCTCTAGAACCCGATTACTTTTGATATGACAGGTCTTAACCCACCAACTTCAAGAGGGTAATACCCAAACTTCATGCTGGCCTGAACTCTAAGTGCTGTTTTGTGTGACTTGCGTGCTTTCAAACTTGACTACTTGCATGCTGGTTATCTAACAACACGAGTTCCTTCCAGGTTTTGTTTAAAGTCCTTAATTGGGACTCATTACAGGGCCTACTTACATCACTCCATGCATAGCATAACATCATACCATTGCATACATCCTACATAAGGACTAATCCATTTCAGGGATCTCAAGGGTTTGTGATGCAGGTCATGATGAACCAACAGGTCTAGCAAGGGGCAAAGGGGATTTATTTTCCTCTAGCCAAGGTTGATAACTTGAGTCAGGGGCTATGACCCACTTGATATGGTTAGCCTTGACTCTTGAAGAGGGACTCTCAACAAAATGAAGTTCCTTCAATCAAGCTACAAAATTCAAGTTCTAACAATCTTCCTTGTTTATCCCGCGAGGTCCTTGAAAACATTTCATGCATATCATACATATCATGGCATTACAGGTACCCTTGTTACAGGTCACTTACCTTCTTCGCTGTTTATTTCAGCAATGGCTTCCCAACAAGACAACCAGGATCTTCATGCTCAAGAGACTCGGTTCGGGGAGATCCTCCTAAATCTATCCAAGGGGCAGGAAGAGCTAAGAACACTCCCTATGGGGACTTTGGTCAGGAACAATCCAGAAGACGATAAAGACGAACGGCTGAAACGTCTACAAGCTGAGGTGGATACAATGAGAACCCAGATGCTGGGGCAAATGGCTCTTATCCAAGACTTATCTCAAAGACAAGGAGAGCTCAGGGTTCTCGTCAACCAACTGCTTCGGGATAACCAACTGGGGCAAACATCTAAGGTTGAAGAGCAAGCCATCATTCAACCACCTGTGGGGCAAGAAGACAAGGGAAAAGCTACTCAGTTTGCTTCGGGGTCACAAGCCCAGCATCAACCTCACCAACATCAACAGGGTAATCGGCGTAAGCGAAATACGTCTGGAAGACATTTCTCGGAGACTGGTGTGCCATCCTCACTAATACTGAAACGCCTGTTGGAGGTCAAGCTGATTGCTTTAAAGGATCCTACCAAGAAGCTCAACATAACCTCCCTAAAGTACAATCCTGATGAATGGTGTACCTACCATTCTGACAGTCCTGGACATGACACCGACGGCTGTTGGAGCTTGAAGAACAATATCCAGGACTTGATCGACGGAAGGGTGCTGGAGTTCATACCGGGTGGAAAAATGAAAATCTTCTGCTGAGAATCTTCCATCTGAGATGACTAGTTCAAACTAGGAAACTTTTGTTCATTCGAATGTTCAAGTTGTATTTTCTTTGATTGTTCAAACAGTTATTCATGTCAAATGTTGTTATTTCATTAATGCATCGCATATGTCTGTTTTGAATCAATATATTCGCAATCTCTATATTCAAACTGCTTTCATTTTTTGTGATGATCAAACTCTCAATTTAAAATTCTAAGCCTCTTGAGGGAGGATGACGAAAACGATACCACAATCTACATTATGCTTTTGAACAGACCCCGCTGATGAGGTACATGCATTGTTTCAATTCCTAAACACTGGAGTTATAAGTAAGATAATCCCTCGTCAACCCCCTTTGAGCCAAAGAAGTAGGAGTTTTTCTTTTCGAAAATTAAAACCCTTAATTATAACCCGGGGCAGGGTAGTTTTCTCAGTTGGTCCAAGTGCACAACGAATGGCATCAAAGAAGTCCTTACAAAACAAAAGACGATGATGGCTCCGAATAATCATAAAGACAGGCAGTCATTATCCCTCAGAAATAAAAACCCAATAAGTCAAAACCTATGAAGGAGACTTACAAAACTGGGGCATCCCGCTGACTGTAATCACAAAAGAAACAGTCCAGGCAAAAAACAGGGATAACGAAATCAAAAAGAAAAGAGGATCTGCAAACCCTCAACAAGGAAATGACTGCCTATTCAAAATAAAATGTTAACATCCAAACCATCATGGGAATATTAGGACAAAGACTCGAACAAGGTCTAACGCACGATCAACTGAGTTTAGGTTTGAAGAACATCACGAAGAGCGGGTGGGTACAAATGTAATTTGAGCCTTTATCCATTGTTTCTTAAACCGTGAACCAGGCCACGCTACAACCCTTAAAAGTAGTAGCTGAAGCATGGGTTAATTCGAAAGCATAATGTTACAAAGGTATCCTGACTCCTTAAGGCTCGCTGTAAAATCCTGAGTTGACATCACAGTTTACAAAAACAAATTTGCTTGTTTTACTAAAAAAATACATTTTCAAAAAACTTCGTAACAGACATAAGCTTTGCATTTTTAAAATAACATTGTTCGCATATGATTATTTGTTTGAACATCATAGAAGTTCGCACGACGAATGTCTAATGAACAAAAGCACCTCCAATCAAGGGGCAAACGTGATCATTGTCCATCATCTGGGGCAGTCCAGTCAAGATTCGGAGAATCTCTCAAAAGGCCAACCAGCTTGGGGCAAATCTCCATCTGGATCACTTGGGGCATTGGACGATCAAACGAAGATCTTCTGGTGGCATGGTAACACTGCACTACTGACAGTGACAACCCCCTACATCCTGAGAGCATGGACATAGTCGAAAAATACTACGCACAATCAAAGACCCGCTAGGTTGACACACCTAGGAAAAAATAAGGGCTTCCCGGCGAACCAAAAGGGTTCGGGCAAAAATAAGGGATGAGATGAAAAAATCTGTACACCCGGCAAGTCGAAAACCTGAAAAGGCGGCTTGAGCAAAAATGGGTATCCCGGTGGGCTGAAAACCCGAAAGGGCGGTCCAGGCAAAAGTTAGAGATCAAAGCATACGACTATGTCCCTGCATCTCGTCACTTGCCTACCAGAAGAAGATTTGTCAATCAAACACCTCCACAGGTATCTTCTCCCACAGAAACTGGGGAAATAATGAATTGTCTAAGCAATCTAGTTGCTCTGTCAACCAAGGTACCAAGGTAGGTTCAGCTGAAGAACATAACCCAGATACCTCCACTCCCCGCAGAGTAAGACAAGACTCAGCAATACTCTCCCCCGAACAGAGTTGGTCTCCCGTCAGCCCTGAAAAGGCACAGTATTCTCCAGCAAGTCAGCAACACTCTCCCCGAGTAGAGTTATCATCTATCAGCCTTAAGGAAGATGGGTATCCCCAAAAGATCTCAATATTCCCCAGCGGAGTATACAGACTTTCCTAACAAGCATCCCCAGCAGTCTTGGTATAAGATTGTTCCCCGGCGGAATACGGACATCCCAGTGGAGCCATTTCCCCAGTACAGTCTCAAAAGTCTCCCCAGGAGAGTTGAATCAATCTCCCCAGTATGAAGCTCCTCCCCAGTAGATTCTGGAAGCTTATCACTTACAGAGTATGCACGTCTCTCCCCAGACTTTATTCAAAGGTTATGCTCCACCAGAGTTTATAACTGGGTTATCCTCAGCTAATTGCCACAGAAAGATCGTCCTCGGCGAAGTTCTTCCTACCCCCCAGCGGAGTTCATCAAAGCTTCCAACATAACATATCAACGGAATTCCCAGCGGAGTTCTCATCAAAACTTCAGCGAAGTATCTCGTCCCACAGAGTAATTCCCCACAGAGTAATCTCTTCGCCAAGTTTATTCCCCAATGGAGTCATCTTCTCCTACCGGTTTATGCTTGCAACCATCATCCCCAGCGGAAATGAAGAACTTCACTCTTCAAACATCAGCCCAGGATTCAACTTCCCGGCATTCGTCAAGGATTTATTTTCCTAGACAAATTCATAAACGTCACATTGACATACATCATGACATATGCATATACACGTCATAACACAAATCTCATTTATCTTTGAGAACATCTTAAAATCATGCAGTTCATGCATCATGACATTGCATACAACTGATGTTATGCCTTTTCAGGAAAAAGGTCAATCCAAAGACGGTTACTATCAACTGTCGCAATTCCAGATTCGATACCTGTATCTAGCCAGGGCATATCTACATTAAAGAGATAGTTCAGATGTGACCCAGGCATGGCGACGTTTTGATACTCATTCCAGATTTCCTTTTAGAGATAGCTTGGAAATGCTCCAGATATGGATGTTGTTCTTTTGCTTATTCAAGACTCCTTCTAGAGATAGTTCAGATGTGACCCAGGCATGGCGACATTCTGATACTCATTCCAGATTTCCTTTCAGAGATAGCTTGGAAATTCTCCAGATATGGATGCTGTTCTTTTGCTTATTCAAGACTCCTTCTAGAGATAGTTCAGATGTGACCCAGGCATGGCGACGTTCTGATACTTCTTCCAGATTTCCTTTCAGAGATAGCTTGGAAATGCTCTAGATATGGATGTTGTTCTTTTGCTTATTCAAGACTCCTTCTAGATATAGTTCAGATGTGACCCAAGCATGGCGACGTTCTGATACTTATTCCAGATTTCCTTTCAGAGATAGCTTGGAAATGCTCCAGATATGGATGTTGTTCTTTTTCTTATTCAAGACTCCTTCTAGATATAGTTCAGATGTGACCCAGGCATGTCGACGTTCTGATACTTATTCCAGATTTCCTTTCAGAGATAACTTGGAAATGCTCCAGATATGGATGCTGTTCTTTTGCTTATTCAAGACTCCTTCTAGATATAGTTCAGATGTGACCCAGGCATGGCGACGTTCTGATACTTATTCCAGATTTCCTTTCAGAGATAGCTTGGAAATGCTCCAGATATGGATGTTGTTCTTTTGCTTATTCAAGGCTCCTTCTAGATATAGTTCAGATGTGACCCAGGCATGGCGACGTTCTGATACTTATTCCAGATTTCCTTTCAGAGATAGCTTGGAAATGCTCCAGATATGGATGCTGTTCTTTTGCTTATTCAAGGCTCCTTCTAGATATAGTTCAGATGTGACCCAGGCATGGCGACGTTCTGATACTTATTCCAGATTTCCTTTCAGAGATAGCTTGGAAATGCTCCAGATATGGATGCTGTTCTTTTGCTTATTCAAGACTCCTTCTAGATATAGTTCAGATGTGACCCAGGCATGGCGACGTTCTGATACTTATTCCGGATTTCCTTTCAGAGATAGCTTGGAAATGCTCCAGATATGGATGCTGTTCTTTTGCTTATTTAAGGCTCCTTCTAGATATAGTTCAGATGTGACCCAGGCATGGCGATGTTCTGATACTTATTCCAGATTTCCTTTCAGAGATTGATTAGACATGCTCCAGATATAGATGTTGTTCTTTTGCTTATTCAAGACTCTTTCTAGAGATAGTCCAGATGTGACCCAGGTATGGCGACATTCTGATACTCATTCAGAATTTCCTTTCAGATATAGCCTAGAGATGCTCCAGATCCGGACGCCGTTCTATTGCTTATTCAGATTCAAATTTCTAAAAGACAACTTAGAGATGCTCCATCCCGGATTCTCTTCTATTGTTCAGTCTAGATACGATCCAGATTCGGATGACATTCTGTTACTCATGCAGTATGGATATACCCCAGACACGGCGGTCATTCTACCATTTATTCAGACGTCAGCAATTAGACACAGACTAGATATGCTCCAGACACAGAAGCTATTCTATTTCTTATTCAGATTCACCTCGCCATCATCTCTCCAAATGGCATCTGTAAGCCCATTCCCGACATCACACTGATGATACTCGACTATCTAAGTGCAAATTTCTGGGCACTCTAGTGTTCAATAATCTTCCACCCTCGGATCACGAAAGGCACACAGGCCAATCTACATCCTCAGGTCTAAGAAGATTGAACAGGGGAAACTGTTGTACCCCAAAATTTGCCCTCCCATAATCTTCAAAGTTTTGACAAACATCACCTCAGATGGTTCAAAGTTTACTCAAGGGCTACACAGTCAACCATCCTCCTAAGGCAGGCAAAATTAGGGTTTTGGTTCCTGCAAAGAAGTTGAGGGTTTCAAGGGCTCAATTAAGTCCCATATGCTCATAAACATTGTCAAGCATCTACATGTCAAGTTTCAAGGCTCACAAGGTCAAGTTGCACAGTCAAAAACCCTAATTGCTTCACAGTCAACTATAGGGGCAAAATGGTCATTTGGCAGTCAAAAGTCAAAATTTTTGGTCAACATCTTATTTTGAAGCCACAATCATCATTTGATCAAGTCTTGATCATGATTTCACAAGAATGGCTCAAAAATCATCAAGGTGTCAAAAGTTTCTATTTTTGGATAGTCGAAAAGTCAACTGTAACTTGACTAGGGCATAACTTTTTCATGGTTCATCAGAAAAATCCCATCCAATGCTCATATAGAGGGGAGGACATTTCCTACAACTCATCTTCACATTCCAAGTCCAAGAAATGCTCTCACAAAAAGTTATCAATTTCAACATTATAGGTCATTTTCAAAAGTCAACAAAAAGGCACCTTATGTCAAAGACCATAACTTGATATTGGTAAATCAAAATGACATGGTACCAAAGAAATTTGTTAGAAGACTTCAAGACCTTTCCAAAATGTCCAAGAACATGTTCATAGCTTTAAAATTGAGCAAGATATGCATTGGAGAAGTTGGGAAAGTTTTGTGAAATGGCCAAAGTCAATTATCCTTGAAACTTCATTTTTGACAAAAGGGGCCCACTTTTTCCACTTGTTTCAGCTTGGCCATGCCTCCCACGTGTCCCAAAATTTATTTCAAGATTTAAAATTAATTTTTTCATTTTTATTTAATTTTATTTGATTTAATTCATTTTAAATCTTTAAAATTTAAATAAAAATCAAAGAAATTAATGGAGGAGTATATTTTGTGTTGAATAGCTTTGATGCACCTTGAAACACATTCCAAATTCGTGCAAGGCCTATTCCAAGCAAGAAACTTCAAATTTTGACACAAAAGGCAAGTTGTTTCAATGTTGGTTATGGAGGAAATCAAGAACTTCAATGCAAGGCTTCAATGACCATAATATTGTTTGATACTCATTCATCACTATATATACAAGCCTTCCCAACCTCATTCAAAAAAAATAGTGTGTGGAGAAATGGCCAAGAGCAAAACCAAAAATTATTCAAAAAGTGAGAGTTCTAAAACATAGTTGCGAGCATCTTCAGATCAAAACAAGCACGTGGCTAAAGCAACCTTTGCCAAGTCCTGAGGCTCATACCGCGCTGTAAGTTCTTCCCGAGTCCCTTATAATTTCCATATTATTTTCTTCGACGTTTTCCTATGCAGATTCCAATATGAGGTGCATCATAAGTCCCACTTCCCAGCGCTGTCATATGTCATCAACGCAGATCCAAAGGACAAAAAGTGTAGCACACCATGGTCTGGAGTCAAGCACGCTGCAGGCAACCATGAAAGTCAAACGTGGCTTAGATTTCAGCGGGCTTGGATTTCTTCAATAAACCTCCTATTTGGCCCACACCCCCCTTGGTTTTACTTCTTTTTATTTTTTGTTTTGTAATTTTCTCTTATTTTTAATTGCTAACCCTTTAATTATTTTTATTATTAACAATTAACTTAATTAGCACATTTTCATAAAAAAACCAAAAAATAGAATTAATATTATTATCATTATTATTATTTTATTTTGTAAATAAATATTAACCAAAATAGTTTAATTAGGCAATTGTAATTCCTTTTCTTAAATAATTAAAATAACTTAGATTTAGGATTAACTTTTAATTTTGTTTCTTTCATTTTTATTTTATTTCATAAAAACATAAAAAAAACAAAAAAATATTTTCTTTTAATTAAAATAATCAATTAGTCATTAATTAGTTTTTAATTTCATTTAATTACCAAAAAGACCAAAAAAATCAATTTTCTTTTCTAAAAAGGGTCAACACCCTTAGAACATTCTGATTTAATTCGCGCACAGTTTATTATTATGTAATTGCTCCGGACATGTAATAGTAATTAGGACTTTACTGTTTTTATTTACTTTCCGTACTCATTTACTAAAAAACGGGTCTTTGTAATTTTTGGCGATGTATAGACCCGCGCCTTGTAATAGCGTAGGATTTATTTTTCCGCAATTTACTTTCCGCACCCCTTAACTGTTAACTTGCATGAAAGAATGTATGTAAATAAAAACAACTCGTAGCTCACTAATTAACAAGACAAAGATTAACTGAATACAACACACAAATATACACACCACTTCTAGGGTACGCCTCACTTGTTGCCTTCGAAAAGTGGTCGTCAAGTATAGGACGTCTTAGCGGTCCTTATGTCCATGATCCAGTCGCCTCGAAACAGTTGCCTTGAAACAGTTGCCTCGGAACAGTTGCCTCGAAACGGTTGCCTCGGATTAAAAAAGGATCAAGGACATAAGGGTAGCTTCTAAGGTGTCCTAACTGTTGCTTCGGTGACCACACTGTCCCTACAATCGAATTGACCCGAACACCTCCAACGGTGGTGCTACCTACCTCTCAATGGTGGGATAGCACTACCTAAAGGAATCTTACACAGCTTAATTCCTTAGGGTAAGTAGATGACTCATGGGTACTTGCTCTTTTCAAAACAAACAAAATACTTTTCACACCTTACACTTTCAAAAAGTTTTCAAACAATACTTCATACACTCTTGAGGACTGATACAAGAGTTACCTAGAAGTTTTCGAACGAACTTTTTTTCAAAACCCACACACACTTGAAAAGCAAACAAATTTTGAAAACATAAGAGCAAGTACCTAAGAGCCCATGGATAACCATGGATAGAAAGGGTGCTAACACCTTCCCTTTCTATAAATCTACCTCTCGAACCGAGAGACATCTCGAATAAGGAATTTTGCTGTGCTTTTGTCATTTCCATGTTGGAGAACATAAAAGACGGTGGCGACTCTTGCTTACCGCGACATTTCGCGAAACCAGCTTAAAAAACAGTCAGTTCTATTTCCACCGATCACAATAGGTCTCCCTTCAATTGGAGGCATCAGAATAGGTGGCTCTTGGAGATACTCCTTGATCCATTCGAAAGCGGCCTGGCATTCATAATTCCATCTTACCACTTGATCTTTCTTTAGTAACTTGAAGATTGGCTCACAAGTAGCAGTCAGGTGCGAGATGAATCGGGCGATATAGTTCAGACGTCCCAAAAAACCTCTGACTTCTTTTTCTGTTCGGGGAGCTGGCATTTCTTGTATAGCCTTCACCTTTGCAGGATCCACCTGAATACCCTTATCGCTTACGAAGAAACCCAGCAGCTTACCAGATCACACCCTGAAGGTGCACTTGTTCGGGTTTAACCTCAGCTTATACAACTTCAACCTGTCAAACAACTTCTGAAGGTGATCAATATGTTCCTCTTCCATTTGAGATCTTGCAATCATGTCGTCAACGTATACCTCAATCTCATGATGGATCATGTCATGGAATAAGGCGACCATGACGCGCTGATACGTTGCCCCAGCATTCTTCAATCCAAAAGGCATGACTTTGTAGCAAAAGGTACCCCACTGAGTAACAAAGGTTGTCTTCTCCATGTCTTCGGGAGCCATTTTAATTTCATTATAATCGGAGAAACCATCCATGAAGGATAAAACCTAATGCAAGGGGTGTTGTCAACCAGAACGTTGATATGAGGCAGAGGGAAATCATCCTTGGGGCTAGCCCTGATCAGATCCCTATAGTCAACACACATCCGAACTTTACCATCCTTCTTCGGCACTGGAACCACGTTGGCCACCCACTGTGGGTAAGAAGTAACTGCTAGGAAACCGGCATCAAACTATTTCATCACTTCAGCCTTGATTTTCTCAGACATCTCTGGGCGCATTCGACGGACTTTCTGTTTTACTGGAGGACAATCTTCCTTGGTAGGCAGGCGGTGAACCACAATGTAGGTATCCAACCCAGGCATATCTTCATAAGACCAGGAAAAGATCTCGACATAGTCACACAGCATCTGAATCAACCTTTGCTTAACACTAGGCTCCATATTTGCACCGATCTTGACCTCTTTCTTGTCTACTTCTGTACCCAGATTCACTGATTCCACGGGCTCTTCATGCGGCTGTATGGCCTTCTCTTCCTGAAGTAACAGTCTAACAACTTTACCAGGCACTTCACAATCATCCTCACCTTCGTTCTCGACTAAGTTGATCGGACTTTCGAAGTTATAACTGGCAGTAGCAGAGTCGTTACCAATGAGATCCAGAGTGGATGTAGACCTGTATATGTGAGTGTGTGTAAAATAGCTATTTTTCAATATATAATAAAAGAAAAACAAGGAGCGCAAAATTTGAAATGCAAGAAACGTCCAATGCTTTTATTAATGATATATGTAGATGACACACATAGAGACCTCACAAATGAAGCCACGGTGCCTCGGGTAAGACACTGGGCCGTAAAGTTTAAAACATTATCTGTTACAAAATCAAAACAAAAGTCTCATTACTGGGTAACAAAAGAAATTGGGACGAAGTCCTTTGCTATCCAATTTCTCAGTCCACCATCAGTAGTAGGATAGATCCAATTGTCGAACTCAGATTCTTCAACATCGTCTTCAATGGCATTCACTCTTGAATTGCTGATAAACAGGGGAGGTCTTCTAATCCGTGCACTCCGAACAGCCCTTTAAGCTTCTGCAGTGAAACCCAAACCAAACTTGTTAGTCTTATGTGCAAAATCAGGGAGTTGGCCCCAATTTGCACACCCACCTCTCTCGACAACAGCCTGGGCATCCTTGAAGGAAGCCATCTTCATTGGAGGATCTTCAACAACAGTCTCAGTTGATGCCAGCGTCTAGGGAACCTCTTCAAAATGCTGAAACGGGGTCTCAATGAAATCCCCATCCATATCTACATATCAGAAAGAGTTGAGGTGGCTCACCATGTACTCCTCCTCTCCTTATACTGTCACAATTTTCCCTTTCACCGGGTATTTTAGCTTCTGGTGGAGTGTTGAGGTGACTGCCCCAACTTTGTGGATCCACGGGAGACCCAACAAACAAGAATAAGATGGCCAAATGTCCATCACATAAAAAGTAGACGCAAAGCTCTGAGAACCAACCTTCACTGGAATATCAGCTTCTCCATGTACCATTCTCTTTGACCCGTCAAAGGCCCTAACAACAATGTTGCTTGGTTTCAGCTCCAACCCTTCACAGTCTAACCTGTCTAGAGCTTTCTTGGGTAACACATTTAACGAAGATCCAGTATCTTCCAACACATGAGCAAGAGTAGTGCCCCTGCATTCAATGGAGACATGCAGGGCATCATTGTGATTCTTCCCCTTGGCAGTTAAGTCGGCATCAGAGAAACCCAAACTATTATCTGTTGTCAGACTAGCCACGCAATCTTTAAACTGATCAGCTGATGTTTCTTGCGGCACGTACCCAGTCT
The DNA here is from genome assembly GCA_948472305.1 of Vicia faba. Lineage (NCBI taxonomy): Eukaryota > Viridiplantae > Streptophyta > Magnoliopsida > Fabales > Fabaceae > Vicia > Vicia faba. The sequence continues at coordinate 1,317,373,111 of OX451740.1, forward strand.
TCAGGAAAGCAATCAGAGCCTTGGCATGGGCTTCTGAGGAAAGTAACAGAGACAACATAGAGATTTTGCATGGGGTTTGCCCCAGCTACTCGACTACATTGTAGTCACTCTTCTTTATGATCTTCAAAATTCCCTCCATCTCTTGTCTAGAGGCTTCAATGGTAATCTTCTTCAGTGCCTCCGTCTGGGCAGGCTCATCGGTGATCCCTTTGCCCCGAGTATCAGATGACTCAACAACAGAGGTAAGAATTGGAACTTGAACAGGAACAGTAGCAGGTACACTGACAGGTGTAATAACAACAGGCTTCCAGATAGTTGGTGGAGAGATCTCAGGGGAGAAAAGTCTTCCGCTGTGGGTGACTTTGGAAGGTCCAACAATATTGCTGACGTCAGTATCATCCTCTTCAGCACTCAATTCTTTCTTAACTCCGTGATAGTATATGTCAGCCCCATAATGCCACGGGACAACTTTATTGGATGTATAGGGGATAGGCCCTGGAACAGTGATGATCAATGGTGCGATTCTTGAACATATGTAATTATAACAGGCTTTCTCGAGGAAGCCTTGGAAGAATTGTCAAAAATGGTGATTATAGCAACTTCTTCAGTAGGAACCAAAGGAACAAGAGTCCTCTCAAATAGAATTTCTTTATTATCCATCAGGCGTTGGACACCTGACTTCAAAAAATGGCAACCAGTAGGTAGGACAGAACACATATAACAACCTTCGTCACATCCCGGAAATAAACCGTCTAACAAAAGGTTCTTCTTTACAGTCATCAATGGGGTAACAATTTCGTTCACAGAAACCATAAATGAGACTCCATCTATAACATTCACTCCATTCTTGGGCATAGGAGCATTCACAACATTAGGTCTTTTAGGTGCTTCAAACTCAATCTCCTTTGCATCAATTATGTCATGTACTTTCTTCTTTAAGACCCAACAGTTATCCGTGTCATGCCCCGGGCTACCAGAGTGAAAAGCACAACGAGCATTCGGGTCATACATGGGTGATGCAGTGTTGGGAGTCTTTGGAGCCTCCTTCAGAATCACCAGGTTGGTTTTCAATAATTGTGGTAGAATATGAGATAAAGTCATGTTGAGCTGAGTGAATTGCCTTTGAGGTCTCTCGGCCCTTGGCTGATTGTTGCACTGAGGAGCAACAACAGATCTTGATATAACAACCGCATTAACAGCTTGGCGACGCTCAGGTCTATTATGGCTTTTTGAACTATAAACAACATTGGGCTCCTTCTTAAAAGGCTTCTTCTCGGTGCCTGATGAAGCACCCTTCTGTATTTTATCGGATTTGATACCAGCCTTAATCCTTTCCTCGGTCATGATCAGCTCTGTAAACCCGGACGAAGAACTTCCAATCAGATGGTTGAAATACGGACCAGACAAGGTCCCCAAAAACATATCCACTAGCTCCCTATCATCCAAGGGAGGTTGCACTCTTCCAGCAATGTCCCTCCACTTCTGAGCATAATCTTTGAAACCTTCACCCGCACCCATTGACATACCCTAGAGTTGGGTACGCGTGGGAGCGAGGTCGGCATTGTATTGGTACTGCTTGTAGAAAGCAACAACCAAATCTTCCCAATTACAGATACTAGCTCCTTCTAACTGGTAAAACCATTCAAGCTGAGTCCTTGAGAGACTGTCTTGAAAGAAGTGGATCCAAAGATTCTTGTCAGAGGTGTACGGCTGAATCTTCCTAACATACGAACGGAGGTGAAGTTTCGAGCAAGAAACCCCGTCGTACTTAGCAAAGGCTGGTGCTTTGAACTTGTGGGGAATTACCACCCCATATGACATACCCAGATCTCCAAAGTCCAGACCAGGCACCTTCTGAACATCCATCGCACTCAACCGGTCTTCCAGTTGCTTGTATCTATCCTTAGCCGGAGGATACTGGTCTTCGTCAAAGTCGGTCTCGTTGTCTGAAACCACACGGCTAGGAGCCCTCCTTTCTTACTGATTATCTTTCCCTCCATATGAAGGGGTCAGATCAACCTCTTCTCGCAAATCATTTCCGAATCTACGACCCATATTAAATAGGACCTTCTTCTTCTTCTTCTTCTTCTTCTTTTCTTTCAGGATAAGGGTCTCCAGGTCTTGCTGACCCTTAGCCTAACTCATGAACAATTCCTGGAACTAGGCGTTTTGAGCCTGTAGAGCCTTGATTGCTTGTTCAGTTGATGTTTCAGAAGACATGATGCTGAAATAAACAGCGAAGAAGATGAAAAAACCTGTAAGGGTACCTGTTATGAGGTGCATGGGAATGATATACACATGATATGATTTCAAAGACTTTAGGGATTCAAATTTGTAAACAAAAAATGAAACACACTTTTATTAGATAAACTTGAAATCCAATTGTTTAACAGATGCCTTTAAGGCGTTACAAGAAAGAAAAACTGAAAAGTAAATCAAAGACTAGAAATAATCAAAAGACAATTAGTGCTCCCATGGTCGTTTCTTGTCGGTGCGTACATAGTCATTGAGGATCCGCTCATTCTCCAACTGCCTTGTCAACTTCTGGAACTTCTGCGCTTGCTCGTGATACTTTTCTCGGTAAGTATCCTGCTCCTCTCTCAGCTGCATCCATGATCTCTTTAATACCCTTATGTCAGTAGGCATGTAAGGGTGTAAGATGGTAGGAGGAACCCCCTCTTCGTCAGCAACTTCAACAATGATAGGCAAGACGGCTTCATAGGGCATTCCCAGCTTTTGGGAACGTATGCGAACCCATTGGAGATATGGTTCCATTGGTAGAGAAGTCTTCGCACCCAGCTCGTGCGAATCAGACTTATGTACTCTATCCCGAGCTCTTATGAATCTGCGGCGTTGCTCGTCACTATCCCCTTGGAAATCAAAGACAATACTAGGCATTATCAACTCATGAGGTCCTTCCCTCTTAGCTCGCCCAAACTGACGTAAGGCCAAACACAGATTATAAGTGATTCCTCCATTGGTTCCTATCAGTGGAACATTGGGGTATTCCCCACAACGATCAATAATAGCCACCTCGTCCATACCCTTAATAGTCCAAATGATGTCATTATGAGAGAGAGACATAATCCGGTAGGCCCAGCCCATGCCTTCCTTGTTCTTCAAAACTGATTTGGGGAGGTGAGAAATAAACCACTTCGCCAACAATGGTGCACAACTCAGAAGGGTTCCCCGCTTCCGAGCGGTACGGGCATAAAGAGAATGAAGAATGTCACCTAAGAGAGTGGGCACAAGATTACTGGATATGAAGATCTTCACCGCATTCACGTCGACGAAGGAATCTGAGTTAGGAAACAACACTAAACCATATATGAGAAGAGCCAGAATGTCTTCAAATGCCTGGAAGTCTAGACTGTCCCAGAACTGATTAGCTTTACCAACCAAAAATTTAGTCAAGAAACCCTTTGCTCCACTACGAGTTTCCCAATTAGCCATTACCTCAGCCTTTGTCAGATGGAGGGCTGAAGCAATCTCTTCTGGCCTAAGGATCTTCTCCCAACCTGTAAACGGGGTCTGCTCTAGAATGGGGATACCAAGCAGATCAGAGAACTCTTCCAAGGTAGGGACCAACTGGTAGTCTTGAAAAGTAAAGCAATGGTACAGTGGATCAAAGAACTGGACTAAGACACTCATCATCTGTTCATCCATCTTGGAGGTGACCAAACTGAGAAGGTGCCCATGTCTTCTGACAAAGGAGGTAGTATCTGAAATCTTCGTAACAAATTCTTTAAGCAGAGTGGGAACTTGGACAAAGTTGATCCGGATGGTGTTTCTACGCATGGGTATCATGACCTACAAAACAGAACAAAGATGAATCCCTCTTGTCTTTGAAATAGGTTAGTCCAATGCAAGATGCATGCAATGTTATGACGTCATGATAGAAAACACACCACAAGTATCCACAAATAGCAAACATGCTAAAGGCACACAAGTCACACAAAGAGCCCTTAGATTTCAGGCTGGCAAGGAGCTTAGGTACTACCCTCTTTCAGTTCAGTTGGTTCAAACCTGTCCTAAAAATAGTAACCGGGTTCTAGAGGATCTCAATATAACTGACTACCCTCGATGGATCATAATTCCAGTTTGGCAACCTTTTCTTGCGGCCAGAATCATCGCGAGAGTTTAGTCTCAATGAGTGTAACATACTCCTACTGTTCTATGGCCAAGTTGGTCAACTTAAAGTTTCTAAGGTCACTTGGTGCTTAATGACCCCTTAACAGACCCATATTCTCCTCGTTGTGCCACAAGGGATATCGGTACATACTAAAGTGCCACACCAACATAGCTACTACTTCAATTGTATCGGTCTATGCCGCACAGTTCCCTCACAGTTTATTGCTACTTACCTAAAGGGTATCCCCCAGATCCAGGTTAGGATCTATAGTAACTCTGATTCAATCCCACAAAGATAAAGCATACAAGCCAAGCAATTAAAAACATTATGATGAATTAATCCTAAGGTACACCCCACTTATAAGAATTTTCCCCAGTAGAGTCGCCAGTTCTGTGATACGGTGGAAATAACTGACTGTTTTTTGGAATGCTAGTTTGCGTTTTGCGTTTGTTTTCGCAAAATGTCGCGGTAAGCAAGAGTCACCATCGACTTTTATTTTATCCAACAAGGAAAGGAAAAAAGCACAGAAAAATTCCTTTTTCGAGATATTTCTCGGGTTCGGGGGTAGATTATAGAAAGGGAAGGTGTTAGCACCCTTTCTATCCGTGTTATCCACGAGCTCTTAGATACTTGCTCATATTGTTTTCAAAATTGCTTTCTTTGTACTTGTGGGTTTGAAAATGTTTTTATTTGAAACTTCGATTTAACTCTTGCTTCTGTCCTCAAGAGTGTATGAAGTGTTTTTGAAAACTTTGTTTGAAAAAGTGTAAGTGTGAAAAGTTTTTGTTGTTTTTTATTTAAAAAGAGCAAGTATCTAAGAACCATCTACCTACTCGAAGAAGGAATCGTTTTATGCTATCTTCCTTTAGACAATGCTATCCTACTATTGATGAGTAGGTAGCACCGTCGTTGGAGTTTAGGGTCAATTTGAATGAGGGACGTGCGGTCACTAAAGAAATGTTAGGACGCCTTAGCGGTAACCCTAATTTCTTAGATCATTTGTTTTGAGGCAACAATGTCCGAGGCCGCCATTTCGAGGTGACTATGATCTTTAGACAAGAGGGCGACCTCTAAAACGACCTATACTTAATGACCGCGTACGAAGGCAACCAAGTGGGGTGTACCCTAAGAGTGCGCATGTGCGAGTGTGTCGTTTTCAGTTATTTTTATCTTTGTACATGTTAAAGGTGTTCTAAGTTTATTTTAGGTTAAAACATGTAGTCTTGTCATGTCGTCCTATTATCAAACATCTAACAGTTATAATTTGCGGAAATAAAATGCGGAATTTAAATTACAAGGCGTCGGGTATTTACATGCGATAAAAAATAAATAAAAGTCCTATTAAGCTATTACAAACCGGAGGCAAGTACATTATTGGATAAAATAAATAAATCACGTGCGGGAAATTAATCGAGTGCAAATTAGGGTTTTGACCCTTTTGTTTAAAGGAAACATTTTTTTTTGTTGTTTTTGAATTAAGAAAGAAATTACCTAAGTTAATTAATAAATTAAATTAAAATAAATTAATTAATAAAAATAAATTTTTTGTTGTTGTTATTTCAAGAAAGAAAATAAAATTAATTGAATGTTAGTAATTAAAAACCTAATTAGATCTAATTTAATTTTAATGTTTACAAAAAATAAGTTAAAGTTATTCTAATTAAAACCTAAGTTAATTTAATTAGTGTTTATTAATAAAATTAAAATTAAAATTTGATTTGATAAGGAAAATATTTTTGTGGTTTTTATTTTATAAAGAAAAGAATTTTTTGATTGGTTAGAATTTGAACAAAAATAATAAAAACAATTAAAATAAACAAAATAAGTAAAATAGAAAGAGAGAGGTTTGGGCCTGAAATACGGAGTTTGAATAGCAATCTGAAGCACAAATGTAGATGGACTTTGTTGACTTTTTTGGACTTGGTGTTTATGCGCTGACTTGGCTCCATGTAGACCCCCAGCATTTGACCATCAGATTTGACCTTTGGCCATCTGGAAATTGGAGGATTGATGGTCCATGGTGAGCTGAACACTTGAGATAGGCATGTGATCATTCAAAACAGAAAAATATCAAAGAAGTGGAGGACCTGGGATTCGAACCCAGGTCCTGATGGATATTGGACACCTGCCTTGCCACTACACTGAATTGTTTTGTTTGTTAACATATTACATAATAATAATAATATAACAAAACTGCAATTATTAACCAGAAAAATAAAATGCGCGAAAAAACATTTGAATGGGCCAACCTGAGGATGACACGCACTCATCCCTGTCCTGAGGCCTGTAATAATATTACCTGCCGATTTGAATCCGCAGCTAAATGCATAGGCTTGCTCCAAAATTCATTCCAGGCCACAAAAACGAGTTCTAAGGACATGGTTGTACTCGTCCTTCCCTCCTGGTCACAACCATGTCCCTCTTGTAGTCTAATTTCACCTAAAAAGAAAAACCCCAAAAATGCTTCCAAGAACCCTAACTATGGCGCTTTACGTTACAGGTTAGATAAACAAAATTGAATAATACAAAAAGCTTAGAAATGTTGTGAGAATTACAAATATGCAAGAAATTTGTTCAAATGATGCAAGAATGATGAACCATGATTTCAAAAACAGGGCGGGTTATCGTGATACTTACAGCGCTTTGTGGTGTCTGAGAACGCTTAATTTTGTTCCAAATTGCTTGTGTGAACACCCAGGAAGAGATTGGGACCGGTCTCAGCTTTTGAAAATGCCTCTAGCTATGGATTCGATCTGCAACTTTTTGTGACTTTTTTCAATTTCTGTTCTTCCTATGCCTGCATTCTCCAACCCTTGTTTCGATTCCTCTAGCTTCTTTATGTATGGTACAATGTGCAAGGGTAACAAACTTGGCTCAAATCTTCCCCCATCAATGCTTGCCAATTTGATTTGATTCACTCTTTAAACCTTTCCAATTTTGCCAAATCTCAATCTTTTAGCACATGGTTTTGCTTGATACGAATTTGATGATGTTAATGATGATAATTACAACCTGAAACAGCCAAAAAATCTCATTTAATCAAAGCTTTGGATTTTTTATGATTTAATTTGATTAAAAACGAATAAATTCAATAAAAAATCAAACAAAATAATAAAAATGAAATATGGGCTCATGGCTGAATCTAGGACACGTGGACAATGATGCAAGCTCAAATGAAGTGGAAAAGAATGGGCCCATTTGACAAAATTTGAAGTTTTGGGGATAGTTGTCTTTTGGCAATTTTGCAAAAATGTCCAACTTCAACAATGCATAACTTCTTCAATTTTGAACTTTTGGAAGTGTTCTTGGACTTTTTAGAAAGGTTGAGATGTCCTCTAACAAACCCTTTTGGTCTCATCTCATTTTGTAATTCATGCTCATGCTATAAGCTTTGGAAAAAAGGTGTTTTTTGTTGTCTTTCAAAAATGACCTATAATGTCCAAATTTATAACTTCTTGTGAGTGCATTTTTTGATCTTGGGGTATGAATATGGATTGTAGGAAATTGCATCCTCTTAAAAATGAGTTTTGTATGGGTCATTTCTAAGAAATTATGAGAAAGTTATGCTTGGCCAAAGTTGAGTTGACTTTTCCTACAAAACCCTAATTTAGCAACTTTTGAGTCTTGATGAATTTTGAGCAATCCTTGGTGAATAATGATCAACCCTTGATCAAATGATGAAATATCCTTCAAAATGAGAATGTTGGCAAAAAATATTGAAGTTTGACTGTATATAGGTCACAGTTGACTTTTGCCATACCATAGTCGATTTTTGGACTTTTGAGCAATTGACTGAGCAAACTTCCTCTGCAAGACTTGAAACTTGACATGGATGACCTTGAGAACATATTAGGACACTGGGTAGCATTTTAGGTCATTTGGACTCAAGGAACTTGATGCAACACAAAACCCTAATTTGGGGTTGACTGCCTTAGGAGATAGCTTGTCTGTCCAACTCTTGAGCAAACTTGAGCAACTTGGAGATTCTCCTTGCAATATCTTGAGAAATATGAGAGGGAAAATTTTGGGGTACAACACTACCATTATACAAATTCCAAATCTATGCCGCCAAAATGCATGTGCAACCAACTCCTCTAAATGTCATGAACTCTCCTTGGTAGTTTTTTATATGGGGAATTGATATGATAAGCATGATCAAACAAAAAGCATCTAACGGACATCGGTTCATACTAGTTGCCATTGACTCCATCACCAAATGGATGGAAGCCGCATCCTACACAAATGTGACAAGTCAAGGGGTTACTTGATTCATCAAGCAGAATCTCATATGAAGATATGGGGTCCCAAGCAGAATCATTAAGGACAATGAGTCCAATTTTAAAAACAAAATGATGAAGGAATTATGCGATAATTTTAAGATCGAGCATCATAATTCCTCACCATATCGACCTAAGATGAATGGGGACGTTGAAGCTACCAAGAAGAACATCAAGAAAATCATTCAGAAAATGGTAAAGACATTCAAAGATTGGCATGAAATACTTCCATTGGCATTACATGGATATCGTACTTCTATACGAACACCAACGGGTGCAACCCCGTTCTCTCTGGTATATGGCATAAAGGAAGTACTCCGAGTTAAAGTAGAAATTACATCACTTCAATTTCTAATGGAAATAAAGCTTGAAGAAGCAGAGTGGGTTCAGACATGACTTGATCAACTAAACCTTATTGAAGAAAAAATCCTAACATCTTTGTGCCATGGTCAGTTTTACAAAAAATAGAAGAAGAAAGCATTCGACAAGAAGGTTCATCCTCGAGTGTTCAAAGAAGGGGATTTGGTGCTCAAGAAGATTCTTCTATGTCGCCTTGACTCACGTGGTAAATGGACATCCAACTAAGGTCCATATATGGTAAAAACAACATTCTCTGGTGGTGGTCTCATTCTCACAACAATTTGTGGGGAAGAACTACCACATCCAGCAAATTCAGAGGCAGTAAAAAAAATACTATGTATAAAAAGCTCGCTAAGTTCGAACCCTAAACGGACGACTTAGGAAAAAAGGAGAATCCCGGTGGATTGAAATCCCTAAAGGGAGATCCAGGCAAAAATTAGGGACATACACAAAAAAAACCCCGGTGGATTGAAAACCTGAAAGGGTGATCCAGGCAAAAATTAGGGATCTTATTTCAAAAAATAAAGAACAAAAAGACTGCAATCTAAGAACCACGAATGTGACCACAAGGGAAGGGATTGATCCAAATCATTTGACTCGGAAGCAAAGGAGAATGGAGCTATCAAAAGGATATTAGGGAAATAGTAGTAACAATTAAAATTTTCATTATCATTTTTAGTTTTTTCTGTAATTACCCATTTCAAGGAATTGCATCTTGTATTCTCGCCTACTCAGAAGCACATTTGTCAATAAAACATTTACTTTTTAAATCTTTCAATTATGTTTTTTCCTTTTCGAACTTGTTTGCAAAATAATACGATTATTTTTGTGAATACTATGTTGAAATTATTTTGGGGATTTTACAAATAAAAGCATTTGATATAACATCAAAAAACATTTTGGTTAGAAAGACATCAAAAGATAATCCACACCTACGTCTATGTCTATGTCCACGTCCACACATATTTCCACGCCTACGTCCACGTCTATGTCTGCATGAACGCCTTCGTCCACAACTACGTCCACGCCTACGCCTGCACACAAATATCAAAATCCTTCTAACACCTTTCTGAAGCTACCGACAGAAAACACAGAGCCGCCACTGAACTTTATTTATCCCGAAGGAAGGGGAAATATCGATAAAACCACAAGAGGATGGATAAGATGGTCTTGCAACAAAGAGAAAGGGTAAGGGAGTCGGTTATAAGAAGGGAAGGTATTAGCACCCCTCACATCCGTTGTACTCAACGAGATCCATTTTCTTTGTTTGTATTTAAGGGTGTGTTTATCTACAACTATACTTTCTTAAGGGGAAATGAATGGTTTTTTATTATTGTGTTCGTGAGGGTTTCGCGGCCCTTTGCCTATGTATCCAGTGAAGGAATCAAAACACCATAGTTACCCTAGAAAAATGGTTGGTTTATTTATGTTTTTTAGTGGGCGATGTTAACACACGCATTCTAGTAATAGGGATGACCTGTATCGCGGTAGAACGAAGATAACACGCCCTTTGGGGAAGGTTTTGATTTCTTGAGTGTTTTGTGAGTTTTAAAATAAATTCAAGTAATGATTAAGTATTTTTGGATTTTTTTTATTTGTGAATGATAAGTCTTAATTACAAAAGAAGAAAAGGTTAAGAGGGAGACTAGAAAAGCCCTAATGTTATCATGCATGGGTTTCATCCTAAGATCTAATTAGTTCTCATCTTAAAGAAGAGGAAACTAACATCCTAAGGGAGCATGTTATAGGTAAGAGGAGGCGGTGTTTGTGAAGAATGGCCGTGTGTGGTGATCATGGCAAGAGTGAAAAAATGTGGAGTATTAGGATAGGTGTGAATGGAATGCTCGGTGTAAAGGGATGAATCGGGTTTTGATCAACTAAGGGGTGTGCTTGATTAATCTCGTGAGAGTAGGTGCTCCTACCCTAAACCATGAGTCCCTTTGTGCATGGAAACACTTGGTATATGGACCAAAGTGGTTGATTTGGGTTATGGTTAACCAATGGCAAAACTTGGTTAACCTCGTGAGAATGGCCATGCTCAAACTCAACCATGAGACCCTTTAAGAATACACTTGGCATGTGGACCAAGGGGAGGGAAATTATTTCATTGGATAAGATAAAAAAGCCCATACAAGGTGGCTATATGCATGCTCATAAAAGTGGGACTAACATGGCGCTAGTATTCTAAACGACCAATTGAAACAATCAATCGAGTAGTTGTCACTGTAGAATAGCCCAAGATCAAACTACGAAATGTGTTCAAGTGTGTATTTTGTCAGTGGATACCTGTTCATTGATGATGAGCCCAAGAGGAGGCCAAGTATTTTGCTTTGGACCAGATATGAATGATTAGCAATTTAAACATACATAGACGGATAGCAGAAGGACAAAATTCTAAATTATTATAGACCACATGGGGATGGGGGTACAAGTTTGATGAATGGGGATGAATCCGATCAAAAGTTCGATTAAAAATCTACTTAAACAACCAATACAACCAAATCGAAAATTAACAAACAAAATAATTAAACTATCTATAAAATTAACTATTCTAAATAACCAATAATATATAATAAAAACTTTAATTTAATAAGTTATTAAAAAAAGTAATCATATTTTTTGTTTTTTATATTTTTTTTTAAATTTTTTAAGTAATGAAAATACTAAAAGAAAATTAAAATTTGAATTCTAAACATATTTTTTGTGATTTTTTTTTAAGATAGAAAATGTTAGTACAAAATTCTAAGTATATACTTTTATTATATATATATATATATATATATATATATATATATATATATATATATATTAAAATAACTAATTATAAATTATAAAAGAAAAAAAGAAAAGAAAATAACAAAGAGTTTAGAATTGGGCCTGAATGTAGAAATCTGGGGTGCAAAAAGTAGGAATAGCCCAGACCCAACAAGGAAGGTCTGCCTGATCCTGTGCGACTGGTTGAGAAGGGTGTATCATGGGTGTGCAGTTCTGGAGTGTTGATGCTAAAAGATGATGATGCGATGAAGATCTATTGGCCACAGATTGAGGGTGCATCGTAGGACCTGGAAGGATGCATGTGTAGAATCTTAAACATTAAACAAACAGGTGGTGACAAATGTCACCACCGTGTTAATCCCTTAACCCATAATTATAAATAAAAAAAAGACAAATCAGAATAAACACAAAAAAAAAGAAAATTATAACTCTCTCTCTCTCTCTCAACTGTAGGTTCTCTCGCCTCTCTCTCTCTTGTATTCAAACAAAAAAACATCTCATTATCCATGGAGGAGGACGACAACGACACCGCAACTTACTCTGGTCTTGATTTTCTTTATAGCTTCTGAATTGTCTCCTCCTTCTGGTTGTTACTCTCTGGTTGGATTTCGTAGATTTTGAAGGATTTGGCCGGGATCTTGAAAGGGAACAATGAAACCCTAGATTCTCAACATGATGGAAACTGATGATAATGATGATGAACGGTGACAATAACAAAGGAGGAAGGCCGCGATCGAAGGAAAGCTTGTCAAATGCCTAAGACTTCTCCCAGTAAGCTCTTTCCGTTTTTTCTATTTGTATCGATTCTCTATGATTTTGTGGCTTGTGAGATTTTTTATTTGATATCTTTTTATCTTCTCCCTGCTCGGATTTTATGAGGGGTTTGTGTAAGAAATATGATGATAAAATAGGGTTTGCATGTTTTGTTGTTGTTTTTGTGAATGATTATCTCTCTTTTCTCTCGCTGAACTCTGAAGGGTCTGTATGGAACATGATGATGATGATTATATATGTGTTTTTGGTTTTTACAGTTTTCTCTAGTTTTACAATATATGTTGTTTTCTGGTTTGCTGGTTTTTTGGTTGATGCAGTTTCGATTTTGCTAGTTTTTTGGTTAATGTTGTTTCAGTTTTGCTGGCTGTGTCTTTTTGTTGGTTTTTTGGCTTGGTTTGTATGCTATCCTCCTCGGTTTTTCTTGATGGTTGTGTTCTTTTATAACAGCTGAGAAGTGGGAATTGGAGGGAAGGTTTTGGTGAATTTGAACAAAATTGGCTTGCTGACTTTGTGTTTTAGGATGCAGGTTCTGTTTTTAGTCATTTTGGTGTAAAATTTGGATTGACATGCTTGGCTTGTTTGTGTTAACAACATAGCAGTATAACAAGTGTTTTTGACTATTTTACAGAAGGCTGGGGGTAGGCTTATGCACAGGGTGACATCTCTCTAACCCTACCTATTTTCCTCTTTTATCTTTCAATGGTGCAAACTATTTGCCTTTTTGAATTTTCTGAAGGGTTTGCATATTTTAGGAAAATGATGATATATTGGAGGATTTGTAAGCTAGCTTGCTATACTTGCTACTGATCTGCTGCTATATACTTTCTAGCCGCTGCTCTTGCTAGTTTTTGTTTAGATGTTGCACTGCTGTTCGTTGTGCTTGGAAGTTTGTTTCTTGTTATTTGCTATTTCTAGTTATTTTTGTATGTCTTGTTGCACTTGCTTGGCAGTGGGATGCTGTTTGTTATTTCCTTTTTCTTTTTATTTGGCAGCTTGCAGCTGCTGTTACATTAGTTGTTGTTTGGCAGCCTTGCCCTGTTTTTGGGCTTGTGCTACTTTTGCTATTGTTTGCAGCCTTGCTCTGCGTATATTTGATGTTTTGAGCTTGCTTTTGCAGTTTGTTTTGTTGTATAGCAGTTTAAAAATATTTGCACATTTCTTTTCCCTTTTGTGAACCAAAACCCACACCTTTTGTGATTTGCAAAAGTAGGAGGAGATATCCCATGATAAAAACAAAACCCTTTTAAATTCTGATTCCAAATGCAAACCATAATGATGAGATTTCTTATTTAACAAATAATTGGTTGGAATTTTTCACATGTTGATTATTGTTAACTTTCTCTTTTTATTATTTCATGAACACGAGAATTGAATGATCGAGGCAAGGTTAAAAGACGAAGAGGCCATGGCAAGGAGTGAGGACGAATGGCTTGAAGATGAAGCAAAGAGGCTTGAAGAAACAAACATTTAATTCTTTTTTTTTGGCTTTGTAAACAACAATTGTAACTTGTGATTCAACTTGTAATCCATTTTGCAAATTGTCCAAAAATGTAACTTGAACACAAAACTTGAGTGAATTTTATGAATGAAGAATTTATTGTATGGAAATTAAACAAACTCTTGAATCTCGATTGAAAATAGCAATTTCCACTTGAATGGTTTGAATAATACTCCTCGCTTCGTAACTTGAAATTTAAGAAATCAAACATGACCTTAGTAACTTGTATCTCAAGTAACCATGCGCCTTGTCTTTCAATTCCAAACCTTTATATCATGTCCAAACCCCACTTCCACTCTCAACGAGAACCGTAACTTTGATGTCCAAACCACAAGTAACTTGTAAATGAAGCAACAAAACATGCCTTGATCATCATGAACCTTCAACCTTATTTCTTATGCCCAAATTCTGAATTCGTCAACTTAAACTTCAAACTCTCGACTCGGTGACTTAGAGATCTTAAGAAGAAAACTTGAAGTGCGAGGAGATGAAATCCCTAACTAAATGTTCTTGACCTTGAGTTATCCTTGAGGTGGGCGAAAGAAACATCTTCACAAAAACCAGGGATCCAAAACCCTAGCATCTTGACCAACAAATAGGGAAATAAACCCTAATCCAAGCTTTGATGAATTCGAGCGAGAAACAGCCTTGTAACTTGGTGAGAAAGAAATCAATGATACCTCAAAAATCCATCCCATGATCCACTAATCGAGAACCAGATTAATTTTCCTTTTACCTGATAAGAGAACTTCTAAACAAAATTAGACATAAATATGGCACAACCCTGATACTTCAAACCAAGGCGCCTTATTCCTTGAGATGCGGGATATGCAAATGACTTAGTAAAAATGATGCAAATGGGATGCAAAGTTCAAAGCCAGACAAAAGTAAAAAAAAATGGTAGGATAAATTTGGGGTACGACACTTTCATCTTGTTCAAATCAATTCAAAGATACCACAACAACGTAACGTACAATGTTGGGGAGCTGGTAACATAAAACCAATGGTTTAAAAGAAGGTAATGTCAAAAAAAACATTTTCATTACATTTTGGGCATATACAAACTACTTGATGCATATACATTATGAGTTCCATATAAATCTAGGACGTTATGCATATACACCATACATGGCATTTTTCAAACACACTTTGGGTAAAACCAATATCTTGGGGCCTTTTGTCATATTATCAAAACAAGCAATTACCTTGGTTGAAAACAGACACAACCGATAAAACTCTGATCTCATCTTTGATCTAGTTATCTAAGATTTGATCATCAAAACACTTTTCAATCATCTACCCTCTAGGTGGTGGTAGGTATGCAAATTCTTAGGATTATGTTATTTATCCTCTAGGTCGTGATAAATACGTAAGACTATTCTCGTGGAGTTTATCCTCTAGGTCGTGATGAACACACAAAACTGTTCAATCATCTACCCCCTAGGTTGTGGTAGGTGTACGAATTAGCATATTCATATTACTCATTCCCTAGGTTGTAATGAATATGAGAATCTACCTTTGTGCCATTTATCCTCTAGGTCATGGTAAACGCACAAATTCTTTAAATATTTATCCCCTAAGTTGTGATAGGTATGTAAATTTTCAGGGAGATACTATTCACCCCTTAGGTCGTGATGAATAACGTAAGCCTGTCTCTATTGTCTTTTATCCCCTAGGTCGTGATAAATGTGCAGGTTCATCCTCGTACTGTTTACTCTCTAGGTTGTATTAAACAATAACAAAATCTGCATAGTTTATTGCATCAGTCTCATTGCGGCAATGCATTATCAAAACTCTTTTTTATTCATCCCATAGGTTGTGGTGAATAGACAAAATTTGCATTATAAGCTTACTATGTTAGTCTCGAAGCGTTAGTAAGTAAACTTTCAAACTTTTGTTATTTACCTCCTAGGTTACGATAAATATGAAAAATCTATGATCTCTTTCCTAAGCATTGGCGGGTTTTCTGTGTTGTCATATCTAGGTCAGTGTCACTTTCTGTTCAAACTCTGGTAAGAGGATACATCATCATCTATGCCTATTTTTCCATACTCTTGGGAACACTAAACAATGTATCCTTATAATCGTTCGGACAAATTTTGGGGTCTTCCATTATTTAATAAACCTCTGATTCAAACGTGCGAGACCTGTGTCTTCTGGCATTAATCAATCGAAAAGCAATTAAATAGGGGTAGTTGTCATACCCAAAATTTGCTCTATTGATTTTTAACAAAATTATTCTTTGTTGTTATCTAATGTTATCATTTTTCTCTATAAGGTTTAGATTACTATGGATAAATTCATTGGGGATTTAAAACCTTAAAAAAGGGATGGGGTTTTTTTTATATGAAGGGGTTTATGGGCTTTCTAAATCAGAAAGGCCCATGTGAAGTTGATGATCCACTCGGCGTGTCGTACAATTAAAGAGAGGCGTGTATTTAGTTTCTAAGCCCGCTAAGGGGTGAGGTCCTTTCAAAATAATAGAAAGGGGTAATTTTTTTTAAGAAACCTGTTGCTACAGTTTTTTATTGGGGTGGTCCATTAAGAATTTTTGAAAGGCCCAATAGTTGGACAATTTTAGCTCATTTCAATATCTACAGCCTGAGTCCATTTCTAATTTTTACCTATTTATTGTAAAATATATTTTTACGATTTGTTAATGTTATTATCATTATTATTATTATTAATAATATGTTATTATTTATATTATTAATTATCAATGTTGACTCTTAGTCAAAATTAGGGGTGGAAACCCTAATTCGTCTACGACACCACTTCCTTCTTCGCTAAGTCAACACAATCCAAGGCGTAGAGAAACACCTACTGGTCAAATATAAACAGAAGAAACGCATATTTTATGAATCAAATCAACTAAAATTCAACCGTATCAATTACAAATCAAATTATATCAATTTATACATAATCAAATCTTTACTTGACAAATCGTCCAAAAATCATACAAACAGGATCATATGCATAATCAATTACAACAAATTAAATCTTCTAAATTAATCAATCTACTCTAAATCAACAATTTGTAACGCTAATCACAATAATATTTTCTAATCTGTCTAAAACCTAAGATTATAAATAAACCTAAAATTTCTAAAGAATGAGAAAAAAATAAGAAGAGCAAGAAGCTTGCAGCCTTGATTCTCCAACTGAAGCCATCTTCATCCAGAATATGGGTTTTAAAATCTGAAACCCTAGATCTGTGAGATTCACCAACGTCACGCCTTCATTGCTATAATCATCCAACGTACCTATAGACAAAGAGAGGAGAAGGAGGTTAGAAGAAGAAGTAGAAAACGAGAAAGGAAAATTATACGACCAGTTTCACTGCAGGAGAGGTAATCTAAAACACTTAGCTTAGAGTTCTTAATTATTGTTGAACGCTTGCATAATTGATGTTTGATTATTTCGGTTCTAGAAAATTTTGGTTTCTAAGGTTAGGTTTATAACCTAGGGTTAGGGTTCTTAGATCCTTGGGTTATGGTTATTTGGGTTGTTTGAAGATCAGGGTTAGGGTTCTTGGGTTTGTTTGAAGATCAGGGTTAGTGTTCATCGTTGTTGTGTGTTCTAGGTTTTGGTTTGATTAAGGTTCAAAGTGAACCCTTAGGGTTCTTAGGTGTTGCACCCCAAAATTTTCCCTCCCATTTTTACTCAAAACATACTCCTAGAGGTCCTCAACTTGCCCAAGGATGCCTAAGGATTGACCAGACAAATCCTCCTCCTAAGACTATGAGCCTCAAACTAGGGTTTCACTCCTCATCAAAATGTTTGAGTTCCAAGGGTCCTAAATGGTTTCCATTTCCCTAATATATTCTCAAGATCATCCATGCCATGTTTCATGCCTTGCACTACAAGTTTGCTCAGTCAACTGCTCAGATGCCTGGAAATCAACTATGTTAGGTCAAAAGTCAACTGTGACCGACATACAGCCAAACTTCAAGATTTTTGGTAAACATCAACATTTTGAGGTGATATCCATCATTTTATCAAGGGTTGATCATGATTCCTCAAGGAATGCTCCTAATTCATCAAAACTCAAAAGTTGCTAAATTAGGGTTTTTATAGGAAAAGTCAACCAAACTTTGACCAGACATAACTTTCTCATACTTTATCTTAAAT
This sequence comes from Vicia faba, assembly GCA_948472305.1. Lineage (NCBI taxonomy): Eukaryota > Viridiplantae > Streptophyta > Magnoliopsida > Fabales > Fabaceae > Vicia > Vicia faba. Next base: position 1,317,391,058 of record OX451740.1, read on the forward strand.
TTCCCATCCAATGCTCATTTTGAAGAGGATTCAACTCCCTAAAACTCATATTCATCCCTAAATTTCAAGAAATGCACTCATGAAAAGATATAAAGTCAAACATTATAGGTCATTTTCAAAAGTCAACAAAACACCTTTTGGATCAAAGCTTCTTACATGAACATGAAATAGTCAATTGAGATGAAATCAAAAGGGTTTTTTACGGGACATCATAAGATTTCCAAAAAGTCTAAGAACACCCTCTTAGAGTCAAAATTGAAAGAGATATGCATTGTCTAAGTTGGCCATTTTTGGAAATTTGCACAAAGTCAACAATGTCCAAAATTGCATTTTTTTCCAAATGGACCCAACTTTTCAAGATTGAATGTCATTCCTAACATGGTCCATGACCCATAAACCATTCCGTGCCTTATTTATTTATTTAATTTATTTTGATTTTATCTATTTAAAATTCAAATAAAATTAAATAAAATCAAAATAAATAAAATAAATGGGATGAGATTTGTTTGCATTGAATTAGAGATCATGTTTGTTGTCACAAAGCCAAACAAAATCGTGTAAAATAAAAAACAAGAGGAAATCTCCTAGTTTAGAAAGTTTGGAAGCAATTTTCAAAAGATATCAAATCTTGGATTTTTTCTAAACGTAGCACCCTAATTTGATTCACATACTTATACACAAGTATTCTCAACCCTAAGGAAGAATTCAGACGCGCAGCCTTCCTCAAGGAGTCAAACAAAGTTCCAAAAAATTTCCAAGAAAAGTGAAAATCGGATCTTTCTCTACAGTCCAATTCAAGGAGTTTTGGAGCATCAATGATCATCCACGAAGGTCCTTGAATCTTTTCCAATCGCTATCCAAGCTCGCAACATTAAGAATCTCCAGATATAAATCACAATTTGCACCCTTGTAACTTAAATTCATTTTCTTGGTTTTACATGTTTTAAATCGAATTTGATTGCATAAACGTGTTTATAATCATGCTTGGAATCTGTTTGAATGCATGGATTTGAGTTTTAGCGCAGGAACGGGCTTACACCATTGTTAGGGTTTGCAAGCTCAAAATTGGGGTTTCTTTTTCCAGGACAAATTGAAGGGGATTATGGGTACTACTGGACTCGGGACAAAATTCCTGATTGATCTCTATTATTAGTTTTGATTTATATTGCTTGTATCATATTTTTGAATAATGCAGGGTTTTAGTTACGAACAAAAATCCATAATTATAGCCTATAGTGACGGAAAACTGTTGTAGGTAAAAGCTCCCCACCTAAAACGATGGATCTATGAAGAAGGTGATGGCGTGGTGCTCATTGTTTCGTCCATTCAAACCGTTGGGGACCCACAACGTGCGCTTTTTTGACATGTGTCCATAGATCTTTGTTTGCCTTAGCTTATTTTTCTTTTCTTTTTCTTTTATTTATGTACATGAATGACAAGTAGCATAGATGGTGGAAGGCAACGCTGGTGAGAGAAGGGACCTGGGTTCGATCCCAGGTCCAGGCATCTTGTTATTTTAATTTCCTAACATACTTTGCAGGATCCCATGCGCCTCACCTTCACAAAACCATCATGCATCCTTAGATCCAACCATGGGATCATGTCAGATCCAGATCCATTACCCAACAATTCACCCCCATGGTGGACCCTCAGAGGTAGGCTTCATTGAATCGCGTGCTGGACGATTAGGCCATCAGCAAATTGGGCTTGGCAAATTCGACAACAAACCCCCAGATTACTAACAACAGCAGCAAACCCATTTTCTAAACTCTTTTAATTTTTCTTATTTTATTTTCATTATTTAGTTTAATCACTTTTTAATCACTTTTTTTATTATTTATAAAAAATCATAAAATGAAAAATCACAAAATAGAATTAGGGTTTTTATAATTAAAATTAATTTTTGAAAATTAATTATTTTAATTATTTTAATTATTTCAACATTGATTATTTTGTTAAATAAAATTAATTAGAAAATTAGGTTTAACTTGCAAATTTCAACTATTTTTCCCAATAAAAAATCCAAAAATATTTCTTTAATTAATTAGATTTTTTAGGCTTCTAATTTGTTCCCGTCTTAACTTTCGTGCGTTTATTTATTTTCACTTTATTTTCCAATTTTGTAATTGCTCCGAGATTGTAATAGTTTTAACTAGGTTTTTATTTTATTGTCGTTCATTTAATGTTTACCCCCATTCTTGGTTATGTAACCCCTCCCCGAAGCCTTGTAATATTTAGGTTTTTATTCTCACACTTTACTTTCCGCTATTATTAACTGCTTAGACTAATAGGCTTGTATGGAAAGAATAACGTTTAAAATGGTAGAAAACCCTAATTGTGCAAAGATAATCAACTGAAATCAAACACATGCACATGCTCACTCCTAGGGTTTTCCCCACTTTAGTTGCCTTCGTTAAACGGTCATGAAGTATAGGGAATTTTAGTGGTCTCCCTCTAGTCCCAAAAGATAAAAAATGACCCATTCGAATGTTGCCTCAGAAAGATCTTTAGGACTCTAGGGTAATTACTAAGGTTTCCTAACCATTGCTTCAGTGACTGTAATTGTCCCTTTGAATGTCCCTTTAACTCCAATGATTGGGGCTACCTACTCCTTAATAGTAGGATAGTTCTATCTAAAGGAAACGAGAAAACTAACAGTCTTTTTCGAGTAGGTAGAAACTCTTAAGTACTTTCTCAAAACAACAAAAATTCTTTCACACAAACACTTTCAAAACAGTTTTCAAAAACAACTTTGTCACACTCTTGAGGACAGATACAAGGGTTACCACGAAGTTAAACAAAAACTTTTCAAAACACACACAAGCAATTTCAAAATGAGCAAGTACCTAAGAGCCCATGGAAAACCATGGACAGAAAGGGTGCTAACACCTTCCCTTTCTATAATCTACCCCCCGTACTCAGAAAACTCTCGAAAAAGGTTTTTTCATTTCTTTTTCCTTTTCCTTTGTTGGATGAAATAAAAGTCGGTGGCGACTCTTGCTTACCACACATTTGCGAACAAAAAACGCAAACCAGTAAAATAGTCGGTTCTGCCACCATATCACATTAGGGTTCATAGAACCCAGATGAATATACGAAGGTGGGGTATGAATGTTTGAAGTTTCCAGTTGAATTTCAACCAAAAAACTAGGCAGAAGGGGTGGTTTGTGGTGACTTATGGTGGTGACCACTGGCCAGGAGATTTCTGGCATGACGCAGTTCAAAATCATACCCTCCTGCATTTGGGCCTGAGTTCAATATCTGAATTCAGGGTCCTACTTTCCACACCTCCTTGATTTACTTAGCCCAAACTAAATTCACCCCCTGTGTTTTATTAATTATTTTATTTTTTACTTATACTTTATTTATTTTTTATATTATAAGTAATCTTTTTATATTTAATATATTTATAAATTCTAAAATATTTATTATTATTATAAAAATAAAATATTTATTTTTCTAATCCATCCAAATATTTTTTTATTGCATTTAAATTATTTCTCTTCATGCATTAACAAGATTTTTATATATTAATACATTTAAAAAATATCTAACCAACACCGAATCTTTTTTAAAGTTTAATTAAATCCAATATGTGATACGGTGGCAGAACCGACTATTATACTGGTTTTGCATTTGTATTCGTAAATGTTGCGGTAAGCAAGAGTAGCCACAAACTTTTCTTTTATCCAACAAAGGAAAGGGTGAAAAGAACAGAAAAAGACCTTTCGATATTATCTCTGAGTAAGGGGGTAAATTATGGAAAGGGAAGGTGTTAGCACCCTTTCCATCCATAGTTATCTACGGGCTCTTAGATGCTTAGCTCATTTTGAAATACCTTGTGTTTTATGTGTTTAGAAAAGTATTTTTGAAATGCCAATAGTAAGGCAACTTGCTTTATGATAACTTTTGTATCAGTCCTCAAGAGCGTTGATAAAGCGTTTAAAAAATGTTTTTGAAAGAAGTTTCGTGTAAGTGTAAAAATTTGTTTTAAACATAACATCTATGAACTATCTACTTTTACTCGAAAGGGTTGTTCTTTTCCTATTTTCCTTTAGACAGTGCTATCCCACTATTAGTGAGTAGGTAGCCCTAGTCGTTGGATGTTTGAGGGACATCTGAAGGGACGCTTATAGTCACAAAGGCAATTGGGAAAGAAACCTAAGTAACTACCCTAGGGTTTTAAGATCATTTTTAACGAGGAAACCTCGAAAGGCTCATCGAGGGACTTATGATCTTTAAACTAGAGGGTAGCCACTAAAATCTCTCACGTTTCGAGAGTAGTGAATGTTTTTCTGAAGGCAACCAAAGTGAGGGTACCCTAGAGATGTGCATGTGCAATTGTGTTGTATTTAGTTATTTTTGTCTTTTGCATTAGGTTTGCTAGCATTTTATTTTATTCTTGCCATACAACCCTATTAATCATACATCTAAGCAGTTAATAATTTGCAGAAATTAAAAGTGCGGAAATGTTAAATCCTAACTATTACATGGCTTCGGGAAGGGGGAATTTACAAGTTCAAGATGGGGAAAAATAAAAAAAAAAGTAGTAAAAGTAAAGTACTAGTTAATCTATTACATCCCATAAGCAAGTACATTAATATGAAAATAAAGTAGAAATATCAAACGCGCGCGAAATGGAAAAGACGTCTAAACCCTAAAAAGGAAAATCTTTTTGCTTTTTTTTTGTTTTATGAAAAGAATTAAATTCAAATAAATCCTAAGTCTACTGATTTTAAAATTGAGGAAAATAAGTTAAAATAATTAACTAAATTAAATTATTAAAAGTAAAATAAAACCTAACTCTAAGTTACTTATAATTTTCTTCTGATTTTTATATTGATCAAACAAAAAAAAACAAAGTAAACAAGTGTGAATCGGCCAGGCAACAAAAGTAAACAGGAGGGGGTGCAAACTGAAATTCGTTGGGCCCTAAGCAAATAGAAACCCATGAGTTGCATTGGATCCTATGTTACTAGCTTTTGAGAGTTTATGGTGAGCTGCGTATCTGAGGCTTTCAAATCTGGATCAAATGGCGATAACTTGAGGGTACATGGTGTGCACGTTGGACCCGGGAGTATTGGATATGCATATATCATGTTAGGAAGAAATAAAATGTAAAGACCTGGGTATCGAACCCAGGTCTATCCCCGTTTGAACACTTCCTTTTTACCATCTGAGTTGTTTGTTCATTCGTTTATACAATTAAAATCATAACATTATATTAGTAAAACAAATCAGATATATATAATTCAAAACCAACACATGTGCGCTGCACAAGCCAAAAGGAAAGAGACGTCTGGGTTTTGAGATTCGAAGGAATCAGTTTCAAATGCACTAATAATGGTGGGTCATTATCTTGACATTATGGCTCGCATTTGAGGACTATAACTTGTCTAACACTTCATCATAAACACACACAAACACATTAGAACGCATAGATATGCTTAGATCAAAAGATTAAATCTCAAATTTATACCTATGGCCGGTATGCTTCGATCTTAGTTTTGGGATGCTTTAAGCATCGAGGAGGGCTGGTATTTGTTTGGACAGGAGGAGCCTGCAAAGTGTGTTTCAAATGTTGATCCCTTCGTGAGATTTTGAAAATTTGATCTGTTTTATGAGGCAGCTTCTGGTGTGTGGAACTTTGATAGGCAATCTCTTGTGTATAAGCAGTGTGTGTTTTGATAAGAAATGTATATATTATACTTATAGGGGTGTGATGGTGAACGAAAATGGCATGAATCAGCCATTAACCATGGCTTTGAAAGAAAAATCGAAAGATTTAAAAAGTTTCCCTTTTTGATGATTTTCTACCATTTTGGGCTTTGAGTGAACCTGGACAGGTTTCATCCCATTAGGTTTTCGTTTCAACTTTTCACACCTTGATTATTTCGAATGCTCCTGAGCTTTGTTCTTCGATGGCTATGAGTTCCAATTCGAACTACTCAAGGCCTCATCATTATGGCTTCTTCGATTGAGTCACTATATGCTTTAGATGTTTGATCTGAAAAAACTATCAAATCAGCCTAATCGAACTCAGTTTTTGTTCCTTTTGATCTCCTTTCCTTCAATTTGAACACCTCTTCATCTTGGCCTGTCGAAGCTTCATTTTGTTCTTTCCTTCGAACACAGTTGTGTAGGTGGTTCTTCAATTCCAACTCCCACCCTTTGCTTTTTGTCTACAAGAAAATCTTTCTTGCTCACTAGTTCATCTTCAATTGGTGAATACAGCTTATATACACCAATCGAATGGTAACCCATGAGCACCAAGACTTCACTTCAATCATCCAATTTCTTCCTCGCCTATCCAGGTACATGCATGTCCTTCGAACCATAATATCAAAGCTTTCGAATTCAACATATTCTTCTTTTTGAAGCACCAATTTAACCAACATGGCAATCGAAGCGTGCCTTCCTTGTAATGCTTCGAATAACTTACATTTCCATGGTTCAAAAGCGAACCCTTCGATGACACTCTTTACTAGCTATTCCCATCGAAGACTTCATAAAAGCCTCCTCACGCTTTCTTTAGAACTATCCTTCCTTCGATCCTAATGCTTCGTTGGCCATCAAATTAGACCGCGTACTGCTGTCAAAGCTGCTTCGACTCAAACGCTCTTAAGTATATTTTCAGCTTTCAACCTACACCTTGTTATGTACACTTCTTTTCTTTCTTTCAGTTGTTCCATTATGATGAGGCGTATAGGGTGCCATGAAAATCATTTGAAGCCCTTGCAAACCAAAATTCTTTGTGAGAAACGAAACCTTAGATGGAAATTCATTGCTTAGGAGGAGAATTTGTATGGTCAATTCTTGGTCAACCTTGAGCAATTGAGGACCTCAATGAGCGTGTCTTGAGTAAAAATAGGAGGGGAAATGTTGGGGTACAATAGTTGTCCCTGTTCAATCTTCTTAAACCTGAGGATTTAGATTGGCTTGTCTGCCTTTCGTTAATCTGAAGGTGGAAGATAATTGAACACTAGAGTGCCCAGAAATTTGCAATCACATATACATGAAGAAACATTGTTGGTTGATGATATTGGGGAATGGGCTTACAGATTCCATTTGGAGAACATGACTGAGAATTGTCAAAGATGGGCTTAAAGATGCCATCTAAAGTAGATGCTGACTTCATAAGAGGTCTCTTAGTGGGGATTTTTGTTCCTGTTGTCTGAGGAGGACTCCGTTGGGGAATGGGCTTACAGATGCCATTTGAATAACATGACTGAGAGTTGTCAAAGATGGGCTTAAAGATTCCATCTAAAGTAGATGCTGACTTCATAAGAGGTCTCTTAGTGGGGATTCCTCTTCCTGTTGTCTGAGGAGGACTCCACTGGGGAATGTTGATTTCTGTTCTTTTGCTTGAGGAAAAATCTGAAGAATAGAGTCTAGGAGCTTTAGTTGTCCATGGCTCTACTGAGGCGTTATTTATGGATGGAGAGATCAAAGTTAGTTGTTTTCTGGTCGAAATCTAGGCTTCGTAGTAACTTACTTGGGAAAATGCAATTAACTATTATCGAGAAATATATTAGAAGGAGATTGTGTAGGGCTGCTTTAGGATGAGCCCGTGTAAAGCTGCATCTGGAGATCATGAGAAGGAACTCGTATAATATTGCTTCAGGATGAGCCCGTGTAAAGCTGCATATGGAGATCATGAGAAGGAACCGATGTAAGATTGCTTCAGGATGAGCCCGTGTAAAGCTGCATCTGGAGACCATGAGAAGGAAACCGTGTAAGATTGCTTCAGGATGAGCCCGTGTAAAGCTACATTGGGAGATCATGAGAAGGAATCCGTGTAAGATTGCTTCAGGATGAGCCCATGTAAAGCTGCATCTAGAGATCATGAGAAGGACCCCATGTAAGATTGCTTCAGGATGAGCCCGTGTAAAGCTGCATCTGGAGATCATGAGAAGGAATCTGTGTAAGATTGCTTCAGGATGAACCCGTGCAAAGATGCATCTAGAGATCATGAGAAGGACCCCGTGTAAGATTGCTTCAGGATGAGCCTGTGTAAAGATGCATCTAGAGATCATGAGAAGGAATTCGTGTAAGATTGCTTCAGGATGAGCCCGTGTAAAGCTGCACGTGGAGATCATGAGAAGAAACTTATGTAAGATTGCTTCATCTGGTCGTGTAGATAGTCACCCCGTCTTGTTTAGGGACTTGATCCACAATCAGTTGTTCATAAATAGTTGCCCTGTCTGGTTTCAAGAATTAATCTGGAACTTGCTTTTGTTGGTCGTTGAGATAGTTTCCCTGGCTTGTTTCAGGAATTAATCTCTAACCTAAGAAAAAGAAAGATAGTTTCCCCGTCTTGTTTTGGGAGTTAATCTTTAATATGTAGATAGTTGTCCTGGCTTGTTTCACGTATTAATCTATAATCGGTTGTTCACAGATAGTTGTCCTGTCTTGTTTCAAGTATTAATCTGGAACTCACCTTTTGCTGGTTGTAGAGATAGTTTCCCTGGCTTGTTTCAGGAATTAATCTCTGACCTAAGAGAAATAAAGATAGTTTCCCCATCTTGTTTCGGGAGTTAATCTTCAATATGTAGATAGTTATGATGTCTTGTTTTAGGTATTAATCTACAATCGGTTGTTCACAGATAGTGATCCTGTCTTGTTTCAAGTATTAATCTGGAACTCGCCTTTTGTCGATCATAGAGATAGTTGCCCTGGCTTATTTCAGGAATTAATCTTTGACCTAAGAGAAATAAAGATAGTTTCCCCGTCTTGCTTCGGGAGTTAATCGTTAATATGTTCGTGTAGATAGTTGTCCTGTCTTGTTTCAGGTATTAATCTATAATCAGTTGTTCATAAATAGTTGTCTTGTCTTGTTTCAGGTATTAATCTGGAACTTGTTTTTTTTTAAATTGATGATGATATTCTCCTGTTGACCTTTCCTGAAAAGGTAAAGAATTATCTGTATGCAATGTCATGATGCATGAAGTGCATTGGGTAATGATGTTCTCAAAATAAATGAGATTGTGATATATGCATTTGTGCCGCATATGCTATGATGTTTGTAAAATGATTTAGGAATGCAATGTATGAACATATCGGTTGTTCTATTGCAGTGTTGTTGAACTGGGGAAAATAAATCTGTGGGAGTTGCTGGGGATAAAGAATGTAAGTCTACAAATTTTGTTGAAGTTGAAATGCTGGGAGACATATTTCTGTTGTTAGAGAAATAAACTCTGTTGGGGAAGGGAAACTGCGTAAACTTCCTGGGGGTTTTTATGAAGCCATGTTGGGGAATCCAAGAAGTTTGTGAACCAGGCTAAGGAATGTCGGGAAAATAATTGGAGATCATTGCTCTGCAAGGGATATCAAAAACTTTGACATCATTAGACTGTAAACTGAGGATATGGCAGTGACTTTGTAGTAGGATGTCTCTGCTTTTGTGCTTGCTGGAGAAAGTATTTGCGGGGAATTTATGACTTTGTGAAGATTACCTTATGGAGATAATATCATGTAATTGGCTTTGTGGGGGTCCGTGGAGACTTGAACATACCTCAGCTTCTAAAGCCCGTGGTGAATGCTGACCAAGGCGATAAATATTCACTGATAGACAAGTGACGAGATGATTGGACATAGTCGTACGCCTTAATCCCTAACTTTTTCCTAGATTGTCCTTTCATATTTTCAGTCCACCGAGATACCCTTTTTTTCCCAAGCCGCATTTCCAGGTTTTTGACTTGACGGATGTACAGTTTAAATCATATGTCCATAATTTTGCCCGAACTCTTTTGGTTCACTGGGATGACCTTATTTTTCCTAGGCCAGTCAACCTAGAGGGTCTTTTTTCATGTGTAGTATTTTCTAACTACGTCCACATTCATCGGGTGCAGATAATTGTCATTGCCCATAGCAATAAGTGTTGCAACATTGCCAGAAAATGTTTGCTTGATCATTCGTGATCCTTTATTGGAATGCATGTTTAATGCCCTAAGTGATTCAGATGGAGATCTGCCCCTGGCTATTTGGAACTCTTAAGAGATTCCTTTAATTTTGACTCGACTTCCCCAGATCAGCTGGGCACCATGCCATGCCCCTTGATTATGAAAGGCCTATTATTGGAAATGTCTTCCCATATGAGGTGATTTTGTTCATTGAGAGGGTTTTTGTTCATTGAATATTCGTTGTATGAATTTCTCTGCTGTTAAACAATTAGTCATATGCAAACAATGGTATTTAAAAAATGCAAAGCTTATATCTGCCTTGAAGTTTGAAAAATGTATTTTTAGTAAACGAACATAATTTTGTAAGAATATGAATGCAACTTAGGATTTATAGTAAACCTTGCAGGAGTCAGGATAATCTTTCTAACAGTGTGCTTTCGAACTAACCCTTGCTTCAACTAGTACTTTTAAGGGTTGTAGTGTGGCCTGGTTCACGGTTTAAGAAACAAAGGATAAAGGCTTGACATTTATTTGTACCCAACCTGTTCTTCGTGATGTTCTTCAATCCTATACTCAGTTAACTGTGCGTTTAGATCCCAATTGAGTTCTAGAATCTTGGCACCGATATTCCGATAATGGTTCGGATACTGAAAGTTTATTTGAGAATGCATTCATTTTTGCACCCTTTTATTTTTGTTGAGGATTTGCAGAGACCTCTTTTATTGAATTTATTATCCCTTCCTTTTTCCTGAACTGTTTCTTTTGTAATTACAGTCAGTGGGATGCCCCCATTTTTTTTCTTAAGTCTCCTTCATCGGTTTTGACTTAGTGGGCTTTTCTTTTGAGAGATAATGACTTCCTATTTTAATCATTATGTGGAACCATCACCATCTTTTGATTTGGAAGGATACTTTCGACACTACTCATCATGTACGAAGAGAAAGCTCGCGATTGAATGCACCATTGAATTAACTGAGAAACTACCCTGCCCTAGGTTATGATTAAGGGTTTGAATTTGCATGAAAAAGAAAACTCCTACTTCTTAGGCTCAAAATAGGTTGACTAGGGATTATATTCTTTATAACTCCACTGTTTAGGATTTGAAGAAACGCCTATACATCATCAGCAAGGTCTGTTCAAAAGCACACTTTATGAGATTATGGTATCGTTTTCATCATCCTCCCTCTAAAGGCTTATAGGTTTTGATCGAGAGTTGAATATCACCAAAAGGAAGTAAAAGCACAGTTTAAGTATAATGAACACGAATGAATTAATTCAAGACAAACATATGCAATGCATTAATGAAATAACAAAGTTTGACATAAATAAGTGTTCGAACAAACAAAAGAAAATTACAATTGAAAATTCTAATGAACAAAAAGCCTTTTCGTCTGAACTTGTCACTTTAGATGATGTGCCTTTGAGGGATGGAAGAAGAATTCAGTCTGACCATCTTGTGTGAACTCCAACACTCCTTCGTAGATCAAGTCTTGAATCTTATTCTTCAACGTCCAACAGTTATTAGTGTCATTTCTGTGATTGTTGGAGTGGTACGCACACCTTGCATTTAGATTGTACATTGGAGAGGCGATGTTGGGATTCTGAGGAGGATCCTTCAACGTAACCAACTTGGCTTCCAACATGTGTTGCAATGCTTGAGTCAATGACACGTTGATTTCGGTAAAGCGTCTTTTAGATGTATTTCGCTTACACTGATTACCCTGTGTAGCCGTAGAAATGTTCAAGACGATTGACTAGACTTTATACAAATAAAAAAATAAAAGTCGCCACCGCGCGTTATTGTTTCCAAAGGAATGGGAAAAGAGCGAATAACCCAAAAAAGAGGGGGAAAGATTCAAGGTAAGGGGGTTGGTTATGGAAAGGGAAGGTATTAGCACCTTAAACATCTATGGTACTCTGCAGGAACCTCTTTGTAAAATCTGTATATTTTGGCTATAAAATGTGTTAGATATAAAATGGATGGTGGAGGTGAGAAAAGAAATATTTTTTTAATGATTTTTGCACCCGTCGCGGTTGCGAACCTTTAGTGCCTACGTACCACCTTTCATGCAATAGGGGATCAAGATACACGTAGTTCCTCTTTTAAAAATTTGAAACATAAGTGTGTTGGTTAATTTTAAGAGATAAGACATCATCATCATTGTCCGTATGGAAAACATACTTACTACCCACAATCATGAGAAAGGAGAATTTGCATCTTCTCAAAGTGGAGGATATGGCTTGGATTTTAAAATCAACAATGCCTCACTCAACACCCAAGTGGAAAATATCTCACTTTACTACATATTGTAGAAGTATAGTTGTTTGCATCACTACAAAGATTGACAAGAGTATAATCTTTTGAGAAAAGTTTTAAAGATAAAAGCCGAAGTGGCAAAATGGTTTGAAATGAGATTGGTTGACTTTTAGTCTTCTCACAAAAATGTCAAAGTATTATTAAATTGATCGGGGTTTATTTATGAAAAGATTTTGAAAATGCATGGACATAAGTCCAAGTTTATTATGAAAGTGGTTCATAATCAAAAAAAGGGTTTTCAAAAGGAGGGAGAAGATTTTTGAAATTAAAGAAGATGGGAGGAGAAGAAGAGGCTATCCTAAAGCATAAGATAAAAGTTAAGGATAAAAACCATCTAACCAACAAGAAGCCAAAACTTGACATTATGAGCCAAGATAGAATTCCCATTCTTTGGGTTGAAACCAAGCAAGCAAAGATACTAGACCTATTCAAATGTATTAAATCTTCACAAAAATTGGGCAGAGTAACAACTATATACGGGTGAATTCCAGATTACAGACAAAGTATGCAATCACAAAAATACCTACACAAAAAAACAAACAAGCAACCCAATGTCTTGAGGTAAACCTAAAGAGCTCCAGACAAAATAATCATATAAGATTACAAGGTCTTCAAGATAGGCCAAGTTCTAATCCTAAGTCCAAGAAAAAGTCCACTGCTCCATCATGCCAAGGATAGTAACCAAATAGTCCAAGAACCATTAAGATTTTTTTAGGGTTTAAGTTGGTTATTAAGTATCTTAGGAAAAGGAAAAAGAAAAGCTCAAGTGAGCAAAGTAAAAATGACAAGAAAATAAATTCTCAAATGAGCAAAGATGAAAATGGCATGAAATGTAAATGCTAGAAAAATAAACTAAATAGTGCATAAAGCATAAAAGAATAAAAGTATAAAATAAAAAAAGTCAATAATTAGTGGTTAGTTGGATGACCATCTTGAAACTTGCATTTGGAACTCATTAGAGGATTGGTAGAACCAAAGCCTCCACACAACAAGTTGCATTTGCTTTTTGTCAAGTATATCACCCATTTGGAATTCTCATAAGTACTATTTAATGATCAACGCTGTTTAAGTGATCCACGTTAACCAAAGGTGTTGTAGATCCATTAGAGGATTGGTAGAACCAAAGACTCCATACAATGAATCTCATGTTTTTGGATCAAAGAGATCAAATTAACATACTTGGGCTTGCAATCATAAGTTTGGGCCACGAATGATCATTTATTCGAATCAGGACAAAATTTAGTGCTATGTTAAGCAATCGTAAGTCGACTTATATAGAAGTCGCACCTATTTTAAGGCCGGTTATTAGCAATCTATGCACCACTTGTTTTGAGACATGATATAGAGATCATGCTCCAACAACATTTAGTGCAAAAAGAAGGGGATGAGATGAAGAGGAATTAGGGTAAAAAGGAAAACCACATTTGGATTAATATTTAATCAAACTATTATTAAAATCATCCATCCATTTTTGTGGAGTTAAACTCAACACCATGGATCCAATGATGTTAATAAAGTCATGACCAAAAAAATCAACCCAAGACAGCCAGAAAATATTCACAAAATGATATAATATTTAATATATATTAAAGGATGGAAAATGTTAAAATAAACTAAAAATAATAATGGAGAAAATATCAATAATATTCAAATTAATCATGAAATGAAAAATAAAACCATAGAAAAATCAGAAATGGGTCCAACTATTTTTATAAAAATTTTTGGAATTTTTAAAATTCAAAAATGATTTTTAAAAATTAAAATAAATAGGTAAAATAAAAAAAATGCTAAAAAAAATAGTAAAGTCAGAAACAAAAATAAAATAAAGTCACCAATAATTGTCATAATGTTATTGGATCATTCCATAATTTTTTCAGAATTAAAAAATGTGTAAAAGTATTTTTAAACATTTTAAAAAAATAAAATAAGTGTAAAATTCATAAAAAATACCAAAACACAAAACAATTTGTGAAAAAATAAAAATCAGAAAAAGAATAATCAAAAATATTTTTCATAATTTTTTCAGATTTTTTGGACTAAAATTGAATTTTCTATGATTTTTTGAAATTTAAAACAATTAAAATATAAAAATCAGAAAAAGCAAATAAAAGATAAAGATGTGGACCATTGTATGAGAGTCAAAACGCGTTAGTAATCAAATCCAAAGGATTTGGCGCGCTGTGCATATCATAGTCTTTACTGAATAATGTACTAAATCAATAAATAAATCAGAATTTGAAAATACCAAATGTCACGCTTTCATTGGTTAGAAGATGACACGTTGGTCATCTTCAACCTCCAGCCCTTAGAATTGCAGGTCTCTCTAACTGTAAAATTAGAAGTTCAGACCTATGCCATTCGCTTCGTCTCTTCAAGACGAAGACAACCAAATCTTTGCGACAAATTTATATAAACTCTAACTCAAGCAATTTGGAAAGAATGTTTTGAAAGGGGATTTGAAAATTCATGATCAAAACGTGCTTCCAGATGAAAGTAACTGTTGTGACTAGAACCAGGGCAATGAGAGCAACACAATGATACCAAAGTTTTAAAGAATTAATGAAAGAATACCTATTGAAGTTGAGTTGTAGAGCTCTGAAACTGGACTTCTATGGAGCAATGTAGGGCACGATTCTTGAATGTAAATGTATGGTTAGGTTCAGGGAAGATCAAGGAAGATGAATTGATGGAGAAAATGGATTGAAAAAGGCTTGAGAATAGGATTCGAAGTAGTTGAATTCTGAGTTGTGAAGCAAGTTTGGAAGGGTGATTCTAGCTATCTAAGCTTGGGAAATTGAATGGGGGATGACCCTCTATTTATAGGGAATCAAATGGAATGTTCAAGCGTGTGGAATGATGCAAACTGGAGGGAAATCGTGTGAACCTAATACACGAGCAAAGTGTGATCTGATTGCATCAAAACTCATCAAATCCTTGCGTTTCAAGGCTCTAATCCATTTTGGCAACTTGTTTAAACATGTTTAGATCACAAACGCATGCTAATTTGATGTTTAAAGGCCAAAACATGGATTTCAAATTCTGACTTATTGTGAAACTTCAATTCCAAGTTACCAAGTTCTGACCAATGGCATTTTCTCCTCAAGAGGTCTCAGGGCAAAATTCTTGATGCTTTGGAAAGATGAGGTAACAAGCTTTGCAATGGAAAAAGAATGGAATCAAATGGATGCTTGAGCTGAAAATTACATGGAGTCAAAGTTAAAAAAAAACGGGTTGACTTTCCATACTTAGAAATATTTAAAATTCTTCTTTAGAAATGACCCACAATCTCTTGCATCCAAACATGGCCTTGCACTTAGAATTTGCTGTTGATCAAAAAAGATGGAATGAAGTAGACCTCCTGAATGACATTTTGAAATTTGAACCACTCAAAAACTCCAAAAATTGAGCAAGTTATGACTTGTTGAAGTTGGCCAAAAATCATGAAATGACCTATAATCTTTTGCATTCTTAAGGCAACTTCCATCCATTTTTTCCACTTTTCACATAGAAGAAGGAATGAAGTACACATCCTTAGGATCATCATGAAAAAATAATGGGCTCAAGGTGATAAAAATTGACCAAGTTATGATCACTTGAAATCATATATGGAAAAATGGGGATTCATCTGGGTGACTTATAATCTTTCTTCTTCATCAAGTTTCTTCCACATGAAAACTCTTTGGAACTTTTGAAGTAATTTGTTGGTAACTCTTTGAAGAGAATAAGTTTTTTGGAATCACTCAAAAATACCAAAAGATGAGCAAGATATGCCCCTTTGAAGTCCAAAACCCTAGCCTCTAGATCAAGAGAAAGCTTGGTGGAACTTTGCAAAGTTTGAACAAACTTTTTGTGCCAATATTCTTCCTTTGTGAATAGAGATTGTTGAGGATGATGATAAGGACTCATGGCCACCAAAACTATTTTCATACCAATTTCAAAACAACTTCATGGTGAGGTTTTACTTTCTCAATCTTTTACTAGGGCATTGAAAGAAACTCATGAACCCATGATACAACTTGCTAATCCTCATTGTATTTGTTAATTTATAGAGAAAATCAAAGAAAAATACCATTGATCACCAAAGAAAACAAGTTAAGGTGCTTGGTATTTCCTCAAAAAGCAAAGCTAAAGATAGGGAGAAGAACCAAAAGCCCTAATTTGATTTTGTGGTGATTGAAACAATATGGTATGATGAAGGGATCTTAGGGGCAAAAATTGGGGTACAACAGCTGCCCTTATTTAAGTTTCTTCTATCCGGAGATACGATGTTTTAAAAAAAATCTTTGTGTCGACGTGATCGAAGACACTTAAATAGAAAACAAACACTGTTTTTGGCCCTAAGATGCCATGCAAATGTTTATGTATATGAATGCACATGAATGGAACAAAAGAGACGCAAAGTAGCATTGGATATGTGACATGAAATGTTGCCACAAAATAGCAATCCCACCAGGAAAATAAATCACTGGTAAACCACAAGAAAAGAATCAGAGAGGAGGATAAGAAACATTGTCGTTCATTGCTGATGTACTACCAACGTTCACTGAAGATAGAAAGAGAAAATATAACATATCACCGCTGTTCACTAACGATGAACTATCAACATTCACTGAAGATAGCAAAAAGATAAGAAACACCGACGTTTACTTTCGATGTACTACCAACGTTCACTGAAGGTAGAAAGAGAAAATATAACATATCACCGCTGTTCACTAATGATGAACTATCAATGTTCACTGAAGATAGCAAAAAGATAAGAAACACCGATGTTTACTGCCGATGTACTACCAACGTTCACTGAAGGTAGAAAGAGAAAATATAACATATCACCATCGTTCACTGACAATGAACTATCAACGTTCACTGAAGATAGAAAAAAGATAAGAAACACCGATGTTCACTGCCGATGTACTACCAACGTTCACTGAAGGTAGAAAGAGAAAATATATCATATCACCACCGCTCACTAACGATGAACTATCAACGTTCACCGAAGATAGCAAAAATATAAGAAACACCGACATTCACTGCCGATGTACTACCAATGTCCACTGAAGGTAGAAAGAGATAATATAACATATCACCGCCGTTCACTGACGATGAACTATCAACATTCACTGAAGATAGAAAAAAGATAAGAAACGCCGACGTTCACTGCCGATGTACTACAAACATTCACTGAAGGTAGAAAGAGAAAATATAACATATCACCTCCGTTCACTGACGATGAACTATCAATGTTCACTGAAGATAGCAAAAAGATAAGAAACACCGACGTTCACTTTCGATGTACTACCAACGTTCACTGAAGGTAGAAAGAGAAAATATAACATATCACCGCCGTTCACTGACGATGAACTATCAATGTTCACTGAAGATAGAAAAAAGATAAGAAACACCGATGTTTACTGCTGATGTACTACCAACGTTCATTGAAGGTAGAAAGAGAAAATATATCAAGTTTCCCCAAGATTCTAGTATTCTGCCAAGAACGGGTCTCAACTTCTTCTTTAACCAAGGTACTCTGCTTGGAAAGGGTAATATGTAAGTTGTCTCAAATAAAGAGAATTCCACTCATTGTCAATGGAAATTGAGAAGAGGAATGACTTTATAGGGAAATGCCACGATATTCCTACTGAGGAGATAAAGTCTTCCCTTGCAAAATAAATGCACAAACCAAAACTCCAAGTTCGCAAAAATCCAAAGTGAATAATATTGTCATGCAACCACAAATCCAAATCAGAAATAAACTAGAGCAAGACGGCCAAAGAAGATACATCCTTTGAGAAATAAACTCAATGGGGGAAAACCAAATTCAACTGAGCAAATAACGCTGTAGGAAAGGTCAGAACATAATGCTCATGAATGATGGTTTTTAGAAAAGCATGATGTATGTATGAATGTATGAGAATATGTTGGTAAAAGGATACATAATTAGCCCAAACTAAACCAAACCGCCTCAGTTACTAACAATAATAGGCTAACTTCAATCAGAAAGATCAATCCAAGAAAAGTAAAAACAACTGCGGAAACCAAACCCACTGCCTGCCTTAACTTTACTGAGGAGAAACATAATCTGAATGTAGCCGAATCAAACAAATATCAAGATAGGACATCCTTCTTCCGATTTCATCGGAGAAAGCAATTTTTCTCAAAAGCAACATGCCTACTGGAGATTGCGAGACAAAACTCAAATAAAGCAGACTGACACCGACACAATCGAACTTCACTGGGGAATTCAAACCTAACTCCCTAGAGAAAAATTTCATCACGAATGCTCATTCCATATAGGAGATTCCCCGGGATAACCTTCCTGGGAAACCAAGAAGTCAATATTAGTGCTAAAACTTTCGTCATATAAGGGAAAACTTGCTGGGGACTCCGAGACGAAAACTTCTGATCACGCAAACCTAAAAAGAACCGAGACTCAACTGGGGATAGTGGGGTCACAAACCCAATACTGCACCTTGTGCACATTGGTATTGTTTTCTAACTATCTGAGAAATACACAAAGACCGTGCACTCCAGCAAAATGACCTGAGAAAATTTCCATGGAGTAAATCTTAAAACAACCAGAGTTTGTTCATTCTTGGGACCACCATTCTTGTTGTCATTGTTTCATCACAAATCCCAAAGTAAATTGAATTGTAAAGATCTATCTTCTCTTTGAAAAGTCAATTTTGCTTTTTAATCCTTTTGCTTTAACAGTTATTATCAGTAATAAATGATGTCTTTGGAAGCTAAATAAAAATAAGAACACAAAAAATTGGGAAAAAGCTCGAATTTCATTAATAGAATGGAAGTCTGCGAATGGTGAGACTCCATGGATGATTACAAATTTCGGGAAATGGTAATATATAATGGAAAAGATACATGGAGATACAATGACCACCATCCCCCTAACAACTTTTGAAGTCCTGAACAGTAGCTTTTGTTGAAGTATGGTGAGGATTCGAGAAGATTGTTGCTTCAACGATCAAGTCTCGTCTGACGTAGTTACTTGCCAAGAAATTCCCTAACTTTTGCCTAAGCTGCCCTTGCGGGTTTTCAACTTAGCGGGAAATTTATTATGTTTATGTCTCTAATTTTTGCCTAGACTGCCCTTTCGGGTTTTCGGCCTACCGAGACGCTCTTTTTTGCCTAAGCCGCCCTTTCGGGTTTTCAACTTAGCGAGCTGTTCTTTTATTTCTTTAGGCGGAGTATTTCTTGACTGAGTCAGCATTCATGGGGAGTGGGAACTCCTCGCCATCCATAGTTTCAAGAATTAATGCACCACCAGAGAAGGCTCTCTTGACGACATACAAGCCTTCAAAATTCGGAGTCCACTTGCCCCTAGAATCAGTGTTGAAAGACATGATCTTCCTGAGCACGAGGTCACTTTCTCTGAATTCATGAGGTTTGACCTTTTTATCAAAAGCTTTCTTCATTCTTTTCTGATATAATTGCCCATGACATAAAGTTGTCATTCTCTTCTCTTCAATCAAATTCAAATGGTCAAACCTGTTCTGAACCCATTCAGCCTCTGTCAATTTGGTTTCCATTATCACACGCAATGAGGGAATCTCTACCTCGATAGGGAGTACAACTTCCATTCCATACACTATAGAAAACGGGGTTGCTCCTGTTGAAGTGCGAACAAACGTCCGATATCCATGTAGAGCAAAAGGGAGCATTTCATGCCAATCCTTATAAGTAACAACCATTTTCTGGATAATCTTCTTGATATTATTATTAGCAGCTTCAACAGCCCCATTCATCTTTGGCCTGTATGGAGATGAATTGTGATGGACAATCTTGAATTCTTTGCATAGTTCACTCATCATCTTATTGTTCAAATTCGAGCCATTGTCAGTGATGATTCTGCTCGACACACCATACCGGCATATAGGATTGTTTTTGATGAAACGCACAACCACCTGTTTGGTAACATTGGCATATGAAGAAGCCTCTACCCATTTGGTAAAGTAGTCAATTTCTACCAAGATGAAATGGTATCCATTTGAAGCTTTGGGTTCTATCATCCCTATCATGTCAATACCCCACATAGAGAAAGGCCATGGGGAGGAAATCACATTGAGAAGTGTCGGAGGTACATGGATCTTATCTGCGTAAATCTAGAATTTATGGCACTTCTTTGCAAATTTGTGACAATCAGATTCCATTGTCAACCAATAATAACCTACGCTTAGCATCCTTTTAGCCATTGAATGTCCATTAGCATGAGTTCCAAATGAACCTTCATGGATCTCATGCATCAACATGTCTTCTTCGTGTCTATCCACGCATCTGAGCAAGAGCATGTCAAAATTCCTCTTGTATAACACATTTTCACTGAGGAAGAAACTGCCTGCCAACCTTCTCAGTGTCTTTCTATCTTTCTTTGACACACCAAACGGGTATTCCTGAGTCTTAAGAAAATGTTTGATATCATAGTACCAAGGTTTTTCATCTGCTACTTCCTCTGTCGCAAACACGTGAGCGGGCCTATCTAGTCGTTGAACTGTAATTCGGGGTATATCATTCCAAGCATTTACTTGGTACATGGAAGCCAGAGTTTCTAGAGCATCTTCCATTTGATTTTCATCTCTAGGATTGTGATGGAATTCGACTTTATTGAAGAAGGGTAGTGTGATCGGTGGATTTAGAACTGACTGTTTTTAGCTGGTATCGCGAATTGTCGCGGTAAGCAAGAGTTGCCACCGTCTTTTATTTTCTCCAACATGGACAGGACAAAAGCACAGCAAAATTCCTTCTGAGATAGTTTCTCGGTTCGGGAGGTAGATTTATAGAAAGGGAAGGTGTTAGCACCCTTTTTATCCATGGTTATCCATGGGCTCTTAGATACTTGCTCATTGTGTTTTCAAAATTTGTTTGCTTTTCAAGTGTGAGTGGGTTTGAAAAAGTTTCGTTTAAAGATTTCAGATCGACTCTTGTATCAGTCCTCAAGAGTGCTTGAAAAATTGTTTTGAAAGCCTTTTGAAAGTGTCAGTGTGAAAAGAGTTTTGATTTGTTTTTGAATAGAGCAAGTATCTATGAGTCATCTACCTACCCTAAGGAATTAGGCTGTGTAAATGTCCTTTAGGTAGTGCCATCCCACCATTGAGAGGTAGGCAGCACCACCGTTGGAGGTGTTCGGGTCAATTCGTTTTTTAGGGACAATGTGGTCACCAGAGCAACAGTAGGACACCTTAGAAGCTACCCTTATGCCATTGATCCTTTTTTTATTCTGAGGCAACCGTTTCGAGGCAACTGGATCATGGACATAAGGACTTACTAAAACATCCTATACTCGACGACCACGTTTCGAAGGCAAGGCAACAGTGAGGCGTACCCTAGAAGTGGTGTGTGAATTTGTGTGTTATTTTCAGTTTAGCATTTATCTTTTGATCATGGCATTGTGAGCTACGCTTGTTTTTAATTAGCATGCATTCTTTCATACAAGTTAACAGTTAAAAGGGGTGCGGAAAGTAAATTGCGGAAATGTAAATCCTACGCTATTACAAGGCGCGGGTCTATACATCGCCAAAAATTACAAAGACCCGTTTTTTAGTAAATGAGTACGGAAAGTAAATAAAAACAGTAAAGTCCTAATTACTATTACATGTCCGGAACAATTACATAATAATCAAATAAAGTAAAATGTGCGCGAACAAGTTAATCGGGAATGTCTAAGGGTGTTGACCTTTTTTAGAAAAGAAAATTGATTTCTTTGTCTTTTTGGTAATTAAATGAAATTAAAAACTAATTAATGACTAATTAATTATTTTAATTAAAAGAAAATATTTTTTTGTTTTTTATGTTTTTATGAAATAAAATAGAAAGAGAAATAAAATTCTAGGTTAACCTAAATCTAAATCTATTTTAATTATTAAAAAGAAGGTTAAAATTGCCTAATTAAAAACTAATTCAATTATGGTTTATTTACAAAATAAAAATAATAATAATAAAAGTGTTAATTATATATTTTTTGGTTTTTTATGAAAATGGTTAATTGATTAATTGTTAATAATAAAAATAAAATAAAAAAAGGTCAAAAACAAATAAAAAAAAAGAAGTAAAAACCAAGGGGGTGTGGGCCAAATAGGAGGGTGCAAGACTAAAATTGTGGCCCATTTGAGGAAGCCACGTTGACTTTCCTGGATCACCTACAACATGCTTGACTCCAGACTATGGTGCTCCCTGCTTTTTGTCCTTTGGATCTGCCTTGAAGAAAACTGGCTTGTTGGATCTATAGGGCTTATGATGAACCTTCCTTGGAGCGCTGCCCAGGAAAGTCAATGAAAAAATAATATGGGAATTGTAAGGGGACCTGGGAATCGAACCCAAGTCCCAAGGATGGCATGACACGTTCCCAGCCACTGAAGCACTTTGTTGCATTTGTTAATAAGATGAAAAACAAATATTATATAAAGCAAAAGCCAGTAATGTTGAAAAACAAAAAAATGCCCGCGTGGATTTGAATGCACCAACGCCTGCTTGCCACGTCTGTCGTCTTCTACCTTTTCTTCAAAATAACAAACATATAGCGGGGGTTTTAAACCCCCACAAAATACAGCCAAAATGAAAATAGCGATTAGCTCCTCGTGAAGCATAAATTAGGCGCGATAGGTCCGTTTGATTCGTCTTGTTCTTCTCAATTCAACCATGGGTGTTTGGAACCCTGATTTTATAGTATAGGGAAACCCCCAATTTTAAACCTTGAAAACCCTAAAATACTTTAATGGTAAATCACGATTTAGCGCGTTAGAATGCAATTGGATTATCCTATTAGCTTCAGAAAGCCCCTGACAATATAAAACAATAAAAAAATGGATCAAATGCTTATGGAATGTGATATACAGTTTTGAGAAATGGAGCAAACCGAATGAGGTCTATGGCACGATTTCTTGAGTGATTGTGCTTGGTTCTGATTGCCAAAGGTTCCTAGGGATACCAGGAGTGTGTTTTGATTGAAAGGGAGGTTTAAAACAAGCTGCAAATAGGTTTACAAATTTGCTTTTTTTTCTTGAAAATTTGAAATGTGTTTGGCCGTTTTTGGGTGTTTCTAGGTCGTGAATCCTTTTGTGATAGCTTGCACATATGTTATGTAAAGAGTTTCAATCAGAGTTAAGTGCCTTGAAGCCTTGCATTTTATGTTTAAGATTTTGCCATAACCTCCATTGAAACACTTTCCATTTTTGTGTCAAAATTTGAATTCTTGCTTAGAATAGCCCTTTGCACTAATTTGGAATGGTCATGATGGTGTATCAAAGTAGTTCAATACAAAATATATCCCCTAATCAACTTCTTTGATTTTTATTTGATTTTAAAAGATTTAAAATGAATTAAATCAAATAAAATTAAATAAAAATGGAAAAATTAATTTTAAATCTTGAAATAATTTGTGGGACACGTGGGAAGCATGGCCAAGCTGAAACAAGTGGAAAAAGTGGGCCCCTTTTGTCAAAAATGAAGTTTCAAGGATAATTGACTTTGGCCATTTCACAAAAATTTCCCAATTCTCCAATGCATATCTTGCTCAATTTTAAAGCTATGAACATGTTCTTGGACATTTTGGAAAGTTCTTGAAGTCCTCTAACCAATGTCTTTGGTCCCATGTCATTTTGATTTACCAATCTCAAGTTATGTTCTTTGACTTAAAGTGCCTTTTTGTTGACTTTTGAAAATGACCTATAATGTTGAAATTGATAACTTTTTGTGAGAGCATTTCTTGGACTTGGAATGTGAAGATGAGTTGTAGGAAATGTCTTCCCCTTCAAGATGAGCATTGGATGGGATTTTTCTGATGAACCATGAAAAAGTTATGCCTTGGTCAAGTTACAGTTGACTTTTCAACTGTCCAAAAATAGAAACTTTTGACACCTTGATGATTTTTGAGCCATTCTTGTGAAATCATGGTCAAGACTTGACCAAATGATGATTGTGGCTTCAAAATAAGATGTTGACCAAAAATTTTGACTTTTGACTGCCAAATGACCATTTTGCCCCTACAGTTGACTGTGGAGCAATTGGGGTTTTTGACTGTGCAACTTGACCTTGTGAGCCCTGAAACTTGACATGTAGGTGCTTGACAATGTTTATGAGCATATGGGACTTGATTGAGCCCTTGAAAACCTCAACTTCCTTGCAGGAACCAATACCCTAATTTTGACTGTGTTAGGAGAGTGGTTGACTTTGCAGCCCCTTGAGTAGACTTTGAACCATTTGAGGAGGATGTTTGCCAAAACTTTGAAGAATATGGGAGGGAAAATTTTGTGGTACAACAGTTGCCCCTGTTCAATCTTCTTAGACCTGAGGATGTAGATTGGCTTGCGTGCCTTTCGTAATCTGAAGGTGGAAGATGATTGAACACTAGAGTGCCCAGAAATTTGCACTCACATAGTAGCATGTCAGCAGTGTGATGGCGGGAATGGGCTTACATATGCCATTTGGAAAGATGATGGATAGGGGGATGGGCTTATAGATGCCATCTGGGTGTCGATCGCGTAAGAGATTCCTTAGCGAGAACTTGCGTACCTGAGAAAGAAAATAATTACCTGGCCTGTTACAGGAGTTGATCTTCAAACTCTTTATGTAGATGTGCCCTGGCTGGATACAGGAATCGAATCTTTAAACTCTTCAGACGTGCCCTGGCAGGATACAGGAATCGAGTCTGGAATCAGTCATCAACAGATACACCCTGGCAAGATACAGGAATCGGATCTTCGAACTCTTCAGACGTGCCCTGGCAAGATACAGGAATCGAGTCTGGTAATGTAGTCGTCAACAGATACACCCTGGCAAGATACAGGAATCGGATCTTCGAACTCTTTAGACGTGCCCTGGCAAGATACAGGAATCGAGTCTGGTAATGTAGTCGTCAACAGATACACCCTGGAAAGATACAGGAATCAGATCTTCGAACTCTTCAGACGTGCCCTGGCAAGATACAGGAATCGAGTCTGGAAATGTAGTCGTCAACAGATACACCCTGGCAAGATACAGGAATCGGATCTTCGAACTCTTCAGACGTGCCCTGGCAAGATACAGGAATCGAGTCTGGTAATGTAGTCGTCAATAGATACACCCTGGCAAGATACAGGAATCGGATCTTCGAACTCTTCAGACGTGCCCTGGCAAGATACAGGAATCGAGTCTGGTAATGTAGTCGTCAACAGATACACCCTGGCAAGATACAGGAATCGGATCTTCGAACTCTTCAGACATGCCCTGGCAAGATATAGGAATCGAGTCTGGAATTTGTCATCAACAGATACACCCTGGCAAGATACAGGAATCGGATCTGGAATCACAACAGTTGATAGCAATTATCTTTGTACTGACTTTTGTCCTGAAAAGACAAAGCGTCAGTTGTATGCGATGTCATGATGTATGACATGCGTGATGTTCTTAGAATAAATGAGATTGTATGTTCATGATGCGTATGTGCATGCTATAATGTATGAAGATGTGATGTTTATGAAAGTATGTTTCGTCTAGGAAAGTAAATCCTTGACGGGTGCCGGGCAGTTAACTCCTGGGCTGCTATTGAAGAGTAGAGCTTTGTTGTTTCCGCTGGGGATGATGGTTGTAAGAATACCGGTAGGAGAAGATAACTCCGTTGGGGAATGAACTTGGCGAATAGAATACTCTGCGGGGAATACTCTGTGGGGAAATAGAGGTACTTTGCTGAGTTTGATGATAACTCCGCTGGGGATACCATTGTTAAGTTCTGTTGGAAGATTGGATGAACTCCGCTGGGGATGGGAAGACTTTGCCGGGGACGTTCTTTCCGTGGTTTTTAGCTGAGGATAACCCAGTTATATCCTGGTGGGGAAATAACCTTTGAATAAGACCGGGGAGACGCATTCGCTCTGCAGGGGATAAGCTTCCAGAATCTACTGGGGATAAGCTTACTACTGGGGAGATTGATTGAACTCTCCTGGGGGAACCTTTCAGCTTAGACTGGGCAATGGCTCCACTGGATGCCTGGTATTCCGCCGGGGAACAATATTAGATCAAGACTGCTGGGGATGCTTGTTAAGAATGTTTGTATACTCCACTGAGGAATGTTGAGATCTACTGGGGATACCCAACTTCCTTAAGGATGACTGAGTAGGCTAACTCTGCTTGGGGAGAGTATCGCTGACTTGCTGGAGATGCGATGCCTTGTTCAGGGCTGATTGGAGACCAACTGCTCGGGGAGAATTGTTGAATCTTGGCTCACTCTCTGGGGAATTAAGATATCTTGGTTACATTCTTCGGCCGAACTTACCTTGGTACCTTGGTGGACGGAGCAATTAGATCGCTTTAGACAACTCATTATTGCCCCTGTTTCTGATGTTACCTGTAATTAATCCTTTGTTTCGTATGAAAATATTTATGAGTTTAGCAATTAGTGTCAAATGCATATATCACAATTTGAACATTGGACGTTCTTCGCAAAACAAAACAGAAAAAGGAAAAAACAATTGGAAATTGGTCTTGAAAAGTGAATTTGTATTGATTTTTGAATTTGCTTGTGAATAGGCGTTTATGTACAAGGGGCTGACGTCCTAGTAAGAGAACGCCGCCGAACAAACAGAGTTTATACAATTTTGTACAAAGAGAAAACAAAACAGCTATGTGAAGAGAATAATCCCACTGGGTTCCAACTCTGCTATCGCCTTTATATCTTCGAGCGTCTCATCACTTGGCTGCTCGGTTGAAGATGAAGCTGGTTGATCGATGTCGTTTGAACTTGAGGTTGATACCGGATTCTGGATGCAAGGTGATCCAATGAGACATAGTATTACGCGTTAATCCCTAACTTTTGCCTAGACCGCCCTTTCGGGTTTTTAGTCCACCGGGATACCCATTTTTGCCCAAGCCGCCTTTTCAGGTTTTCGACTTGCCGGGTGTACAGATTTTTTCCATTTCATCCCTCATTTTACCCGAACCCTTTTGGTTCGCTGGGAAGCCCTAATTTTTGCCTAGGTATGTCAACCTAGCGGGTCTTTTATCATGCGTAGTATCTTTTTACTATGTCTGCATTGGCGGGTTGAGGAAGGTCGTCACCATCCATGGTGGTTAGGATCATGGCTCCTCTTGAGAACACATGTTTAACCACAAATGGCCCTTCGTACGTAGGGGTCCATTTGCCCCTGGGATCACTCTGAGGAAGGATGATGCGCTTGATTACCAGGTCCCTAACTTGATACTCTTGTGGTCTGACTTTCTTGTTAAATGCCCTGATCATCCGTTTTTGGTACGTTTGACCATGACATATAGCAGTGAGTCTTTTTTCGTCAATTAGGTTTAATTGATCAAGTCGTGTCTGGATCCAGTCATCTTCGTTCAGATCTGCATTCTTCATTATCCGGAGAGAGGGTATCTGGACTTCAATCGGCAAGACTGCCTCCATGCCGTAGACCAAGGAAAAGGGAGTTGCCCCGGTTGACGTTCTTGCTGAGGTACGGTACCCATGAAGAGCGAACGGTAACATCTCGTGCCAATCTTTATAAGTCACTGTCATCTTCTGCACAATCTTTTTGATATTCTTATTAGCTGCTTCTACAGCCCCATTCATCTTCGGCCGATAAGGAGAAGAGTTGTGGTGTTGTATCTTGAATTGCTCGCAGAGCTCAGTGATCATCTTGTTGTTGAGATTGGTACCGTTGTCTGTAATGATCCTTTCCGGGACGCTGTATCGACATATCAGGTTATGCCGAATGAACCGTGCCACGACATTCTTGGTTACTGTAGCATAGGAAGCTGCTTCAACCCACTTCGTAAAATAATCGATCGCTACCAGGATGAAGCGATGCTCGTTGGATGCTGTAGGTTTAATCTTGCCGATCATATCAATGCCCCACATTGCAAAAGGCCAAGGTGTTGTCAAGACATTCAGAGGCACTGGAGGAACGTGCACCTTATCTGCATATATCTGGCACTTATGACATGTCCGAGAATATTGGTAACAATCAGCTTCCATTGTGGACCAGAAATATCCTGCCCGAAGGATCTTCTTTGCCATGGTATGTCCACTGGAATGTGTTTCGAAGGTACCTTCATGTAGCTCTGCCATGATCTTTTCTGCTTCAATCTTATCCACACAACGCAGCAAGGTTGAATCATGGTTTCGCTTGTACAGAATACCGTTGCTGAGGAAGAACTTTGCCGCAAACCTTCTCAGGAACTTTTTGTCATTGACAGATGCACCTTCAGGGTATTCCTGAGCTTCCAAGTACCTCTTCACTTCATGATACCAAGGTTTTTCAGTTACCACCTCAGCCTCAAGATCACAACAATATGCCGGTTCGTCCAACTTCCAGATAATGATCCGGGGAGCCTCATTGTCCCACTTAACTTTGAACATAGAAGACATCGTAGCCAGCGCGTCCGCAAACTGATTCTCCTCTCTTGGGAAGTGTTTAAAAGTTATCTCCGTGAAATGGGGGATCAATGTCAACACACATTCTCTGTAAGGAATAAGATTCGGATGTTTCGTATCCCACTCGCCTTTGATCTGATTGATCACGAGAGCGGAATCTCCGAAGATACTTAGAAACTTGATCCTTAAGTCAATCGCAGCTTGAAGACCCATGATACATGCCTCATACTCTGCCATGTTGTTGGTGCAGTTGAAACATAGCCGGGCAGTGAGTGGAGTATGAGTGCCTTGAGGGGATATGATCACAACGCCGATACCGTTACCCAAAGCGTTGGAGGCTCCGTCAAAGTGCATAGACCATCGGGATCCTTCCTCAGGTCCTTCATCCGGTCCAGGTACTTCATAATCAGTCACTATCATGATGCTCTCGTCTGGAAACTCAAAGTTCATTGACTGGTAGTCGTCTACTGCCTGGTGTGCCAAGTGGTCTGCCAATACGCTTCCCTTGATTGCTTTCTGAGTCGTGTACTGGATGTCGTATTCTGTCAAGATCATCTGCCATCTTGCTATTCTTCCAGACATAGCAGGTTTTTCGAATATGTACTTTATTGGATCCATTTTTGAAATCAACAGAGTAGCGTGAGTCAGCATATACTGTCTCATCCGGCGAGCAGCCCATACCAAAGCGCAGCAAGTTTTCTCGAGCAGTGAGTATCGGGTCTCACAGTCGGTAAACTTTTTGCTAAGGTAATAAATGGCGTGCTCTTTTCGGCCAGACTCGTCATGCTGCCCTAGCACACAACCCCATTGAGTTGTCAAGTATTGTCAGGTATCGTATTAGAGGTCTCCCTTCAACCGGTGGCATAAGAATTGGTGGTTCTTGGAGATACTCTTTGATTCTTTCGAACGCGGCCTGACATTCATCATTCCAACATACTACCTGATCTTTCTTCAGCAGCTTGAAGATTGGTTCACAGGTAGCAGTTAGGTGCAAGATGAATCGGGCAATGTAATTCAGACGTCCTAGAAAGCCTCTGACTTCTTTCTCTGTCTTGGGAACTGGCATCTCTTGTATGGCTTTCACCTTGGCAGGGTCCACTTGAATACCCTTGTCACTTACGACGAAGCCTAGCAACTTTCCAGATCTTACCCCGAAGGTGCACTTGTTCGGGTTCAACCTCAGCTTGTACAACTTCAGACGGTCAAACAGCTTTTGTAGATGGTCAAGGTGTTCCTCCTCGGTTTGGGACCTTGCGATCATATCGTCGACGTATACTTCTATCTCATGATGGATCATGTCATGAAACAAAGCAACCATGGCACGTTGGTAGGTTGCCCCAGCATTCTTCAACCCAAAAGGCATGACCTTGTAGCAAAAGGTGCCCCACTGAGTAACAAAAGTGGTCTTCTCCATGTCTTCAGGAGCCATCTTGATCTGATTATAACCTGAAAAGCCGTCCATGAAGGAGAACACTTTGTGCTGAGCAGTATTGTCAACCAGAACGTCAATGTGAGGTAGGGGGAAGTCATCCTTGGGGCTCGCCCTGTTCAAATCCCTGTAATCAACACACATTCTGACCTTACCATCTTTCTTCGGTACCGGCACCACATCGGCAACCCACTGAGGGTAAGAAGTCACTGCTAGAAACCCGACATCAAATTGCTTCATAACCTCAGCTTTGATCTTCTCGGACATCTCTGGACGCATACGGTGGACCTTTTGTTTAACCGGAGGGCAGTCTTCCTTGGTAGGCAGATGATGGACTACGATGTTGGTATCCAACCCAGGCATGTCTTCGTAAGACCAGGCAAAGATTTCCATGTAGTCATGCAGCATCTGGATCAGCCATTGTTTCACACTGAGCTCTAGATTAGCACCAATCTTGACTTCCTTTCTGTCTGTTTCAGTACCCAGATTTACCGTTTCCACTGGCTCTTCATGTGGTTGAATGGCCCTCTCTTCCTAGAGTAACAGTCTTGCAAGTTCGCCAGGCACTTCGCAATCATCTTCACCTTCGTCTTCGGCTAAGTTGATCGGATTTTCGAAGTCATAACTGGCAGTAGCAGAGTCGTTACCAGTGAGATCCAGAGTGGATTGAAACCTGTACGAGTGAGTGTGTGTAAATACAACTGTCTGCAATATATAAAGAAAGAAAGAAAGGGAGCACAAGATTTGAAATGTGAAAAACGTCCAATGCTTTTATTCATGATATATGAAAGTGACAAACAAAAGCCCTCACAAATAAAACCACGGTGCTCCGGGTAAGACACTGGGCCATAAAGTTTCAAATTATTGTTTATTACAAATCCAAAACAAAGAAGTTCATTACTGGGTGACAAAAGTAATGGGTGTAAAGTCTTTTGCGGTCCAGTTGCTAGGTCCACCGTTAGTCGTTGGGTAGATCCAGCTGTCAAACTCGGATTCTTCCACTTCGTCTTCATCCCCAATAGCATTCACTACTGGGTTGGTGATGAGCACAGGATGTCTTCCAATCCTTGCCTTGCGCACAGCCTTATGAGCCTCTGCAGTGAAACCCAGTCCAAACTTGTCAGTCTTAGGAGTAAAATCAGGGAGCCTGCCCCAGTTTGCACATTCACCTTTTTCAATCACAGCCCGGACGTCCTTCAAGGAAGCCATCTTCAAAGGAGAACCCTCTTCAGTCACTGTGTCTGCTGCTGCCAATGTTTGTGGCACCTCTTCAAAATGTTGAAAGGGGGTCTCAATGAACTCCCTGTCCATTTCCTCCTACCTGAAGGAGTTGAGGTGGCTGACCATGTATTCCTCTTCCCCTTGCACTGTTACAATCTTCCCCCTGACCGGGTATTTGAGCTTCTGATGTAAAGTTGAAGTCACAGCTCCAGCCTTGTGGATCCACGGGCGACCCATCAAACAAGAATAGGATGGACGGATGTCCATCACATAGAATTTTGAATCAAAGACCTGTGACCCAACCCTGATTGGGATGTCAACCTCACCATGTACCATTCTTTTGGACCCGTCAAAGGCCCGAACAACAATGTTACTTGGTTTGAGTTCTAAACCCTCACAGTCCAGCCTGTTTAGAGCTTTCTTGGGCAGCATGTTTAATAAGGAACCAGTGTCAACCAGCACATGAGCAAGAGTAGTGCCCCTGCATTCAATGGAGACATGCAGGGCATCATTATGGTTCTTCCCCTTGGCCGGCAAATCAGCATCAGAGAAACCCAGACCATTATCAGCAGTTAGGTTGGCCACACAGTCGGTGAATTGATCAACAGACGTTTCTTGGGGTACGTGAGCCGTCTTCAAGAAAGCAATCAGGGCCTTGGCATGAGCCTCTGAACACAGCAGCAGTGATAGCATGGAGATTTTGGAGGGGGTGTGCCCCAACTGTTCAACGACGTTGAAATCACTTTTCTTTATAATCTTGAGGATCTCTTCCATCTCTTGCTTGGAAGCCTCAACAATGGTCTTTGGTGCCTCCGTCCGGGCAGGCATATCAGCAGCAATCCCCTTGCCCCGAGCGTCAGATGACTCAGCAGCAAGGGTGGAAACAGGCACACTGGCAGGTGTGATGACCAGAGGCCTTTGAATTGCTGGAGGAGCGATGTCTGGTGAGAACAGTCTTCCACTACGAGTGACCTTAGCAGGCCCAGTGATGTTGGTGACACTGGTACCAGCGTTGAACTCTTGCTTCACTCCCAGAACATAAACATCTGCCCTATAGTGCCACAGGACAGCTTTATCAGACTTGTAGGGGATGGGCCCCGGAACAGTAATGGTGATGGGAGCAATCTTGTGAACAGGAAAAATTTGGACAGGCTTCTTTGAAGGAGCCTTGGAAGGGTTACTGAAAATGGTAACAATTGAAACTTCTTCAACAGGGGCAGCAGGAACGGCAGTCTTCTTGAACAAGATCTCTTTATTATCCATCAGGTTTTGGACGCCTGATTTCAGCAAAGAACAACCAGCAGGGGAATCAGCACATAAAGGGCAACCTTTTCTACATCCCGGAAATAAACCGGCTAGCAACAGGTTCCTCTTGACAGTCAGCAGCGGAGTAGCAACATCATCCACAGAAGCTACATACAAATCCTCCTCAACAGCATTCACTCCATGCTGGGGCATGGGAGCGGTCACAACATTTGGCCTCTCGGGCGCCTCGAACTGTATCTCCTTGGCATCAATAAGGTCCTGAACCTTATTCCTCAGGGCCCAGCAATCATCAGTAGAATGTCCCGGGCTATCAGAGTGATACGCGCAACGGGCGTTGGGGTTATATTTCGGAGATGTTGTGTTTACCATCTTCGGAGCCTCTTTGACAATTACTAGGCTAGTTGACAGTAGTTGCGGCAGGATCTGAGAGAGAGTCATGCTGAGCCGAGTATACTGCCGTTTGGGCCTCTCAGCTCTGGGTTGGTTGTACTGTTGTGGAGCAGCAGCAGGCTTAGAAATAACCACCGTGTTGACAGCTTGGCGGCGTTCAGGTTTGTTTTGCCTTCTTGGACCATACACAACACTTGCCTCCTTCTTGAAGGGCTTCTTTTCAGTATTTGAGGAGGCAACCTTCTGTATCTTCCCCGATTTTATACCAGCCTCGATCCTCTCACCAGTCAGGATCAGATCAGTAAACCCAGTAGAGGAATTACCAATGAGATGGTTGAAGAATGGACCAAATAAGGTCCCCAAGAACATGTCTACTAGCTCACGATCTGTCAATGGTGGCTGCACCCTGCCAGCCAGATCTCTCCATTTCTGTGCGTACACCTTAAAACCTTCACCCGTTCCCAGTGACATACCCTGGAGTTGGGTACGCGTGGGAGCGAGGTTGGAATTATATTGATACTGCTTGTAGAAAGCAGTGGCCAAATCCTCTCAGTTACGAATGTTGGTTCCATCCAGCTAATAGAACCATTCGAGATGAGTCCTTGAAAGACTCTCCTGGAAGAAATGGATCCATAAGTTCTTGTCTGCTGTGTATGGCTGGATCTTCCTTACATAAGAACGGAGGTGGATCTTGGGTCAGGAAGCCCCGTCATACTTCACAAAGGCAGGAGCCTTGAACTTGTGTGGGATCACCACCCCAGAAGATAAACCCAAGTCTCCGAAATCCAACCCAGGCACACGTTGAATCTCCATAGCATTTAACCTGTCCTCCAGTTGTTTGTACCGGTCCTCAGCAGGAGGGTACTGTTCATCATTGAAGTCCGTCTCAGTGTCAGAGACCACAAGACTAGGGACCTCTCTCCCTTGGTGACTACCTTCCCCCACAGATGGAGTGGTCCTCTCAGCTTCATTCTGCAATGTGTTCCCGAGTCTGCGCCCAGTGTTGAATAGCACAGTCCTCTTCTTCTTCTTATTCTTCTTCAGGAGCAAAGCCTTCAGCTCTTGTTGTCCCTGGGCCAAGTTCATGACCATCTCCTGAAATTGGGCATTCTGGGCCTGGAGGGCCTTGATAGCTTGCTCGGTAGTGAGTTCAGGATTCATGATGCTTGAGTGCTGAAATAAACAGCGAAGAAGATTAAGAAACCTATAGGAAAAGGGTACCTGTAATGCATATGATGAATGAAATGCGTATGAATTATATTTTCAAAGACAATCGGGAATCAACTTTGTAAACAAAAGGAACACACTTTATTAGATTTAAACTTTAAATTGTTCAACAATATGCCCTTAGGCGTTACAAGAATGAAAATACTGAAAAGGAAATAAAGCTGTAAAAGAAACATCCAAAGCCCATCAGTGCTCCCATGGCCTCCTCTTCTCAGTACGGGTATAGTCATTCAGGGTTCGCTCGTTCTCCAGTTGCTTGGTCAGCTTCTGGATCTTCTGTTCCTGTTCGTTGAACTTTTCCCGATAATAATCCCGCTCTTCCTGTAGTTGCACCCAAGATATCTTTAGTGTATCAACATCAGTGGGTATCTGAGGAGGGAGAACAGTTGGGGGAACCCCATCTCCGTCAGGGTATTCAAGAATGATAGGCCTGACAGCTTCATATGGCATACCTAACTTCTGAGCACGGATGCGGACCCATTTGTAGTAGGCTTCCATAGGTAGAGAAGTCTTTGGTCCCAATTCTTGTGGGTCAGCTTTGTGAATTCTGTCCCAAGCCTTGATGAACCTACGACGCAGCTCGTCACTATCTACCTGAGACTCAAAGCTGATGTGAGGCACCAGCATCTCATGAGGCCCTGCTCTTCTGGCTCTTCCAAACTGACGGAGAGCTAAACATGTATTATAAGAGATTCCGCCCTGAGTGCCAATCAATGGAACATTAGGATATTCTCCGCAGCGATCAATAACAGCCACCTCATCTAAACCTCTGAGAGTCCAAATGATGTCTTTATCAGTGAGATACATTAACCTATGAGCCCAACCTTTTCCTTCTTTGTTCTTCAGCACGAACTTAGGGAGGTGCGAAATAAACCACCTCACTAACAAAGGAATACAACACCATAGAGTTCCTCGTCTTCGGGCACTACGAGCATAAAGTTGTTGCAGGATATTGTAGCGGTGAAAATCGGAGATCAAGCTATTAATTAACTTGACTCACCAAAGCAAGAGTCGCCACCGCGCTTTATTATTTCCAAGGGAAAAGGGAAAAGAGCGAAATAAAACCCTAAAATATGCAATGTAAAATAATACTTAAAAGTAATAAAAATACAATGCGTTTTTGAAAGAGATCGAGAGTTCGGGGGTTGGATATACAATGGGAAGGTATTAGCACCCAATGCATCTGCGGTACTCCGCAGGAACCTTTTGAAATATCTGTTTTTTGGTTAAAAATTGTTTGTTTGATTAAAATGGTTCGTTTGCTAAAAATAGGTGTTGGCGAGATTTTGAAGATGTGATAACCTAATGTCGAAGTTTTGACTTAAAAAGGGGTGTGAATTTAAAAATTGATTTGTAGGAGATTCGTCTTAAGATTAATAAAACTAAAAAAAGTATGAAAGGATTTCACATAATCGTATTAGATACTCGATGACATGAAGTCAACAAATTAATTCTTTCCCTTGGATTTAAAGCCACAGACAGATAAGTAAGCTAAGAGTATACCAAACCTTAGGTGAAAATAAATCACAAGCCGACAGCATCAAAAAAACCTGATGTGAGATAATACTCCAAGCATTAGATAAAGCGCATCAAGTGAAAATAAATCACATACGAGAAAAGCGTGTCAGGAGAGGAATCAGATAAAGCGCAAAGGCGATGGATAAAGCTCACGGTGTCAGATAAGAATCCCTGCATCACAAGAGATATACCGACAAAATCTAACAGCACGGGGAAACTTATGTGCGTCCGCACAATTTTCAGAAGTTAGTTGGAATTAAAAATAAAATCACAATGCAATGAAAATAATATTTTCAAAACCTGAATTTATTTACAAGTGAAGTTAATAGACAGTCAAAATATTATGTACAAGTATATATTTACAATACCAAATATTAAATCAAAATAGTAAGGTAAAAAGGGAATAAAGAAAAATTATAAATGCACTATGCAAGAACGAACGCTTGAAACTGTTCTCGAAAACCTTCACTGTAAGCAAACTTGTTAGTAGCATAAGCGGTATACAAATTAAAATGAAACGAAATTGTAACAAGATTTGAATTTATGTTAGTAATCACAAAGTATAAAAATCAAAATGAACTTGTATGATGCCTATGAACAAATGAATATTTACACAAATAAAAATCAAGAATTCCTGATATTATTCAATGTAAACACAAAAATCAGCATTGCATACATGTATTCCATTAAGTAATTTCAAAAGTGATCGCTATTTTAAACCACAACGGAAAACAAGAATCAATAATTCACATAAAGGAAACAAAATGTTGTGTCAATAATTTCTCGGTCAGATTTACACGCGAATAGAATGCGGCATTATCATCACCTTCATCGAAACTAAACTTCGAACACCCTTCATTCATAGTCTCAATTGAAATTAAAATGGAAGCAAGTTATTACGCTATAGGTGTCTAATGAATTCAAAATGAATAACCATGATAACAAACTTCATCAAACACAACGAAATGCATTCAACACAGTAATTCGGACAATCCCGACACACTCAACATAAGCATTACCGAACCAAATTCTATCACAAATTTCGTGGCATAAGGATATCAACACTAAATCAACAACAACTAAACCAAAACTGACCAATCTTAATCATATTTTACAGCATATCTCTAAACTACAACAGCATCAAACGCAGTTATATAAACAAATCAATTTATCACTAGACTCAGTTGAACAAAATCGAGAGAAAATGATTACTGGGATGTCGAATTCATCAGAAGAGGTGAAGTTACTGTTTGTTGTTGTTGAGCTAAGACAGATGGATGCACCAGCGGAAAAATTGACGGAGGGTTGGAGCTGTAGTGAAGGTGGCACGAAGCTGGATCGGTGTAGGGTCGGATTATTGGTTGGTGGTTCGGGTGAATGAACATAGCAATGTGTTGTTGGAGGTTTGGAGTATGGTTGTTGTGAAAACCAATGCTCCGATTATTCCTAAAATGACCAATAAAACTACCGACCAACGTTTTTCACCAATCAGAGGGTAACGGTTCCTCATTTTTTCGTTGACCTGCATGATAACGTGTTTCTGTGTTTTGGGAGTGAAATGAAACTGTGGATGATGATGGAAATGGAAATGGATGTACGATAGAGATGGAAGGGAGTATTGATGAAGAGGTTACTGAAGGGGGTGATTTGGGACGGTGATGAAAAGGTGGTGGAGTTGCTGTGCGGTGAAGAGAAGGGGAAGTAGCAGTTTACGGAGGAGATAAAAAGGGCGCTGTTTGTGTGAAGATGAAGGGGTGTCTTACTGAGGGCGAGATGAAGCGGGATGTGATAATTGGTGAGAAATTGAAGGTGGGTTAATCAGTGGTGAATTGATAGAGGTTGGGTTGTTTGAAGAAAAGGAAACAGGAGGGAGCATCACGTGTGGAAAGAGGGAGAGGGGTAAAAGAGTTACTGTGTTGTTGTTTTTTTTTGTTTTTGTTCCCTTTTTTACAAAGAAATAATGCTACTTAAATAGAAAAATAAAGTGGAGATGGGTTTATGATTGCAATCAGAGCCATTCAAAATAAACTCAATTTACTGATCCGTTATTTTTGCTAACAACCAATAAGAATCAAGCACAATGTAAATAATATATTTTTGTGACCAAATAGCCCTTAAATGATAAAAATGAAATAAAAATTGAAAGTATTAAAATTAATTCAATTTAAAATATATTTTTTTGAATAAAAAATAAAGAGCTAAAATGACCGAAAACAATAAAAAACGGACGAAAATTTATCCGAAAAAATAAAATGAACACATTAAAATAAACTACATGTCACAAAGATTAAAGAAAAAATATTCCAAAAAGTAAAAATAGGAATAAAATGATAATGAAAATACCAGGCTAAACAGGCGTTTTACGGTTAAAAACGAGACTTCAAACTGTATCGAAAAAATAAAGCGAGCATACCGTCATAATCTATGCGAGATGCAGATTCATAAAATGATCGGTAAAAGGTGAAAACTTGAAATATTTTCTCGCTACTTTCCCGCATAGTGTCGAATCGCTTTTAACAGTCTGTCTATAAAACCGAAATATTTTATTATCGACATATAAACAACTTGGAGCAGTGCAAGAAAATAGTAAACAGATAAAAATGAATGAAGTGAAATGTCGGGTATTTTACAACTGAAAGACGATGCAAACTTTGATTTAAACTGACTTTTTCTGGTCAACTTAAATACGACTAATGATGCAAAATGTGATGAATGAAGGTATTTACTAATGATTGTGACCAAATAACAAAATATGATATGAAAGTGCGACTAAAACATATTAGGGGCGAAATTTATGGTGCAACAGTTGTGCCTTGATGAATCAGTCTTCGAGAATCCACAATCAACCGTACTTCGGGCTTGGGAGACTCAAAACCTTAATTGAGGCACGACACCTGATGCTCTTGATTCAGACCTGTCTCTGCACATGAAGCAAAAGAAAACATGAACATACACCTTTGTATGGATTAGAAATTAGTGATACATGGGCTAAAAATGTTCAAAACACTTGACAATCTTCGCATAGCCAATGCTTGAAGGTGAGAGGTTAAAACGGACTGTATTTCGTGACCTTGACTTATCTTTAAAAATGCAAAAATAAAAATGGGATCTTAGGTCAAAAATTGGGGTACAACAGATATCACCCAAGAGAGTGGGCACAGGGTTCTGAGACATGAAGATCCTTATGGCAGTGACGCTAATGAAGTTATCAGGATTAGGAAACAAGACTAGACCATAGATTAAGAGAGCCAGAATGTCTTCATACGCCCTAAAGTCCAGGTTATTCCAGAAACTGTTAGCCTTACCAATCAAAAACTTAGCCAAGAATCCCTTAACTCCGCTTCTAGTCACCCAATTGTCCATTACCTCCTTGTGGGTCAAGGTAAGAGCTGCAGCAATCTCCTCAAGCCTAAGAGTCCTCTCCCAACCAGTGTAGGGAGTCTGATCCAAGATAGGGATACCAAGCAAATCAGAGAACTCTTCCAGGGTAGGGACCAGCTGGAAGTCTTGAAAGGTGAAGCAGTTGTACAAGGGATCATAAAACTGTGTCAGGACACTCATCAGTTGTTGCTCCCATTTTGCAGTGACTAAGTCGAGAAGAGAACCATGCCTCTGGATGAAGGAAGTAGTATTTGGAATTCTGCTAACCAATTCTTCAAGTAACTCAGGTGGGTGAACAAAGTTGAACCGGATAGTATTCCTTCGCATAGGCATCATGATGTCCTACAAAACAGAGCAAAGGTGAAACCCTCTTGTCTTTGAAATGGTCAGTCCTTATGCAGGATGCATGCGATGTTTATGATGGCATGATGTTATGATAATGCACACCACAAATATTCACAAAGGCAAACATGATAAGGCACACAAGTCACACAAGACAAGCCCTTAGAGTTTAGGCAAGCATGGGGTCTAGGTATTACCCTCTTTCAGTTTGTTGGTTAAGACCTGTCCTATCAGAAGTAATCGGGTTCTAGAGGATCCCAAATCAATGACTACCCTCAATTGGTCATAACTCCAGCATCGCAATCTTTTCTTGCGGCCAGAACCATCACGAGAGTTTAGCCTCAATGGGCGTAGCATACTGCTACTATTCTATTGGCCAAGTTGGGTCATTTAAGGTTTTAAGGTCGGTTGGTGCTTAATGACTCCTCAGAAGACCCATATTCTCCTCGTTGCGACACAAGGGATATCGGTACAGACCAAGGTGCCACACCAATGTAGCCACTGCTTCACCCATGTCGGTCTACGCCGGACAGGTCCCTCATAGCTTATGCTACCTAACAGGGTATCCCCAGATCCGGGTTAGGATCTATGTAACTCCGATGCAGCCCACAATAATAAAGCAAACAAGCACAACAATTGAAAACACAAGTGATCTTAGTCCTAAGGTACACCTCACTTTAACAAATTTTCCCCAGTAGAGTCGCCAGTTCTGTGATCGGTGGATTTAGAACTGACTGTTTTTAGCTGGTTTCGCGAAATGTCGCGGTAAGCAAGAGTCGCCACCGTCTTTTATTTTCTCCAATATGGACAGGACAAAAGCACAGCAAAATTCCTTCTGAGATAGTTTCTCGGTTCGGGAGGTAGATTTATAGAAAGGGAAGGTGTTAGCACCCTTTCTATCCATGGTTATCCATGGGCTCTTAGATACTTGCTCATTGTGTTTTCAAAATTTGTTTGCTTTTCAAGTGTGAGTGGGTTTGAAAAAGTTTCGTTTAAAGATTCCAGATCGACTCTTGTATCAGTCCTCAAGAGTGCTTGAAAAATTGTTTTGAAAGCCTTTTGAAAGTGTCGGTGTGAAAAGAGTTTTGATTTGTTTTTGAATAGAGAAAGTATCTATGATTCATCTACCTACCCTAAGGAATTAGGCTGTGTAAATGTCCTTTAGGTAGTGCCATCCCACCATTGAGAGGTACGCAGCACCACCGTTGGAGGTGTTCGGGTCAATTCGTTTTTTAGGGACAGTGTGGTCACCAGAGCAACAGTAGGACACCTTAGAAGCTACCCTTATGCCATTGATCCTTTTTTTATTCCGAGGCAACCGTTTCGAGGCAACTGGATCATGGACATAAGGACTTACTAAAACATCCTATACTCGACGACCACGTTTCGAAGGCAAGGCAACAGTGAGGCGTACCCTAGAAGTGGTGTGTGAATTTGTGTGTTATTTTCAGTTTAGCATTTATCTTTTGATCATGGCATTATGAGCTACGCTTGTTTTTAATTAGCATGCATTCTTTCATACAAGTTAACAGTTAAAAGGGGTGCGGAAAGTAAATTGCGGAAATGTAAATCCTACGCTATTACAAGGCGCGAGTCTATACATCGCCAAAAATTACAAAGACCCGTTTTTTAGTAAATGAGTACGGAAAGTAAATAAAAACAGTAAAGTCCTAATTACTATTACATGTCCGGAACAATTACATAATAATCAAATAAAGTAAAATGCACGCGAACAAGTTAATCGGGAATGTCTAAGGGTGTTGACCTTTTTTAGAAAAGAAAATTGATTTCTTTGTCTTTTTGGTAATTAAATGAAATTAAAAAATAATTAATGACTAATTAATTATTTTAATTAAAAGAAAATATTTTTTTGTTTTTTATGTTTTTATGAAATAAAATAGAAAGAGAAATAAAATTCTAGGTTAACCTAAATCTAAATCTATTTTAATTATTAAAAAGAAGGTTAAAATGGCCTAATTAAAAACTAATTCAATTATGGTTTATTTACAAAATAAAAATAATAATAATAAAAGTGTTAATTATATTTTTTTTGGTTTTTTATGAAAATGGTTAATTGATTAATTGTTAATAATAAAAATAAAATAAAAAAAAGGTCAAAAACAAATAAAAAAAAAGAAGTAAAAACCAAGGGGGTGTGGGCCAAATAGGAGGGTGCAAGACTGAAATTGTGGCCCATTTGAGGAAGCCACATTGACTTTCCTGGATCACCTACAGCATGCTTGACTCCAGACTATGGTGCTCCCTGCTTTTTGTCCTTTGGATCTGCCTTGAAGACACATGGCTTGTTGGATCTATAGGGCTTATGATGAACCTTCCTTGGAGCGCTGCACAGGAAAGTCAATGGAAAAATAATATGGGAATTGTAAGGGGACCTGGGAATTGAACCCAGGTCCCAAGGATGGCATGACACGTTCCCAGCCACTGAAGCACTTTGTTGCATTTGTTAATAATATGAAAAACAAATATTATATAAAGCAAAATCCAATAATGCTGAAAAACAAAAAAATGCGCGCGTGGATTTGAATGCACCAACGCCTGCTTGCCACGTCTGTCGTCTTCTACCTTTTCTTCAAAATAACAAACACATAGCGGGGGTTTTAAACCCCCACAAAATACAGCCAAAATGAAAATAGCGATTAGCTCCTCGTGAAGCATAAATTAGGCGCGATAGGTCCGTTTGATTCGTCTTGTTCTTCTCAATTCAACCATGGGTGTTTGGAACCCATATTTTACAGTATGGGGAAACCCCCAATTTCAAACCTTGAAAACCCTAAAATACTTTAATGGTAAATCAAGATTTAGCGCGTTAGAATGCAATTGGATTATCCTATTAGCTTCAGAAAGCCCCTGACAATATAAAACAATAAAAAAAATGGATCAAATGCTTATGGAATGTGATATACAGTTTTGAGAAATGGAGCAAACCGAATGAGGTCTATGGCACGATTTCTTGAGTGAGTGTCCTTGGTTCTGATTGCCAAAGGTTCCTAGGGATACCAGGAGTGTGTTTTGATTGA
This sequence comes from Vicia faba, assembly GCA_948472305.1. Classification (NCBI taxonomy): domain Eukaryota; kingdom Viridiplantae; phylum Streptophyta; class Magnoliopsida; order Fabales; family Fabaceae; genus Vicia; species Vicia faba. The sequence continues at coordinate 1,317,433,440 of OX451740.1, forward strand.
AAGGGAGGTTTAAAACGTGCTGTAAATAGGTTTACAGATTTGCTTTTTTTTCTTGAAAATTTGAAATGTGTTTGGCCGTTTTTGGGTGTTTCTAGGTCGTGAATCCTTTTGTGATAGCTTGCACATATGTTATGTAAAGAGTTTCAATCAGAGTTAAGGGCCTTGAAGCCTTGCATTCATGTTTAAGATTTTGCCATAACCTCCATTGAAACACTTTCTATTTTTGTGTCAAAATTTGAATTCTTGCTTAGAATAGCCCTTTGCACGAATTTGGAATGGTCATGATGGTGTATCAAAGTATTTCAATATAAAATATATCCCCTAATCAACTTCTTTGATTTTTATTTGATTTTAAAAGATTTAAAATGAATTAAATCAAATAAAATTAAATAAAAATGAAAAAATTAATTTTAAATCTTGAAATAATTTGTGGGACACGTGAGAAGCATGGCCAAGCTGAAACAAGTGGAAAAAGTGGGCCCCTTATGTCAAAAATGAAGTTTCAAGGATAATTGACTTTGGCCATTTCACAAAAATTTCCCAACTTCTCCAATGCATATCTTGCTCAATTTTAAAGCTATGAACATGTTCTTGGACATTTTGGAAAGGTCTTGAAGTCCTCTAACCAATGTCTTTAGTCCCATGTCATTTTGATTTACCAATATCAATTTATGGTCTTTGACTTAAAGTGCCTTTTTGTTGACTTTTGAAAATGACCTATAATGTTGAAATTGATAACGTTTTGTGAGAGCATTTCTTGGACTTGGAATGTGAAGATGAGTTGTAGGAAATGTCTTCCCCTTCAAGATTAGCATTGGATGGGATTTTTATGATGAACCATGAAAAAGTTATGCCTTGGTCAAGTTACAGTTGACTTTTCAGCTGTCCAAAAATAGAAACTTTTGACACCTTGATGATATTTGAGCCATTCTTGTGAAATCATGGTCAAGACTTGACCAAATGATGATTGTGGCTTCAAAATAAGATGTTGACCAAAATTTTGACTTTTGACTGCCAAATGACCATTTTGCCCCTACAGTTGACTGTGGAGCAATTAGGGTTTTTGACTGTGGAAGTTGACCTTGTGAGCCCTGAAACTTGACATGTAGGTGCTTGACAATGTTTATGAGCATATGGGACTTGATTGAGCCCTTGAAAACCTCAACTTCCTTGCAGGAACCAAAACCCTAATTTTGACTGTGTTAGGAGAGTGGTTGACTGTGCAGCCCCTTGAGTAGACTTTGAACCATTTGAGGAGGATGTTTGCCAAAACTTTGAAGAATATGGGAGGGCAAAATTTAGGGTACAACAGGTAGAAATCTTCTAGCATAATCTTTGTAAGGGATCAAGCCAGGGTGACCAGTGTCCCATTCTCCTTTAATTTGATTTATTACCAATGCTGAATCGCCATACACATCTAGAATCTTGATTCTGAGATCAATAACTTCTTCAAGACCCATGATGCAAGCCTCATATTCTGCCATATTATTAGTGCAATCAAATGTTAACCTTGCAGTAAAAGGAATATGCGATCCATGAGGAGTAATAATCACAACACCAATTCCTTTACCATAAGCATTCACAGCTCCATCAAATATCATACTCCAACGAGATTCAGGGTCGGGGCCCTGCTCAAGAAATGGTTCATCACAATATTTCACTTTCAAGAACATCACATCTTCATCGGGGAATTCATATTCTGCAGACTAATCATCTTCCACTGGCTGGTGAGCAAGGTTATCTGCCGACACACTACTTTTGATAGCTTTTTGAGTGCGGTACTCGATATCATCTTCAGACAACAACATCTGCCAACGGGCAATTCTCCCAGTAAGAGAAGGCTTTTTGAAAATATACTTGATTGGATACATTTTGGAAATCAACCACGTGGTATGATTCAACATATATTTCCGCAAACGCTTTGTCGTCCAGGCCAAAGCACAACATGTTTTTTCTAGCATGGAATATAGTGACTCACAATCAATGAACTTTTTGCTGAGATAATAAATGGCGAACTCTTTCTTTTCCGTTTCATCCTGTTATCCCATAATACAACCCATGGATTTATCTAACACTGTTAGATGCATAATCAACGGTCTTCCTTCTACGGGAGGGAGCAAGATAGGAGGTTAAATCAGATACTATTTAATACTTTCAAATGCCCTTTGGCAGTCATCCGTCCACACACGACCTTGATCTTTCTTTAACAACTTAAAGATCGGTTCACACATTGTAGTCATGTGGGAAATAAATCTGGAGATATAATTCAAACGCCCGAGGAAACCCCTGACTTGCTTTTCTGTTCTTGGTGTTGGCATTTCTTGAATTGCTTTGACTTTGTCAGGGTCAACTTTAATTCCTTTCTGGCTAACAATAAAACCCAATAGTTTCCCAGATCTATCTCCGAAGGTGCATTTATTTGGATTCAGGCGGAGACGATACTTCCTTAAACGCTGAAAAAACTTCAACAAATCTTCTATATTCCCTTCTTCAGTTTGGGATTTGGCAATCATATCATCAACATATACTTCGATTTCTTTATGCATCAGATCATGGAATAGGTTTGTCATAGCCCTCTGGTATGTTGCACCAGCGTTCTTCAACCTGAAGGGCATCACTCTGTAACAGAATGTTCCCTAGGGTGTGATAAACGTTGTTTTTTCCTTGTCCTCTTGAGCCATTCTTATTTGATTATACCCGAAAAATCCGCCCATGAATGAGAATACCTTGAATTTTGCTGTGCTATCCACTAACATGTCAATGTGAGGCAATGGAAAATCATCTTTTGGACTAGCTTTATTTAGATCTCTGTAATCTACGCACATGCAGACTTTTCCGTCTTTTTTCGGTACTGGGACAGTATTGGCAATCCATTGAGGATACACTAACGTCACAAGAAAACCAGCATTAATCTACTTTAGAACCTCCTCTTTGATCTTTACTGCCATATCCGGGTGGGTTCTTCTCAACTTTTGTTTAACTGGTGGACACTCTGGCTTTAACGGTAAACGATGCTCGACAATGTCTGTATCTAGACCAGGCATATCTTGATAAGACCAAGCAAAAATATCCACATACTCTTTTAACAGCTCAATCAACCCGCTCTTTACACCAGGATGCAATGATGCTCCAATCTTGACCTCCTTCGGATCTTCCTCTGAACCCAAATTAACCACTTCAAAAGGCTCTTTGTATGGTTGAATGGTATTTTCCTCGTGCTCAAGCAACTGTGAGACCTCTTTTGGAATCTCATCATAATCTTCCTCTTCAGCCGCAAACACATGACAATCAAAGTTGGGAGAGGGTGCAGGGTCATTGTATTCAACGGGTTTTTTAATTAATCTGCACATGTGATTTATGATTGCTTTTAGAAACTGACGCATATAACAAGTGATCATGCAGATTAATTTTCAATTATTATTTATTACCATTTCCCAAGAAAAAGGAAGAAAATAAAGACATAGTTTGGAAGCAAAGACAACTTTTATTAATGATCTTAACAGTTATAGCAAACAGATAAGCCCTACAACATCAATACTTCCACCTTGGGCAGAGTGAAAGCTTTTCAAAAAGAAAGAAACAGATTAACCAAACAAATTACTTTGAAACATGTATGCAAGAGGGAACATCAATGGTGACCCAATTCTGAACTCGGACTCCATGCGTCACATAATTCGGTGCTTCCTGTTCTGCTTCATCCTCTTCAACAGCATTAATTCAAGAACCAATTGGATGGAGGTAGCCTCCGCTGCGGAAAACATCATGATAATTGTTCATAGAAGACTTTGACCTAAAACTCTCGCCTTTGCCATTCCTCGAAGAGAAACCCAAACCAGCTCTATTTTTTTTCACGGGTGGATCCACAAGTCATCCCCATACTGCATTATTACCATTGCACACAACCTGTTGCACGTCCTTCAGGGAAACCACGTAATTCTCATTCTTCCTTATGTTGTCAATGGATAGGGCTTGGAATTGGGTTCCAACAGCAGCCTCATCCGCTTCTACAATACTGAAAGAGGATAGATGGGATATCAACAAAGCCTGCTCTCCATTTATGATCACTACACTCCCTTCCCCCACAAATTTTAGCTTCTGATGTTGAGTTGAAGTGACAGCCCCTGCTTCGTGTATCCATGGCCATCCTAACAAACAATTATATGCGGGAATAATGTGCATTACCTGGAAAGTTATCAAGAACAAATGTGGCCCTATATGAATGGGTAAGTCCACTTCACCAATGACGGATTTCCTCGACCCATCAAAAGCCTTCACAATGATGCCACTCGGGCGCATAGGTGTTCCTTGATACTTTAACTTCATGAGAGTACTTCTCGGTATAAAAGTTAACGCAAATCCGTTATCAATTAGCACATTGGACAGCGAATCATTCTTTGCAATTCATATAATTATGGAGTGAAAAGTTATGATTCCTCCCTTCATCTGGTAACTCATCATCGCAGAAACTCAAGTTGTTACATGATGTAATTTTTCCAATTACGCTACTGAATTGATCCAATGACATGTCATTCTCTACAAAAGCTTGGTCTAGTACTCTCATCAGTGATTCTCTATGAGCGAAGGAATTCATCAATAAAGCTAGGATGGATATCTTTGAAGGAGTCTGCAATAGTTGATCTACAATTTTGTAGTCGCTCATTTTAATTATTTTCAAGATATCATCCACTTCTTTCTCCAATGTGGCTCCACTATTTTCTCTTGTAGCCTTCTTTGGCTCATCATTCTCATCAATTTTGTTTCCAGCAACAACATATTTTCGAATAACCGGCGCAAACACACGACCACTACGGGTCACCCTGCTACTATCATCTATATTTCCAACATCTGGCATTGGCTGGATGGGGACTTCCACCCCATCTTCCAAGATTGTAGCGTTGTATTTGTAAGGCAAATCCTTATCTGATTTATAGGGAACAGGACCTGGCAGACTAATTACCAATGGGGTAACAGCTGGTTTGCTATGGTACTCCACCTCAAGGTGAACGGGTGCACCAAAACAAGGTACAATGACATTTACACCTTCCTCGACACAATCAGCCCTCAAAAGACCATTCATGGTAAACAAATCTTCGTCTGAAGAGAAATACTCATCCTCGGAGGCATATTCTTCTTCTGACTCTTCTCCCATCAAACAAACTTCGACCATATCAATCTCGTGATAATCATCTCTCTGACCTGTGATCTTGATAGTCCCATTTTCTAACAGCAGCTGAACACCCTCTCTTACAATAGAACATCCTCGGGGGTCTCGATATCAAACTATGCAAGATCCATATTGGTGTTCCACCTGACCAGCAGTACGGCAGAAAGTAGCATGCAAATGCACGAGATCCTCATTCCAATGTTCTACATCAAAAATTATGAATTCATTCGAACGTCACCATATTAACTTCCTCTTCATACTCTTCCCTAGGCCTGATTATATGCATTAAACCCTCATCCATCATCTCCTGTAAATCATCCTTTATCTTCTTGCAACCCTGTATATTTGTACTGCAAACAACACAGTCGGCGTGGTCATGTGTATAATAACTGAATTCACAGAGGTATGCGTGCATCTTCAACAAATCCCCTCTGACCAAATTAATGTCAAAAATATGGAAGTCACCTGGACAACCGGCCACCATATTCACAACACTCACTCCCCCGTGTTTGGGCAGAGGATTGTCTTTCACATTAGTTCCCATGTCTTTGAAAGATAAAATTCTAGACTTCACCAACCTTTGCACTTCCGTCTTCAAAGGATAAAAAATTTCAATACTATTCCCTGGTGCTCCCTGATAAAAGGCATACGTCTAGTCTGTTATTTAATACCAAGGCAATGGTGATGGTACTGCTGGAGGTGGTCGTGTCTGGACCAACTTCTTCTGGATCAATGCTGGTAGTAGCTCTGCATAACTCATGGGGATAGGGTCATAGTTCTCCCTTCTCTGATTATTCCCCTGGTTCCCCTACTGGGATTGTCTTTGATAAACAACGGTATTCAGAGCGGCATTCAAAACAGGAGTAATTAAAGCAACTTGCTGATGATGCTGATAATTCCTTCTAGGAGCGTTCACCCCCTCTCTTGTATGACAACATTGGTATCCCCCTCTTTCTTCTTTGTAAACCCATAAGTTGGATTCTTCACACCTCCGGATCCTTCACCCTTTGTCAAACGACCTTCTCTCACTGCCTCTTCTAGGCAGACACCCATTCCTACCATCTCTATAAAATCACTCAGGGCACTTGCTACCATTCTTTCGTAGTAGAAAGCACTCAGCGTCTTTAGAAAAAATTTAGTCATTTCCTTCTCCTCCATGGGAGGAATCACTTGTGCAGCCACTTCTCGCTATCTCTACAAGTAATCTTTGAATGATTTTCTGTATTTCTGAACCATGGCTCTAAGCTGGTCACGATCAGGTGCCATGTCCACATTGTACTTGTATTGTTTTATGAATGCTTCTCCCAAATCATTAAAGGTATGGATGTTGGTGCTGTCTAAACTCATGTACCATTTCATCGCTATGCCGGTCAGACTATCATGGAAAAAGTGAATCAGCAGATGTTGATCATCGGTGTGGGTAGACATTCTCCTTACATACATCACCATGTGAGCACGAGGGCAAGTGTTCCTCTTGTACTTCTCAAACTCCGGGACCTTGAACTTAGCAGGCACTTTAACATTCGGGACCAAACACAGCTCATTCACATTCTTCCCAAATAACTCTTTTTCCCTAAGAGCCTTCATCTCTCTTTGCATTCTATCAAACTGTTCTTGGAAATCATCCATTCTGTCATAAAGACCCAATTCTTCACTCGGCGGAGGGAAAGGACGACACACATCTTCATTAACAAACAGAACCAAATTCACCAAAGGAGGTCCATCAGGAACAGTATGCACCACAAGAGGTGCTGGAGTAACAACATTTGGAACCACTGGAGCATCTTGGGGGCCCAAATTGAAACCTTCAGGTGGAAAATTCTCTGGCATTCCCCACGGATAACCCTGAGGCATACGGTTTTGAACAACAGTCGGAGTAGCGGATATAGGAACAGTAGGAACTTCAGCATTTACCCTTGTTGGGTGAGGTAGAACACTCGGTGGCTGATTCTGAGCAACCACCAAAGCTTCCATCAGAGTAGTCAAATTGGCCAAGCCAGCCTTCAAAGAAGAAACTTCTTCGTGTAGCTCGCGATTCTCCTGTTCCAAGTTGTCCATCTTCTTTTTGAAGTTAGCCCGAGTGTTGTAGTGATGAGTCAGCTTGCTGAACAAAGTAAAGAAGCTGGGAAAGAAACCTGGGTATGCATAACAAATGCAAGAAATATGTGCAATATGATGCATGATATGCAATGTATATGATTATTATATTTTACTTTATCATTTAATATTTCAAGGGATTTAACGTTTATAGACATATTGCAAACATCAAAATAATAACGCATTTGAAATACTGAAAACTTTTATTATAATAACTTCAAAATGGGTTACAAGTTTCAATGATACCAAGTATAAGATGAAAATACAATCTAAAATCCCGAGAAAAGGAACTGATAGAGATCAATCTGTGCGTTGACGCTTCCCTGTGAGCCTGGCAATCTGAGCTCTCAACCTCTGGTTTTCTTCCACATGTCTGATGGAAACCTCCTTCCAATCATCTGAATCAGGAAGTGAACGAACAACACCTGTTTGAGGCTTAGGGGAAAATAAATCCCCTTGCCTCTCCATGGAATCTATTGCTCGACTCTCAAGGATCTCGATCAAATCATCTTTCTCCTTCAAGTCTGCTCTATAGAAACTCTCTAAAGTCTGGAACTTGTTCTTCCAAGCATCCCTTTCCTGTTGCATCCTAACCAAAGCAAGCTGCAACTCTTCTAGATCATCTAACAAAGGAGGAGTGGTCTTCACAAATAGATTAGGAATGGGTGTCTCCCGAGTATACGGCATCTTCAACGGATGGCTCTCGATCAGACCCACTGAAGATATGGCTCCAATGAAACAGCACCCCTAGGTCCCAAATCCTTCCTACTCTTCTTATGAATGTGACGCCAGGCCTTTGTAATCTGCTCCCTAGCTTCCCTGTGGTCTTCTCCTTCCTTCAGAAAGAAACTACTCAAATGAATACTGTTTGGTTTATCCCTCATCGGATAACCAAGATGTCGCCGCACAAGAACAGGGTTATAGTTAATTCTTCCCTTTGTACCAAGAAGAGGTACATTGGGGAAACTGCCACAACTGTCAATAATCTCTATATCCTGATAAGCTCGATGATAGCAATCAATATCCGAGTGTGTAAGTGCCATGATCTTAGGAGCCCAACGAGGTTCCTCCTTGACATCCCAAAAAGCATCCGACTGAGGCATATGAGAGATGAACCATCGGTACAACAAAGGCGTGCAACATATAATCATTCCCCCATGATAAAAACTCTGATGATGAACAGAGTAATAAGCATCACCCAACAGTGTAGGAACTGGGTTTCCAATCATGAAAATCCAAATGGCGTTAATGTCGACAAACTTGTCTATATTAGGAAATAAGAATAATCCATAAGCTAGTAAACCAAAGATGGTCTCAAAGGCAACCATACTCTTTATTCTGGAAAAGTAACGAGCTTTCTCCAATAAGAATTGAGCTGGTAATCCTCTAATCCCTCCTTTAGTAGTCATATGGGCTTCCACCTCAGACTTCCCCAGATGAATTAAAGCAGCAATCTCATGTGTTTTTGGCTCACCCTCCAAACCAGTAAAAGGAACACGATCGGTAATGGGTAAATCCAATAGATAAGAATATTCCTCCAGTGTAGGCATCAATTGATAATCGGGAAAAGTAAAGTAGTGATACATTGGATCATAGAACTGGACCAAGGTCGAGAGAATACCATCCTTCATCTCCAGCTTCATGAGAGGAATAATGGATCCATACTTCTTCCGAAAGTCTGCAGAACACTCGATCTCTGGAATTAGACTGACCAACTCGTCTATCTTGGGATCCTTGAAACTCTATTTCCCGGTCTTTCTCTTTCCAGAATCCATGGTTAAAAGTACCTGAGATGTTCACAAATAGTTAACCTTTAAATCCCTTGAAATATTATCTTCAAAAGATGCTTATGAGTGCATGGATGCATGATGCAACAATCACACACAAGATCACACATATAAGGCTCATAGGTTCAACGTCACGAGCATGAGGTCGAAGGTACTACCCATAAGGTGTTGGTCTAAAAAGTTATCACCTGCCAAACAAGGTTCTAAAGGTTCCCAGAGTCTACATCCTTCCTTCGGATATTACTAACTTCCCGATTAACTCGGTAATTAGTAATATTCTCAAGAAAGACTCGTCCGAGCGTAGTATCGCGTGACAACTATTTCTGGATTACTCCGTCATAGCTTTCACACTACACCTAAAAGGCCAAGATGGGTTTAGTATTCTACGGTCCTCAGTTTCATCAGGCTCCCAGGTCTAAAGCAATACGTCTTCCCGATTACTCGGTAAACGACACTACAGTCAAAGGGGCCTCCACTGAGTGGGGGATCTCATGCCTCCTTTTTTGGGATTACTCCCTCAAAGTTAACATGACTATACATCCCATCCTAACTTAAAGTTTGCCCAAGTCCGGGTATAGGACTTATGAGTAATCACCAAGCACCCTGAAAACCAGGAAAATCCAAACAAACATATATACAAAATATAACACATAAACAACAATAGCACATATACAGATATAACCAAAGATAGGCTCAACCCACTTAGGGATGGACCAGCAAGAGGTCAATCTTTCCCCAGTGAAGTCGCCATTTTTCTATAGCGGTATAAATGTTCAAGACTAAGCCATTGGATTGACTAGATTTATACAAATTAAAAAATAAAAATCGCCACCCCGCTTTATGTTTCCAAAGGAATGGGAAAAGAGCGAATAACCCAAAAAAGTGGGGGGAAAGATTCAAGGTAAGGGGGTTGGTTATGCAAAGGGAAGGTATTAGCACCCTAAACATCTACGGTACTCCGCGGGAACCTCTTTGTAAAATCTGTATATTTTGGCTATAAAATGTGTTAGATATAAAATGGATGGTGGAGGTGAGAAAAGAAATTTTCTTTAATGATTTTTTCACCCGCCGCGGTTGTGAACTTTTAGTGCCTATGTACCACCTTTCGTGCAATAGGGGATCAGGGTACACGTAGTTCCTCTTAAAAATTTGAAACATAAGTGTGTTGGTTAATTTTAAGAGATAAGACATCATCGTCATTGTCCGTGTGGAAAACATACTTACTACCCACAATCATGAGAAAGGAGAATTTGCATCATCTCAAAGTGGAGGATATGACTTGGATTTTAAAATCAACAATTCCTCTCTCAAAACCCAAGTGGAAAATATCTCACATTACTACACATTGTAAAAGTATAGTTGTTTGCATCACTACAAGGATTGACAAGAGTATAATCTTTTGAGAAAAGTTTTAAAGATAAAAGTCGAAGTGGAAAAATGGTTTGAAATGAGATTGGTTTACTTTTAGTCTTCTCACAAAAATGTCAAAGTATTATTAAATTTATTGGGGTTTATTTATGAAAAGATTTTGAAAATGCATGGACATAAGTCCAAGTTTATTATGAAAGTGGTTCATAATAAAAAAAATAAGGGTTTTCAAAAGGAGGGAGAAGATTTTTGAAATTAAAGAAGATGGGAGGAGAAGAAGAGGCTATCCTAAAGCATAAGGTAAAAGTTAAGGATAAGAACCATCTAACTAACAAGAAGCCAAAACTTGACATTATGAGCCAAGATAGAATTCCCATTCTTTGGGTTGAAACCAATCAAGCAAAGATACTAGACCTCTTCAAATGTATTAAATCTTCACAAAAATTAGGCAGAGTAACAGTTGTATACGGGTGAATTCCAGATTACAGACAAAGTATGCAATCACAAAAAAAAATTGCACACAAAAACAAACAACCCAATGTCTTGAGGTAAACCTCAAGAGCTCCAGACAAAATAATCAGATAAGATCACAAGGTCTTCAAGATAGGCCAAGGTTTCTAATCCTAAGTCCAAGAAAAAGTCCACTGCTCCATCATGCCAAGGATAGTAACCAAATAGTCCAAGAACCATTAAGATTTTTTTAGGGTTTAAGTTGGTTATTAAGTATCTTAGGAAAAGGAAAAAGAAAAGCTCAAGTGAGCAAATTAAAAATGACAAGAAAATAAATGCTCAAATGAGCAAAGATGAAAATGGCATGAAATGTAAATGCTAGAAAAATAAAGTAAATAGTGCATAAAGCATAAAAGAATAAAAGTATAAAATAAACAAGTCAATAATTAGTGGTTAGTTGGATGACCATATTGAAACTTGCATTTGGAACTCATTAGAGGATTGGTAGAACCAAAGCCTCCACACAACAAGTTGCATTTGCTTTTTGTCAAGTATATCACCCATTTGGAATTCTCATAAGTACCATTTAATGATCAATGATGTTTAAGTGATCCACGTTGATCAAAGGTGTTCTAGATCCATTAGAGGATTGGTAGAACCAAAGCCTCCACACAATGAATCTCAAGGTTATTGGATCAAAGAGATGAAATTAACATACTTGGGCTTGCAGTCATAAGTTTGGGACACGAATGATCATTTATTCGAATCGGGACAAAATTTTGCACTATTTTAAGCAATCGTAAGTCAACTTATATAGAAGTCGCACCTATTTTGACGCCGGTCAATAGCAATCTATGCACCACTTGTTTTGAGACATGATATAGAGATCATGCTCCAACAACATTTAGTGCAAGAAGAAGGGGATGAGATGAAGAGGAATTAGGGTAAAAAGGAAAACCACATTTGGATTAATATTTAATCAAACTATTATTTAAATCATCCATCCATTTTTGTGGAGTTAAACTCAACACCATGGATCCAATGATGTTAATAAAGTCATGACCAAAAAAATCAACCGAAGACAGCCAGAAAATATTCACAAAATGATATAAGATTTAATATATATTAAAGGATGGAAAATGTTAAAATAAACTAAAAAAAATAATGGGGAAAATATCAATAATATTCAAATTAATCAAGAAATGAAAAATAAAACCATAGAAATATCAGAAATGGGTCCAACTATATTTATAAAAATTTTGGGAATTTTTAAAAGTCAGAAACTATTTTTAAAAATTAAAATAAATGGGTAAAATAAACAAAAATGGTAAAAAATAGTAAAGTCGGAAACAAAAATAAAATAAAGTCACCAATAATTGTCACAATGTCATTGGATCATTCCATAATTTTTTCACAATTAAAACATATGTAAAAGTATTTTTAAACATTTTAAATAAATCAAATAAGTGTAAAATTCATAAAAAAATACCAACACACAAAAATAAATTGTGAAAAAATAAAAATCAGAAAAAGAATAATCAAAAATAATTTTCATAATTTTTTCAGATTTTTTGGACTAAAAATGAATTTTCTATGATGTTTTGAAATTTAAAACAATTAAAATAAAAAAAATCAGAAAAAGAAAATAAAATAAAAAGATGTGGACCATTGGATGAGAGTTAAAACGCGTTAGTAATCAAATCCAAAGGATCTGGCCCGATGTGCATATCATGGTCTTTATTGAATAATGTACTGAATCATTAAATAAATCAGAATTTGAAAATACTAAATGTCACGCTTTCATTGGTTAGAGATGACACGTTGGTCATCTTCAACCTCCAGCCCTCAGAATTGCAGGTCTCTCTAACTGTAAAATTAGAAGCTCAGACCTATGCCATTCGCTTTGTCTCTTCAAGAAGAAGACAACCAAACCTCCGCGACAAATTTATATAAACTGTAACTCAAGCAATTTGGAAAGAAAGTTTTGAAAGGGGATTTGAAAATTCATGATCAAAACGTGCTTCTAGATGAAAGTAACTATTGTGACTAGAATTAGGGCAATGAGAGCAACACAATGATACCAAAGTTTTAAAGAATTGATGAAAGAATCTGCCTATTGAAGTTGAGTTGCAGAGCTCTGAAACTGGACTTCTATGGAGCAATGTAGGGCACGATTCTTGAATGTAAATGTATGGTTAGGTTCAGGGAAGATCAAGGAAGATGAATTGATGGAGAAAATGGATTGAAAAAGGCTTGAGAATAGGATTCGAAGTAGCTGAATTCTGAGTTATGAAGCAACTATGGCAGGGTGATTCTGGCTATCAAAGCTTGGGAAATTGAATGTTGGATGACCCTCTATTTATAGGGAATCAAATGGAATTTTCAAGCGTGTGGAATGATGCAAATTGGAGGGAAATCGTGTGAACCTGATACACGAGCAAAGTGTGATCTAATTTGCATCAAAACTCATCAAATCCTTGCGTTTCAAGGCTCTAATCCATTTTGGCAACTTGGTTAAACATGTTTAGATCACAAACCTGTGCTCATTTGATGTTTAAAGGCCAGAACATGGATTTCAAATTCTGACTTATGGTGAAACTTCAATTCCAAGTTACCAAGTTCTGACCAATGGCATTTTCTCCTTAAGAGGTCTCAGGCAAAATTCTTGATGCTTCGGAAAGATGAGGTAACAAGCTTTGCAATCGAAAAAGAATTGAATCAAATGGATGCTTGAGTTGAAAATTAAATGGAGTCAAAGTTGAAGAAAAAAGGGTTGACTTTCCATACTTAGAAATATTTCAAATTCTTCTTTAAAAATGACCCATAATCTCTTGCATCCAAACATGGCCTTGCACTTAGAATTTGCTCTTGATAAAAAAAGATGGAATGAAGTGGACCTCTTGAATGACATTTTTCAATTTGAACAACTTAAAAACTCCAAAAATTGAGCAAGTAATGACTTGTTGAAGTTGGCCAAAAATCATGAAATGACCTATAATCTTTTGAATTCTTAAGGCAACTTCCATCCATCTTTTCACTTTGCAAATAGAAGAAGGCATGAAGTACACACCCTTAGGATAATAATGAAAAAAGAATGGGCTCAAGGTGATAAAAATTGACCAAGTTATGATCACTTGAAATCATATATGGAAAAATGGGGATTCATCTGGGTGACTTGTAATCTTTCTTCTTCATCAAGTTTCTTCCACATTAAAACTCTTTGGAACTTTTGAAGTGATTTGTTGGTAACTCTTTGAAGAGGATAATGTTTTTGGAATCACTCAATAATACAAAAATATGAGCAAGATATGCCCCTTTGAAGTCCAAAACCCTAGCCTCTAGATCAAGAGAAAGCTTGGTGGAACTTTGCCAAGTTTGAACAAAATTTTTGTGCCAATATTATTCCTTTGTGAATAGAGATTATTTAGGATGATGATAAGGACTCATGGCCACCAAAACTATTTTCATACCAATTTTAAAACAACTTCATGGTGAGGTTTTACTTTCTCAATCTTTGACTAGGGCATTGAAATAAACTCATGAACCCATGATACAACTTGCTAATCCTCATTTCCTTTACCTACAATTTTAACAAGTAAGACAAGCCAATATTGTATTTGTTAACTTAGAGAGAAAATCAAAGCAAAATACCCATGATCACCAAGGAAAACAAGTCAAGGTGCTTGGTAACTCCTCAAAGAGCAAAGCTAAAGATAGGGAGAAGAACCAAAACCTCTAATGTGATTTTGTGGTGATTGAAACAATATGGTGTGATGAAGGGATCTTAGGGGGAAAATTGGGGTACAACACCCTGTTGTCGTTGTTACGCTGGTACTGGATCAAAGATCTGTACTGCCCCCACAGAATTGTTAAGATCACTCTTATTACAATCCTTCTAGTTGTACACAGTACTGGACTCCTTCTTTCCATTGTATGATCCCTTCTGAGTACTAGAAGATGCAATCCCCTGAATTTCACCGCTCTTGAGTTTATTTTAAACATGCCCCAACATGAACATGTCACCCAATTCCCTATATGCCAAGAGAGATTGATCATTGATTAGGCCCCAATCTTTAGTAGTTTGCCCCAGATAGTCGTATCTGTCTTGATGAAGCTTGCTGATGAGAATCCTTAAATCTTATTGTTCCCGAGCTAAACTTTGGATAAGAGACATCTGACCACTCATCTGGATTCTCATCCTTTCCATCTCAGCTTGCAGTTGTTCCAACTGGTCATCCTTGTTGTTGTCGGGATTTTTCTTGGTCAAGTTCCCAGTGAGGAGTGCTTTCAATTCTTCTTACCCCTTGGATAGATTTAGGAACATTTCCTTGAACTGAGCATCTTGAGTTTGGAGATCTCTGTCGTTTTGTTTGAGATTCATTTTCCTTGCTGAAATAAATAGCGAGAAAATGAGAAACATGTACCGGAAGACCTGTTATGTAATGACATGCATGCAATGTTTTCAAGGATCTCGTGGGGTAAACACAAGAAGCTGTTAGAATCCGACTACAACTTTGATTGAAGAAATTCGTATCGTTGAAGGTCCTTCTATGAGAATTAAGTTCACCATGTTGAGTGGGCCATAGCCTATGACTCAAGTTGTTGTGTTTTGGTCTTTTGAAAACATTGGCTAGAGGAAAATAAATCCCCTTGCCCCTTGCTAGACGTCTGATTTATCATAACCTGTACCGCAGGCCCTTGAGATCCTTGAAATGGTTAAAGAAATGATATGGTATGATGTTATGATGTGTATGTTATGCATCAAGCAAAAGTGTAAGGTGATGAACACAAGTAAGTCTTGTAGGAAATCCAAGTTATTAGATAATTACCATAAACAAACCTTGCAAGGAGTACAAACAAAGCCTACAATAAGTTTAAGTTATTAGATAATGAAATCAAACAAGTCACACAAGTAGCCTTAGGTTTAGCCTTGTATGAGGTTTGTAGGTAAATACCCTCTAGAAGTTTAGTTGGTTCAACCTGTCTTAGAAAAGTAATCGGGTTTTAAGGATTCTCAATATCACTGATCTTTCTTTATCAGGCATCATTTCAGCTCAGGCGATCTTTTCTCACGACTGAAATATCCTGAAAGTCCGATCTCAATAAGTGTAGCATCTAGTATCAACCAATCCTCATGTTTATACTGAGGTCGGCTATCTCACTACTTTATAATGGCTAAGTTTGTTTAACTAAGGTTCTAAGGTCCGTTATTGCTTTATGACACCACACAGTGGCCCGATATTCTCCTTGCTTTAACACAAGGGATACCAGTACCAACAAATGTGTCACACTAATGCAGCTATCACTTCAACCATATCGGTCTACGCCGTACAGTCTCCACGATCTATTGCTGCTTACCTAAAAAGGTGCCCTAGATCCGGGTGTAGGATCTTTAGTAACAACCCAAACAAAACCCTCAAAACTAAAGCATACAAAACACACAATGTAAAGAAAATTTAAAATGATCTAACTCTAAGGTAACCCCCCTTTATAAGTAAATCCCCAACAGAGTCTCCAGTTCTGAGATACGGTGGCAGAATCGACTGTTATATTGGTTTTTGCGTTTGTATTTGCAAATGTTGCGGTAAGCAAGAGTCGCCACTGACTTTTCTTTTATCCAAAAAAGGAAAGGGTGAAAAGAACAGAAAAAGACCTTTCGAGATTATTTCTGAGTAAGGGGGTAGATTATGGAAAGGGAAGGTGTTAGCACCCTTTCCATCTGTAGTTATCTACGGGTTCTTATATGCTTAGCTCATTTTGAAATACCTTGTGTTTTGTGTGTTTAGAAAAGTATTTTTGAAATGCCAATAGTAATGCAACTTTCATTATCATAACTTTTGTATCAATCCTCAAGAGCATTGATAAAGCATTTTGAAAATGTTTTTGAAACAAGTTTCGTGTAAGTGTAAAAATTTGTTTTGAGCATAGCATCTAGGAAATATCTACTTTTACTCGAAAGGGTTGTTCTTTTCCTCTTTTCCTTTAGAAAGTGATATCCGACTATTAGTGAGTAGGTAGCCCTAGTCATTAGATGTTTGAGGGACATTCGAAGGGACGTTTATAGTCACAAAGGCAATTGGGCAAGAAACCTTAGTAACTACCCTAGGGTTTTAAGATCATTTTTAACGAGGCAACGTCAAGAGGTTCATCGAGGGACTTATGATCTTTAAACAGGAGGGTAGCCACTAAAATCTCTCACGTTTTGAGAGTTGTGACTATTTTTCCGAAGGCAACCAAAGTGAGGGTACCCTAGAGATGCGCATGTGTATCGAACCCAAGTCCTTCCCTGTTTGCACACTTCCTTTTTATCATATGCGTTGTTTGTTCATTCGTTTATACAAATAAAATCATACATTATATTAGTAAAACAAATTAGATATATATAATTCGAAATCAACACATGCGCGTTGCACAAGCCAAAAGGAAAGAGACGCCTGGGTTTTGAGATTCGAAGGAATTAGTTTCAAATTCCCTAATAATGGTGGGACATTATCTTGACATTAGGGCTCGCATGTGAGGACTATAACCTATCTAACACTTCATCATAAACACACACAAACACATTAGAATGCACAGATACGCTTAGATCAAAAGATTGAATCTCAAAATTATACCAATGGTCGGTATGCTTCGATCTGCAGTTTTAGGATGCTTTAAGGGTCGAGGAGGGCTAGTATTCATTTGCACCGGAGGAGCCTACAAAGTGTGTTTCAAATATTGATCCCTTTGTGAGATTTTGAGAATTTGATATGTTTTCTGAGGCAGCTTCTGGTGTGTGGAACTTTGATAGGAAATCTCTTGTGTATAGGCAATGTGTGTGTGTGTGTTGATGGGAAATATCTGTCTTATACTTATAGGGGTGTTATGGTGAACAAAAATGACATGAATCATCCATTAACCATGGCATTGAAAGCAAAATCGAAAGATTTAAAATTTTTCCATTTTTGATGATTTTCTACCATTTTGGGCTTTAAGTGAACCTGGACAGGTTTCATCCCATTAGGTGTTCATTTCAACTTTTCACACCTTGATTCTTTCAAATGCTCCTAAGCTTTGTTCTTCGATGGCTCTGAGTTCCAATTCAAACTGCTCATGGCCTCATCATTATGGCTTCTTCGATTGAGTCACTAGCTGCCTTAGTTGTTTGATCTGAAAAAACTATCCAATCAGCCTAATCGAACTCAGTTGTATAGGTGGTTCTTCAATTCCAACTCCCACCCTTTGCTTTTGTCTACAAGAAAACATTTCTTGCTCACTAGTTTATCTTCAATTGGTGAATACATCTTGTATGCACCAATCGAATGGTAACCCATGAGCACCAAGACTTCACTTCAATCATCCAATTTCTTCCTCGCCTGTCCAGGTACATGCATGTCCTTCAAACCATAAGATCAAAGCTTTAGAATTCAACATCTTCTTCTTTTCGAAGCGCCAATTCAACCAACATGGCAATCAAAGTGTGCCTTTCTTGTAATGCTTTGAATAACTTACATTTCCATGGTTCGAAAACGAACCCTTCGATGATGCTCTTTACAAGATCTTGTAATCGAAGACTTCATAAAAGCCTCCTCACGCTTTTTTTGGAACTATCCTTCCTTCGATCCTAGTGCTTCGTTGGGCATCAAATTAGACTGCGTACTGCTGTCAAAGCTGCTTCGACCCAAACGCTCTTAGGTATATTTTCAGCTTTCGACCTACACCTTGTTATGTACACTTATTTTCTTTCTTTCAATTGTGCCATTATGCTGAGGCATATAGGGTGCCATGAAAATAATTTGAAGCCCTTCCAAACTAAAATTCTTTGTGAGAAACGAAACCTTAGATGGAAATCCATTGCTTATGAGGAGAATTTTTCTGGTTAATTCTTGGTCAATCTTGAGCAATTAAGGACCTCAATGAGCATGTCTTGAGTAAAAATGGGAGGGAAGATTTTGGGGTACAACACAAGATAATTTTCAAAAGGGATTATGAAGATACTTTAAATCGGCTGCAAACTTCGTCTAACAATTCTGCTATTCACACACCCAGAATTTGTTCAAAGGGAATTCAAAATATCTTTGTAATCCATAAAAAAAACACCAACCAACCTCGAACTACGAATTGGGACTCTGATTCCTCATAAAAGGATACATAGGAATACAACTTAATAACCGTGGCGAGTTCCCCTAATAAAAAATTAAAACTCTATTTCCTAAGCCGTAATTCTAAACCCTAGTATCCTTGTGAACAAGGTAGATAAGGGGGTTCCTAACAACTTCCCTTCATCTAAGACGAGTCAATGACTTAGAATATCTGACCAAGTTAGGTTTATCCTTTATATTCCCTTCTTAAAGATAAAAATTATGGGTGGCGACTCTCAATTTTAAAACCGATTACAACACAGGGTCTAGTTTTTTAAGATTATGTTGTTGCAACTGTGAGATATTTGTGGAGGACTTCTATGCAAATGTTGATGTCATATGTAATGTTGTAACATTTTTTTTTTTGGAAGATGACTTGGAAATATGGTGTGAAGTTTGATACTCACCATTTGATTCAGAAGTGTTTAATCTTATCATGCTGGAGAATGATGTGGAGGAGACTATCCTTGAGGATGTTATGGATTAATGGGTATGTGTTAGACATCATACCTAGTGCTCTGACTCATGCTGAGATCAGAATGCCTGTGGGGAAGTGGTTCCTTATGCTCAAGCTGCTCTAGAAATATTGGTTTAAATTGAATCTTGTGAAGCAAGTGAACGAGATCTATCATTCTGAAGAATGTGATTTATGGGAATGACATCTTGCCTAGCCAAATATTAGTAATACTTAAAAAGCTATTTATCATATATGTCTTTGATGTGTGAATAGTCCAGGGTGTTTAGAAGTATTCTCAAGGAACATAGCCATTTGTTCTGTATGAGAATGTGTCCAGCAGGTTCTTGTCAAATGAGGACTGGTCAACTATGATTGGGGGAGTTGAACTTCTTCATGGGATGTACTGCTGAAGAAGTATAGTCTTCATTATAGATTGCTTGGAGATCAAATAAGTTGTGTGTAAGTTCCTCTTGTGAGGATGTGAAGTCACGCAAGATGTCCATACATTATGTTACTGGTGAAGTTCATGGGGACCTGACAATTTCAGTTTGATTCTGTCATTGGGAAATCAGTGGGTTAAATCAAAACTTGTTCATACATCATAGAAGTGATCTAAGAAACATTTTCTTTAAGAATTAGTTTTTCTCTGCAGACTGAAGTCAGTATCAATGGAAGTTATATGTTGATAAATAGAAGATATCATGCCCAATTCTCTCTAATTCAAGCTGAAAGGAGTACAGTGGAAGGCATTGTTATTATGCTTCAAAATGTGAATGTCTATGAGTATCTCCTATAAGAATCTTTTTGAACTACTTTGTGGCCTTAGTCTGAAAAATCATGGGTTGATCACTGAAAAAGGTGTTGGTTCTTTTGAAGACAACAGAGAGCAGACAATGTCTGGATGGATTTCAAGACATTGTTCAGGACGTGTCTCTATGAAGATCAACAAGTGGTGATTGTGGATAGTGTATCCGAATACGTGTCAGGATGGCGTATACTTTTGACCATGCATATGCATTCATTAAAACTTTAATTTCCAGGAGAAACAGTTTAAAAAAATAAAGGCATGAAAAAGGCTTTGTAAGTGATGCTCACTAAAGAAGAAACTTTCAATAGTTATGTGGACGGTGCATATTTATTTCTGTTATTGCTTGAATTGACTAAGACCATTATTAAAAACTAGGAGCTTTACTTCCTTGGATTTTGATCAGGCATAAAAGTGGGTTATCTCTTCCTTTCTTTCAATTTGTGTCTTACTGAGTTGTGGTCTTATGGATTTTGTTCGTGTTTGAGTGAGTACAGTATGTGTATGGGTCAATTTTGGTTATATTTGTCAAGTTTTGGAAAAAAGGGGGGAGAGAGGTATTGATCACCATATGTATGTTGCGTCTATCCCTGAAGTTATTTTGCAAGGATGTTTAACGGGATGTTCCAACAACATGTCTGAATCGTGTCTCAGTTTCTTTTTGTGTCGTGTAATCTGAGTTATGAACACCGTTATATCCTGTTTTCTGAGTTAGCCAGGTTGGTGTTTGGTTGATGAGGGTAAAGTTTCTAGTTCTTCTTAAGAGTTCTCTTATATGCCCAGAGAGGAAGATTTATCCCTTCGTGATAAGCATGGGTTTCTGGACTAAGGGGGAGTCATTGGATAATCTGATGTGTGTTCTGGTTATCTTATTCCTCATGTACAAGAAGAATAAAAGCAGCTTCTGATTGGAATAACTTCAGGATTTTTGTTCCTGGATTTATTGTGCAAAAGGAGTTTTAGCCAAAGGATCCTGGATATTTTCTACAAAATGAGTTTTAGGCAAAATTTTCCAAAAGGTGGAGATTGAAAGCTCTAACGTGTTGAGCTCTAAAGATTTGACTAATTTTGGTAAAACAAGATGTTGAACAAGTTGTTAAAGTGTGTAAAGAACAACATGTCGAATAAAATGTCCTACCATGAAGACTCGACATCTTGGACTGCTACAACAAGACTTTGGTAAATTTGTTCCAAGATTTAAGGAGTGCTTTAGCAGTGGATCAAGTTATATTTTAACAGAAGATTCGAAGCCCGTGGACACATTAAGATTATAAAAGGAAGGCTTAGACCTAGAGTTGTTTAACTAATCCTTATGTAAAACTTTAAAAAGAAAAATAAGGGTTTAGTGTTTTGAGAATCGTGTACTTTCTTGTGTTGTAAGTCACCCTTTGTATCGATTTGATGCATCGTGGTAGACATAGTTGTTTATGCATATTCAAAAGCCTTTAGATAATGAACTGTGTATTGTTATTGGATGAAGCTTTGAAGCAAATCCAAATATGATTGTTAGTTAAGAGTCTTGGCTGAACTTTCATTGAAAGGGGTTTCTTTCAAGTAATTTGATACAATTACCAAAGGTTGTGACTGTTAGATATCACTAATGTGATTTAGGGAGTGAGATGGGTTTCTATTATGTATGATGGAGTTATGAGATAAAGATTGCATTGGATAATGATTAGGTAAAATAGAGGTTGTTTACCTATAAACCTGAGGTTGTTTAAATAAAACAATACTACTGATAGTGGAATATTCTCCATGCCTTGGTAGCCCCTATAGTAGGTGTTGTTATACACTGAACTGGATCATCATATCCTGGTATTATTATAATTCTTCAAATTTACAGTTCAGTATTTTCTTGATTGATTGGCATGTCGTAATAGATGTTAGAACATATGTCTTGACTTTTTACTGATAAGTATTATATCTGTATGATTTATCATGTCCTTGATGTGCTAAGCAGAGATCAATGTCTTAACATGTGTTAGGACATTAGTTATCTATACACCAAAATTTCAATTTCCTTCCTGGCTTGGTAGCCCTCAGAGTATGTGAGTTGCACTGAACTGGATTAACAAATATTTATGTTCTTTTACCTTTAGCATTTGAATTTAACATAGTTTTTATTTTGGTAAAAAAAATTTCAATTAGCAGATGTCATAACATGTATCGTGACATTGTGCTTGTGTGTTGAGACATCAGTCTTGACATATTTATTGCAGTGCCCGAATTTTAATTGGCACCAGAACATGCACCCTATCCTTTGTATTGGGTAAGCTCCAACAAAAATACTATTTCTGGTACTGTGGACAACAAATGTGAATGTTGCGACATACCACTTATGCTAACTGGTGGAAATTATGTGTTTTTGAAGGTTAGGATGATAGCCTTTTTAAAAGCCATGGACATTAAATCTTGGAAGGTTATGATGAAAGGATGGAATCATCCTATCGTGAAGGATAAAGATGAGAATTAGTATTTGAAGTCAAAGCAGGACTGGTCCAGAGAGGAAAATGAGTTAGATTCTGCAAACTCCAAAGTCTTGAATGCTCTACTTTATGGAGTAGACAAGGATGATCTCAGGAATATAGCTACCTGCAATACTGCTAAAGATGCCTGGAAATTTCTCAGAACAACCTATGAAGGTGATGAATCCTCTGAAAAAGAGTTTGTCAAATCTGTAACAGCCTTAATAGGAAGGTGTAATTTTATGGTAGAATAAAGTTCTTATGTCGAACTATTGGCGTCCTACAAAGATCTATACAAAAGGTTGAGGAAGTCTGTCAAACAGGAGTAAAGAAAAGAATGATGATAGCCAAACTTCATAATGAAAAGGAAGAATACCTAGATGACATTTCTAAACTTCAAGTAGAGGTAACCTTGCTAACAACAAAACTTGATAATTTAATCAAAGGCGTTAGGATATTAAATAATGGATCTGATGTGCTGGATGAAATCCTTCAAGAGGTAGAATAAGGAAGAAGACGTATTGGCATATGGTTGAATTATCAATCCTTGAAAAACAAAGGAAATATTCCTGAGAAAAAATTTGTCCCTGCTTGAATGAAGGATGAAAGCAAGATGTCTGATAAAAAGCCACAACATCCTGCCAGACCACAAGCTCAGACAAAAGTCATTATACAACCATTGACATGCCATCTTTGTGGCACATATGGTCACACAAAACAGGCATGTAATAGGCTTCGTGGATATCACAAACATCCATCAAAACTTAGTGTAAATTCTTTTGTGATCAGAACAAGGAAGGAGCGAAAAGCTAAAGATATTGTCAAGAATCTCATTGTTCATACTTCTCTTAAAGTCTCATCTAGTGAAGACTGTTATTTTGACTGTGGATGCTTTAGGTACATGACAAATGTGGAGAACTTGTTGGTAGATGCACTACAACAAATAATACATTTCATGACGGAACATTTCTCCTCACCCAATAAAAATCCGAAGTGTAAACCATAGACGCATCACATTTTAAATTTTTTATTTTAAATAATATATATTCCCTCGGATTTACTGGAAAACGAGGGAAAATGTATTTAGAGGAAGCGTCTTCGAATACCAATAATTACATTTATCACTTTTTTATTTTTAAAATTTTTTCACATGACTTTACCCCTTGGTTTTTATTAAAAATCGAGGTAAAAAGTAGCACAGTTATGAAAATAAATTAAAAAAATCAGTTGCAAGGTTTCGAATCCATGACCAATATTACCTTGTAATTTTTTTAATAACCTATTACCTCAGTTTTTCTAAAAATAGAGGGGTAAAGTAGCATTTTTTTATTTATTTTTATTTATAACCAATTTGGTGAAAAAATTAAGTAACGAATCTTTACCGTCCATTTATAAAGTAACAATGGTCAAGACATTTCCAAATCATTAATCCACATGAAACATTAGTGATCCGCGTGAAACTCTCACTAGCCAATCAAAACAAGAATGGCACAACTATTCATCCTGTATGCAAAGTGCAGAAATTTAAACTTAACATATTTAAAACAATGATAATGAAAGCAAAAGCAGGAAAATATTTCAAGGTTAGTTTCTTAATGTAATATTTTATCTAGTAATTACTTATTAAAATTGTTTAATGTTAGTTGTAGTTGTATCTATTAGAGATAAAAAGATAGTTTTGTTTTTAGCTCATTGTGATGTCACTTTTGACTGGAGAAGTCTGGGACTTATCTTTAACAGTTGAAACAACCGGCTGAAAATCATCAAAATAATGAAGTCTCCATCGAACGTCTTTTATCCCACATGTAGGGAAAGGTAAACATCGAGAAAACCTGAGAAGGGAGAAGTCACGGTCTTGTGACCGAGAGATCGGGTAAGGGAGTCTGTTACGTGAGGGGAAGGTATTAGCACCCCACACGCCCGTAGTACTCTACGGTATCCACTCTTGTTATCTATCTTATGGGTGTGTTTAATCTATGCTTACTGTTTATTACTGCTAAAGGGATAACGCATGCAAAAGAGAAGGGAAAATAATGTAGGGAAAATAAAATTATGCTCGCTTGGGCCCTACCCCAATGCCTACGTATCCGTTTTAAGGAATTAGAGCTACCGTAGTTCGGCTCATATGTTTTTGTTTGTTTGTGTTTTTTAATGGACGAAATTAATTCCTCCTTCTGCTGCAGCTCGACTTTTGGAGACTTATGCGTTGGCACAAAAGTAAATTAATCGTGTCCTTACCTGAAAAGGGTTTTAAAGAAAAGTGATCGGGCGCACAAATGGTTTGAGTTGGTTTGTATTTTGTTGTAGATGATGACTAATCGACCTCAAGAGAGAGATATTAACCACTTTTCTACTTAGCTATGAAAGGAGTCTTTGAGAATTGAACCACACCTAGGCTTGAAATGAAGAACAATAAGATCGAGAAGAGACCCGCTTATCATTTCTCGTACTAAGCAAAAGCATGATTCTCATCAGTAGTTTTAAAGTGTTTTGAATTTTGAAAGAAAAAAGAAGTTTTTGTTTTAAATGCGTATGCGAAAGGAGAAAGAAAAGTCAAATGGGGACTAGCCTACTTCTAAACCTAATGTTATCGTGCATTAGTAGCCATAAGATTCGGGTTAAAGGGGGAATTTCTACCTAATGTTAGCATGCATATAGATTGCGATAAAGTACGAAATGAAGAATAAAATAGAGTTGTGACGATACCGAACGGAGGAGGTCCGTTGCCTTTTTGAAATTGTGCAAGCGGTAAGAAAATTCTACCAAGTTTCTCCGCATGAGTGATCAAAAAAATTAATCTCCAAGCATCCCACATTGCAAGAGTTACACCGATGCTATTGCAAAAATATTGACTAAAAATGGCAATAAAAATGATTACCAAATATGAAAAATAAAATAGAAAAAAAACTCTAATTGAAATCATGAAGAGAAATCGTAAAATAATATTTTTTATTTATCATTTTATCATGTAAAAAGAGAAAATTAATAATGAGAAAACTAGCTAAAACAAATTAAAGGAAAATAGAAAAAAGAATTAAAATTAAACATATGGGGGTGTATGCTGGAATTCGGGTGGTAAGCTCAGTAGTTCAGGACTTTAGTACTAGGCCCAATCCATGAAGTTCTCCCTTTTTTTGCTAAACCATCTCCCTGTTACAAGAAACGAGTTTCTGGGCTTATGAGAGGGTGCAGGTAGCAAGCCCAACGAATTCAGTCCACTAGCCTTAGCCTTTGTTCAGTTTATTAAAAAAAACAAGTAATAGTAAAAATAAAAATAAAAAACTGAAACTGAAAATTGAAAAAGGGATTAGGGTTGTAAGAGAAAATCTATCTCTTCATCTCCCTCACGAAGCACGGCGGCTTTCTCTTCGAGGGCTCAATGTTTGTGATGTCGCCGCCGTATTATTCCTTCATTGAAGAGCTCCGCCGGTGGGATACGAGTTCCGAGCGTCCCTCATGACTCCTCACAGTGAATAATATCCAAGAAATCTGGCTGATCTTAACGCTATATCTAGGTAAATTGCTTCCTCTCTTGAATCACTAATTGGAACTCTTCTTCCTCGCTTTTCCTTCCGAACAATATTCTTCCTTTCTTCTAAATTTCTGAGCGTGTTTTGCTTTGTGATGCTGGAGATGAAGATACAAAAGTAATATTGTTGGTGAAGTTGTAAAGCCAAGCGATCCGTGGATCTTGTTGTAGCAGATGCAAGCAAGTCGATGTTGTACGGAGATGATGGAAGATATGAGGTCGCAAGTTGATGATGTGCGATGAAATTGAAGGTTCATTGTGAAGATTGAAGTTGCGAATTGTTGATGAATATTTGATTGTTGGAAGTTACAGATTAGTGTAGATGCAATTAAGAGTTCCTCCAAGGTTGATGCTAATACGAAGAATAGATGAAGATTAAAGAGAGTGAAGCATATGAAGATTGTTGAAGCTTTCAAAGATGGTGAATGAATAGATTTCTTGTTTCAGAGTTTCTATTTTGTTGATTCTTCTCAAGTGTGTCAAGAATGAACATGATGGTGATGTAGCTTTTTGCAAAATAATTCAGAGAATTGAAGCAATGAAAAATGGAGTTGGAGAGAGAAAAATGAGAGTTTGCTTGTGATTCTGCAGAATATTCCCCGATGGATCAAGGTGAGCAATTCTATTTTATACCTATGTTAGTCTGTTAGAGCTGAATTAATCCTGAACCACCGGATTTCAATTTCTGATAGCCAATTGAAGGGTACAAATTAGGCGGTTAGAGTTCGTTGGATTCCGTTATAAAACAGTTAGGAGGCAGTTTGGATCTTGTTTCTGTTATGGTAGTTAGAAGGTGGATAAGCTGAGTTGGTGGTTCTATTAGTTAGTAATGAGTTAGTTTCTGTTATGACAATTGGATGCAGTTAGAGGTTTGAAATCTGAACAATTCTGTTATGCTTGGTTTAACTGTTAGGATTTTCTGTTACAGGTTTGGTTAAATAATTCCAGTTAGAGGTTGGTTAGACTGTTAGTTGGTTAGGGAATTTGTTAGTTGTTTTGACAGTTTGTTAGGAAAGTGGGTTGTTTTGGAATCTGAATGAAACTGTTAAAGGTTTTTTGGAATCTGAGTGAAACTTGTTAAAGGATTATTTTGGAATCTGAATGAGATTGAAAAACATTTGCTTTGCTTTGCGAAACTCAGGGCTGAACTTGTATTTTAATTGATGCATGGCCAATCGTTTTTTTTTAATTATGAACCGACTTCTATTGCTTTGTGAAATTGCAGGATTGGGAAAACCTGAGATGGATTCAAGCGATACATGAAGCTTTGGGCATAACTTGAAGATATGGTGGCTTGGTCATGGGAAGCAAGCATGAAGATGTATGGGCTAAGACTTAGGCTTAGAACAAAAGTTTGTATGATTATGAATGTAATTGGACGAAACTCAGATGTTGTATGTATTTGGAATTTAGCTTTGTGATCTGAACATGATTGAGATACCATGCTTTGAAATGGTTTTTTATAATGGATACTTTATTTCAAATTTGAATTTCTTTCCCTCCATTATGCTTGTAACTTGAATGAAACAAACACAAATTTAAATGGAACTTTGTCCCAAAATTTAACTTTCCCAATTATCATGGGACGCCTTGCTTCAAAACTTGAATCCAATTTGACATCTCACAAAGAATTGAGTCTGAATCCATTTATGTGTCATGCCGAGCTTTGAATGACGGGAGATGAATTAAGTGAACATGAAGATGACAACTTGAACTACATGAATCTTCCAATCTTATCTTGAATCAACCATTAAAAATTCATGAAATTTAGATCTTGGACCAATATTAATCTTGCACACAGTTAGAAGTTTCAATGAATCCGAATTGGCATCTAATTTCTCTTGAACCCTAGTAAACTGGTAATCGAAGCAATAATTGTTTGAAATAATGATGAAGTTCTGAACTCAACGAACCCACAACTTCATCTTTTGTACCATGGCTTACATTTTGCAATCCAATCCATACTATATCTTGACTTTATGGATGACCACATCACCTCGAGAGCGCCTTTAAGTATAGAAAGAAACGTAATATGAAGCTCAATGAACCTCAGTCGATAGATATTACGAATTCACACATAGAAGATGTGAATCCGTAATCAACTTGTGTTTGATGAATTCTTAATAGAGGATGACCTTGTAGCCTGATGAAGGAAAGATCCACAACATCCATGAACAAAAAAACCCTAATTCCTCAATTTCACTGCCTTGAAAAATAACCAGAAGAATCAGGCTCTATTTGAACATATACACCTTAGCCAGTTGATAAAACCCTAATCTTGAAGGTTCTCGACCCCTTACGAAGTTATGTTGTTAGCAGATGTATGCAATGTTAAATGACCTAATGGAGTTATGTACCTGAGAAAAGTGTGATAATGCATAAATCAGATAAAATTAGAAGGGTAGGACAAATTTGGGGTATTACAACAGTATCAAGTAAAATGTTTAATATTGTTGTTGTTGTTGTAGAAATTTTTTGTTTAACGGTTCTATTGATTTTGTTTATTTGTCGTTGTTTTTGATGTTGTTGAGATATATTGTTTAAAGATTCCATGGATTTTGTTATTATTGTTGTTGTGTTACTTCTGTTGTTGAGATTTAATGGTTAAGTATTCTATTGATTTTATTTATTTGTTGTTGTTGTTGTTGATATGTAATATTTAAAGATTCTATGAATTTTGTTGTTGTTGTTGTTGTTATTTTTGTTGTGAGATTTAATGTTTAAGGATTCTATTAATTTTGTTTTTGTTGTTGTTATAGGTGTTGTTGTTGATGATGAGAAAGTTATAGATTTTGTAAAAAAAAAGTACTTTGCAAATTAAAACGTAAAAAAACAACTTAAAATTAAAATTTTGTAAATAAGACTTTACACCTGTTTATCGTTAAAAACCGAAGTAAAAAGTAGTGCAGTTTTGGAAATCCAAAAAATGACGTTGCTAGGGATCAAAACCATGACCATAGCCACTTTTCTTCTTCGCTTTTTAAATCACTGAGGTGATAAGTTGTAAATTTTCATGTATCCCTTAGTAATCTCTCTTGGGTTGCCGAGGTAAAATGTATTTTGTGACTGACGTTACAAGCGTTATTTGTAGTAGTGATGTTCAACCCATACTACCAGCTATGTTACTTTTGGAGATGGTGCAAAATGAGTAATTAAAGGTTTGAAAGACTAGCTTGTGAAGGATCTTATAAATTTGATAGACTCATGTTTATAAAAGGTCTAACTGTCAAACTAATTAGCATTAGTCAGCTATGTGATCAAGGTCTTAAAGTGAACTTCACTAAATCTGAATGTATGGTCACCAATATGGAGAATAAAGTGCTAATGAAAGGAGATATGTCCAAGGATAATTGCTACTTGTGGACACCCCAAGGAGTCTATTATACTTCCATGTGTATGATATCAAAAGATGTTGAAGTTAATATGTGGCATCAAAAACTTGGTCATTTACATCTGAGAGGTATGAAGAAATTTTTGTCTAGAAACGAAATCAGAGGAATTCCAAATCTAAAAATTGAAGGGAAGACATGTGGAGAATGTCAAATCAGGAAGAAAATCAAGATGCCACATCCAAAGCTTCAACATCTGACCACTGTAAAACCATTAAAACTTCTTAACATGGATTTGATGGGTCTGATTCAGGTTGAAAGTCTTGGTGGAAAAAGGTATGTGTATGTTGTTGTTGATGATTTTTCATGATTCACCTGGATAAATTTTATTAAGGAAAAATTAGAAGTCTTTGATATCTTCAAGGAATTGTGTCAAAAACTTCAAAGACACAAGGAAAGCAACATTGTTAGGATTTGAAGTGGTCATTGTAGAGAATTTGAAAACAACAAGTTTGCTGAATTATGTTCCTCTGAAGGTATTAGTCATGAATTCTCATCTCCTATCAATCCTCGGAAAAATGGGATTCTAGAAAAAAGAATAGGACACTGTAAGAATCAATAAGATTTATGCTTCTTGCAAAGAAGTTGTCATACCATTTTTTGGCAGAAGAAATGAATGTTGCTTGTTATATTCATAATAGAGTCACCATAAGGTATGGTACTTCAAATACTCTATATAAGTTGTGAAAAGGGAGAAATCCTACAGTAAAATATTTTCATGTGTTTGGCAGTAAATGCTACATCTTGGTTGATCATGAACCTCGTCGAAAGATGGATCACAAGAGTGATGAAGGGATATTTCTTGACCAATATACAGACAACAGAGCATATAGAGTTTTCAACAACAGAACTCATGTCATGATGGAATCTATAAATGTTGTGGTTGATGATTCAGGCACAGATAATGTACATGATGCTGAAAATAATGTTTGAACATCATTCCAGATGATTGATGAGTCAGAAGATATGGATGAAGTCAACATCAATACTGTAAATATTAATGCTGAAACGGATGACAATCAAGTCAATAAGGGGTCTTGAAACAAATTTCATTAATGTAATTTCTCTAATTTTAGGATTGGCATTAATTTTTGTAAAAAAAATATAGCAGCAAAATGTTAGATAGGATATGTTGTCTTGCTTAGAATAACAGGTGGATCAAGAAGTCCTATTTTATGTTGAGACATGTTGAGTTGATGTCCTTCAACATCTTGAACAACATGTCGGATAAGATGTCCTATGCAGGATCATACGACATTGCGCCTAAGCTAAGTTGTTCTGCTGGTTTTTTATATTCTGTTAATTCACAAAGATAATATATTTTAAGGATATTATATTATCCTATGTGGAGCTGTTTTGTAGGTTTGGAAGAATAAAAAATAATATTGAAGAATATTGACTTTCTAATTATGAAGATAATTTAGGAAGAATATGATTGAAGGCCTATTTTGTACCAGTAGTTTCTGCTAATTTATAGCAGTAGATATATTGTGATTTAAAGCCCAAATCCAATTGGGATAAGGTTATAAAAAGAAGTGTTTGTAACCTATAAAAATCATGGGTCCAATATGTAGATCATTAGGGCTTTGTCTTTGTGTAACTCTCTAGGAGAGTTGGTCTGTGCTCTCACTCATAAGCCTGTATGTAATGAGTTGAGTATTGTTCTTGGAGGAAGCTTGTAAGCAACTCCAATTTATGTTCTTATTCAAGAGTCTTGGCTAGTTATTGTCATGGAAGTGAGTCTTCTGATTGTTTTGTCATGGAAGTGTGTCTTTCGGTTTTGTCCAATTGTTATATGTGATTGATGAGGAATTGAGGAGAGCCTCATATCTAGGTGAGTCTTAGATAGAAAGTTAGAACAGGTAGTGATTAAGTGAGAAGATGGTAAATTGGTATGTTTGTTGTAGGTTCTTTAAATTGATACTATTATGGTGGACTTTATCCTTGACATGGTAGGAACCCAGAGCATGAGAGTTGCTCTGAACTGTGGTAATAATTCTTATGTATTGTTTATGCTTTTCAGTACTATTTTGATTGTTTATACCTTGCATGTGTGTTTTGTTCTAGTTCATATGTCTCGACATGTCATTGGACATATGAAGTGTGTTATACCAGAATTTTAATTGGTCTCAGAGCAGGCATCATGTTTTGTATCTGGGTGAGATCCTAGGGAAGATACTTCCTGTTTCATGGGAAAGGAAGAAGGTTTTACTGAAAAGTTGTTTGAACTTGGATAGTTCATATTGTTGTTTGAATGGTCCCTAGAAGTGGGGGATGGACTGTTCATGGCATGATGTGAGTTGGACCTGTCTGACGTTGTAGCTTTGGTGGTGAGCTACTCTGTTAGGTTTGATTTATTTTCAAACTTGTGTTGTGTTTGGTGTCACCTGGACTATGGTGCTTGGTTACAAGGACTGGTATGTGGCGCCTGAAGGTTGTTGAGGATGTTTGTTGTTTGTTCTGATGCATAGTATCTGATGTAACCCTGGTTACTTCTTCGAATGATACTTGAGTTTTATCTCTCAAGTCCACTCAAAAAGGAACTTTAGTGTGTGGTCAATGTATTTTTCAAGAAACCTGTCATTTATTTGATAGTGTGTCAAACGTTTTAATTGCATTGGTTGTCTTTTTTTTAATCCCTACGCATCTTACTAAGGTCCATATCAAGCACAGTACATCTGGTCCATTGGATTAGCTTACTAACGCATTTTGACTATGACCTGACGACCCATATCTTTTTGGTTTTATTTTATTTTCTGATTTTTATATTTTAATTGATTTAATTTTCAAAAATGCATAACTCTTTTATTTTTATCCAAAAATCATGAAAAAATTCACAAAAATACTTTGAATTATTTCTGATCTCACGAATATTTTTTCATATTTTTATTTTGAAAATAGATATTTTATATATTTTTTGGCATTGTTTTATTTGTTTTAATTATCTTAAAAATACTTTCTGACATTTCTTAATTCAAAAAAATTTCATAAATATCATTTTGCATATTTCTGACTTTTTTAAGATTTTATGGAATTTTATATTGATGTTTACTATTTTCGATCTATTTTCTATTTGTTTGAACAATTCTAATTAGTTTTAAAATAGTTTCTGACTTTAAAAAAATTCCAAAAATTCTATAAATATATTTGTGTCCTTTTCTGATTTTTCTATGGTCATACTTAATTTTTCTTGATTAATTTAAATATAGTTGATATTTTTCTTTCTTATTTCCATATTAAAACATTTTTAAAACCCTTTTTTAATGTATATATTAAATGTAATATTATTTTTTGCTTTTTTTCTGGCTGAACTTGGGTTGAATTTTGATCATGAACTTTATTAACATCATTGGATCCATAGTGTTGAGTCTAACTCCATAAAAATGGATGAATGATTTTAATAATAGTTTGATTTAAATTTAATTCAAATGTGGTTTGTATATTCTTTCCCACCCCTCTTCATTTTGTCCCTTTCTTATTGCACTAAGTGTTATTGGAGCATGATCTCTATATCATGTCTCAAAACAAATGGTGCATAGATTGCTATTGACAGGCCTCAAAATAGGTGTGACTTCTATATAAGTCCACTTATGATTGCTTAACATAGCGCTAAATTTTGTCCCAATTTGAATAAATGATCATTTGTGACCCAAACCTATGTTTGCAAGCCCAGGTATGTTAATTTGATCCATTTGATCCAATAACCTTGAGATTTATTGTGTGTAGGCTTTGGTTCTACCAATCCTCGAATGGATATACAACACTTTTGATCAACACGGATCACTTAAACATCATTGATCATTAAATGTTACTTTTGAGGATTCCAAATGGATGATATACTTGACAAAAAGAAAATGCAACTTGTTATGTGGAGGCTTTGGTTCTACCAATCCTCTAATGAGTTCCAAATGCAAGTTTCAAGATGTTCATCCAATTAACCAATAATTACTAAAAAAATTTTACTTTATGCCCTTTTATTTTTTATGCTTTACGTACCATTTACTTTAAGCATTACATTTCATGTCATTTTTATTTGGCTCACTTGAGCCTTTTCTTTTCTCTTTTAAGACACCTAATAATCAACATGAACCATGAAATCCTTTAAAAATACTTAAACTATTTGGTTACTGTACTTGGCATTATGGAGTATTGGACTTCTTGGACTTAGATTAGAAACCTTGGCCTATATTGGAGACCTTGCAACCTTAATTGGTATTTTATTTGGAGTTCTTGAGGTTTACCTCAAGACATTGGATTGTTTGTTTGTTTTGTGTGCAGGTTATTGTGATTACATTCTTTGTTTTTAATTTGGAATTCACCCATATACAGTCGTTACTTTGCCCAATTTTTGTGAAGACTTAATACACTCGAAGTTTAGTTCTCTCAAGAGGTCTAGTATTTTTGCTTGCTTGGTTTCAATCCAAATATTGGGAATTTTGTCTTGACTCATAATGTCAAGTATTGGCTTCTTGTTGGTTATATGGTTCTTATCTCTAGCTTTTACCTTATGCTTTAGGATAGTCACTTCTTCTCCTCCCATCTTATTTAATTTCAAAAATCTTCTCCCTCATTTTGAAAAATTGTTCTTGTTCTTTTTTAAACTTGAACCACTTTCATAATAAACTTGGACTTAGGTCCATGCATTTTCAAAACATTTTCACAAATAAACTTCAATCAACTTAACAATACCTTGACATTTTTGTGACAAGACTAAATATCAATCAATCTCATTTCAAACCATTTTGGCTTTTTACTTTAAAACTTTTCTCAAAAGATTGGACTCTTGTCAATCCTTGTAGTGATGCAAACAACTATACTTCTACAATATGTAGTGAAGTGAGATATTTTCCACTTGGGTGTTGAGTGAGGCATTATTGATTTTAAGATCCAAGTCATATCCTCCACTTTGAGATGATGCAAATTCTCCTTTCTCATGATTGTGGGTAGTAAGTATGTTTTCCACACGGACAATGACGGTGATGTCTCATCTCATAAAATTAACCAACACATTTGTGTTTTAAAAATCTTTAAAAGTGGAACTACGTGTACCCTGATCCCCTATTGCACGAAAGGTGGTACGTAGGCACTAAAGGTTTGCAACCGCGGCGGGTGCAAAAACCATAAAAATATATTTCTTTTCTCACCTCCACCATCCATTTTTATACAACATTTTATAGCCAAATATACAGAATTTTCAAAGAGGTTCCTACGGAGTACCGTAGATGTTTAGGGTGCTAATATATTCCCTTTGCATAACCAAACCCCTTACCTAGAATCTTTCCCCATCTTTTTGGGTTACTCGCTCTTTTCCCATTCCTTTGGAAACAATAACGCGCGGTGGCGATTTTTATTTTTTATCTGTATAAGTCTAGTCAGTCCAATGACTTAGTCTTAAACATTTCTACCGCTACAGAAAAAATGGAGACTTCGCTGGGGAAAGATTGACCTCTTTCTAGTCCATCCTTAAGTGGGTTGAGCCTATCTTTGTTTTTATCTGTATATGTGTTATTGTGGTTTATGTGGTATATGTTGTATATATGTTTGTCTGGATTTTCCTGGTTTTCAGGATGCTTGGTGATTACTTATAAGTCCTATACCCATACTTGGGCAAACTTTAAGATAGGACGGGCGATATATTCATGTTAACTTTGAGGGAGTAATCCCAAAAAAGGAGCCATGAGATCCCCCACTCATTGGAGGCCCCTTTGACCAAAGTGTCATTTACCGAGTAATCGGGAAGACGTACTGCTTTCAACCTGGGAGCCTGCTGAAGCTGAGGACCGTAGAATACCAAACCCATATTAGCCTTTTAGGTGTAGTGCGGAAGCTATGGTGGAGTAATCCAGAAATAGTTGTCACGCGATACTACGCTTGGACAAGTTTTTCTTGAGAATATTACTAACTACCGAGTTAATCGGGAAGTTGGTAATATCCGAAGGAAGGATGTAGACTCTGGGAACCTCTAGAACCTTGTTCGAAAATTGAAAACTTTTAGACCAACACCTTATGAGTAGTACCTTCGACCTCATGCTCGTGGCATTGAACCTATGAACCATATATGTGTGATCTTGTGTGTGATTTTTTCATCATGCATATATGCACTCATAAGCAGCTTTTGAAGAAATTTTATTTCAAGGGACATAAAAGTTGACCATTTGTGAATATCTCAGGTTCTTTTTGACCATGGATTCTGGAAAAAGAAAGACCAGGAAGTACAATTTCAAGGATCCCAAGATAGATGAGTTGATCAGTTTAATTCCCGAGATCGAGTGTTCTGCATATTTTTGGAAGAAGTATGGATCCATCATTCCTCTTATGAAGCTTAGGATGAAGGAGCATATTCTCTCGACCTTGGTCCAGTTCTATGATCTGATGTATCATTGCTTTACTTTTCCCGACTATCAGTTGATGCCTACATTGGAGGAGTATTCTTATTTGCTAGATTTACTCGTTACCGATCATGTTCCTTTTACTGGTTTGGAGGGTGAGCCAAAATCACATGAGATTACTGCTTTGATCCATCTAGGGAAGTCTTAGGTGGAAGCCCATATGACTACTAAAGGCTACTAAAGGAGGGATTAGAGGATTATCGGCCCAGTTCTTATTGGAGAAAGCTCGTTACTTTGTCACGATGAAGAGTACAGGCGCTTTTGAGGCCATCTTTGCTCTACTTGCTTACGGGTTGTTTTTATTTCCTAATGTGGATAAGTTTCTTGATGTTAATGCTATCAGGATCTTTATGATTGGAAACACAGTTCCTACATTGTTGGGTGATGCTTATTACTCGATTCATCTTAAGAATTCTTATCATGGGGGATGATTATCTATTGCACGCCTTTGTTGTACCAGTGGTTTATCTCTCATATGCCTCAGTCTGATGCTTTCTGGGATGTCAGGAAGGAACCCCGTTGGGCTCCTAAGATCATGGCACTTACTCACTCGGATATTGATTGGTATCATCGAGCTTACCAGGATATAGAGATTGTTGACAGTTGTGGTAGTTTCCCCAATGTACCTCTTCTTGAAACAAAGGGAGGAATTAATTATAACCCTATTCTTGCACGACGCCAGCTAGGTTATCTGATGAGGAATAAACCAAATAGTATTCATTTAAGTAGTTTCTTTCTGAAGGAGGGAGGAGACCATAAGGAAGCTAAGGAGCAGATTGCAAAAGCCTGGTGTTACATTCATAAGAAGAGTAGGAAAGACTTGGGACCTAGGGGGACTGTTTCTTTGGAGCCATATCTTCAGTGGGTTCAAGCGAGAGATATTCAGTTGAAGATGTCGTATTCCCGGGAAACACCTATTCCTGATTTGTTTGTGAAAACCACTGCTCCCTTATAGGATGATCTAGAAGAACTGCAGCTTTCTTTGGTCAGGATGCAGTAGGAAAAGGACGCTTGGAAGAATAAGTGTCAAACTTTAGAGATTTCATATAGAGCAGACTTGAAGGAGAAAGACGACTTGATTGAGATCCTTGAGAGTCGAGTGGTAGGGACTATGGATAGGCAAGGGGATTTATTTTCCCCTAAGCCTCAGTCAAATGTTGATTACTCACTTCCTGATTCAGGTGATTGGAAGGAGGTTGCCACCAGGTATACGGAAGAAAACAAGAGGTTGAAGGCTCAGATTTCCAGGCTTACAAGGAAGCGCCAACATATAGAGTGATCTCTAGCAGCTTTACTTCTCAGGGTTTTAGACTTTATTTTCATCTTGTACTTGGGATTCTTAAGACTTGTAACCTATTTTGAAGTTATTATAATAAAAAAATTCAGTATTTCAAATGCGTTATTACTTTGATATTTGCAATGTGTCTATAAATCTTTAAAACCCTTGAAATATTAAATAATAAAATAAATCATGTGCATTGCATATTATGCATCATATTGCACATTTTTATTGCGTTTCTTATGCATATCCAGGTGTCTTACCAAGCTTCTTTACTTCGTTCAGCAAGCTGACTCACCACTACAACACTCAGGCTAATTTCAGAAGGAAGATGGACAACTTAGAACAAGAGAATCACGAGCTGCGCGAGGAGGTTTCTTCTTTGAAGGCCGGCATAGCCAATCTTATTGCTCTTATGGAATCCTTGGTGGCTGCTCCGAATCATCCACCGAGTGTTCAACCTTAACCAACAAGGGCTACTACTGAAGCTCCGAATGTTCCTGTATCTGCTACCCCAACTGTGGTTCAGAATCGCATGCCTCAAGGTTATCCATGGGGAATGCCAGAGAACTTTGCGCCTGAAGGTTTCAATCTTGGTCCTCAAGATACTCCAGTTGTTCAGACTACTATTACTCCTGTACCGCTTGTGGTGCATGTTTCTCCTGCTGCACCTCCTTCGGTGAATATGGTTCCAATTGTTAATGATGATATGTGTCGTCCTTTTCCTCCACCAAGTGGAGACTTGGGTCTCTATGACAGAATGGATGATTTTCAAGAGCAGTTTGAAAAAATGAAGAGGGAGATGAAGGCCCTCAGAGGAAAAGAGTTATTCGGGAAGAATGTGAATGAGTTATGCTTGGTCCCGAATGTTAAGATACCTGCAAAGTTTAAGGTCTCGGAGTTTGAGAAATACAAGGGCAACACTTTCCCTCGTGCTCATCTAGTAATGTATGTAAGGAGAATGTCTACTCATACTGATGATCAATGTCTGTTGATTCACTTTTTTGAGGATAGTTTGACCGCTGTTGCGCTGAAGTGGTATATGAGCTTGGATAGTGTCAATATTCATACTTTCAATGACTTGGGAGAAGCATTCATCAAACAATACAAATACATCATCGACATGGCGCTTGGCCGTGATCAACTCAGGGCCATGGTTTAGAAAGACAAGGAATCATTCAAAGAATATGCACAAAGATGGCATAAGGTAGTTGCCCAAGTGATTCCTCCCATGGAACAGAAGGATATGACTAAGATTTTATTGAAGACTCTGGGTGCTTTCTACTATGAAAGGATGGTAGCAAGTTCGCCAAGTTACTTTACTGAAATGGTAGGCATGGGTATCCGTTTAGAAGAGGCTGTAAGAGAGGGTCGTTTAACGAAGAGTGAAGGATCTGGTGGTGCGAAGAAGCCATCTTATGGGTTTACCAAGAAGAAGGAAGGGGATACAAATGTTTTTATGCAAGAGAGTAGGGTCAATCCTCCTAGAAGAAATTAGCAGGGTCATCAGCAAGTCGCCTCAGTTACTCCAATTGTTGGTGTAACTCCAACCAGTGTTGCTTATCAAAGACTATCCTAGCAGGGGAATCAAGGGTATAATCAAAGAAGGGAGAGTTATGACCCTATTATTATGAGTTATACAGAGTTACGGCCGGCATTGGTTCAGAAGAAGTTGGTTTAGACCCGACCACCTCCCGATGTACCTATTGTACCCCAATTTTTGCCCCTAAGATCCCTTCATCATACCATGTTGTTTCACTCACAACAAGATCACATTAGGACTTTTGGTTCTTCTCCCTATCATTTATCTTTGCTCTTTTGAGGAGTTACCAAGAACCTTGACTTGTTTTATTTTGTGATCATGAATATTTTGTTTTGATTTTTCTTTTATTAATAAAATGCAATGTTGGTTTGCCTTACTTGTTAATAATGTAGGTAAAGGATATGAGGTTTAGCAAGTTGCTTTATGGGTTCATGAGTTTATTTCCATGCCCTAGTCAATATAGCTTGAGGAGTTCATTGGAAGTGGTTTTGGTGGCTATGAGTCCTCATCATCATCCTCAACAACTTCTATTCACAAATAAAGAATATTGGCACAAGAAGTTTGTTCAAACTTGTCAAAGTTCCTCAAAGCATTCTCTTGATCTAGAGGATAGGGTTTTGAACTTCAAAAGAGCATATCTTGCTCATCTTTTGGTATTTTTGAGTGATTCCAAGGACATCCTTCTCTTCAAAGAGTTACCAACAAATCACTTCAAAAGTTACAAGGAGTTTTCATGTGGAAGGAACTTGGTGAAGAAGAAAGATTACAAGTCATCCAGATGAATCCCCAATTTTCCATATGTGACTTCAAATGGTCATAACTTGGTCAATTTTTGTTACCTTGAGTCTATTCTTTTTCCATGATGATCTTAAAGATGTGTACTTCGTTCCTTCTTTTATGTGCAAAGTGATAAAATGAATGGAAGTTGCCTTTAAGAATGAAAAAGATTATAGGTCATTTCATGATTTTTGGCCAACTTCAACAAGTCATAACTTTCTCAATCTTTGGATATTTTGAGTGGTTCAAATTGCAAAATGTCATTCAAGAGGTCTACTTCATTCCATCTTTTTTGGTCAAGAGTAAATTCCAAGTGGAAGGCCATGTTTGGATACAAAAGATTATAGGTCATTTTTGAAGAATAACTTGAAATATTTCTAAGTATGGAAAGTCAACTCTTTTTCTTCTACTTTGACTCCATGTAACTTTAAGCTCAAGCATCCACTTCATTCCATTCTTTTTCCATTGCAAAGCTTGTAACCTAATCTCTCCAAAGCATTAAGAATTATGCCATAAGACCCCTTGAGTTGGAAATGCCATGGATTTGAATTTGGTATTTTCAAACTGAATTTTTCACAAAGTCTGGATTTTAAAATCTTTGTTTTGGCTTCTAATCACAAGTTTTACACGCGTTTTTGTTTCTAAACATGATTAACAACTTTCTAGAATTGATTAGCATCATGAAACGCACGATTTGTCTGAGTTTTGATCAAGTTTGAGTCACACTTTCTTCATGATACAGACCCACACAAATTCTCTTCAAAACGCATCATTCAGTCTTCCTTTTTATCCCATTTGCTTCCCTATAAATAGAGGGTCATTCCCCATCCATTTTCTCAAGCTTAGAGAGCCAAGAACACTCTACCAAAACCTCACACGAACCCACTTTTTCTGAATTCAGTTTTTGAAATTTAAGCTTCCTTTTCCAAAATTCTTTGTGCATTCATCATCCTTGAACTTCACACAAACTCTCCAGCACTTAAACCAATTTAAATGACCCATAATTCAAGCTACAGAAGTCCAGTTTCAGAGCTTCTTACTTGAACTTTGTAAAGGTAGAATTCT
Source organism: Vicia faba (assembly GCA_948472305.1). Classification (NCBI taxonomy): domain Eukaryota; kingdom Viridiplantae; phylum Streptophyta; class Magnoliopsida; order Fabales; family Fabaceae; genus Vicia; species Vicia faba. Next base: position 1,317,474,124 of record OX451740.1, read on the forward strand.
CCACCATTTGGATCCAAATCAAGTACTAACCTGTTCTACTCCTTTATCTTATTCTAATATTGTTTACAATTTTTTAAATCCATTAAGAATTGAGAGAGAAATCTCAAATTGAGGGTGCTCGCTATTTTCTGAGTTTTTGATTCATAGCTCTCTCCATACCTTACATAAATTTGGCGCGATGGTTGTGTTAGAATCGTCTTGAAGAGACGAGTTCAATGATGCTAGCCTGGGATCCTAATTTTTCCATTTGATAGATCTCACAAAATCTCCGTTGCAGGGTGGCTGGAGGTTGAAGACGATGACATGTCTCGTCTCAGCCAATGATAGTGCGCCAATTGTTTTAATTCTATTGGTTGTCTATTTCTTGATCCAATGTGTATTTCACTAAGGTCCATATCAAGAACAGCGCGTCTGGTCCATTGGATTAGCCTACTAATGCATTTTGACTTTGATCTGATGGTCCACATCTTTTTAGTTTTATTTTATTTTCTGATTTTATATTTTATTTGATTAAATTTTCAAAAATTCATAACTTTTTTTTATCCAAAAATTATGAAGAAATTCACAAAAATACTTTGGACTATTTGGTTACTATCCTTGGCATTGTGGAGCATGGGACTTTTTCTTGGATTTAGAATTAGAAACCTTGGCCTATCTTGGAGACCTTGTGATCTTATCTGATTATTTTGTCTGGAGCTCTTGAGGTTTACCTCAAGACATTGGGTTGTTTATTTGTTTTGTGTGCAGGTTATTGTGATTACACCCTTTTTTTTAATCTGGAATTTAGCCGCATACAGCCGTTACTCTGCCCAATTTTTATGAAGACTTAATACACTTGAAGTTTGGTTCTCACAAGAGGTCTAGTATTTTTTTTGCTTGCTTGTTTCAATCCAAGGAATGGGAATTCTATCTTGGCTCATAATGTCAAGTATTAGCTTCTTATTGGTTATATGGTTCTTATCCCTAGCTTTTACCTTATGCTTTAGGATAGTCCCTTCTTCTCCTCTCATCTTCTTTAATTTCAAAAATCTTCTTCCTCCTTTTGAAAACTCTTCTTGTTTTGAAACTTGAACTACTTTCATAATAAACTTGGACCTAGGTCCATGCATTTTCAAAAATCTTTTCATAAATAAACTTCAATCAATTTAATAATACCTTGATATTTTTTGTGAGAAGACTAAAAGTAAATCAATCTCATTCAAACCATTTTGCCACTTTGACTTTATCTTTAAAACTTTTCTCAAAAGATTAAACTCTTGTCAATCCTTGTAGTGATGCAAACAACTATACTTCTACAATATGTAGTGAAAAGAGATATTTTCCACTTGGGTGTTGAGTGAGGCACTGATGATTTTAAAATCCAAGCCATATTCTCCACTTTGAGATGATGAAAATTCTCCTTTCTCATGATTATGGGTAGTAAGTATGTTTTCCACACGGACAATGACGATGACGTCTTATCTCTTAAAATCAACCAATACACTTGTGTTTCAAATTTTTAAAAGAGGAACTACGTGTACCCTGATCCCCTATTGCACGAAAGGTGGTACGTAGGCACTAAAGGTTCACAACCGCGGAGGGTGCAAAAATCATAAAAAAGACTTCTCTTCTCACCTCCACCATCTATTTCTATACAACACTTTTTTATATATAGCCAAAATATACATATTTTTCAAAGAGGTTCCTGCGGAGTACCGTAGATGTTTAGGGTGATAATACCTTCCCTTTGCATAACCAACCCCCTTACCTTGAATCTCTCCCTCTCTTTTTGGGTTATTCGCTATTTTCCCATTCCTTTGGAAAAATTAAAGCACGGTGACAATTTTTATTTTTATTTGTATAAAGTCTAGTCAATCCAATGGCTTAGTCTTGAACATTTATACCGCTACAGTACCATCACCATTGCCTTGGTATTACAAAGCAGGCCAAACATATGCTTTTCATCAGGGAGCACCAGGGCATAATATTGAAGACTGAGAATTGCTATAAAGTGAAAGACAATCCTCTACCCAGGCATGGAGGAGCAAAGATTGTGAATATGGTGGCTGATTGTCCAAACGACTTCCGGATTTTTGATATTCATCTGGTTAGAGGAGATTTGGTGAAAATGCATGCAGACCTCTATGAATTTAGCTACTATACGCATGACCATTTCGGTTGTGCTATTTACAATATAAACATACAGGGTTGTGACAAGATAAGGGCTGATTTGCAGGAAATGATGAATGAGGGCCTCATCCACATAATCAGGCCTAGGGAAGAGTATTAAGAGTAGGAGAATATGGTTTCTGGATGTCCTGGAGAGTTCAGAATTTTTGATGTGAAGTATATAACTGAAGACCTTGTGCAATTTCATGCTACTTTCTACTACTTGGCTGGTCAGGTGGAGCATCAGTATAGATCTTGCCGAATTTGCTGTCGAGACTCCCGAGGATGTTCAATTGTGAGGAAAGGTGTTCAGTTGTTGTTGGATAATGGAACTGTCAAGGTTACAGGTCAAAGGGATGATTACCATGAAGTTTAAATGATTGAGGTTTATTTGGTTGAAGAAGAGTCGAATGATGAGTATGCCTCTACAGATGAGTATTTCTCCTCAGATGAGGATTTGTTTTCCAGAGATGACTCAATAATGACTGATTATGTTGAAGGGGGAGTAAACATTATTGTGCCTTGTTTTGGTGCACCTGCCCATTTTGAATTCGAGTATCATAGCAAGACGACTATTACTCCATTGTTGATTAGTTTGACGGGTCTTGTCCCCTACGAGTCAGATAAGGATGTACCCTACAAATATAATGCTACAATCTTAGAGGATGGTGTGGAAGTTCCCATCCAGCCAATGCCTAATGTTGGAAATATTGCTGAAACTAGCAGAGTGACCCGCAACAGTCGTGTATTTTCACCAGTTGTTCGAGGAGATGTTACCACTGCAAAGAAAATTGCTGATAATGTTGGACCCAAGAAGATTACGGGTGAAACTAGTGGAGCCATGTTAGAGAAAGAAGTGGATGATATTTTGAAGATAATCAAGATGAGCGACTACATAATTGTAGATCAACTACTGCAGACTCCTTCAAAAATATTTATCTTGGCTTTATTGATGAACTCCTCTGCTCACAGAGAATCTCTGATGAGGGTACTGGATTAAGCTTTTGTGGAAAGTGACATGCCTATAGACCAATTCAGCAGTGTAGTAGGGAACATTACGTCATGTAATAACCTAAGTTTCTGCGATGACGAATTGCTAGATGAAGGAAGGAATCATAACTTGGCCCTCCACATCTCTATGAACTGCAAGAATGATTCACTATCCAATGTGCTGATTGATAATGGATATGCTTTGAACGTTATACTGAGGAGCACGCTTATGAAATTTAAATATCAGGGAACGTCCATGCGCCCAAGTGGAATTATTGTGAAAGCGTTTGATGGATCAAGGAAATCTGTTATTGGTGAAGTAGACTTGCCTATTCATATAGGCCCACATTTGTTTCGGATTACTTTCCAGGTCATGGATATTGTACCCGCTTATAGATGTTTGCTAAGAAGGCCGTGGATACATGAGGCAAGGGCCGTCACTTTAACTTTACACCAAAAACTGAAGTTTGTACGTGAAAGAAAAGTGGTAATCATAAATGGAGAACAGGAATTATTGATATCTCATTTGTCCTCTTTCAGCATTGTGGAGGCAGATGAAGCTGCTGTTGGAACCCAGTTCTAAGCCTTATCCATTGATAATATAAGAGGAAATGATAATTCTATGGTTTTTCTTAAGGATGTGCAGCAAGTTATGCATAAGGGTCATAGTGAAGTCAGAGGACAGATTGTGGATCCACCTGTAAACAAAAACAGAGCCGGCTTGGGGTTCTCTCTGAAGAATGACAAAAGTAAGAGCATGAAGCCGAAGTATGCGGCAGGCAAGTATCAAGACATCTTCCGTAGAGGGGGTTATCTTCATCCAACTATCTCCGGGATTAATGCCATTCTAGAAGATGAAGCAGAGCAGGAAATGCCAAATTACGTGATGCATGGAGTTAGGGTTCATAACTGGATCACCATTGATGGTCCCTCTTACATACATGTTTCAAAGTAATTTGTTTTGTTAATCTTTTTGAAAAGCTTTCACTCTTCCCAAGGTGGAAGTATTAATGTTGTATGGGCTTATATGTTTGTTGTGACTTTTAAAATCAATAATAAAAGTTGTCTTTGTTTCCAAAATTATGTCTTTATTTTCTACTTTTTCTTGGAAAATGGTAATAAAAAAAACCTTTCAAAATAAATAATAACTGAAATTTAATCTGCATGATAACTTGTTATATGTGTCAATTTCTAAAAGAAATCATAAATCATATGTGCTGATTAATTAAAAAACCCGTTGAATACAATGACCTTGCACCCTCTCCCAACTTTGAATGTCTTGTGTATGGGGCCGAAGAAGAAGACTATGATGAGATTCTATAAGAGGTCTCACAGTTGCTTGAGCGCGAGGAAAATGCCATTCAGCCATATAAAGAGCCATTGGAAGTAATCAATTTGGGTTCAAAAGAAGATCCAAAAGAAGTGAAGATCAAAGGGTTGTTGTGTCCTGATGTGAAGAGAATGTTGATTAGATTGTTAAAAGAGTATGTGGATATTTTTTCTTGGTCTTATCAAGATATGACTGGTCTAGATACAGATATTGTAGAGCACCATTTTCCGTTAAAGCCAGAGTGTCCGACAATCAAACAGAAGTTGAGAAGAACTCACACAGATATCGCAGTAAAGATCAAATAGGAGGTTCTAAAGCAGATTAATGTCGGTTTTCTTGTGATGTCTGTGTACCCTCAATGGATTTCCAATATTTTCCCAGTACCGAAAAAAGACAGAAAAGTTCGCATGTGCGTAGATTACAAAGATATAAATAAAGCTAGTCCAAAAGATGATTTTCCATTGCCACATATTGATATATTAGTTGATAGCACAAAAAAATTAAAAGTATTCTCTTTCATGGACGGATTTTCCGGGTATAATCAAATAAGAATGGCTCCATAGGACATGGAAAAAACAACACTTATCATACCCTGGGGAACATTTGTTACAGAGTGATGCCCTTCGGGTTGAAGAACGCTGGTGCAACGTACCAGAGGGCTATGACAACCCTATTCCATAATCTGATGCTCAAGGAAATTGAGGTATATGTTGATGATATGATTTCTAAATCCCGGAGTGAAGAAGGGCATGTAGAAGATTTGTTGAAGTTGTTTCAGCGTTGGAGGAAGTATCGTCTCCGCTTGAATCCAAATAAATGTACCTTCGGTGTTCGATCAGAGAAATTATTGGGTTTCATTGTTAGCCAGAAAGGAATTGAAGTTGACCCTGATAAAATCAAAGTAATTCAAGAAATGCTAGTGCCAAGAATTGAAAAGCAAGTCAGAGGGTTCCTCGGGCGTTTGAATTATATTTCCAGATTCATTTCTCACATGACTGCAACATGTGAACCGATCTTTAAGTTGTTAAAAAAAGATTAAGGTTGTGTATGGGCAGATGACTTCCAAAGGGAATTTGAAAGTATTAAAGAATATCTTCTTGGACCTACTATCTTTCTCCCTCCTGTCAAAGGAAGACCATTGATTATGTATCTGACAGTGTTAGATAATTCCATGGGTTGTATTCTGGGACAACAAGATGAAACAGGGAAGAAAGAGTACGCCATTTATTATCTTAGTAAAATTTTTACTGATTGCGAGTCATGGTATTCCATGCTGGAAAAGACATGTTGTGCTATGGCCTGGGAGGCAAAACGTTTGCGGTAGTATATGTTGAATCACACTACTTGGTTGATCTTCAAAATGGATCCAATCAAGTACATTTATGAAAAGCCTGCTCTTACTGGGAGAATTTTCCACTGGCAGATGCTGTTATCTAAATATGACATCGAATACCGCACTCAAAAGCTATTAAAAGCAGCATATTGGCAAATTATCTTGCTCACCAGCCAGTTGATGATCATCAGTCTGTGAAGTATGACTTTCCCGATGAAGATGTGATGTTTCTGAAAGTGAAAGATTATGATGAACCATTGCCTGAGGAAGGTCCTGATCCTGAATCTCGTTGGAGTATGATATTTAATGGAGCTATGAATGCTTATGGTAAAGGAATTGGTGATGTGGTTGTCACTCCACATGGATCGCACATTACTTTTACTGCAAGGTTAACATTTGATTGTACTAATAATATGGTAGAATATGAGGCTTGCATCATGGGTCTCGAGGAAGCTATTGATCTCAGAATTAAAATTCTAGATGTGTATGGTTATTCAGCTTTGGTAATAAATCAGATTAAAGGAGAATGTGATATTTGTCACCTCGGCTTGATCCCTTACAAAGATTATGCTAGAAGGTTGTTACCCTTCTTTAATAAAGTTGAATTCCATCACATTCCTAGAGATGAAAATCAAATGGCGGACGCTCTGGCAACTCTGGCTTCTATGTATCAGGTGAATACTTGGAATGATATACCTCGAATTATGGTTCGGCGACGGGATAGGCCCGCTAATGTTTTTTCAACAGAAGAGGTAGCAAATGAGAAACCTTGGTATTATGATATCAAGAATTTTCTCCAAACTCAGGAATACCCGATTGGTGCATCGAATAAAGATAGAAAGTCATTGAGAAGATTGGCTGGCAGTTTCTTCTTTAATGAAAATGTGTTGTACTAGAGAAATTATGACATGATCTTGCTCAAATGCGTGGATAGACACGAAGCAGACATGTTGATGCATGAGGTTCATGAAGGTTCATTTGGCCCTCATGCCAATGGACATTCGATGGCTAAAAAGATGCTAAGGGCAAGTTCCTATTGGCTAACAATGGAATCTGGTTGTTGCCAATTTGCAAAGAAGTGTCATAAATGCCAGATTTATGCAGACAAGGTTCATGTGTCTCCAACACTTCTTAATGTGATCTCTTCCCCATGGCCTTTCTCTATGTGGGGTATTGACATGATTGGAATGATAGAACCTAAAGCTTCGATTGGACACCGTTTTATCTTGAAAAAAATTGATTACTTCACCAAGTTGGTGGAGGCTGCTTCATATGCTAACGTCACCAAGCAGGTGGTTATGCATTTCATTAAGAATAATATCATATGTCGGTATGGTTTTCCGAGCATAATTATCACTGACAATGGCTCGAATCTGAACAACAAGATGATGACAGAACTGTGTGAAGAATTCAAGATTGTCCATCATAATTCATCTCCGTACAGGCCAAAGATGAATGGGGATGTTGAAGTTACTAATAAGAATATCAAGAAGATTATCCAGAAAATGGTCGTTACTTATAAAGATTGGCATTAAATGCTCCCTTTTGCTTTGCAAGGATGTTGAACATCTGTCCTCACTTCAATAGGAGCAACCCCGTTCTCCCTTATGTATGGAATGGAAGTCGTACTCCCAATTGAGGTTGAGATTCCCTCTTTGCGTGTGATAATGGAAACCAAGATGTTAGAGGCTAAATGGGTCCAGAACTGGTTTGACCAATTGAATTTGATCGAAGAGAAGATAATGACAGCTTTGTTTCATGGACAGTTGAAGAAGTGAAAAACACAAGAAGGGGGGTTGAATTGTAAAACTGAAAATCAATTGCAATGAACACAATATTTTTATCCTAGTTCGTTTGATCTCAAACTACACCAGTCCACCCGTCAAGGTGATTTCGCCTCTCTCCAACAAGGTCTTAATCCATTATATTCAACTGAATATTACAATTTGCTTTAACAACTGCTAAAGCCTTCTTGATGCAAACCACAAACCGGTTTGTCAAGGAAACACTTTCTTACAAAGAATAGAAGTCTAGGTGTGAGAATGTTTTCTACAAAACTGTTTATCACAACTGTGATATTACACAACTTAAGCTTATTGAAACTAGATTGCTAAAGATAATTGAGTAAGGAATTATGGAGCTTTTTAGCAAACTGAGAATGAGAAGATGATGAATAGATTTTAGGCGTGGAAATAGTTGTAGAGCATTAGCCAATTCAATCTTCATTGTCTTGTTTATATAGCACTGAATTTGTTGAACGTTGGAGCAATAATCTTGATTCAATGCCAATAACAAACTTTCCTTATTAAGCAGATCTTGTCTGGAATGATGTCGTTGGTAATATTTCTCCTTGAATGCACAATACCGTTTCTACTTAAAGCGTGTTCTGGCTTTGGCTCATTCTGACTCTGCTTAAGTGCTGATGAACTGTTGTTGTCTTTATCAGAGTGTTGAGCGCAGTTCTGTTTATCAAGCTTCAGCATACGCGTGAGTTGTTCTTCTGATTCTGGTATTCTGATATAGCATCTTCTGATGCTGATGTTGATAACCAATATTCTGATGCTGATGTTGATAACCAATATTCTGATGCTGATTAAGTGTACTCTTGCTGATACCTATCAGAGTTTCTGCAAAACAGAAGGTAATATTTTAGGTAGCAAATAGTTCTTACATGAATCACATAATTTAATATATCTTTTCATATTGTTATCATCAAAACTTAAACTTAGGGTAGTAGATTCAAACTTTGTTCTAACAATCTCCCCCTTTTTGATGATGACAAAAACTAGATATTTTTAATTGAAAATAACGTGAAAAAGTATCAGAGATAACTAAATGATAAGATGTATCAGAGTAAGAAGTTATCAAAGATAAGGAATAAAGAGATATGAGAGTTGGGATTGGAGATACTCCCCCTGAATTTATAACTTCCCTTTTTAATTCCAAGAGTTCTTCAGGATCAGATCTTTATTGACTTTCTTTGAACATCAGAATATCAGAGCTTTGACTATCAGAAGCTTTAGATCAGAATATCATAGCAGAGCTTCAGATCAGAGTATCAGAGCTTTATCAGAGCTTTGCTTTGGATCAGAGTATCAGAGCTTTGGTCTTTAGTGAATTAGAGAGTATTCTTGTACCTGTAGACTTAAGCAAAAAAGAAAACATTCAAAAATATCAGAGTTAGAATGTTTGAGACTTTTTGTCTCAGTAATCCGTTATTGAAAAATATCATTCTTGTTCTCCCCCTTTTTGTCAGCAATCAAAAAGTGTAAGTGATGTGCTAAAACAATTAGAGCAGGAAAACTTGTCATATAAAAATAGTCAGAGCCAGACAAAACAGTACAAAAGATATGCAAAGAAAACATGAAAATAGCATGAATGAAAATCTAAGGTTGGGGAGGAAGGCGTGTGAACAGAGTCTCCAACATTGCTTTAATCTGATCAGCAATTTCAGTCTGCTTGTGCACCATGCTGACTACTGTATCTATCTTGCTATCCTGCACATCCATCCTTTCCTTCATCTTCTGATCATTTTCATCCATCCTTTGCTGCAGACGGATATCTTTCAGCTTTAGCTCTTCCAGAGTCTGCCTGTCCAAGGCAGCTTGAGAAACATCAGAAGCAGGGAGCTTCTGAGAGCTTTCTGCAACATCTTCAGCTTGACTGGCTTCAGCTTGAATTGTCTGATCTTCTTCTGGCTGCACCTTTGAAGCTGGACGCTTCTCATACCATGGCTCACTATCCAGAAGGAGCACGTCTTCTTTCAGCAGCTGACTTCCAACTTCATTCAGAAGCTTGCTAAAATTATGCTGTGCTTGCTCATAATTGATGTCTTGCAATTTTAGAGCTTCAACACGTACCCAAATTCTGAATCGTGACCAGAGCTGGTCTAAGGCAACAGGGTCAATCATGCCAGGACACACTTGCTTCAGAGAATCAATCCATTGCTGCAAACCTGTTTCAAAATTCACAATGCCAGAGCCAACATCTGGCTGTTTTGGTTTTGGAATGGCTATTTTATTTTTGAGATCAGCAAGACGGTCAAGGATTGTTAAATCTGTGAAGGTCCTGCTGGGGTCTTCTGTGGTTTGTTTGGTAGGTGTTTGTTTGGGAGATGGAGTGGGAGAGTCAGAAATAATGATTGGACTGTTTGGGGTTTTGGGAGTGTTTGGTGGGGTAGATTCTGGCGAGGATGGCAGCTGGGCCATGGTTACTGTTGTTCCACATGGCAGCTGGATTGCCAGAGGTTGTGGCTCAGAGGATTGAGGAGAATGAGGTTCAGAAGGTGGAGGAGTTGGAGTTTCAGAGTGATGAAACTCAGGTTGAGGAGGTGATGGTTGAGGTGATGGTGGATGAATTTCTGGTTGAGGAGAGGGAGAAGGAATTGCTGGTTATGGAGAAGGAGGAGGAATTTTTGGTTGTTCAGGAATATGTGGTTCTTCTGGAATGGGTGAGAGAGGTTGTTCTGGTTGAGGAGATTTGGCAATTTGTGGTTCAGAGTTTGGATTATTGGGGAGGTGATCAGTAGCATGTTGATCAATATCACACAGAACTTTGTCAAGTTCTGATGTTGTTGAAGTTGTTGGTTTGGGATGTTTGGTGCGGGGTCTTCTGAGTGTTAGTGCCTCAGAAGGGTCATCTTCTGGTTCGGTTTCATCTATAGTTGGGATGGGGATTGGGATTTCTTGAGAAGCTGGAGTGGGGATTGATGTTGGAATAGCAGAAGAATTTAAAACAGAAGCAGCAGATAAATTACCTCTTTTCTTGGGTGTCTGCTGGGATGTTCCTTCTGAAGGGGCCTTCCTTTTCTCCGTCTTCTTCAGAGAGACTTATGGTTGAGCTTGGTGCAGATCTTTGATGTTCAGCTTGGGATCTGTACCATCAGCCTTACACGCGTCCAGGTATCTGAGAACCACCAGTGGTTTAGATTCTATCTCAAAAAATAAAGGAAAGTCACTCAGTGGGACTCTTCTGCTGGTGATGTCAGCAATAGGAGTAACGCTGGGTTCCTTTCTGATATTTTCTATTAATTTCATTTTCTTCAGATTCTTCGCGTTCAGAGGCTTGCCAACAATTGGTTCAATGGTGCTTAACTCTTGAGCTTCTATCAGGTGCTCTATCAGCCTATTCTCAGTCAGAATATCTGATATTAACCTTCCAAAGGGTATCCAATCCCTCTTTGTTCTTTCTTCTTCCCTGGTTTCCTTCACGCTTGTTCTGAGGTGATTAAACAGAAGATGAGCCAAGTCGATTTTTACCTTCTGATTGATAAAATAGATCAGAAACTGCTGATCTATATTTATGTAATTAGGGGAACTTGTTGGCTTCCTATGATTAAAGCACCCAGAATGATCTTCGCCCAAACTCTGTGGTGATCCTTTAAGTATCTGATCTTGCTGCTGGGCACCCCATGGGTGAAAATCTATTCTGCTATGACACCAACGTCAGAGCATCTTTCATCCATATCAATACAGCGGACGCCACCGCCACTGTAACCAATCAGTTTTGCTATGTGAACCTCAGTGATCACAATCTTCTTTCCCATTATGTAGGAGGTGACTTGATGCGTTGAAGAGGTCGCATGAATCCATAACTCCTTGACTAACATTGGGAACGTTGGTCCAACCAACCTGTCAAAATATCTCTCCCATTTCTGTGCCCTAACTTCTTCTGTCAAGTCAAAACCATTCTCTTTCAGACTGCCAAAATCAATAATCAGTTTAGACAACACTTCTAGATTCTTCACTGGTGTAAGGAGTGTTCTGAATGGAACTTGGTACTGTTCAGAGGAAGCTTTCTTCTGAGAACCTGCAGAAGCACTGCTGGAGGTTGCCATGTTCACACTTAGGGTTTCTGAGAAAATTGAGAAAATGGGTTTAAGTTTGAAAGAGATGAACACAGAGAAAATGCAGAAAATATTTGAGAGATTATGAGAAATTGTAAAAGATTAATGTGAGAGGTTAACATGCTTAAATAGATTTCAGAATATTTTGAAAGAGTAAACGGTTTCAAGAAAGAGAAATAAAATCATGATTACGTTTTAAAAACATGATTACTTTCATTTAATGCTTGCTGATTTTGGGGGATTTGAGAAAGATACTTGAAACGGTTACCAGACATGTGTCTCAATGCACCCAATCAGCGTTTTGCCTTCTCAGAAGCGTGCACGCGTTCTGCTTCAGAGATTTGTTGATGATTGGATGACACTTGTTTGATTTAGTGATCAGCACGTCTATCCTTGAGCTGAAACGCTCAGATTTTTAAGACTAGCATCTGATACAATCTGCATGTTCTATCTTTCTGAAAAGAGATTGATCAGAAGTTCATAGTAAAACAAATACATTCTGAAGATAAATATATGGAATTAAAACATTTTCTCTCTGGGCAGGTTTTCATGCTGAGATGTTTCAGAATGAAATTGAACCTATCTTCAGAAAGGGGTTTAGTGAAGATATCAGCCCATTGATGGTCTGTATCTATAAATTTTAAGTTCAAAATTCCTTTCTGAATATAGTCCCTAATGAAATGATGTTTTATTTCTATATGCTTAGCTCTAGAATGTAAAATGGGATTCTTACTTAAGCAAATAGCAGAAGTATTGTCAGAGTATAGGGATGTTACTCTCAAAAATCTGGAAGTCTTCAAGCTGACTTTTCATCCAGAGCATTTGTGTGCTACATCCTGCTGCTGCTATGTACTCAGCTTCTGCTGTTGATAGCGCAATTGTGGATTGCCTTTTGCTGGACCAAGAGATCAGATTTTCTCCCAGAAACTGGCAGCTTCCAGAAGTACTTTTACGCTCTACTCTGTCTCCAGCAAAGTCAGCATCGCAGTAGCCTACTAAACAGTAATCACTAGATTTTCTATAAAATAAAACCAGATTAGTAGTACCTTTCAGATACTTGAAAATTCGCTTAACAGCTGTTAAGTTAGATTCTCTAGGATCTGATTGGAATCTAGCACAAATACATACGTTGAATAATATATCAGGTCTTGAAGCTGTCAGATAAAGGAGAGAACCAATCATACCTCTGTAGACTTTCTGTTCTACCTTTTTGCTTACCTCTTCTCTTTCCAGAATGCACGTGGGATGCATTGGAATCTTTGATGGCTTACATTCTGAGAGGTCAAATTTCTTCAGAAGATCTCTGATGTATTTGCTCTGATGAATGTAAGTTCCCTCTGGAGTTTGATTGATCTGAATTCCTAGAAAGAATTTCAGTTCCCCCATGAGGCTCATCTCAAATTCTGCCTGCATACACTTAGCAAATTTTCTTCCAAGAGAAGGATTAGTAGAACCAAAAATAATATCATCAACATAAATTTGACAGACTAAGATGTCATTCTTAACTGACTTACAGAATAAGGTAGTGTCCACCTTCCCTCTGGTGAATTCATTTTCTAACAGAAAGTTACTTAGTCTTTCATACCAAGCTCAGGGAGCTTGTTTCAGACCATATAGTGACTTCTTTAGTTTGAAAACATGTTCTGGATGTTTTGTATTTTCAAAACCAGGGGGTTGGTGCACATAAACCTCTTCTTCTATATAACCATTTAGGAATGCACTTTTGACATCCATCTGATATAGAGTGATGCCTCTATTAACAGCAAATGAAATTAAAAGTCTGATAGATTCTAACCTGGCGACTGGAGCAAAGGTTTCTGTATAGTCTATCCCCTCTTGCTGACTGTAACCTTATGCAACCAGTCGTGCTTTGTTTCTGATGACTTCACCTTGTTCATTTAGCTTGTTTCTGGACACCCATCTTGTTCGAATGACGTTGAATCCTTTTGGTCTGGGAACAAGATCCCATACGTCATTTCTGGTGAATTGATTCAGCTCTTCTTGCATTGCCAGAATCCAGTCGTTGTCTAGAAGTGCTTCATCAATAGAAGAAGGTTCAATCAGAGACACAAGTCCCATGAGGGTTTCTTCAGAGTTTCTGAAGCTTGCTCTTGTTCTGATTGGATCTTCCTTTCTTCCTAAGATTGTTTCTTCTGGATGATCCAAGCTGCTTCTGGGTAATCTTTTCTGAGGTTGATCAGCAGCTGTTGTAGGATTGCTAGCAGTGCTCCTTTCAGACGTTGAAGGATTGTCTGTGTTGAGAGCTTCTGATGACTTGTCTTCAGAACCTGTAAATTCAATTTCCATACCTGCAAAAACTTCATTTTGCTTTGACTTTTCAGAGTCAAGCTTATCATCAAAACGAACACTGATTGATTCTTCCACAATCTGTGTTTCTGTGTTGTATACTCTGTACCCTCTTGAGTGTTCAGAGTATCCTAACATAATACACTTCTGTGCTTTAGAGTCAAACTTGTTCAAATAATTCTTTGTATTTAACATAAAACAGATACATCCAAATGGATGAAAATATGAAATGTTGGGTTTTCTGTTCTTCCATAATTCATATGGAGTCTTTTCCAGAATAGGTCTTATTGAGATTCTATTCTGAATGTAGCACGTTGTGTTTATTGCCTCTGCCCAGAAGATCTTAGCAACGTTTGTCTCATTGATCATGGTTCTGGCCATTTCTTGCAATGTTCTGTTCTTTCGTTCTACAACTCCATTTTGTTAGGAAGTTCTAGGACAAGAGAAATCATGCAGAATGCCTCTGTCATTAAATAATGACTCAAAATCTTTGTTTTCAAACTCTCCACCATGATCACTTCTGACTTTAACGATTCTAAGATCCTTTTCATTTTGAACTTGGTTACAGAAGGTAACAAACACAGAGTGTGACTCATCCTTGTGTCTTAAGAACTTTACCCATGTCCATCTGCTATAGTCATCTACGATTACTAACCCATACTTCTTGCCACTGACTGAAGCAGTTTTAACTGGTCCAAATAGGTCAATGTGCAGAAGTTCTAATGGCTTAGAGGTAGAAACAACATTTTTAGATTTAAAAGAAGGTTTTGCAAACTTGCCTTTCTGACATGCTTCACACAGAGCATCTGAATTGAACTTCAAATTAGGAAGTCCTCTGACCAGATTGAGTTTGTTAATCTGAGATATTCTTCTCATACTAACATGCCCCAATCTTCTGTGCCAGATCCACTGCTCGTTGTTAACAGAAAGAAGACACTTTACATTCTGACTTTTCAGTTCAGAAAGTTTGATTTTGTAAATGTTGTTTTTCCTCTTTCCATTAAACAGGATAGTCCCATCTTTCTGACTAACAGCTTTACATGATTTTTGATTAAAGATTATATCATAACCGTTATCACTTAATTGACTTATGGATAACAAATTATGCATTAATCCATCTACTAGCAGAACATTATTAATAGAGGGAAGATTTCCATTACCTATAGTTCCAGAGCCAATTATCTTTCCCCTCTGATTGCCTCCAAAGCCAACGTGGCCTCCAGGCTTAAGTTCCAGGCTTTGGAACATATGCCTTCTTCCCGTCATGTGTCGCGAGCAGCCAGAGTCCAGGTACCATGACTGGTGTTTCTGATTTGCTGCTAAAGATATCTACAATATGTATTATTTTATCCTTAGGTACCCAGATTTTCTTGGGTCCTGATTTGTTAGATGTATCAAAACTCTGGTTGAATTTTGATTTCACAGAGTACTTACTGCTAGTGTATTTAATATCATGTGTGTGACCATACACAAAATGTGAATTCAGAGGAGTGTGTTTAATGGTTAAATCCATGACATTCTTTGGTGTAGGAACCTTACCTTGGTATCCTATTCCCTTCCTGCCGTTTCTGCTAACTCCATAGATCATTGAAGCCATTTTGCTTCTATCTATGCTTTTAGCAAGGAACTTCTGGAAACTGTGATCATACTCCTTGATGATCTCATCAGCGTTGTTGGGAGTTTCAGAAATTGGTTCCTTCTGAGAGTTTTGTAAAGTATTTCTTAATTTTGAAATTTTATTTCTCAGCTCATAATTCTCCAATTTAAGACTCTCAGTCTTATTAGAGTCAGATTCAAGATTCCTTTTCAGGTTTCTGAATTTAACTCTAATCTGCTGATACCTTTCCAGAATTTCATTTAGGCTTTCAGCAAGTTCAGCCTTGGTAAAATTAACTGCAAAGTCAGGAAATACCTCTTCAGTATCTGATTCTGAGTCTAATTCAGAAGCTTCACTATCTTCTGAAATGTTGGCCATGAGAGCTATGTTTGCTCTCTCATCATCTGATTCTGAGTCAGCTTTAGACGAGTCAGAGTCATCCCATGTAGCCATGAGACTTTTCTTCTTTTCTCTTCCAAACTTCTTTTTGGGCTTTTCCCTCTGAAGCTTTGGGCAGTCACTCTTGTAGTGTCCTTGCTTATTGCACTCATAGCAGATGATGTCCTTGGTGTTTGGCTTTCTGCTTCCTGAGGAGCCTTCAGATCTTCTGTATCCAGAGGAAGAATCTGTCCTTCTGTATCTGGAAGAAGACTCGTTCTGATCAGATCTTCTGGGATTCTTGAACTTCCTTTGTCTCTGCTTCCACAGTTGATTCACTCTTCTGGAGAGGAGGGAGAGTTCGTCTTCTTCTGATGAGGATCCATCAGATGTTTCTTCAACTGCCTGCAGAACTTTAGACTCAGATTTTTTGTTAGATTTTAATGCTAAAGGCTTACCTTGCTTCTGGGGTTCATCAGCTTCTAGCTCTATCTCATAACTTCTGAGGGAGCTGATAAGTTCCTCCAGAGAAATTTTGTTGAGATCTTTTGCTAGCTTCAGAGCTGTAACCATTGGCCTCCACTGCTTTGGTAAGCTTCTGATGATTTTCTTGACGTGATCAGCAGTAGAGTAGCCTTTGTCCAGAACCTTGAGACCAGCTACCAGAATCTGGAATCTTGAGAACATTGTTTCAATGGATTCACTTTCTTCCATTTTGAATGCCTTATACTTCTGAATGAGCGCCAGAGCTTTAGTTTCTTTGACCTGAATGTTGCCCTCATGCGTCATTCTGAGTGAGTCAAACATGTTCTTTGTTGTGTCTCTGTTGGAGATCTTTTCATATTCAGCATACGAGATGGCGCTGAGAAGGATGGTTCTGGCCTTGTGATGATTCTTGAAATCACGCTTTTGTTGGTCAGACATTGTTTTCCTATCAATCTTCTGACCGCTTGCATTCACGGGGTTCATTTTCTCCATCAAAGACTGGAGGTTTGCCGCTGAATCTGTCTCTGTCCTCATGGTTGTCATTGCTGGTGTGAGAATAAGTTCCTGCCATTGTGTTTTTCTGACGCTGGATCTTGTACTGAAACGGTTAAGTGTTTTAGCTCAGAACCAGGCGCTCTGATGCCAATTGAAGAAGTGAAAAACACAAGAAGGGGGGTTGAATTGTAAAACTGAAAATCAATTGCAATGAACACAATATTTTTATTCTGGTTCGTTTGATCTCAAACTACTCCAGTCCACCCGTCAAGGTGATTTTGCCTCTCTCCAACGAGGTCTTAATCCACTATATTCAACTGAATATTACAATCTGCTTTAACAACTGCTAAAGCCTTCTTGATGCAAACCACAAACGGGTTTGTCAAGGAAACACTTTCTTACAAAGAATAGAAGTCTAGGTGTGTGAATGTTTTCTACAAAACTGTTTATCACAACTGTGATATTACACAACTTAAGCTTATTGAAACTAGATTGCTAAAGATAATTGAGTAAGGAATTATGTTGCTTTTTAGCAAACTGAGAATGAGAAGATGATGAATAGCTTTTAGGCATGGAAATAGTTGTAGAGCATTAGCCAATTCAATCTTCATTGTCTTGTTTATATAGCACTGAATTTGTTGAACGTTGGAGCAATAATCTTGATTCAATGCCAATAACAAACTTTCCTTATTAAGCAGATCTTGTCTGGAATGATGCCGTTGGTAATAATTCGCCTTGAATGCACAGTACCGTTGCTACTTAAAGCGTGTTTTGGCTTTGGCTCATTCTGACTCTGCTTAAGTGCTGATGAACTGTTGTTGTCTTTATCAGAGTGTTGAGCGCAATTCTATTCATCAAGCTTCAGCATACACGTGAGTTGTTCTTCTGATTCTGGTATTCTGATATAGCATCTTCTGATGCTGATGTTGATAACCAATATTCTGATTCTGATTAAGTGTACTCTTGCTGATACCTATCAGAGTTTCTGCAAAACAGAAGGTAATATTTTAGGTAGCAAATAGTTCTTACATGAATCACATAATTTAATATATCTTTTCATTTTGTTATCATCAAAACTTAAACTTAGGGTAGTAGATTCAAACTTTGTTCTAACAACAGTTATATCATAAGAGAATGAAGAAAGCTTTTGATAAGAAGGTCAAACCTCGTGAATTCAGAGAAGGCGACCTCGTGCTCAGGAAGATCATGTCTTTTAACGCTGATTCTAGGGGCAAGTGGACTCCCAATTTTGAAGGCCCATATGTTGTCAAGAAAGCTCTCTCTAGCGGTGCATTAATTCTTGAAACTATGGATGGCGAGGAGTTCCCATGTCCCATGAATGCTGATGCAGTCAAGAAATACTTCGCCTAAAGAAATAAAATAACAGCACACTAAGTTGAAAACCCAAAGGGGCGGCTTAGGAAAAAGAGCGTCTCAGTAGGCCTACAACTCGAAAGGGAGGTCTAGGCAAAAATTAGAGACATAAACAGAATAAAATTTCCCACTAAGTTGAAAACCCGCAAGGGCAGCTTAGGAAAAAGCTAGGGACATTCTTGGCAAGTAACTACATCAGACAAGAGTTGATCGTTGGAGCAACAGTCTTCTCGGATCCTCATCATACTTCAACAGAAGTTGCTGCTCAGGATTTCAAAAGTTGTTAGAGGAGATAGTGGCCATTGTATCTTAATGTATCTTTTCCATTATATATTACCATTTTCCAAACTTTGTAATCATCCATGGAGTCTCTCCATTCGCAAACTAGCACTATATTAATGAAATTTGAGCTTTTACCCAATTCTTTGTATTTCTCATTTTATTTAGATTACAAAGACTCCATTTATTATTGATAATAACTTTCAAAGGGAAAAGATTAAATAACAAAATTGATTTTCAAAAAGAATTTACAATTTGCTTTTACTTTAAAAATTTTGACGCAAGAGAAAAAAACAAAAGTGGTGATCCCAGGAATGGACGAACTCCAGTTGTTTTAAGAAGTTTTGTTTCCTGGGGAAGTTTTTCTCAAGATGTTTTCTTTGTATTGGGTTTGTGACTCCAATCTCCCCGGTCAATTTTTGGTTCATTTCTCCTCTTTTCTGAGTTTGCGTGATATGAAGATTCAATCCAAAATTTCTCCAATGAAAGTTTAGTTTGTTTAATAGAAGTTCTTTCTTTCTAGAGAAGTTGGTACAATAATTACTCTCGAAGAACACGAGCCTTTGGTTTCTCCAGTGAAGAACATATACTGGTTTTCCCTTTGTGAATGTGGTGTTGACCTCCCCAATGAAGTCGACACGAATTCCCCAGTGAATGTTTTGATGATTTGATGTTCGTCTGCTCTACTTGAAATCGATTTTTCAAATCCCCAGTAGAAGCGTTACTTTTGAAAATATTTCATTCCCCATTGAAATCTGAGTGATATTCCCTGGTAAATCCTGGGAGAGGATGTTGTATCTCTGTATCTATACTGTTTGGTCACTATGTTTTGTTTACTTCTAAATTACGTTTCTCCCGAGTAAAGTTAAGCCAGGCAGTAGGTTTTGTTTCTTCAGTTGGCGCCTACTTTTGTCTTATGGAATGTTCATCTTGGATGTGATTTAGCCGAGTGTTGATTGTGCCCGAATTGGTTTTTCCAGGTTAATCCCAGTGTTATATATCTATTTTGTCAGCATATGCACGATAACACTCATACATTCATACATACATCATGTATAGCTAAAATTGGCAAATCATTTCTCATTCATATTCATTAATATATTGTTGACATATTACCCTATTTTGCAGAGTTGTGTTGTCCTCTCTCCAATAGAGTGTCGGCCTTAAGCAGAAAGTGTATATTCTTTCAATTTCCCCACTGAGTTATCCCTCGTGGAAGATTTTTGCTTTAGCCTTCATGTACAGCTCTTTGTCTGGATAGATTGGGTTTCTCTCTTGAGTTTATTTCTCAAAGAATGTATTTTGGTAGACTGTTTTACTCCAGTTTATTTATGGATTGAATCTTTGTTGCCCAGCAATATTATTACTTTGGATTTCTGCAAGCTTCGAGTTTTGGTTTGAGAATATGCATATTCCATTCCCTAGGAATTCATATTCCATTCCTCAGGAAGTCATATTGCTTTCACCGAAAATCATTTTTTACAATCCTTCCTATAACAACAAGTAGAAGGTCTCTTTATTTGAGAAACTTGTACTTCCCTGTAAAAGTCGACGTAGCTTTTTTTCTATCTTCTCAATGAGTGGATAGTTTGCAGTCCGTTGTCAAATTACTCCAGTGGATGGCAAGACTTTCAATATTGCAGAGACAGATCAGTGTTAAATCTTTACAAGTGGTAGTCTCTTTATTTGAGACAGCTTATATATTACCCTTTCTAGGAGGAGTGCCTTGTCTAAAGAAGAAGTCGAGACCCGTTCTAGGTGAAAGGCCAAAATTTTGGGGAAACTTATATTCTCTTTCTACCTTCAGTGAAAGTTGGTAGGTCACTAGCAGTGTAAGTTGGTGATTGTTATCTTTTTGCTACCCTCAGTGATCGTTGGTAGTTCATCATTAGTGAACGACGGTGCTATGATATATTTTCTCTCTACCTTCAGTGAAAGTTGGTAGGTTACCTTCAGTGAAAGTTGGTGATTGTTATATTTTTGCTACCCTCAGTGAATGTTGGTAGTTCATTGTCAGTGAATGCGGTGCCATGATATATTCTCTTTCTACCTTCAATGAAAGTTGGTAGGTCACCATCAGTGAAAGTTGGTGCTTGTTATCTTTTTGCTACCCTCAAAGAATGTTGGTAGTTCATCGTCAGTGAACGGAGGTGCCTTGATATATTTTCTCTCTACCTTCAGTGAAAGTTGGTAGGTCACCTTCATTGAAAGTTGGTGATTGTTAACTTTTTCTACCCTCAATGAACGTTGGTAGTTCATCAGAAGTGAATGACGGTGCTATGATATTTCTTTTCTCTCTACCTTCAGTGAAAGTTGGTAAGTCACCATCAGTGAAAGTTGGTGATTGTTATCTTTTTGCTATCCTCAAAACGTTGGTAGCTCACTATCAGTGAACGTAGGTGTTGTTATTTCTTTCCTCTTTCTAACATCATTGAACTTTGGTAGTTTCTCCTTCAGTAGAAGTTGGTGTATCATTTGGCTTTTTATCATCCTCTATAAGTTGGATATTTTGATCCACCAGTGATTTATTTTCCTGATCGGGTTTCTCTCTTGTTTCTTTATTTTGTTACATCCCTGGTTGTGTTTTGCGTCCCTTTGGAGTTGTCCATGTTGAAATTCTGGCAGCAGATACTCAATGTCACAGTTAATGTTATGACATCGTATCTGACTTTCTATAAGACAGTAAATAAAAAAACAGTAAAGAACACAGTCAATTGTTTACCCAGTTCAGTGTGAAACAACACCTACTCTGGGGGCTACCAAGCCAGGGAGGAAATTCACTATAAGAGATATTAATTCAGGAATAAACCAACCAGTTTATCTCCTTCACTTAAGACCTACCCAATGCAACTTCAATCTAAGTTCAACTTAAACCTGAGTTCATACTCACTCCCCCTCAATCACAACAATGATACTTAAAACAATTGACTAATGAATTAATGAAGACACTCTTCAGAACATACACTTGATTATGCTTCACAGCTTTTTAATCAAGTAACACAAACACTCGTGCTTCCCAGCTTTGAGTGATACATAAACCTAACTTGACTTTTCTTCAAAGCTTTAGTCAAGAGACACAAACACTCTTGCTTCAAAGTTTGAGTGATACAAAAACCCTTACAATCAAAACCTATTCCAAGTCACTTATCACAATGATACTTGCTTGGATTACAGTAGTTAAAACTCTACAGCTCCTAATTGATCTTCTGTCTAAGAGTTACTCTTCAATCAGCATTCCTGTTGAATATATATGCAGTTGTTTCTTCAGTTAGGGTTTCCACAAAAAGCAAGGGTTAATTAGGGTTAACCTTAAGACTTGGTCACAAGACTTTATCAACCAGATTAGGGTTGAGCTAGGTTAACCTAAAGTCCACGTGAGATTCTGTTCTGGAAAGAATGAACCAACTTCCTGAAAAATCTCAGAATAGACCAAACTGCATAACTGTTAGATCAGTACATGATGTCTTAACATTTGTTATGACATCAGAATTCCTGTTTACTGATTTTGGTAGAAGGCAATAAATGTGATCATTGCAAAATGCTCAGATACACACTCATAAACAGTAGCTACTGTATGCCATACTTTTTCTGCATAAAGTACCTAATAATCCAGAATGTTATGACATCAGTCATGACATTCACAAACCTGGTTTTACCAAAAATACATACCAATAACTAAACACTTACAAACTCCCCCTTTGGCAGATTTTTGGCTAAAACCCCTAAGCAATCAGAGAATAGAGAGCAGCAGAATGAATATGACTGCAGAAAAATATGATGTCTACCAAGTAATTAACACAAAATATCTCCCCCTCTTTAGCCATAAATATGCCAAAGATACATGTACTTATATGTTATACAGTCATCTAAGATGAGTAATAAAAACAACAAATAAAAGATGAAAACACTTGCATCAATAGGAACCAACATCAGGCTTGACAACTCCACCAAACTTTAAGCACTGTCATCTTCAGAGGAGCTACTTTCTTCAGCATTGAGCTGATCTTCAGCAGCACCCTCTTCCCTTCTGTTTCCTTCAGTCTCCTCCTGTTCTAATCTGGCAATTAGGTTCTCTAGAGTCTTTTTCCTTGTCTCGAGCTCTTTGCAGGTCTCTTTCAATATAGCTATAACATCAGATGTCTTGGACTGAGTTTTTACAGTTGATGTCTCAGCTGATGTCATGACAATGTCAGGAACATGAGATCCCTGAAATATCTTGTAGTGTAACCCAAGAGCAGGAGCTCTTTTGCAAACAGTATCTCTTTCCACCAGGATGTCAGGGTACTGAGCAAGGACAATTCCACATAGGAGGGAGGGAAAGGCAATAGGGCCTTTAACAGCATAGCTTCCAGCATGTTTTAAAGTTTGATCAAAAATATACCTGCCACAGTCAAATTCAGTCCTGGTACCAACAACATAAATGAATCTCCCCAATCCTGTAGAGATGGTTGATTTATGATTTGTAAGGACCCAGTTGGCTGCACCAATCTTGTGCAGGATGGCAAATTTTATGCTTAGCTTGCTAGCATTCAGCTTGCCTTTTGAGGGCCAGCACTTGACTTGTCTTGCTGTGATGGTTTGGTATACTTCATTGTCAGTAACTTCTAGTTCAGGGCAAGCCTTATTTGATCTTCCAAGAAATTTGTTAATTTCAGATGGAGAGAAATTAACCCTTCTTCCTCTCACATAGACACATTCAAAGTCAGCTGACCTTCCATCAACACATTCATCAGACAAATTCACTATGAATTCCTTGACTAGATTTTCATAGCATTTGGTAAATTTTACCACAGTCTTCATTAGTCCAGCAGCTTTGATCAGGTCCATGATTTCTTTACAATCCATGGCATCATTGTTTAGTTCTCTTTCCAAGGCTATTCTCTTCAGGCAAACATACTTCCATCTGT
This sequence comes from Vicia faba, assembly GCA_948472305.1. Classification (NCBI taxonomy): domain Eukaryota; kingdom Viridiplantae; phylum Streptophyta; class Magnoliopsida; order Fabales; family Fabaceae; genus Vicia; species Vicia faba. The sequence goes on from OX451740.1 coordinate 1,317,497,593, forward strand.
TGGCATTTTCAAGGTGGTGAAAAGAAATGTTGTCAGTGGGGACTTCAGGAACTCTAGCCATTTTGCTGGAAGGGAGTTTCCTTCTGAGAGGAATGTCTTCAGAATCAATTTCAAATTCTGATTCCTCATCAGAATCAGAAGGTTCAGGTTCTTTCCTCTTCTTTGTTATTGGTTGTCTCACAGGCTTTGAGAGACTCCCAACATGCACTTGGGCTTTCACCTTCCCTTTGGACAGTCCAGTCTTCACAGTTTCTACACCAGTCTTGCCTTCAGACCTGGTTTTCTTATCAGCAGGTTTCTCTTTGGTCAGACATTTTGCAGCATCCTGATTACCCTTTCTGTTCATCATTCTCCTAGCTATGCTAGGGTTGATATTTGCAATTAGGTCATTATCTGAGTATTCCTCATCCACATCAATAACAGGTGGTTCATCATTCTTCTCTGAAGGGTTCTCAATATCATCAAGGTTTTCAGATGATTTCTGAATGTTGTCATTTGGTGTCTCAACATTCTCAGAGACATCTGGATTTGCTTCAACATTTGGGCTTGCTGATTCTTGATTTAATGGAACAGAAATCCCCGATACAAAGTGGTTCTCACTCAGTATTCTTGTAACAAGCCTAGCTATTGCTTGGTGTACATAAGCTGATCCTTCCCTATTTGGAACAGAAGATGAAGGATGAGAGGGATTACCGGATGAAGTAGCTTGAGACCTTCCTGCATGCCTTGTTCTCAGCTTTTTGACCTTGGAGGGGTTAGTTGCCATTTCTCTAAGAGGAGTAATCTCCAGGACTTCAGAATCCATGCATGAGGTGATTTCCCGAGAATCTTGATCAGATGATGAAGATGAAACGGTCGTCTTGGATGAGGATGATGTTTGAGACATTTTGATAGTCTTAGAAAACCAGTAGCAACTAGAGAGAAAACTTTGATTGAGAGAATGGGATTTGTTGCAAAGTCGAGAGAGGAAGGAGGCAAATGAGTGTCTATTCAACTTCTTAATAATTTTGAAAGGATTTGGAAAACATATGATTAACCCAATCAAAATAGCCTTAACAAAAATAACTCCTTCAACCCTTGTTTTAAGAAAAATTAATTGCTACAATTCCTCATGTTGGCAAATACCCAACTTGCCCCTCAAATTTTCAAATTGATTTGCATCAAGTGCCTTGGTAAAAATGTCAGCCAACTGTAGCTCAGTGGCAACATGTTCCAGTTTAATTGTCTTCTCCTCTACAAGGTCTCTGATAAAGTGATATCTAATGTCAATGTGCTTGGTCCTGCTATGCTGAATAGGGTTCTTGGAAATGTTGATTCTACTCAGATTGTCACAGTACAATGTCATAACATCTTGTGTGACATTATACTCAGTGAGCATCTGTTTTATCCAGATAATTTGAGAACAGCTACTACCAGCTGCAATGTATTCAGCTTCAGCACAAAAATGAAAAAGAAGTCTTTTGGCATGTATCATAGCTCTGGCAGATTCCTGTATGGTCCTATTTTTCTTTTCTACAACTCCATTTTGTTGAGGAGTTATAGGAGAAGAGAATTCATGACTAATTCCTTCTCAGGAACAGAACTCATTAAACTTACTGTTTTCAAATTCCTTGCTATGATCACTTCTGATTCTGACAATACACCCTTCTTTTTCTCTTTGAATTCTTTTGCACAGTTCTTTAAAAACTTCAAACACATCAGATTTTTCCCTAATGAAGTTAATCCAGGTGAATCTGGAAAAGTCATCCACAACAACATAGGCATATCTCTTTCCACCAAGACTTTCCACCTGCAATTGTCCCATCAGGTCCATATGTAGAAGTTCTAGAACCTTAGAGGTGGTCAGATGTCTTGACTCTGGACGTGACATCCTAGTCTGCTTACCAACCTGACATTCACCACAAACTCTCCCTTCATCAATTTGCAGTCTTGGAATCCCTCTGACTGCCTCCATGGAGATAATCCTTTTCATTCCTCTTAGATGAAGGTGCCCAAGATTTTGGTGCCACAGTTTCACCTCTTTTTCTTCTTTGCCAATAGAACACACAGTGGAGTAATTAGTGTTCTCAGGCTCCCACAAGTAGCAGTTGTCTTTAGATCTGACTCCTTTCATTACAACTTCTTGTTTTTCATTTGTTACAAGACATTCAGATTTTGAGAAGTTGACCTTGAATCCTAGATCACATAATTGACTGATACTAATGAGATTAGCAGTCAGGCCTTTTACCAATAGTACTTCATTTAGATTTGGAACTCCAGGGCAGTCCAAATTACCAACTCCTTTGATTTCACCTCTAGCACCATCTCCAAAGGTCACATAACTAGTGGTGTGAGGTTTAACATTATTGAGAAGGTTCTTGATTCCAGTCATGTGCTTAGAACACCCACTGTCAAAGTACTAGTCTTCCTTTGCAGAGACTCTAAGGGAGGTGTGGGCTATCAGGGCAGTAGCCTTTTTCTTCCATTGTGGAGTATGTGGTACCCTGTTAGACTTAGGTTTGACACCTGGGTTCTGATTAGGGTATCCATACAATCTGAAGCAGAATGGCTTTATGTGACCAAACCTCCCACAATTATGACATCTCCATCTTTGGTACTTTTTCTTCATATTTCTCTGTTCCCGATGTTGAGTGTTATGTTGTGACATCTGCTTTGACATTTGTTTATCAGACCTGATCTTCTTGTCTGCACCAGATTTCTTTGCTGCCACAAATCCTAGACCTGACTTGTTTCCCACATTTTGTCCAACCTGAAGGATTTCTTCCAATTTGTCAGTTCCATTTGTCAGCATCTTGACAGATTTGGTCATCTGGTTCAGTTTTGAGTTTAGCATTTGAACTTCCCCTTCTAGATGACTTATAGTTTCAATGTCTGCCCTTTTTTCAGCCTCCAACTTTATGATGAGTTTTGTTTGTTTCTCATTTTGCATACAGACTTCAGCACTTCTGATACATAATTTCTTGTAAGTATTAGCCAGTTCTTCAAATGTCACTTCCTCATCACTAGTGTCACTTTCAGAGGTACAAACACCAGTTAGTATAATAACTAGTTTGGCAGATTCTTCTTCAGAATTACTTTCTGAATCACAGTCACACCAGGTAACATACATTCCTTTCTTTTGTTTCTTAAGAAAGGTAGGACATTCAGCTCGAATATGCCCATATCCTTCACAACCATGGCATTGAATTCCTCTGCCTTGATTTCCCTTCTCTTCAGACTTTGGTCTTCTGTTGGAGTCATAAGATCTGTTAATGTAAGAGGGGATGTTCTCAACATTTGACCTTGACTTTGGATCCATTCTCTTGATGAGTTTGTTGAATTGTCTTCCAAGCATGGCTATAGCTTCTGAAATATTTTCTTCTTCATCCTCCTTGTTTTCATCTTCAGTGTTGGATACAAGTGCTATGCTCTTGTTTTTCTTGTCAACATTGTCACTGATCCCCATCTCAAAAGTCTGAAGAGACCCAATGAGTTCATCCACCTTTAACTTGCTGATATCCTGGGCTTCCTATATAGCAGTTACCTTCATTGCAAATCTTTTAGGCAGGGATCTGAGAATCTTTCTCACCAGTTTTTCTTCAGACATCTTTTCTCCCAATGCTCCTGAGGTGTTGGCAATATCCAAGATGTTCATGTGAAACTCATGAATGGTTTCATCTTCCTTCATCCTTAGGTTCTCAAACTTGGTAGTCAGCATCTGAAGCCTTGACATTTTTACTTTGGATGTGCCCTCATGGGTAGTTTTGAGAGTGTCCCACACTTCCTTGGCCATTTCACATTGATGTACTAGTCTGAATATGTTTCTATCAATTCCATTGAACAAGGCATTTAAGGCTTTAGAATTACCCAGGGCTAACTCATCTTCTTATTTTCTCCATTCTTCCTCAGGCTTCAGACTGATTGTCCCATCTTTCTCAATTATGGTGGGATGGTTCCATCCTTTGTCAGCAGCTCTCCAAGCCTTTTTGTCCAGTGATTTTAAGAAGGCAATCATACGAGGTTTCCAGTAGTCATAATTTGTTCCATCCAGAATGGGTGGTATGTTTCCAAAAACTCCTTCTTTGTCCATAGTGCCAGAAAGTGATATCCCTATATCTCACCCAGTAATACAGGCAGGGTGCCCGCTCTGATGCCAATTGAAATTCTGGCAGCAGATACTCAATGTCACAGTTAATGTTATGACACCGTATCTGACTTTCTATAAGACAGTAAATAAAAAAATAGTAAAGAACACAGTCAATTGTTTACCCAGTTCAGTGTGAAACAACACCTACTCTGGGGGCTACCAAGCCAGGGAGGAAATTCACTATAAGAGATATTAATTCAGGAATAAACCAACCAGTTTATCTCCTTCACTTAAGACCTACCCAATGCAACTTCAATCTAAGTTCAACTTAAACCTGAGTTCCTACTCACTCCCCCTCAATCACAGCAGTGATACTTAAAACAATTGACTAATGAATTAATGAAGACACTCTTCAGAACATACACTTGATTATGCTTCACAGCTTTTTAATCAAGTAACACAAACACTCGTGCTTCACATCTTTGAGTGATACATAAACCTAACTTGACTTTGCTTCAAAGCTTTAGTCAAGAGACACAAACACTCTTGCTTCAAAGCTTTGAGTGATACAAAAACCCTTACAATCAAAACCTATTCCAAGTCACTTATCACAATGATACTTGCTTGTATTACAGCAGTTAAAACTATACAACTCCTAATTGATCTTCTGTCTAAGAGTTACTCTTCAATCAGCATTCCTGTTGAATATATATGCAGTTGTTTCTTCAGTTAGGGTTTCCACAAAAAGCTAGGATTAATTAGGGTTAACCTTAAGACTTGGTCACAAGACTTTATCAACCAGATTAGGGTTGAGCTAGGTTAACCTAAAGTCCACGTGAGATTCTGTTCTGGAAAGAATGAACCAACTTCCTGAAAAATCTCAGAATAGACCAAACTGCATAACTGTTAGATCAGTACAGGATGTCTTAACATTTGTTATGACATCAGAATTCCTGTTTACTGATTTTGGTAGAAGGCAATAAATGTGATCATTGCAAAATGCTCAGATACACACTCATAAACAGCAGCTACTGTATGCCATACTTTTTCTGCATAAAGTACCTAATAATCCAGAATGTTATGACATCAGTCATGACATTCACAAACCTGGTTTTACCAAAAATACATGCCAATAACTAAACACTTACACATGTGCACTCAAATTCATAAGAATTGCATGGCATCTTAGGGCCAAAAATAGGGTTTGTTTTATATTTAAGTATCTTCGATCGCGTCGACACGAAGATTTTTAACCTTTGTATCTCCAGATAGAAGAAACTTAAATAAGGGCAGTTTCTGTACCCCAATTTTTTCCACTAAGATCCTTTCATCATACCATATTGATTCAATCACAACAAGATCACATTAGGGTTCTTGGTTCTCCTCCCTACCTTTTGCTCGTACATCAGGTTCACATAATTTCCATCAAAACTTCGTCATTTCACATGCTTGAACATTCCATTTGATTCCCTATAAATAGAGGGTCATCCCCCATTCATTTCCTCACGCTTTGAGAGCCAAAAACACTCTGTCAAAACCTCACACGAAATTCAAATTTTTTAAGTCAGTTTATGAGATTCCAGCCTTTTCTTCCAAAATTCTTTGCACATTCATCTTCCTTAAGAATCATACAAACTCTCCAGCAGTTGAACCAAGGAAAACGAGCTATAATCCAAGCTACAGAAGTCTAGTTTCAGAGCTTCTTTCTGGAACTTCGAAAAGGTATAATTCTCCACCATTTGGATCCAAATAAAGCACAAACCTATTCTACTCCTTCTCCTAATTCTATTGCTTCTTACAATTTTTAAATCTATTGAGAATTGAGAGAGAAATCTCAAATTGAAGGTGCTCACTATTTTCTGGGTTTTTGATTCATATCTCTTTGTATACTTTATATAAATTTGGCGCGATGGTGGTGTTAGGATCGTCTTGAAGAGACGAATCCAATGATACTCGTCTGTGATCCTAATTTTTTCATTTGAAAGATCTCACAAAATCTCCATTACAGGGTGGCTGGAGGTTGAAGACGATGACATGTCTCGTCTCAGCCAATGATAGCGTGCCAAACATTTTAATTTCATTGGTTGCCTTTTTTTTCTTCTGATTCCCTGCACATCTTACTAAGGTCCATATCAAGCACATCGCATCTGGTCCAATGGATTAGCTTACTAACGCGTTTTTATTATGATCTGATGGCCCATATCTTTTTGGTTTTATTTTATTTTCTGATTTTTATATTTTAATTGATTTAATTTTCAAAAATTCATAACTCTTTTATTTTTTATCCAAAAATTATGAAAAAATTCATAAAAATACTATGAATTATTTCTGATCTCGTGAATATTTTTTCATATTTTTATTTTGAAAATTGATATTTTTTTTTGGCATTTTTTGCTTTGTTTTAATTACCTTAAAAATACTTTCTGACATTTCTTAATTCTAAAAAATTTCATAAATATAATTTTGCATATTTATGACTTTTTGAAAATTTTATGGAATTTTATTTTGATGTTTACTATTTTTTATCTATTTTCTATTTGTTTGAACAATTTTAATTAGTTTTAAAATAGTCTCTGACTTTTAAAAAATGCCAAAATTTTTACAAAAATATTTGAGTCCTTTTCTGATTTTTCTATGGTCTTACTTAATTTTTCTTAATTAATTTGAATATAGTTGATATTTTTCTTTCTTATTTCCATTTTAAAACATTTTTAAAACCCTTTTTTAATGTATATATTAAATGCAATATTATTTTGTGATTATTTTCTGGCTGAACTTGGGTTGAATTTCGATCATGAACTTTATTAACATAATTGGATCCATAGTGTTGAGTCTAACTCCATAAAAATGGATGAATGATTTTAATAATAGTTTGATTTAAATTTAATTTAAATGTGGTTTGTATATTCTTTCCCACCCCTCTTCATCTTGTCCCTTTCTTATTGTACTAAGTGTTATTGGAGCATGATCTTTATATCATGTCTCAAAACAAATGGTGCATAGATTGCTATTGACCGGCCTTAAAATAGGTGCGACTTCTATATAAGTCCACTTATGATTGCTTAACATAGCCCTAAATTTTGTCTCAATTCAAATAAATGATCATTTGTGGCCCAAACCTATGTTTGCAAGCCCAAGTATGTTAATTTGATTCCTTTGATCCAATAACCTTGAGATTCATTGTGTGAAGGCTTTGGTTCTACCAATCCTCGAATGGATCTACAACACTTTTGGTCAACGCGGATCACTTAAACACTGTTGATCATTAAATGGTAATTTTGAGGATTCCAAATCGATGATATACTTGACAAAAAGCAAATACAACTTGTTGTGTGGAGGCTTTGGTTCTATCAATCCTCTAATGAGTTCCAAATGTAAGTTTCAAGATGGTCATTCAACTAACCACTAATTATTAAAAAAAAAAAAATACTTATGCTCTTTTATTTTTTATGAATTATGTACCATTTACTTTAAGCATTACATTTCATGTCTTTCTTATTTTGCTCACTTGAGCCTTTTCTTTTCTCTCCTAAGACACCTAATAATTAACATGAACCATAAAAACCTTTTTAAATACTTGGACTATTTGGTTACTATCCTTGGTGTTGTACCCCAAAATTTACCCTCTTTATTTCGACGTTTTTGGCTTACATTTCATTATTACATGCACGCATATCATTGGTTCTATGGTTATAGGATCAAGGTATATTTAGCAAGCTTCGCCAGGTTATAAGTGACGTTTATTTCGCTAATGGATGTTCTCAAAGTATTTTTCGTGCTGAAGATCGGTTTGCTGTTTTGCAATGATTCAGGGTTCAAAGATTCACAAGTCCAACCCGGAGCGTCATATTTAGGTGTTCTTTCGCCAAGATATCTCTGACAATGTATTCTCAAATTCAGGTTTGGCTCAAGAGTCAATTCTTTAAAGAAGGTCTCTAAATGTGTGAGTTTTCTCGAAGAAATGTGGTGAAAAACTATGCTGAAAGTGCAGTTTTTACGCACTAAAAAATTCATAACTTGAAGATTGTGGCTTGTTTTGAATCCGTTCTAGTGGCAAAAATTTCGTCTTGACGTCGTATACATTTTCATCTCTCACGACTGGAAGCCAGATTCGATCATAAGGTCTTTAAAAATGCGGATTTATCAAGTATTTTCGTACAGAAAATTTTTGACACAAGTTTATTTGCGTCATGTTCAGAAAATCATAACTTGGTCGATTCTCATCGTATCGAGCTGATTCCGGCGCAAAAAATTCAAAAATTGAGTTGGCTATGTTTTCACAGGAGGTATCGAGTTCAAGCGGTATCCAAAAGGCCTTCTTTTTTTGCTCAGAGTGCGCGTAACGCGCCGAAAATCTTGAATGCTGAATATTATTCCATCTGGGTCGAAACTTCGAAAATTCATAACTCGGTCAATTTTTATCGGATCGGGTCCATATTTCTACACAAAGTCATTGACTCATAGGTATACAACTTTTCTTCCAAAGTCGAGACCGGGTTCTACTCTGATTAATACCAGTTTTTAATTGAAGAACGTGTCAGAGTTGACACTGGAGCCCAAAATAAGTTTGTTTGAGTTAAAACTTCAAAAATTCATAACTAATTCACTGTTTATCCGATTAAGCCCATTTTTGGATAGAAGTTAGTTCCCTATGTCAGCTACATTTTGTTTTCATATTTAAACTTCAAAAATTGCATTTAAGCCCCTGCGATTTAACCTGGAATATGACAGACTCAAGTGAATAAAAATTTGCACTATTGTTTGTGGTTATTGGAGGCCCAATTGCACATTTAAAGCCCATTTTTTTCTCTAATTTCTATTATATAATCTCCTTCTTTTTACACAAACAACACGGAAAAAACACCTTTTCCACAACCTTGTCAAAATATCAAATTCTTTCAAGAACCCTATAAATCTTGAAATCCTTATTACAAACCCACATCTCACTACAAACAAGCTACCCTCGTTACAAACCCACATCTCACTACTTTCACTACTTCTCTAGTAAGGGTAAGGATTATTTGATCTCCATGATCAAAAAAGTGTAGAAGCATTCATACATGCCATATCGGTTTTAATATTATAAAATTTCATATTTTTTCCTTTATATTTCATGACATACTAATTTTCTTAATGTGTTCATGAGATTCAATATTACACGTTTGGACCATCATGTCCCTCGAACATAGGGATATCTTAGCAAAAGACCCTCAATCTAAAAGTCATCATAAAGATCATAGTCCCTTAACATCCCTCGAGTTTCCTACAAGAAATGATCTTGTCCCTCGATGTTGCCTATATGATGACAATCCCTTCGAACTACTAAGGTATCCCTATATGTTTCCTTCAATGACCATAACCATGACCCGCGTATGTCCCTTATACATCCAACGATAGGTCTACCTACTCACTAATAGTAGGATAGCACTGTCTAAAGGTTAGGAGGAAAAGAACGACCTTTTCGAGTATAAGTAGATAAGTTCTTATATGCTTGCTCAAAATAACTTTTTGCACCTACACAAAAATATTTCAAAAAACACTTTCAAAAACATTCGCCTTGTCAACACTCTTGAGGACTAATACAAGAGTAATCACAAAGTGAATCGCCGCACTAAGGCATTTTCAAAAGAATTTTCAAAAACACACAAAGCAAAAGCAATTTTCAAAACATGAACTAAGCATTTAAGAGCCCGTGTAAAACCACGGATGGAAAGGGTGCTAACACCTCCCCTTTCCATAATCTACCCCCCTTACTCAAAAAACTCTCGAAAGGTCTTTTTATGTTTTTTCACCCTATCCTTTGTTGGATAAAAGAAAAGTAGGTGGCGACTCTTGCTTATCGCATATTTGCGAACAAAAAATGCAAACCAGTATTAACAGCAGTTCTGCCACCGTATCACAGAACTGGCGGCTCTGCTGGGGACTTTAATAAGTGTGGTATACCTTAGGATCTAGGTCATTTTTAAATTGCTTTCTTATTTTTATTTTCCTGCTTTATATTCAAGGGTTTTGTTTGGGTATTATTGAAGATCCTACATCCGGATCGGGGAACACCTTTTAGGTAAGTAGCAATAAATTGTGAGGGAACTGTGCGGGGTATACCGACACGGTTGAAGCAGTAGCTACGTTGATGTGACACTTTGGTTGGTACCAGTAACCCTTGAGTCAATCAAGGAGAGTACGGGGCCACTGCGTGGTGTCACAAAGCATCAACTAACCTTAGAACCTTTAATTGCACAACTTGGCCAGTAGGACGTAGCGAGATAGACGGCTTTGGTGTATTCCCAAGGTTGACAGATACTCGATGCTACACTCATTGAGGTTTGACTCCTAATTTTTGTTTGGTTGCGAGTCAATCGCCTATTGAATGAAGCTTGGGGGAAATATCAGTGATATTGAGATCCCTTAGAACCCGGTTACTTTTCTAAGACAGGTTTGAAACCAACTAAACTTCAAGAGGGTACTTACCTATGGAATACATGCAAGCCTAAACCTAAGGCTACTTGTGTGACTTGTTTGCTTTCTGTTCCTAACAATTTTAACTAATTGCAGGGCTTTGTTTGTATTCCTTGCAGGACCTTGTTTGTATAAATCCAATAAATTGGTTTCTTACCCTACATTTTTGTTGGATGCATAGCATACGCATCATACCATCACACCATAGCATTTCCTTAACCATTTCAAGGATCTCGAGGGCCTGTGATGCAGGTTATGATAAACCAGACATCTAGCAAGGGGAAAGGGGATTTATTTTCCTCTAGTCAATGCCGTCAAAAGATCAAAACACGATAACTTGAGTCAGGGGCTATGACCCACTTGATATGGTGAGCTTGACTCTCATAGAAGGACATTCAACAATACGAAGTTTTTCAACTAAAGCGGCAAATCTCAACTTCTGACATTTTCTTGTTTACCCTGCAAGATCCTTGAAAACATTGCATACATATATCATACATATCATTGCATAAACAGGTTTCAATGTATGTCTCTCATGTTCTCGCTGTTTATTTCAGCAATGGCTCTCAAACAAGAAAACAGAGATCTCCAAATTCAAGAGGCTCAGTTCATGGAAATGTTCCTAAACCTATACAAGGGGCAGGAAGAGTTGAAAGCACTCCTCACTGGGAAACTGGCCAAGAAAAATCCTGAAGATGATAAGGATGAACGGTCGGAATAACTGCAAGGTGAGGTTGAAGCAATGAGAACCCAGATGCTGGGGCAAATGGATCTTATCCAAGGCCTAGCCCAGGGACAAGAGGAGCTGAGAACCATTATCAACAAACTTCATCAAGATGGATATAACTGTATGAAGAAAGCAGCCGAGGCTGGGGACCAAGTCATTGATCAACCTCCAAGAAGACAAGAGTTTGGTTTGGTGAAGAGTGGACCTTTCCAAATTGCTACTACCTCACGAGTCCAACAACAAGCTCTCCAAAAACAACGGGTTAATCAGAGTAAGCCAAATACACCCAAGAGGCAATTTACCAAACTCAACATGCCGCTGTCTCAAGCTTTACAACACATGTTGAGGATGAATCTAGTTACATTGATAGGGCCTCATCTGAATCCCAAGACTTCTTCGCCTAACTACAATCCTGATGCAAGGTGTGTATATCACTCCAACAGCCCGGGCATGATACTGATGATTGTTGGATGTTGAAATATAAAATTCAAAACTTTATTGATGAAGGAGTGTTGGAGTTTACACAAGATGGTCAGGTTGAGTTCTTCTGCCATCCTTCAAAGGCACTTCATCTGAAGTGAACAAAGATCTTCTCAATGAACAGAATCACCTCGAACGGAAAGACATTCCATTGGCAGGACTTTCATAATCAAGGGGCATAGCATGATGTCCAGCTGATATGGGGCAGTCAAGTCAAGATTCAAGGAATCTCTCAAAGATGCCAAGTAGCCAGGGGCATATCTCCATCTGAATCACTTGGGGAATTGGACATGAATTCCAACAACGAATCCTGTACAATCAAAACAAGCACCTTCTGGCAGTGTGGCAACACTTACTGCTATGGATAATGACAATTCTCCGTACCTGGCGAACATGGACATAGTTGGAAAATACTACGCGTGAACAAAGACCCGCTAGGTTGACTGGCCTAGGCAAAAATAAGGGCATCCCGGCGAACCAAAAAGGTTCAGGAAAAAGTTAGGGATATACATATGAAAAAAAACTTTACACCCGACAAGTCGAAAACCTGAAAAGGTGGCTTAGGAAAAAAAGGGTATCCCGGTGGACTGAAAATCTGAAAAGATAGTCCAGGAAAAAGTTAGGGATCAAAGCAAACGACCATGTCACGTCATCTTGTCACTGGCCTATCAGTAGAAGACTTATCATTCTGATCGGCAATTACCAAGGACTCCAAGAGTTGGGATAACACTCAAGCCATTCATAAAGCCTTTACATGTACTTTCTCCAGCAGGTACAGGGGCAGAAAAGTCCTGATGCAAAGTCATTGACGTATCCTCAGCATATGACCCTGTAACATCTACACTCCCCACAGAGTAGAGGCAACCAAAGCTTTGACATTGGCTTCCCCAAAATGGAGTTACTTTCCCCAACAAAGTTCCTTCAGAGAGATGACATCTATGTCCCCATCCAAATTTTATAATTGGAAGAGGTTCATAAAGTTGTCTCCCAAGAAGAGATATTTCTCTTAATAAAGAAAATCAACCCCCAACAGAGCTTATTCCTTCAGCTACGGAAGTTCATCCTCCAACAGAGTTATTTCCCCGCAGATTTATTCTCAAGCAGAGTCTCTCCCCGACAAAATATTCACAAACAGAAAGGAGTAAATTCGCGGCATAGTCATCTCCGTTCACCATCCCCCAGCGGAAGTAGATGAACCACTTTTTCTACAACGGTCAGGAATTCAATTTCCAGCAGCAGTCGGGGATTCATTTTCCCAGACTCAGATATGTCACAATAGCATTTCATGTTCATACATCATGACGTGTGCATACATATTTCATACAACATAATATCATTTATTTTGAGAAAATCATCACACAATTCATTTCATGCATCACATAAAATTAATCCTGCAGCTTTTCAGGAAAGATGGTTATCATCAACAATCCCAACAGTTCAAGATTAAATCCATGAAGCTATACATGTCATATCTGTAGATAACTAATGGAAAATCAGTTTCTGAAACCAAACGGGTCAACAAATCTATGTGATCAAATGAGGCAGCCCTACTACCCAGGCTTTTATTCCGAAGCAACCCTACTATCCAGGTTCCTTCTTATAGCCCTACTATCCAGGCTTTCATTCCGAAGTAACCCTACTATCCAGGTTCCTTCTCATAGCCCTACTATACAGACTTTCATTTCGAAGTAACCCTACTATCCAGGTTCATTCTCATGACCCTACTATCCAGGTTCCTTCTCATATCCCTACTATCCAGGCTTTCATCTCGAAGTAACCCTACTATCCCGGTTCCTTCTCTTTTATCTCCGGACAACAGTTTACAACACTGTAAAACCTGGACCTGACCAGATATGGTCGATTTCACATTTCCCCAATAATTTGTTGTGAAGCTTGGAATACGACCAGATAGCAGTTAGCCTTATCATCCTCAATCAGTCACTGTGAAGCCTAGATCCTGACTAGATAAGCAGTTCACTTCCATCTCCTCAATGAAGAGATGACTCCCCAGTAGAATAACTGACAACTGAAACTACTAGACTCTATTTCCCAAACAAAGACCAATATTCCTCAGTGGATTCCTCCCCAACAATGGGCATAGGAATTCTCAGTGGAGGAATATCTCATGAAATCAACATGGTTCTAAATGGAATCTTTAAGCCCATCTCTGATGACTCTCCGATGAGTCTACGGATGGCAGTTTTAAGCCCATCTCCGACGAACTTCCGTCATCTTCTCCAAATGGAATCTATAAGCCCATTCCCGATATTATTTACACAATCAAATATCATTTTAGGCGAGTGTAAACTTCTGGGTACTCTAGTGTTCAATCATCTTCCACCTTCAGGTCACTAAAGGCAGACTAGCCAATCTACATCCTCAGGTTTAAGAAGATTGAACAGGGGCAATTGTTGTACCCCAAAATTTACCCTCTTTATTTCGACCTTGTTGGCTTACATTTCATTATTACATACACGCATATCATTGGTTCTATGGTTATGGGATCAAGGTATATTTAGCAAGCTTCGTAAGGTTACAAGTGACATTTATTTCGCCAATAGATGTTCTCAAAGTATTTTCCGTGCTGAAGATCGGTTCGCCATTTTGCAACGATTCGGGGTTCAAATATTCACAAGTCCAACCCGACGCGTCATACTTAGGTGTTCTTTCGCCAATATATCTTTGATAACGTATTCTCAAATTCAGGTCCGGCTCAAGAGTCAATTCTTTAAAGAAGGTCTCTGAATGTGTGAGTTTTCTCGAAGAAATGTGGTGAAAAAGTGTGCTGAAAGTGTAGTTTTTACGCACTAAAAAATTCATAACTTGAAGATCGTGGCTTGTTTTGAACCCGTTCCAGTGACCAAAATTCTGTCTTGAAGTCATCTACGTTTTCATCTCTCACGGATGGAAGCTAATTTCAATCAGAAGGTCTTCAAAAATGCTGATTTATCAAGTATTTTCGTACACAAAATTTGTGACAGAAGTTTATCTGCGTCATGTTCAGAAAATCATAACTTGGTCGATTTTCATCGTATCGAGCTCATTCCAGTGCCAAAATTTCAAAAATTGAGTTGGCTACATTTTCACAGGAGATATCAAGTTCTAAAGGTATCCAAAAGGCCTCCTTTTTTTGCTTAGAATGCGCGTGATGCACCGAAAATCCTGAATTCTGAATATTATTTCATCTTGGTCGAAACTTCGAAAATTCATAAATCGGTCAATTTTTATCGGATCGGGTCCATCTTTTTACATAAAGTCACTGACTCAGATATCTATAACCTTTCTTCCAAAGTCGAGAGTGGGTTCTGCTCCGATCAATACCAATTTTTTATTGAAGAACGTGTTAGAGTTGACACTGGAGCCCAAAATAAGTTTGTTTGAGCCAAAACTTCAAAAAGTCATAACTAATTCACCATTTATCTGATTGAGCCCATTATCGGACAAAAGTTAGTTCTCGATATCGGCTACATTTTGTTTTCACATTTCAACTTCAAAAATTGCACTTAACCCCTGAGATTTAGCCTGGAACGTGACAGACTCAAGTGAATAAAAATATGCACTATTGCTTGTGGTTATTGGAGGCTCAATTGCACATTCAAAGCCCTTTTTATTATTCTCTAATTTCCATTATAAAATCTCATTCTTTTCACACAAACAACACGGAAAAAAAACCTTTTCCACAACCCTGTCAAAATATCAAATTCTTTCAAGAACCCTAAAAATCTGGAAATCCTTGTGACAAACCCACATCTCACTACAACCAAGCTACCCTCGTTACAAACCCACATCTCACTACTTTCACTACTTCTCCAGTAAAGGTAAGACTGGTTTGATCTCCATGATCAAAAGAGTGTAGAAGCATTCATACATGCCATATCGGTTTTAATATTATAAAATTTCATATTTTTTCCTTTATATTTCATGGCATACTAATTTTTTTAATGTGTTCATGAGATTCAATATTACAGGTTTGGACCATCGTAATAGTCCCATGCAGGGTTATTACAAAACGCTGAGGCCAAAACTGAACAACCACCAATGTATGGCGAGGCAGACATTCTGAGAAGGTTAAGGGTGTGGGTTCAACACCCACCCCTATTGGTTTTGGTTTTCTTCCATTCTATTTATCCTTTTAACTATTTTTATTATTTTCCTTCTTTCTGTTTAAAACTTTTTTCATAAAACCTAACATTTTTCACAAACTCTTGATTTTCCTAATAAACTCAAATAATTAATTTTAGATTTTTAATTTAGGTTTTAATTTAATTTTAAGTTTTTAATTTCATTGTTTGTTTTTGGTTATTAACCAATTTGTCTTTTTCAATCTTAAATTCACTTAACCACAAAACTTTTTTCACAAACCTTTTTTTTACAAAAAAAACCTAATTTAATTTTTAGGTTAATTAATTTTAGATTAATTAACTTTTTTTTCAAAACTAACTTTTTTTTAATTCGAACTAATTAGGATTTAGGTATTTTAATTAACTTTTTTTCAAAATTAACATTTTTTTATTAATTAAAATTAATTAGGTTTTTTAGGTTTATTTAATTAATTATCATAAATCTTTTTTTTTCATAAAAAATCACCAAAATATTTTCTTTGCTATTTTCATCTTATTTTTATTTTCCTAGATAACGTGTATAGGGCACATTCAACTGTAATAGCGTAGCTTTATTTTTCCCGCTTTTTTTCCATCATTATAATGTAATTGCTTCCGGGATGTAATAGTTTTAAGATTTCTTTTCCGCACTCTACACTATTATGTAACTACCCCAAAGCTCTGTAATTACTTAGGTTAACATTTACGCCTTTACCTTCTGCTACTATATTTTATGCAATTCTTATATTAATAGGATTGTATGGAAAGATAAAAATGAACAATAGAAAACCCTAATTGCAAGATAAATATAACTGAAAAAACACATTGTTGCACACTTGCACCCCTAGGGTAGTCCCCACTTGGTTGCCTCGGAACATAATGGTCATGTCCCTCGAATGTAGGGATATCTTAGCAAAAGACCCTCAATCTAAAAGTCATCATAAAGATCATAGTCCCTTAATGTCCGTCGAGTTGCCTATGAGAAATGATCTTGTCCCTCGATGTTGCCTATATGATGACAGTCCCTTCGAACTACTAAGGTATCCCTATATGTTTCCTTCTATGACCATAACGATGACCCGCGTCTGTCCCTTATACATCCAACGATAGGGCTACCTACTCACTAATAGTAGGCTAGCATTGTCTAAAGGTTAGGAGGAAAAGAATGACCTTTTCGACTATAATTAGATAAGTTCTTAGATGCATGCTCAAACCAACATTTTGCACCTACACAAAAATATTTCAAAAAACACTTTCAAAAACATTCGCCTTGTCAACACTCTTGAGGACTGATACAAGATTTATCAGAAAGCCAATCGGCGCACTAAGGCATTTTCAAAACAATTTTCAAAAATACACAAAGCACAAGCAATTTTCAAAACATGAGCTAAGCATCTAAGAGCCCGTGGAAAACCACGGATGGAAAGGGTGCTAACACCTTCCCTTTCCATAATCTACCCCCTTACTCAAAAAACTCTCAAAAGATCTTTTTTTTGTTCTTTTCACCCTTTCCTTTGTTGGATAAAAGAAAAGTCGGTGGCGACTCTTGCTTACCATACATTTGCAAACAAAAAATGAAAACAAGTATTAACAATCGGTTCTGCCACTGTATCACACTTGGCATTATGGAGTATTGGACTTCTTGGACTTCGGATTAAAAACCTTGGCCTATATTGGAGACCTTGTGACCTTACTTGATATTTTGTCTGGAGTTCTTGAGGTTTACCTCAAGACATTGGTTTGTTTGTTTGTTTTGTATGCAGGTTATTGTGATTACATTCTTTGTTTGTAATCTGGAATTCAGCCGTATGCAGCCGTTACTCTGTCCAATTTTTGTGAAGACTTAATACACTTGATGTTTAGTTCTCTCAAAAGGTCTAGTATTTTTGCTTTCTTGGTTTCAATCCAAAGAATGGGAATTTTTTCTTGACTCATAATGTCAAGTATTGGCTTCTTGTTGGTTAGATAGTTCTTATCCCTAGCTTTTACCTTATGCTTTAGGATAGTCCCTTCTTCTCCTCTCATCTTCTTTAATTTCAAAAATCTTCTCCCTCCTTTTGAAAAACTCTTCTTGTTCTTTTTTAAACTTTAACCACTTTCATAATAAACTTGGACTTAGGTCCATGCATTTTCAAAACATTTTCACAAATAAACTTCAATCAACTTAACAATACGTTGACATTTTTGTGAGAAGACTAAAATTCAATCAATCTCATTTCAAACCATTTTGGCTTTTTACTTTAAAACTTTTCTCAAAATATTGGACTCTTGTCAATCCTTGTAGTGATGCAAACAACTATACTTCTACAATATGTAGTGAAGTGAGATATTTTCCACTTGGGTGTTGAGTGAGGCATTGTTGATTTTACGATCCAAGCCATATCCTCCACTTTGAGATGATGCAAATTCTCCTTTCTCATAATTGTGGATAGTAAGTATGTTTTCCACACGGACAATGACGTTGATGTCTTATCTCATAAAAATAACCAACACATTTATGTTTTAAATATCTTTAAAAGAGGAACTATGTGTACCCTGATCCCCTATTGCACGAAAGGTGGTACGTAGGCACTAAAGGTTCGCAACCGCGGAGGGTGCAAAAACCATAGAAATATATTTCTTTTCTCACCTCCACGATCCATTTTTATACAACATTTTATAGCCAAATATACAGATTTTTCAAAGAGGTTCATGCGGAGTACCATAGATGTTTAGGGTGCTAATACCTTATCTTTGCATAACCAACCCCCTTACCTAGAATATTTCCCCCTCTTTTTGGGTTACTTGCTCTTTTCCTATTCCTTTGGAAACAATAAAGCACCATGGCGATTTTCATTTTTGATCTGTATAAGTCTAGTCAATCCAATGGCTTAGTCTTAAACATTTCTACCGCTACAATATCGAACTATATAATAGAACTTATGATAAACAATATATTAGAATCATATCATATAAAATCACCACTTCACAAATTTTACACGTCTTTAATCTCAACAAAACATCAACACGACATAACAACTAATTCACAACCTTTAGATGATACCTGTCACAACAAGTTAACCACATAAAGCAACAACAATCTATCTTCACCACAACCAAAGATGCAACATCAAATGCAACTCAATTACAATGCACATGCATGTGGTTCTAATAGGGCTTCATCCCCCATCTCTAATTGCCAATTATTAAGGCATTCAAACAAGGCATCAGCCTTCATTTCTATTTTTCCAATTATTAGAGGCATTCAAACCAGGCATCAGCCTTCATCGCTATTTTGTCAATCCAGGCCATCATAGAGTATGAAAATGTATATGACTCAATGAATGCATCATCACATACTCACAACAATCATCATTCATCGTAAGGCATAAGCCCACGTCGCCATTATTACCAGTAAATAGAGGTAATTCATCATCATCTAAAATTCTCTGTAACTTTGCATTATCAACAAAATTCACAGCAACAATCATAACAACACAACAACAGCAATACAATAACAAATCAATAACAATAATTAAGCAACAACTTAATAACAATTCAACAGCAATACAACAACAGATCAATAACAATAATTAAAAAACAATTCAACAACGGGTCAACAACCATTCAACATTGGCCATAGGCCTACAACATAATATTGCTCATAAATATAGGCAATTCAACCAAATTCATCATCACCTACAATTTCATAATTAACCACGGTAATTATTCCGTATAATTATTCGGACAGGTCGACCAAATCCTGCAAATCAATTACCGGCTAATCGTCACGTTATTTATACTTTATACTAATATTATGTATTATTTTTCTGACATCTTAATACTACACTGTTATCCAATCTATATTGTCAAATGCGAGACCTGTTATTTTCCTGCCACTGGATATTAGTGTTCTGTTTCATCAAAGAATACAATTCTGCTAAAAATACTACCCTGTACTTTATTTAGGGATACTCCATAAACTTGTTACTGTTTTTGCTAAGTTTACTATACTAATAGTAGATATATATATATATATATACATATCAATGTTCATTCCAATTTATTAACCTTTATTGTTGAGGTCCTTCTACTAATTATCCGCTAAGGGTTATTTTCCATACAGTACGACTACTAATAACTATAATTATGCTAATTATTAACTCTGCTATTTTCATTACTAATGTTGGTACTAATATAATTCTGCTAATTATATTGGTAAGCTACAGAAACAGTACCTTCCATGAAAATAATGCCTAACGTCACACCTCAATGTGCCCAGTGGCACAACTTTTCCTGAAGCACGGGGTCTAACGGCACTCTCCACTCACAACCCCCTGCCTACCGTCACAACAATAAACAAATATATATATATATATATATATATATATATATATATATATATGGTGCCGATCGGCACCCTCCTTCTCATCATCCCTACCGATCGGCAGGGCCCTTTTCCGGTCATCACTCTTCCACTCTCCATGCGTGCCGCTCGGCACCAGCACCTGCCCCTCGGTGCACTTTGCCTCATACGCAAAATTTCAATGCAAATTTTCCCAGTCTCTTGCAGACACCAATATAGTATCCAAAACACAACAACACACCAACAATATTCATCATAAATAATTTCTACAAAAAACAATCCTCAGTATTATAACAATCAGGTATGCAAACCAACAAGGATTCAGCATATTGCACAACAGAAAATCACAGACAGTGGCAATTTCATATGACCCCAATCCTGCATATCATTTATCATATTCCCAATTATAGAGCAAGAACCCCACCCTTACCTTGGATTGACGGTCTCTTTATAACTTTTGGTCGAATTCCAATTTTTCTTCCCAGTTGACGGTTTCTCTCCCCGACGATAATTTCCTCCAAACCCTTGTTCTCCTTGCCACTTCTCACGTACCATAACTACAAGGATTGTTCAATTAACCCTATTCCTTATTATTAATATCATTATTAGGCCTAACTTTCACACCCCCACCTTTACTACATATAACCAAATAATTAAGCCCAACAATAAATCTAGTATTATTCCAATACTAATTCTACAACTTAATCAACCAAATAATCATCTAACAACAATCTCAACAACATTCTCAACCATTAATCCATAATTAATTTAATTAAATAATTAATTAAATTAACGGGCGTTACAAAACACATGATATAAAATATACCAGTAAATCATTTTCTGCTAAACCAAAATTCAAACAGAATTTTGGAACCTCTAGCAGTCATGGACCCAAAAGATATGGGTACAAAAAGACAAAATTCTCTATATTGCAGATATTTTTAACAACAAGGTTTAAACACCAGTCCTAACACCTGGATTCTGGATGCTCTCTACACATGGTGGGAAGAAAGCATATATTCCAAAGCTTGGAATTTAAAGTATTCGCAAGCTTCAGAGGCAATCCGAAGAAAAAATGTTATTGGCTCTGAAACTCTAGGGAACAGGAATGAGATTACTACATCATAAGCTCTCTAAAGAATATCAGTTGAATCTAGAAGACGATTATCACACATTTTCAAGCAACTTCTTACTTTTTGATTTTTGACAAAAAGGGGGAGAATCAGTGATATATTGACTCCTATCAGAAGAAAATCTGGGTTATCAGAAGATCTTCAGGGAAGTATTTTAATTTCTCGATTATCTGAGTATTCTACTCAGAGGGAGTTTTTATTCTTTATTCTTTATTCTCCATCAAAATATACAAATTTTTGTCATAATCAAAAAGGGGGAGATTGTTAGAACATAATTTGGTTCTACATCCCTTCAAGAGTTTTAATGATAACAAACACATGATATATATATAGAGAGAACAAATATGCTCGCTAATAAAAGCATGTTTACATGCAGGAAGTTCTAATGTGAAAAAGATGTTCTGATGTAAGGAGCATAGACGATCTGCCAGAAGTTCTGGTTATGCGAGTGTAGAAGATGAGAGTACTATGATAGAATCAGATGCATCCTTCTTAGAAACAAATTTGTGTGACATGTTTATATGAAGAAGTTCTGTTAATACCTCTGAATGCACCGGCACTGTAAAACAGAATATCTGATACTCTGGTCTGTAAATTTATGATACAAGCTGTAAAGGACTCTCAATGGTAACATTCAATCTCTGATGTGAAAATTTCTGAAGCGTTACAATTTATCAATGCACTATCAAAAGTAACGGCTACAAACATACATGGATCTCCTGGTTTGGAAATTTTATTAACTCGTGTTATGAACATACCAAAAGCTTCTTCTTTATGTCACTGTTGCATGGCCTATATAAAGAAGCCAAAAAGAATAATTCAAGTGATGAACTAATGTGCACAAAAAGAAGAATTCACGTGACAGTACAGTAATGCAACAATCATCCTTGATCCCCAAATATTCATATTCAAACTGTGTAAAACATCACTGTTAGTGATACTGTTTTATTTAGAAACACTATTGTACACATTTATTCAATTATTGTTTAGGCATTTCCTTGAGAAAACTGGGTTGTGGTTTTGGACTCAAGAAGACTTTGGCAGTTGTCAAAGTAGATTTGTAATCGACATTGATCAGTGGATTAAGACCTCGTTGGAGAGAGGCTAAATCACCTCTGCGGGTGGACTGGAGTAGTTTGAGTTCAAACGAACCAGGATAAAAATCAATGTGTTCTTTTCATTATGTTTTGAGATCCCAATTCAACCCCCCCCCCCCCTTCTTGTGTTTTTCCCTTCTTCAATTGGTATCAGAGCATGGTCATGGTTTCGAATCCCCTCGGCTGACACTGGGGGGGAGATTGTTGGATTAAAATATCCAGCGTCAACCTTAGGGATTTGAAGGGCTTAACATCCCACCCATGGGCGCTTAGTAAACTAGGTGAAGCCCTTGTAAATGCTCGTACTATATGGAAATAAAGTTGCACCTTGGCTACAAGCAATTGCTTTTAGCGCAGTGGTAAGTGCTTGATCCTACAATAGTGTTTAGAGGGATGTTCAGACCAGATGGTCCAACATTTTGTCAAACAAATGCAGTCAGAATTTGAGATGAGTCTAGTTGGTGAATTAACATATTTTCTCGAACTTCAAGTAAATCAGATGGATGATTCTATCTTTACCTCTTAGAGTAAGTATGCCAAGAACATAGTAAATAAGTTTGGAACGGAAAATGCAAGTCACAAAAGGACATTTTCTCCTACCCAATTAAAACTGTGAAAAGATGAAAATGTTTTGGTGTTGATCAAAGCTTATATAGAAGCATGATGGGTAGCTTATTGTACCTTATAGCTAGCAGAAATGATATCACCTTTGTTGATGGGGTTTGTGCAAGAAATCAAGTTGAGCCAAAAACTAGTCAAATGAATCAAGTGAACAGAATTGTTAAGTACATCAATGGTACTAGTGATTATGGCATGTTATACTCTCATAGATCAGATTCTATGTTGGTAGGGTATATGATGCAGATTGGACTGGGAGTGCTGATGACAGAAAAAGTACTCCAGGTGGTTATTTCTTTTTAGGAACTGACCTTATTTCCTAGTTTAGTAAGAAACAAAACTATGTTTCTTTGTATACAGCTGAAGTTGAGTATATTGCAACTGGGAGTAGTTGCTCAAAACTGAAGTGGATGAAACAAATGTTGAAGGAATATAATGTCAATCAAGATGTCATGACATTATACTACGACAATATTAGTGCTATCAATATTTCAAAAAATCATATTCACCATAGCAGGACTAAGCACATTGATATACGTCATTATTTTGAAAAAGTGATTACTCTGGAGCATATAGTCATTGAAAAAAAATTGGTTGATAATTTCACCAAAGCTTTGGATGAAAATCAGTTTGAAAAGCTTAGGGGTGAACTTGGTGTCTACATTTTTTAAGAACCTTAGGTTCAAATGCTTTGAATGCTTTCACCTGGTGCTTATTAGTATGTTTATTTTCATCTGTGTTTAGTTATGTTTTTATTTGTGCTTCCATTTTTTAGTATTGTCTGTGTGCAATATGTTCTAAAGCATGTTGTGTTTACATTGTATGTTTACATTTACTCTATTTCTTTTTCTCAACATTTTGGCTAAAAGGGGGGAATAAAGTATTGTGTTTAATGTGTGTGTGTCCTGGTGTTATATCGTTAACATTTTGATAAGATCGTATGCTACTGCTTTTGGAATAGTACATGTTTTTTGTTGCTTCATGGATGAAACTATTTAGAGGAAGCATGATATTTTATGATGTTGCCTTTGTGTGTACTTCTACTGCTACTACTGATGTAATCAGTTGTGCAGGATGAGGATATCTTAACAGATGTTCTAACATCATGTCTGGTGTGTGTTGAGAATCCTTTGGATCTCTCTTCTGATTTAGGTTTTTCCTTCAGGGAGAGGAGTTAATATTTAAGACATGGGGATTATTGTACATGTATGATTGTATAGTTGTTGTAATTCGAATATATTATTTATGTATTTTGTTTATGGTTTTATTCCTCTCTCCTGACTTTTGGTGCTAAAAGTGTTTTAACTAAAATTTGCCAAAGAGGGAGATTGTTAATAACATGGTTTTAGGATTGGCATAATTTTTGCTAAAACATGGTTTGCAGCATGATGTTGTAGAAGGTGTTCTAACATGCTCGTCAGGTTCATTTGAAGGAAAATGTTCTTACAGATGTTGTCATATCCTGTATTAGAACATCAATATAAGCTGTATTTTTTCTTGACAAATTTAAATTGATTATGTGAGATTCCTTATGGTTTTGTCTCACTAATTTTGTGCAGGTCAAGAATATTCAATCTGGAATATTTGATTTATCTCCAACAGTAAACAGGTTGACAAAATTGGGCTTTGAGACAATTTAGGAAACCTTGTGTTTTGTTCCAACATTCATGGAGATATTTCTGCACAAATTGGTGCAGTCCTTAGCGTGTGCAAAAAAGGAATATTTAGGCAAAGATTCAAGGCCCATGGATTACTGAGGAGTATTTAAGGAAATCACCTAGACCTAAATTCATTAAAAACTTTGTTAAAATTAAGGGGAAGCATATTTTTCTTAGTCTTAGGGTTTGAGGATTCTTCAAGAAAGTTTCTATTTTATTTGTACGTCCTCATGTATCTTTTGATGCATTTGAGTTGAATGATTATTACTTGAAAGTTTATCAAGTTATTGTCTCACTCTTGAAGCTTGTAAGCAAGAAAATTTGAGCTTTTATAATTGAAGTGTGATCTTCAGTTGTAGTTTCTAGTCACTAGGATTGTGGTTATAAATATCAATACGGTGATTCGGAGTGAGATAAAGATATCTCATATCTAGGAGGTTCCTAGGTAGAAGTTGCACTAGGTAG
Source organism: Vicia faba (assembly GCA_948472305.1). Taxonomy (NCBI): domain Eukaryota; kingdom Viridiplantae; phylum Streptophyta; class Magnoliopsida; order Fabales; family Fabaceae; genus Vicia; species Vicia faba. The sequence goes on from OX451740.1 coordinate 1,317,522,738, forward strand.
GGATTAAGTGATAAGTTATAAACTGGGATATCAAGAAACTCAAGAAAAAATAAATAAATAAATAAATCAAGGATATCAAGAAAAAAATCAAAAAACACAAACTAACCAACCAACACCTACTCTCAACCCGACTCGAGATTGTGGCACCATTTAAACCAATACAACCTCCCTCGATGACTATGAAAAGCCTTAAACCACTCATAAGATATAGATTTTATTAAACTCAACATGTCCAACTTGACTAAAAAACAAGCCTTGAAAGAATAGAATTCCTACAAGACCAAATAGCCCAACAAAAAGCTAGTCCAAAAAACCACAAAGAAGGAGAACAAGCATTTGAGAGATGGTGGTGTCTATTCAACAAAGAACCCCCTAGAGATGAAGCATCAAAACCAATCCACCAACAAAAATTAAACCATAAGCCATTGACAATTGAGCAAGAGCAAAACAAATGTTCGACATCCTCCTCTTCTAAAAAGCACAAAGGGCACACCACACCTTACTCAGAATAAACCCTCTTGAGGATATTAGTATCTTACAATTAGTCGTTATAAGTGTAATATTTTCAAGCATGATCCATGATTATGAGGTTGTGTCTAAAACCATCGATACCACAATGGTTTAGTATTGACGTGCAAGACTTATGACTTGTTGGATTGATACGTAGATCACACCTAAGGTAGATCCTCTTAAAGGTATTATTGTCTTACGATTATTCGTTCTGGTGATAATATTTTCAAGTGGGTCAATTACTTTGGGAAACTGATTAAATCCTAGAGCCACCCTGTTGTGGGAATCATTATGTACCAAGTATCGAGAAACATTTTCATCATAAGGAAGCCATCCGCAGACTCTTTGAATTATGTGGTACATTCTGTTTTGCATCCATACATGGAATAATATTGAATTTAATTTTTAGAATTATGCATCTTCATCCATCATCATGCATGTATATTAAAAAAACCAAAATACACAACATTTATCCATAGAAACAGTTAACAAGGCGAGTTGAATTCCCGACATCGTACTTTAAGCATGTCTTAGAAAGCTATGGATGAACTTCAGCGGGACCAAGAACTGTTGAGAGAGGAGGTCAACAAGTTGAAGACCCAGATGAGTCGAGTCATGGAAATCCTACAAGCCTTATTGAAAAGAGAATGAAACTTTGCACCGGTTGCTACAGAGGAAGTGGATATTCCTATAGCTCTTCCCGATTTTACCCCAGTCCAAGAGTAATACCATCCAATTACCACTCAAATACTGATGTATGACCCATCTCCCAAGGATCTTCCTCAACCCTTGTTTTAAAAGTTTCGTGATCAACAGTCTCTGTCTAAGGAAATCAATTGCAAGACAAGAATCCGAACAGACCTTCGAAGAAACTAAAAAGGCCTCGTTGCTTTGATCTGATTCCAATGACGCATACTGAATTATTCCCTCAGCTAGTACATGGTTTGCTGATAACCCCCAGGCCAACTCAACCCACAACATTTTCATTCCCTCGTGATCACAACTCAAATGTCAAATGTGACTTTCAAAGTGGGGTATGTAGCGGTAGAAATGTTTAAGACTACTCCATTGGATTGACTAGACTTACACAGATCAAAATAAAAATCGCCACCATGCTTTATTGTTTCCAAAGGAATGGGAAAAGAGCGAGTAACCAAAAAATAGGGGGAAACATTCTAGGTAAGGGGATTGGTTATACAAAGGGAAGGTATTAGCACCCTAAACATCTATGGTACTCCAGGAACCTCTTTGAAAAATCTGTATATTTCGGCTATAAAATGTTGTATAAAAAAATAGATGGTAAAGGTGAGAAAATAAGTATTTTTTATGAATTTTTGCACCCACCGCGATTGCGAACCTTTAGTGCCTACATACCACCTTTCGTGCAATAGGGGATCAGGGTACTCGTAGTTCACCTTTAAAAATTTTGAAACACAAGTGTATTGGTTAATTTTATGATATAAGACATCATCGTCATTGTCCGTGTGGAAAACATACTTACTACCCACAATTATGAGAAAGGAGAATTTGCATCATCTCAAAGTGGAGGATATGGCTTGGATTTTAGAATCAACAAAGCCTCACTCAACAACCAAGTGTAAAATATCTCACTTCATTGCATATTGTAGAAGTATAGTTGTTTTCATCACTACAAGGATTGACAAGAGTCTAATCTTTTGAGAAAGGTTTAAAAATAAAAAGCCAAAGTTGAAAAATGGTTTGAAATGAGATTGATGGAATTTTAGTCTTCTCACAACTAATGTCAAGGTATTATTAAATTGATTAGAGTTTATTCATGAAAATGTTTTGAAAATGCATGGACCTAAGTCCAAGTTTATTATGAAAGTGGTTCAAGTTTAAAAAGCAAGAAGTGTTTTCAAAAGGAGGGAGAAGATTTTTTGAAATTAAAAGAATATGAGAGGAGAAGAAGAGACTATCATAAAGCATAGGTAAAAGCTAGGGAGAAGAACCATCTAACCAACAACGATCCAATAAATGACATTATGAGTCAAGATAGAATTCCCATTCTTTGGATTGAAACCAAGCAAGAAAAGATACTGGACCTCTTGAGAGAACTAAACTTCAAGTGTATTAAGTCTTCGCAAAAATTGGGCACAGTAACGGCTGTATACGGGTGAATTCCATATTACAAATAAAGTATGTAATCACAATAACCGGCACATAAAACAAACAAACAACCCAATGTATTGAGGTAAACCTCAATAACTCCAGACAAAATATCAATTAAGGTCACAAAGTCTCCAACATATGATCAAGGTCTCTAATCCTAAGTCCAAGAAGTCCAATACTCCATAATGCCAAGGATAGTAACCAAATAGTCCAAGTATCATTAAAGTTTCTTATGGTTTATGTTGATTATTAAGTATCTTCAAAAAGAAAATAAAAGCTCAAGTGAGCAAAATAAAAATGACATAAAATTAAATGCTCAAGTGAGCAAAGATGAAAATAGCATGAAATGTAAATGCTAAAGTAAACAGTACATAAAGTAAAAGCATAAAAATAAAAGCATAAAGTTAAGTCAATTATTAAGAATTAGTGGTTAGTTGGATGACCATCTTGAAACTTGCATTTGGAAATCATTAGAGGATTGGTAGAACCAAAGCCTCTCAACAACAAGTTGCATTTTCTTTTTGTCAAGTATATCATCCATTTAAGAATTTTCAAGGCAACATTTAATGATCAATGATGTTTAAGTGATCCGCGTTGACCAAAACTTATGAAGATCCATTAGAGGATTGGTAGAACCAAAGCCTCCACACAATGAATCTCAAGGTTATTGGATCAAAGGGATCAAATTAACATACTTGGGCTTGCAAACATAGGTTTGGGCCACAAATGATCATTTATTCGAATCGGGACAAAATTTAGCGCTATGTTAAGCAATCGTAAGTGGACTTATGTAGAAGTCGCACCTATTTTAAGGACGCTAAATAGCAATCTATGTATTTCATGTTTGGATAACTGATATAGAGATTATTATCCCATAACATGTAATACAATAAGAAAGGGGAATAAGATGAAGAGGGAAGGGATTAGTGTTTCAAATATCATCAACATCATTGGTCCATTTTAATGGATTTGGTTTATCAACCTATCAACACCCAAGACCCAATGATGTTGAAGAATTTTCCTCAAGATATACTCCAAGTCAGTACCACATGCTATTTTAAGAATCAAACAAGAATCACGTACAAAAGTTTTCAATTACAAGCATTAATCAAAGGTAAAACCCAAAATGAAATCTTAAGTCAAAAATAGTTTTAAAATATGAAAATGACTTGAAAAATTATGAAATTAAAACCCCAAATTCCTAAAGTCCTATAAAAGTTAGAAATAAAATTTGGAGTCCCTGGATTGAGGTGGAAATTTGTTTTAGAAATGCAAACTTGGAAACTAGCAAGTTTAAGCCTTAAACTAGATGGTTTTGAAAAATAATTTGGGAAAAATATGAAGTCACATTGTAAAATTCAATAAAAATGATTTTTATGGCCTCAACATATTCAATCACTCTAAACAAATTCATCTCTGATTTTATAGGCATGGGAAGTTAGAACTTTAAATCAATTAATGTGCATGATCAAGCAAAAACCCTAAAAGAGGAAATTAAGTTCACAAATTAATCAATTAGATCCAAAGGACAAATGAATTTGATGTAAAATAACCTAAATGTCAAGAAAATTAAAAGGATTATAAATCATATTTTTCTTGAATTTTATCTCAAAAGGAAAAAAGAAATAGAAAATTATTTACACAAACTAACAAAATTTTGCAAATAAAAGATATTATGTCCAAATGATTTTTAAAATGTAACCAAAATTTTTATAAAATTGGACCAAAAACATTTTCAAGTAATAAACTCAGATAGGAGTCCAAAAATATTTTTTATGGATTTTTTTACTTAATAGAAATAGATAAATAAAATTCAAGATTTAAAAGAAATATTAAAACCCTAATTACTTACATGATTTTATTTAATCAAGAAAAATAATTTAAAAATGAAATAAAAAACAAAGTATGAAAATATATTGAAAAATAAGTTGAAAATATTTTTATCATAATTTTTGAAGTGAAGAAAATATTAAAAGAAAATATGAGAAGAAAATACAAAAAATAAAGTTCAAAGGCTATTACACATGTTGTTTAGAAAATGCGTTGTAAAAGATAAATGTATCCACGTTCAGTCAGGCAAGGACACATAATCATCCCTACCAAGCAGCCATCATCAAAATATGCGCAAGACAGTTTTCAGCAAGGCATCTTCCAGCTTCAATTTCTCTCTTATTATTCAACCATTTGAGATGATTCAAAAAGCAAACATGTTCACCAAACTTCTAAGAACATCACACATCTTTTAGATTTCAAAAACAAGGCAGGATCAAGGAGAAATTGGAGCTCAAAGTCATTGAAAACGAACTTGAGCATGATTTACAAAAAACTTCAAAACATCAATGGAGCTCGAATCAAACCAATTAAATACATCAGACCAATTCTCTTGCCAGCTAATAACGTGTATGCAAGATTTTAAGAATTTATTTAAGCTATCAAACAAGGAATCTGGACTTGAATTTTACCTCTTCAAGTGAAAAATAAATTCACTATTGTCTGAATCTAATGATGAGAAATCCATAGGATCTTGCTTCTTTTGCTCCAATTATGAGGAAATGAAAGAGATATGAGAGCTGGAACAAGAAAGGAGACAACTTCGAAGAGAAGAAAATTTTAACAATTGAGGTTAAGCTTGCTTCGAGAGAGAGAGAGAGAGAGAGAGAGAGAGAGAGAGAGAGAGAGAGAGAGAGAGAGAGAGAGAGAGAGAGAGAGAGAGAGAGAGAGAGAGAGAGAGAGAGAGAGAGAGAGATGAGAGAGAGAGAGAGAGAGAGAGAGAGAGAGGAGAGAGAGAGAGAGAGAGAGAGAGAGAGAGAGAGAGAGAAGGGAGAGAGAGAGAGAGAAAGAAATGTGTGTTGCTGACTTTGTGAGGAAGAGAGAAAGAGAGAGAGGTAATAGCTTTCTTCAGATTTTCTTCTTTTTTTTTAATTGTTGAATCACATTGCCTTTTATAGAGGGAAGAATGAGAGAGTGAGTAAAATGAGAGTGTGGTGAGCATGTTGCGTTTCATGTTGTTTTGGGATGAGAAGCATGTGTTTTGAATAACAAATGAAGAGTGGGAATTGAGTAAGAAAAGCGTGAGTGATGATCTGGTAGGCTAGAACTTGGTTGGCATGAAATTTTCTTGCATTGCCATGCAATTTTTGCTATTCCATGAGAACATATTTATCTCTTTATATCTCCTTCCATAGTGCATGAATCGTGACAAGGTTTGAATCAAAAATGGAGAGGACACTTCATACTCCAACTTTCATCTTCAAAAAATTTCAAAATGAAGTTTGAATCAACGAGATAATTGGCTATGAAAATATGCTCACAAACTGCTTGATAAAATGCCAGGCCTGATTAGGCATCCTTCACGCGCGTGAGGCCTTGTGATGGGCAAAAATTCATCATGCGTGATACCTTCTTCTTTCAATTATATCTCAAAATGTAGGAAGAATTTGGAGAAACTTTCTGAAGTAAAGTTGTGCCTCACATTTAGGGATTGATCTTTGATGTTGTACATTTTTAAAAATAATGAATATTTCACATAGAAAAATGATGATGAATGGCATCCACAACATGTTTGATGAAATGACTGACTAGCGCGTGCGTGCCTTGCCTTGTGTTGGGCAAAATTTCAGTTTTCAGCTCAAAATCCTAATCATCATATCTTTCTCAACACTTAACCATTTCAGATGATTCTTGAATGAAAAATGAAGAGAAAACTTCAATATACAACTTTCATTTGCCAACTTTTTTATTTGAGTCCCAAATGGTCATTCAAAAATGGACATGAAGTCAAATTTTTTCATTTTAAAACCAAAATTTCACTAAGTGTCAAAATCTTCCAAGCTTCATAACTTTTTTTCCTTTCATTTTTTGAACTTGTGGCCATTCCTACAAATTTGGAGAATTTTTCATGCTCTTTCTAGGCATATAAAGTTTGCACATTTTCAATTAAAATTGAGAAAGTTGTAGCAAGTCAAAATTCATCCCTATGGATACTTAAAAAAAATTCAAAACTTCAAATAACTTCCTTGACAAGTTATCTCCAATTCACACTTCCTCTTGATATTTTTTCACTATTGACCATGAAATATGAGAATAGGGATATTGAATTGATGGTTAACCAAAAGTCCACTCGGTCAACAACTGATTTTGACTGTCTTCTAACAAAATGACCATTTTACCCCTTTTCATCAATTAAACTCTTTCAAGCCAAAGTTGATGATTAAACTTCCAATGATAGATGCTCATGACTATGTAGAGAAGTATGGGATCAAGAATTGCCCAAAAATCCCAATATCTACTGAGTAAACTCCAAACCCTAGTTTTGATCATCTGTGCTAGGAGATGGTGAGATGGTTGCAATTGTGCCATGACCTACAAGATGATATTCCAAGAGACAAAATATACACATTTTGAGGTTAGTTAAAAGCATACAAGTACAAGATATAAAAATAAAAGTGTTTTAAGGTGCTTGGTGATTCCATAGGCAAACCCTAAGACAGGATGCAGTAGACGATAAACCCCAAACCCTAATTTGTGATCTGATTGCATTGTGATGGTATGAGATGATAGAGGGATCTTAGGGGGAAAAATTAGGGTACAACAGTTTCCTTATTTAAGTTTCTTCTATCCGGAGATACGAAGGTTAAAAATCTTCATGTCGACGTGATCGAAGATACTTAAATATAAAACAAACCCTATTTTTGGCCCTAAGATGCCATGAAATGCTTATGAGTATGAATGCATATGAACAAATTCAAAGGGACGTAAAACACCACTGGGTATGTAGAAAAGAAAATAAGGATCAAAAGAGAAACCCGACCAGGAAAATAAATCACCGGTGAATCAAAAAGACCCGACTCTATTGGTGTAACACCCAAAGAAGAGATAAGGTAGCATCAACTCAGCTAAAGAGGAAATAGTACAGGATAAAAGCGATTGACAATTAATTGTGAACTACCAACTCAATAGTCGAAGGTAGAAGATCAAAAAGATACTGACTCATAGATGATGGTAAAAAATCAAAGGATATACCAACTTTCATTGAAGGCGAAACTACCAACATTCATTGAAGGTAGAAAGATAAAAGAATAACAACACTGACGTTCACTGACGATGAGCTACCAACATCCACTAAAGGTAGAAAGAAGAGAATAACACTGATGTTCACTAATGATGAACTACCAATGTTCACTGAAGGTAGAAAGAGAAAAATATAATACCAACGGTCATTGATGGTGAAATACCAACGTTCGCTGGAGATAAAGCAAAAAAGAATAACACCAACGTTCACTGAAGGTGAACTATCCACGTTCACTGAAGGTGAACTACCAAGGTTCACTGAAGGTAGAAAAATAAGAATATAACACCGACGTCCACTGACGATGAACTACCAACGTTCACTGAAGGTAGAGAGAAAATAACATAGCACCAACGTTCACTGACGGTGAACTACCAACGTTCACTGAAGGTAGAAAGAGAAGTATACCGCCAACATTCACTGATGGTGAACTACCAACGTTCACTTAAGGTAGAGAGAAAATAACATAGCACCAATGTTCACTGACGGTGAACTACCAACGTTCACTGAAGGTAGCAAAAAGATAACACCCGCATTCACTGAAGGTGAACTACCAACATTTACTGAAGGTAGTAAGAGAATAACATCGACGTTTACTAACGATGAACTACCAACTTTCACTGAAGGTAGAGAGAAAAGAAATATAGCACTAATGTTCACTGACGGTGAACTACCAACATTCACTGAAGGTAGCGAGAAAAGATGATAATCCCCAACGTTCACTGATGGTGAACTACCAACGTTCCCTGAAGGTAGCAAAAAAATATATTGACAATAACAAGTTTCCCAAAATCATGGAATTTCACCTAGAATGGGTCTCAACTTCTTCTTTAACCAAGGCATTCCGCCTGGAAAGGGTAGTATATAAGTTGTCTCAAATAAAGAGACTACCACTTGCAAAGATTTCTTAACGAACTATCTCTGTCATATTGAAAATACTTGCCTTCCATTGGAGTAATTTGACAATGAACTACAAACTATCCACTCATGGGGAAGATAGAAAAAAAGTAACGTCGACTTTTTACGGGGAAGTACAAGTTACTCAAATAAAGAGACATGCTACTTGTTGTTATGGGAAGAATTGTAAAAATGAATTCCTGGGGAAAGGAATATGGCTTCCTGGGGAATGAATCATGACTTCCTGGGGAATGAATCATGACTTCCTGGGAAATTCCAATGTATTCCTGCTGAGGATATAAAGTCTTCTCGTGCAAAATAAATGCACATTATCAAACCAAGGCTTGAATCTTGCAGAGATTATAAGTAATAATATTGTTGGGAACCAAAGATTCAAACCAAAAATAAACCGGAATGAATCAGTCAACCAAAATACATCCTTTGAGAAATAAACTCAAGAGGGAAACCTAATCTATCCAGACAAAGAGTTGCACAAGAAGGCTAAAGAAAAAATCTTCCACGAGGGACAACTCAGTGGGAAAATTGAAAGAATATACACTTTATGATTAAGGTTGACACTCTATTGGAGAGAGAACAACACAACTCTACAAAACATGGTAATATGCTAACAAATAATTAATGAGTGCAAATGAGCAATGATTTGCTAAATTCAACTATGTATGATGTATGTATGAATGTATGAGTGTTATTATGTATATGCTGACAAAACAGACATATAATACTGGGAATAACCAGACAAAACCAACTCGGGTAATGTCAATACTCGGCTAAATCACATCCAAGATGAAAATTCCATAAGAAATTAAGCACCAACCGAGGAAACAAAATCCTATTTCATGGCTTAACTTCACTGGGAAAGAACATAATCCGAAAATAATCAAATCATAGCCACAAAACAATACAGATACAGGGATATAACATCATTCTACAAGCTTCATCGGGGAATATCACACAGACTTCAATGGGAAAAACAAATGTTTCACGGTCCGTACTCCTACTGGGAATTGTAATACTGATTTCAATAAGGCAGATGAAAACCATATCGTCAAAACATCAATTGAGGATTTCATGCTGACTTCATTGGGGAAATACCATATAGACTTCACTAAGGGAGATAGTGCCTCATCATCTAGACATGAACTTGAGACCTCGTGTTGACGTCATTGGGGAGGTCAACACCACATCAAAGAGAGGAAACCAAGATACATTCTTCAATATTTAGAGTAAGTATTGCACTAACTTCTCTGGGGAAAAGTATGAAACCTCATGAGGATAACAACTTGGGGAGTTAAGAAGTCGAACATTACAGTAAGAAATCAAACTTATGGGGATTTTAAATCAAACCCAACACTTGGCAAGTGAAAACCCAAAAAAAAATTGACAAATATCTCAACACTTCTTAAATGAAACATTGCCCTTGTCTGACTATCGGGCAATCAAACAAAATGCAAGTACTGCCAAAAGGGAGATACTTCGCAGATGAGTCCAACTCAACATGCATGGGGAGAAAAGACTTTTATCAAATAAGTGAAGCCTTCACTAGGTAATTTTGGATTGAATCTTCATATCATGCAAACTCATCCCAACAAAAGATGCCCTGGGATAGCCTTCCTTGGGAATCAAGAAGTCAACATTATAGAAATAAGTCAAACTCATGGGGATTTTAAATCAAACCCAACACTTGGCGGGTGAAAACCCAAAGGGTTGACAACTGTCTCAACACTTCTTAGAAAATATACTGCCCTGGTCTAGTTGCCTGGGAAATAAATACCAACAATAATGTCAATAATGCAGAAAGAGCGACATTCTGCAAATAGTTCCATCTCAGCACACCAAGGAAACAAGACCTTCCGTCGTATGAGGAAAGACTTCGCTGGGGAATCTGGGATAGAGGCTTCTGACCATGCAAACCCAAAATCAAAAAATGAACCAAGACTTGACTGGGGACAATGAGATCACAAACCAGATACTGCACCTTACATAAATTGGTATAATCTCTAACTATCTGAGAAACACAAGAAGATCATATCTATACTAGCAAAAATGACCTGGGAGAGCCTTCCTGAAAAGTTGACAACTGTCTCAACACTTCTTAAATGAAACATTGCCCTTGTCTAGCTACTTAGGGAGCACACAACAACAATAATGATATGAGTGAACTTTCCTGGGGGGAAACAAAACTTCCTAAAATTACTAGAGTTCGTCCATTCCTGGGATCACCACTTTTGTTTTCCTCTTGAATCACAAAATCTAAAGTAAAAGTAAGTTGTAAATTCTTTTTGAAAAACAATTTTGTTATTTAATCCTTTTGCTTTGAAAATTATTATTAATAATAAATGGAGTCTTTGTAAGCTGAATAAAATAAGAATTACAAAGAATTGGGTAAAATCTCAAATTTTATTGATAGAATGGTAGTCTGCGAATGGCGAGACTCCACGGATGATTACAAAGTTTGGAAAATGGTAATATATAATGGAAAAGATACATTGAGATACAATGACAACTATTCCCTCTAACAACTTTGAAATTCTGAGCAGCAGCTTCCGTTGAAGTATGGTGAGGATCCAAGAAGATTGTTGCTTCAATGATCAAGTCTTGTCTGATGTAGTTACTTGCCAAGAAAGTCCCTAACTTTAGCCTAAGCTGCCCTTACGGGTTTTCAACTTAGCGGGAAATTTTATTCTATTTATGTCTCTAATTTTTACCTAGACCTCTCTTTCGGGTTTTCGGCCTACCGAGACGCTCCATTTTTCCTAAGCCCCCTTTCAGGTTTTCAACTTAGCGAGTTGTTCTTTTATTTCTTTAGGAGAAGTATTTCTTGACTGCATCAACATTCATGGGACGTGGGAACTCCTCGCCATCCATAGTTTCAAGAATTAATACACCGCTAGAGAAGGCTTTCTTGACAACATATGGGCCTTCAAAATTGGGAGTCCACTTGCCCCTAGAATCAGTGTTAAAAGATATGATCTTCCTGAGCACGAGGTCGCCTTCTCTAAATTCACGAGGTTTGACCTTCTTATTAAAATATTTCTTCATTCTCTTCTGATATAACTACCCATGACACAAAGCCGTCATTATCTTCTCTTCGATCAAATTCAATTGGTCAAACCTGTTATGGACCCATTCAGCCTTTGACAACTTGGTTTCCATTATCACACGCAAAGAGGGAATCTAAACCTCGATTGGGAGCACCGCTTCCATTCCATACACAAGGGAGAACATGGTTGCTCCTGTTGAAGTGCAGACAAATGTCTGATATCAATGTAAAGCAAAAGGGAGCATTTCATGCCAATCTTTATATGTAACAACCATCTTCTTGATGATCTTCTTGATATTCTTATTTGCAGCTTCAACATCCCCATTCATCTTCAGCCTGTACGGAGATGAATTATGATGGACAATCTTGAATTCTTCATAAAGCCTTGCCATCATCTTGTTGTTCAGATGCGAGCCATTGTCGGTGATAATTCTGCTCGGCACACCATGCTGACATATAAGATTATTCTTAATAAAGCGTACTACCACCTGCTTAGTAACATTAGCATATGAAGCAGCTTCCACCTATTTGGTGAAGTAATCAATTGCTACCAAGATAAAACGGTTTCTGTTGTACCCCAAAATTTTCCCTCCCATATTTCTCAACACATGGAAAGAGAGGCCCCCAAATTGCTCAAGGAAAGGTCAAGAGTTGACCAGACAAACTCTCTCCTAAGGCAGTTTATCTCAAATTAGGGTTTCCATCTTCATCAAAATTACTGAGTCCAAAGGATCCCAAATTCCTTCCAAAGTCCTAATATGTTCTCAAGATCATCCATGTCAAGTTTCAGGCCTTGCAGAAGAAGTTTGCTCAGTCAATTGCTCAAATGCCTGAAAATCAACTGTGATAGGTCAAAAGTCAATTGTGGCCCACATACAGTCAAACTTCAATATTTTTGGTCAACATCCTCATTTTGAAGTATCATTAATCATTTGATCAAGGTTTGATCATGATTCCTCAAGGATTGCTCACAATTCATCAAAACCCAAAAGTTGCTAAATTAGGGTTTTGTAGGAAAAGTCAACTGAACTTTGACCAAGCATATCTTTCTCATACTTTATCAGAAATGACCTATCCAAAGCTCATTTTTAAGAGTATGAAATTCCCTACAATTCATCTTCATCTCCAAAGTTCAAAATATGCACTCAAAAGAAGATATGAATTTTGACATTATAGGTCATTTTGGAAAGTCAATAAAAACACCTTTTGGGTCAAAACTTGATACATGAACATGGAAGACTCAATTAAGATGAGACAAAAAGGGTTGCTTAGAGGACATCCTAAGCTTTCTAAAAAGTCCAAGAACACCTCTCTAGGGTCAAAATTGAGAGAGTTATGCATTGGCCAAGTTGACCATTTTTGCAAAATTGCCAAAAGTCAACATTGATCAAATTTGCATTTTTTTCCAAAGGGGCCCATGTTTTCTTATTTGAAACATGTTTCTAATAGGACTCACGACCCCTGAGCTCTTCCACCTTTTATTTTATTATATTTATCATTTTTTTTTATTTTTTTTCTTTTCATTTAAATCAAAATAAATCAAATTAAATGGTAAAATAATAAAATCAAATCAAATCTTGGATTTTTTGCACATCTTTTGAGTCTATGTACAACTAGTAGGACAACCAATTCGTGCAAGATTGATTTGGGTGGAAAAAGATTGGATCGAAGCAAATTTGGAAGATATCATATTCCATGAAAGACCAAATCAAATCTTCATAATGGGCAAGATTCAATTTGCTTTTGTTGACCTAATATGTTGCACTACATATAATGAAGGATTCAAGATCAAAAGAAATAGGCTGGAGGCGTGAGACTGTAAGAACAAAATTCAGAATTTTTGGTAAAAATGTGAGATCCAAATTCTGGAATAGAGGACCTTGGAGAGAAATTCAAGGCCAGAAATGAATTCCTTGACTTTTCAGGAAGCATTCCCAATCCTTCACAAGCATCAGAACATCCAGAATTACTGCCTAACATTATTACGGTTTGCACAAATATCCAAATTTGATTACTGTAATTCTTGCATATTTGGCTTGTTTAAATTACATATTTGTATTCATCATCATGTTTGCAATGTTTCTAGATAGTTTGATTTAAGTTTAAGTTATAGTGCAGGAATAAACTTTTGCCATTGTTAGGGTTTCGTGCTCCAATTTGGGGTTTCGGTTTTCAAGCGAAATTAGACTGGATAATGGGTACCATGAAGATCAGAATTTCAAACCTAGATGATCCATGGTCCCCAATTGAATTTATATTGCATATTATTTATTCTTGAATGACACAGGTTTCAGCAACAGACCTGCGTTTGTAGGTAAAGGTTTCGAGTCTAAAATGATGGTTCCAAGGAAGAAGACAACAATGTGTCACAACCAGATTGGCTGATTCAAATTCTGGCGCATTATTTTGGCCAGAAAACTTATTTTTCTGATATACTGTTTGTTTTTATTGTATTAACAAGTTAACATCCAGCGTAGTTGGTCAGAAGAAGGAAGTCAGAAGCTCATTGTTATGGGTTCGATCCAAGACGTGAGCTTTTGGTATTTTCTCCTTTGTTTTCACCAGATCCAGCACGTGCATCTTATGAGGAGCAGCATCTTCTAATCCACTAGCCAGGACCAGATCCGGGGCATCACCTTCTGGATCCATCAGCCAGAATCAAATCCAGTGCACCTCATATTTTGAGGAGCATTATCTTCTGATCCTCTAGCCAGGACTAGATCCAGCGCATCACCTTCTGGATCTATCAGCCATAATCAAATCAAGTGCACCTCATCTTCTGAAGAGAAGCATCTTCTGATCCACCAGCCAGGATCAGATCCAGCGCTCCCCATCTTCTGAGGGTCACTATCTTCTGGACCCATCAGTCAGAACCAGATCTGCTGACAGCAGGCCCACTCGGTTATTTCCATTATTTTTCTTTAATTTTTTTCTTTAAATATTCTGTTTTTTTATCAACACCAAAATTATTTTCTAAAATTAACCAACCAAAAATAAAAAAAGGGACTTATTTTCTTAATAAATGTTTTTCTAATTGAAATTCTGGCTGCAGATACTCAATGTCACGTTCAATGTTATGACACCGTATCTGACTTACTATATGACAGTAAATACAAAAGCAATAAAGAACACAGTCAATTGTTTACCCAGTTCAGTGTGCAACAACACCTACTCTGGGGGCTACCAAGCCAGGGAGGAAATCCACTATAAGAGATGTTAATTCAGGAATAAACCAACCAGTTTATCTCCTTCACTTAAGACCTACCCAATGCAATTCCAATCTAAGTACAACTTAAACCTGAGTTCCTACTCACTCCCCCTCAATCACAGCAGTGATACATAAACCAATTTGACTTAAAAATTGATGAAGACACTCTTCAAAAACAAACACTTGATTAAGCTTCACAGCTTTTTAATCAAACAACACAATCACTCATGCTTCACAACTTTGAGTGATGCACACATCTAACTTGACTCTGCTTCACAGATTTAGTCAAGGAACATTCAAACACTCTTGCTTCAAAGCTTTGAGTGCTACACAACCCTTACAATTCGAAACCTATTCCAAGTCACTTATCACAATGATAATTGCTTGGAGTACAATAATCAAATCTATACAGATTACAAATGATCTTCTGATCAATAAAAGGGATGCCTTGAAAAACAGCAGCTCTGTTGAATATATAGTAGCTGCAACTTCAGTTAGGGTTTCCACAAAAACCTAGGGTTAATTCCGTTTGACCTAAAGACCAGGTCACAAGGCTTTATTAACCAGGTTAGGGTTGAGCTAGGTTACCCCTCAGAAAACGCAGGATTCTGTTCAGGAAAGACTGAGTTATTTTCCTGAAAAAACTCAGACTTATCCAACCTGCAAACCTGTTAGTTCAGAACAGGATGTCATAACATCTGTTATGACATATGAGAAAACCTGTCTACTGATTTAGCAAAATGTGATCATTTTGCAAAATGCTCAGATACACACTTATAAACATCAGTACTTGAATTACAATATTTTTCTGCAAAGGTACCTAATGAGTCAGTACAAACTGAACTAGAATGTTATGACATCAGTCATGACATTCACACAGACACTTGGGATTTACCAAAAATGCAAGCCAATACCTAAACACCTACAAACTCCCCCTTTGGCAGATTTTTGGCTAAAGACCCTAAGCAATCAGAGATAGATAGCAGCAGAAATAAGTGACAGTAGAAAAATAGAATGTCAAGTACTAATTAAGTAAGTACCAAAATATTCTCCCCCTCTTTAGCCACAAATGGGCCAAAGATACATGTTCATAATGATTATACAGTTATCCAAGAACAATTAATAAGAGCAGCAGCAGAAAGAAAAAAAAACTGAACACACTTCCAAACTCCACCAGATATCAGCACCAACCAGCAACACCACCAAACATCAACCAACCTTCAAGCACTGTCATCAGATCCAGAGGATTCGGGCTTCTTTCTTTTCTTGTAAGCAATGTCAGCATTCTTCTCTTTGTTTGATGTCTCAACATTCTTAGAGACATCTGGATTTGTTTCAGCATTTGAGCTTTCTTGGTTCAGAGGAACAGAAATTCCAGGAACTGAGTGGTTCTCGTTCAGAATTCTTGAAACAATTTTTGCTATTGCTTGATTAACATAGGCTGTCCCTTCCCTATTTGCAATTTCAGGGGGAACTGAAGAAGAAGGATGAGATGGATTACCAGAGGCAGAAGCTTGGGGCTTTCCTGCATGTCTTGTTCTC
The DNA here is from genome assembly GCA_948472305.1 of Vicia faba. Lineage (NCBI taxonomy): Eukaryota > Viridiplantae > Streptophyta > Magnoliopsida > Fabales > Fabaceae > Vicia > Vicia faba. Next base: position 1,317,539,154 of record OX451740.1, read on the forward strand.
AACTCTTTGACCTTGGTGGGGTTAGTTCCCACTTTTCTACGAGAAGAGATCTCCAGAACGTCAGAGTCCAGACAAGAAGAGATTGTCCTAGAATCTTGATCAGAGGAAGAGGTTAAAATAGTCGTATTTGATGATGATGGTGTTTGAGACATTTTGACAGTCTTAGAGGACCAACAGCAACTGAGGAGAAATTTCTGATTGAGAGACTGGGTTTTGATGAGGAGACGAGAGGGGAAGGAAGCAAGGGAGTGTCTATTCAACTTCTTGTAGGAAATGAGAAAATACAATTTTAAACCAATCAGAACAGGCATAACTCCTTTGATCCTTGTTTTAAGCAAAATTAATTGCTACAATTCCTCATGTTGGCAAATACCCAGCTTACCCCTTAAGTTTTCAAATTGATTTGCATCCAGAGCCTTGGTAAAAATGTCAGCCAGCTTTAGCTCAGTGGAAACATGTTCCAATTTGATTGTCTTCTCTTCTACAAGGTCTCTGATAAAGTGATGTTGTATGTCAATATGTTTGGTCCTGCTATGCTGAATGGGATTCTTGGATATGTTGATTGTACTCAGATTGTCACAGTACAATGTCATAACATCTTGTGTGACATTATACTCAGTGAGCATCTGTTTCATCCATATCATTTGAGAGCAGCTACTACCAGCTGCAATGTATTCAGCTTCAGCAGTGGAAAGAGACACACAATTCTGTTTCTTGCTGAACCAGGAAACCAAATTACTTCCCAAGAAGAAACATCCTCCAGAGGTGCTTTTTCTATCAGCATCACTACCAGCCCAATCAGCATCACAGTAGCCAGTCAAAGCTGGTTCACAACCATGAGTATACATCAATCCATAGTTGTAAGTACCACTTACATACTTCAAAATTCTCTTCACTTGATTGATATGACTGACTTTGGGATCATCTTGGTATCTAGCACAAACTCCAACTGCAAAGGCAATATCAGGTCTGCTGGCAGTTAAGTACAACAAGCTTCCTATCATGCTTCTGTACAGACTTTGATCCACCTTAACCCCACTTGAATCTTTGGAAAGCTTTAGATGAGTAGGAGCAGGAGTCCTTTTGTGACTTGCATTCTCCATACCAAACTTCTTTACAATATTCTTAGCATACTTGCTTTGAGATAAGAAGATTGAGTCCTCCATCTGTGAGACTTGTAGTCCAAGAAAATAAGTTAGTTCTCCTATGAGACTCATTTCAAATTCAGCCTGCATCTGGTCAGCAAAGTGTTTAACCATATGTTCTGACATTCCTCCAAACACTATGTCATCAACATATATTTGGGCAACCATCAACTTCCCTCCTTCAGTTTTGACAAAGAGAGTTTTGTCCAAACCTCCTTTTCTGTAGCCTTTGTCTGAGAGAAACTTTGTTAACTTGTCATACCATGCTCTAGGAGCTTGTTTCAGGCCATATAGAGCTTTTCTCAATTTGTAGACATGATCAGGGTGGGCTGGATCCAAAAAACCTTTAGGTTGTTCCACATAAGCTTCCTCATTTAAGTACCCATTTAGAAAGGCACTTTTCACATCCATCTGAAATAACTTGAACTTTAGAAGACAAGCAATTGACAACAAGAGTCTGATTGATTCCAGCCTGGCTACAGGTGCAAAGGTTTCATCAAAATCAACCCCTTCAACCTGGGTGTATCCTTGAGCAACAAGTCTTGCCTTATTTCTGGTGACAACTCCTTCAGCATCTGACTTGTTCTTGAATATCCATTTTGTCCCAATGATGTTAGTTCCTTCAGGTCTAGGAACCAGTTCCCAAACTTCATGTTGCTTGAATTGGTTCAGTTCATCTTGCATTGCACCAATCCAATATTCATCAATTAAGGCTTCCTTGACATTTCTTGGTTCCATTTTGGACACAAAACAAGAGTTTGAGATGATTTCTCTAGATCTTGTGATGACTCCACTATTGGGATCTCCTATGATGAGCTCTTTTGGATGATCCTTCTGAATTCTGATGGAAGGGATCTTGCTAGCTTCCTTTGATTCAGATTCTGTTGTGGTGGAGTTGGGTAGGTCATTCTGTTGGGTTGAAGTCTCAAAGAATGTCTCAACAGTACAAGGAACATTTATTTCTTCATGATAGTCATCAATTATAACATTTATTGATTCCATCATGGTTTTGGTTCTGGAGTTGAATACTCTATAAGCTCTGCTGTTTGAGGAGTATCCTAGAAATATGCCTTCATCACTTTTGGGGTCCAGTTTTCTTCTTTGTTCACGATCAGACAGAATATAGCATTTGCTGCCAAACACATGGAAGTACTTCACATTTGGTTTTCTTCCTTTCCAGAGTTCATATATGGTGGATGAGGTTCCCTTTCTCAAGGTGACCCTGTTATGAACATAGCAAGCTGTATTCATAGCTTCAGCCCAAAAATACATAGGAAGTCTTTTGGCATGTAACATTGCTCTGGCAGATTCTTGTATGGTCCTGTTTTTTCTTTCCACAACTCCATTTTGCTGAGGTGTTATAGGAGAAGAAAACTCATGACTGATTCCTTCTGAAGAACAGAAGTCATCAAACTTGCTGTTTTCAAATTCCTTGCCATGATCACTTCTGATTCTGACAATACATCCTTCCTTCTCTCTTTGAATTCTCTTGCACAGTTCTCTAAAAACTTCAAATGCATCTGATTTTTCCCTAATGAAATTAATCCAGGTGAATCTGGAAAAATCATCCACAACCACATAGGCATATCTTTTACCACCAAGACTCTCTACTTGCATTGGTCCCATCAGATCCATATGGAGGAGTTCTAGAACCTTAGAGGTGGTCAGATGTCTTGACTTTGGATGTGACATCCTAGTCTGCTTACCAACCTGACATTCACCACAAACTCTTCCTTCATCAATTTGTAGTTTTGGAATCCCTCTGACTGACTCCAAGGAGATAATCCTCTTCATACCCCTTAGATGAAGATGGCCAAGTTTTTGGTGCCACAGTTTCACCTCTTTTTCTTCTTTTGCAATGGAACACACAGATGAGAAATTAGTGTTCTCAGGCTCCCACAAGTAACAGTTGTCTTTGGATCTGACTCCTTTCATTACTATCTCTTGTTTGTCATTGATTACAAGGCATTCAGATTTTGAGAAATTGACCTTGAATCCTAGATCACACAGTTGACTGATACTAATGAGATTAGCGGTCAGCCCTTTCACCAGCAGTACTTCATTCAGACTTGGAACTCCAGGGCAGTCCAAATCACCAACTCCTTTGATTTCACCTTTAGCCCCATCTCCAAAGGTCACAAAACTGGTGGTGTGAGGCTTAACATTATTGTGGAGGTTCTTGATTCCAGTCATGTGTCTGGAACATCCACTGTCAAAGTACCAGTCTTCCTTTGCAGAGACCCTCAGGGAAGTGTGAGCTATCAGTGCAGTAGCCTTTTTCTTCCATTGAGGAGCATGTGGTACCTTTTTAGACTTAGGTTTGACACCTGAGTTCTGATTAGGGTATCCATGTAATCTGAAGCAGAAGGGCTTTATGTGGCCATATCTCCCACAATGATGACATTTCCATCTTTGGTACTTTTTCCTCATATGTCTCTGTTCCTGATGTCGAGAGTTGTGTTGAGACATCTGTTTTGACATTTGCTTACCAGAACCAGATTTCGTTGCTTCCATAAATCCTAGTCTAGATTTATTTCCCACATTTTGTCCAACCTGAAGGATCTCTTCCAATTTGTCTGTTCCATTTGTCAACATCTTGACAGATTTGGTCATTTGATTCAGTTGTGAGTTCAGCAATTGAACTTCTCCTTCTAGATGACTTATAGTTTCAAGGTTTGCCCTTTTTTCAGCCTCCAGCTTTATGATGAGTTTTGATTGTTTCTCATTCTGCACACAGACTTCAGCACTTCTGATACACAATTTCTTGTAGGTATCAGCCAGTTCTTCAAATGTCACTTCTTCATCACTAGTGTCACTTTCAGAAGTACACACACTAGTTAGAGCAGTAACTAGTTTGGCAGATTCTTCTTCAGAATTACTTTCTGAATCATAGTCAGACCAAGTAACAGTCATTCCTTTCTTTTGTTTCTTAAGAAAGGTAGGACATTCAGCTCGAATATGTCCATATCCTTCACATCCATGGCATTGAATACCTCTGCCTTGGTTTCCCTTATCTTCTGACCTTGGTCTTCTGCTGGAACTGTCAATGTCAGAGGGAATGTTATGAACATTAGACCTTGACTTTGGATCCATTCTTTTGATGAGCTTGTTGAACTGTCTTCCAAGCATGGCAATAGCTTCTGATATATTTTCTTCTTCATCCTCCTTGTTTTCAACATCAGTGTTGGATACAAGTGATATGCTTTTGTTCTTCTTGTCACCATTATCAGTGATCCCCATCTCAAAAGTCTGAAGAGACCCAATAAGTTCATCCACTTTCAACTTGCTGATGTCCTGGGCTTCCTCTATGGCAGTTACCTTCATTGCAAATCTTTTAGGCAAGGATCTGAGACTCTTCCTTACCAGTTTTTCTTCTGACATCTTTTCTCCCAGTGCTCCTGAGGTGTTGGCAATCTCCAAGATGTTCATGTGAAACTCATGAATGGTTTCATCTTCCATCATTTTTAGATTCTCAAACTTGGTGGTCAACATCTGAAGCCTTGACATTTTTACTTTGGAAGTGCCCTCATGAGTAGTTTTGAGAGTGTCCCAAACTTCCTTGGCCAGTTCATATTGATGTACTAGTCTGAAAATGTTTCTATCAATTCCATTGAACAAGGCATTTAAAGCTTTTGAATTTCCCAGAGCTAACTCATCTTCTTCTTTACTCCAATCTTCCTCAGGCTTCAGACTGATTGTCCCATCTTTCTCAGTTATGGTGGGATGAATCCATCCTTTGTCAGCAGCTCTCCAAGCCTTTTTGTCCAGAGATTTTAGGAAGGCAATCATACAAGGTTTCCAGTAGTCATAATTAGTTCCATCCATAATGGGTGGTCTACTTCCAAAAACTCCTTCTTTGTCCATAGTGCCAGAAAGTGATATCCCTAGATCTCACCCAGTAATACAGGCAGGGTGCCTGCTCTGATACCAATTGAAATTATGGCTGCAGATACTCAATGTCACATTCAATGTTATGACACCGTATCTGACTTACTATATGACAGTAAGTACAAAAGCAATAAAGAACACAGTAAATTGTTTACCCTGTTCAGTGTGCAACAACACCTACTCTGGGGGCTACCAAGCCAGGGAGGAAATCCACTATAAGAGATGTTAATTCAGGAATAAACCAACCAGTTTATCTCCTTCACTTAAGACCTACCCAATGCAATTCCAATCTAAGTACAACTTAAACCTGAGTTCCTACTCACTCCCCCTCAATCACAGTAGTGATACATAAACCAATTTGACTTAAAAATTGATGAAGACACTCTTCAAAAACAAACACTTGATTAAGCTTCACAGCTTTTTAATCAAGCAACACAATCACTCGTGCTTCACAACTTTGAGTGATGCACACATCTAACTTGACTCTGCTTCACAGCTTTAGTCAAGGAACATTCAAACACTCTTGCTTCAAAGCTTTGAGTGCTACACATCCCTTACAATTCGAAACCTATTCCAAGTCACTTATCACAATGATAATTGCTTGGAGTACAATAATCAAATCTATACAGATTACAAATGATCTTCTGATCAATAAAAGGGATGCCTTGAAAAACAGCAGCTCTGTTGAATATATAGCAGCTGCAACTTCAGTTAGGGTTTCCACAAAAACCTAGGGTTAATTCCGTTTGACCTAAAGACCAGGTCACAGGGCTTTATTAACTAGGTTAGGGTTGAGCTAGGTTACCCCTCAGAAAACGCAGGATTCTGTTCAGGAAAGACTGAGTTATTTTCCTGAAAAAACTCAGACTTATCCAACCTGCAAACCTGTTAGTTCAGAACAGGATGTCATAACATCTGTTATGACATATGAGAAAACCTGTCTACTGATTTAGCAAAATGTGATCATTTTGCAAAATGCTCAGATACACACTTATAAACATCAGTACTTGAATTACAATATTTTTCTGCAAAGGTACCTAATGAGTCAGTACAAACTGAACTAGAATGTTATGACATCAGTCATGACATTCACACATACACTTGGGATTTACCAAAAATGCAAGCCAATACCTAAACACCTACACTAATTAATTAGTTTAATTAATTTAGGGCAACTTTAATTTCTTTCATAATTAAAATTCAATTAGAAAATTAGGTTAATTCTTTCTTTGATTTTTCTTTCTCAAATAACAAAACATGACGAAAAACATTTTTTAATCAATCACAATTAGGCTTAGGCAAGGGTCAAAACCCTAGTTGTTTCGTATTTAATTCATTGTGCGCGTGTTAATTATTTTTGCCAATATTTCTGTAATTCTTCATGGTTTGTAATAATTTAATCTAGGACTTTTTACTCATCGCTTTTCTCTGGGTTTTTGGCTATGTAATTAATCCCCTCCCCGAAGCCTTGTAATAGCGTAAATTTACTTTCTCGCATTTTAATTCCCTCAAATATTTGACTGTTTAGAAGTATGCTAATAGGATTGTATGACAAGAATGCATGACAAATTTAATATAGTTAGAAAACCCTAATGTGCAAAGACAAATAACTGAAAACAGATCACTCGCACATATCACTCTTAGGGTATACTCTCACTTCAGTTGCCTTCGGTAAATGATCATTAAGCATAAGGTGTCTTAGTGGTTGCCCTCCTGTCTAACAAATATCAAATGTCCCATTCAAATGTTTCCTTGGAAATGTTGCCTCAGAAATATTTCCCCGAATATGATCTTAAGACTCTAGGGTTATTACTAAGGTGTCCTAATGTTGCTTTAATTATCGTACGTCCCTTTCGAATTGACCCTTACAACTCCAACGACGGTGTTACCTATTTCTCAATAGTAGGATAGTGTTTTCTAAAGGAAACAAGAATAGAAACGGTCTTTTTTTCAAGTAAGTAGATGCTAGTAGGTACTTGCTCAAAATCAAAACTTTTCACACTTATACTTTTCAAACAAAATTTCAAAACAAACTTCGTCACACCTTTGAGGACTGATACAAGGGTTATCACGAAGTCAAACTTTTCAAAAACAAAGCACACACACAAGAAATTTTAAAAATATGAGAAAGTACCTAGGAGCCCATGGAAAACCATGGATAGAAAGGGTGCTAACACCTTCCCTTTCTATAATATACCCCCCCGTACTCAGAATATCTCGAAAAAGGATTTTTTCTGTACTTTTTTCCTTTTCCTGATTGGATAAAATAAAAGTTGGTGGCGACTCTTGCTTACCGCGACATTTTGCAAACACAAAACGCAAAATACCAACCAGCGTCAAACAGTCGGTTTTGCCACTGTATCACAGAACTGGCGACTCTGCTGGGGATTTAATAAGTGAGATATACCTTAGGATCTAGTTCATCATAAATTGCTTCTCTTGATTGCTTTGTTTGCTTTACTTTTAAGGGTTTTTGTTTGGGGTTACTATAGATCCTAACCCGGATCTAGGGATACCTTTTAGGTAAGTAGCAATAGACTGTGAGGGAAGTGTACAACGTAGACCGATACAGTTGAAGCAGTAGCTACATTGATGTGGCACATTGGTTGGTACTGGTATCCCTTGTGGAGAAACGAGGAGAATACGGGGTCGCTGTGTGGTATCGTTAAGCACCAACTGACCTTAGAACCTTTAATCGCCCAACTTGGCCATTAGAAAGTAGTGAGATATCCGACCTCTGTGTAGAGCTGAGAACTGGTTGATACTCGATGCTACACTCATTGAGACCATGCTCTCGGAATAGTTTCGACCGCAAGAAAAGATTGCGTGAGCTGAAACCATGACCGATGGAGGATGGTCAGTGATATTGAGATCCTCTAGAAACCGATTACTCTTTTCTAGGACAGGTTGAACCAACTTAACTTCAAGAGGGTATTACCTTTGACCTCATGCAAGCCTTAAAACTAAGGGTTTTGTGTGATTTGATTGTGTTTGCAATACCTGTTGTTTGCTATACCTGTGGTTTATCATGACGTCATGCATCATAACATGGCATTCATACTTCATTACACTAACCATTTCAAAGACCAAGGGAGTTTATCTTTGTTCTGTTTTGCAGATCATGGCTTCTGTGTGCAGAAATACTATCCGAGACAACTTTGTGAAAATACCTTCCCAACTTAAAGAGTTAGCATCAAGAGTTTCTAAGATTTCTATGTTCATTAAGAGACACGGTCAACTTCTCAACCTGGTTACTTCAAATCTTGACGAACAGATGATGAGCGTACTATTTCAGTTCTTTGATCTCATGCATCATTGCTTCACCTTTCCAGATTACCAGCTGGTACCCACCTTGGAAGAGTTCTCTCACCTATTAGGCATATCCATTCTTGAGTAGGTACCCTTCACAGGTATGGAAGAAGCTCCTAGACCAGAAGACATTGCCTCAGCTTTGCATTTGGAACGGGCTGATGTAGTATCCAATTGGGAAACTCGAAGTGGGGTCGAAGGTTTTCTATCCAAATTTCTGATAGACCAAGCTCAACTATTCTGGGATGAGTTGGATTTTCAGGATTTTGAAGATGTCTTGGCTCTTCTTATCTATGGTTTGGTTCTCTTGCATAATCCAGACTCCTTTGTAGATGTGAATGCTGTCAAGATTTTCCTTTCTCGCAACCCTGTTCCTACCTTGCTTGGAGATATCTTGCATGCTCTCCATACTCGTACTATGAGGAGAAGAGGGACTCTAATGTGTTGCATGTCGTTGCTGTCGAGGTGGTTTGTTTCTCACCTCCCTAAGTCTGTGCTAAAGAACGAAGAAGGTTTGGGTTGGTCTTACAGAATAATGTCACTTGCTCATACAGATATTCTTTGGTGTTCCCGGGCTATGGAAGACACCATTGTTATTTACTGTTGTGGGGGATACCCTAATGTCCCACTGCTTGGAATCAGAGGGGGTATCACTTACAATCCTTGTCGAGCTTTACGGCAATTTAGTCGTGCTTGGAGAGATGGTCCCAATGAGTTACTTCTTGAGGATATTGTATTTGACTATAAGGAGTATGTTAAGGAGTATCGCCTGAGGTTTATACGAGCTTGGGGCATGGTGAACAGATCTGACCCACAAGAGTTGGGACCAAAGACTTCCCTTCCTATGCAGCCTTACCTCCAATGGGTCTGAGCTCGTGCCCAGAAGCTTGGGATGCCCTATGAGGCCGTATTACCAGTGGTTGTGGAGCCCACTAATGAAGAAGGCATTCCTTACACGGTTCTCTATCCTTACATGGCCACTGATCCTGGGGAGTTGCAGAGGTCTTGGATTCGGTTGAAGAATGAGCGGGATACTTACCAGGAGCAGTACCGTGAGCAAGAAAGGAAGATTTTGAAGCTAACCAGGCAGCTCGAGGAAGAAAGAGTGGTCAATGACTATATCAGCACAAAGAGGAAGCGACCACGGGACTTTTGATTTTGCTTTTTCTATTTTTAGATTTGTTTTATTTATTTCTTTGTAACGCCTTAAAGGAATTGTTGAACCTTCAAAGTTTAAGCTAATAAAGTTTTGTTTATTTTTGGTTTGCAAATTTAAATCTCCCAAAGTCTTTGAAATCATTACATGAACATCCCATTATCATGCACATCATCACAGGTACCCCTACAGGTTTCTCATATTCTTCGCTGTTTATTTCAGTAGAAATGTCTTCCGATCAAGCCATTAAAGATCTTCAGGAGCAGAACTCCCAGTTCCAACAGATGTTCATAAGTCTGGCTAAAGGGAAAGAGGATATAAAGACCCTTATTCTGAAAGAGAAGAAGAAGAAGAAGAAGAAGAAGAAGAAGAAGAAGGTCGGTATTCTGAACATGGGTAGAAGATTCAGAGAAAGGTTGAGGCAACCGGCTGATCTGACCTCCTCATCCAAGGACGGGGAGAACCAAGAAAGGGAAAAGGAACCTAGTCATGCAGTTTCTGATAACGATACGGATTATGTCGATGAGCAATATCCTCTTGTTTAGGACATGTACAAGCAACTAGAAGACCGTATGAGCGCTATGGAGATTCAGAAAATACCTGGTTTGGATTTCAGAGAATTGGGACTGGTATCGGGAGTGGTGATCCCTCATAAGTTCAAAGCTCCAGTTTTTGCCTAGTACGATGGAGTATCCTGTCCAAAACTCCATCTCCAATCATATGTCAGGAAAATCCAACCCCACACTGCTGATAGAAATCTATGGGTGCATTTCTTTCAAGATAGTCTGTCAAGGACTCAGCTTGAATGGTTCTACCAGTTGGAAAGAGCCAGTGTCCGAAATTGGGAATATCTTGTTGCTGCTTTCTACAAGCAATATCAGTATAATGCCGACATTGCTCCCACTCGTACTCAGTTCCAGGGTATGTCCATGGGTGCAGGTGAAGGTTTTAAGGACTATGCTCAGAAGTGGAGAGACTTGGCTGGAAGAGTCCAACCCCCTTTTTCTGATAGGGAGTTGGTTGACATGTTTCTAGGGACGATATCTGGTCCATTTTTCAATCACTTGATCGGCAGTTCGTCATCTGGTTTTACCGAGTTGATTTTGACTGGAGAAAGAGTAGAAGCTGGCATTCAGAGTGGTAAAATAAAGAAGGATGCCTCTTTGAGTTTGGTGAAGAAACCTTTTGCTGGTAAAAAGGAAGCGAGTGCAGTCTATAGCCCGAGGGGCCAAAACAGATATGAACACCGTCAAATTGTAAATGTTGTAGTGATACCAAGACCCACAGTTGTTCCACAATGCAATAATCAACAAAGGGTGGAGAGACCTCAACGGCAGTTTACCCGCATCAATATGACTTTGGCTTAAGTTCTACCTCATCTGCTGAAATCCAACTTGGCAACCCTGAGAGATGCTCCCAAGAATCCAAACACTACCTCTCCCCGATACAATCCCAACGCGCGGTGCGCCTATCATTCTGAGATTCCAGGCCATGATACAAACGATTGTTGGGCCCTGAGAAACAAAGCACAAGACCTTCTTGAAGCCAAGGAGATAGATTTCGATGCTCCAGAAAAGCCGAATGTTATAACTACTCATATGCCCAAACATGGTCGTGGAGTTAATGTTGTTGACACTTATTTGTTTGTGACCTCTGTGGAAGAAATTTTTACTCCTCTTATGACTGTTAAGAAGAATTTTTTGTTGGTCGGTTTATTTCCGGGTTATGGTGAAGGTTTCCATATGTGTTTGATTGTACCTACTGGTTTCTTTTTATTAAGGTCAGGTGTTCAGCGCCTGATGGATAATAAAGAAATTTTGTTCGAGAAGACTGTGATCCCTGTTGTTCCCACTGAAGACGTTATCATTATAACCATTTCCGCCAATCCTTCCAAGGTTTCCTCGAGAAAACCTGTTAGGATTACACCTGTTCCAAGAATTGCTCCGCTAATAATCATTGTTCCTGGTCCCATCCCGTACACCTCAGATAAGGCTGTCCCTTGGCATTACGGTGCTGACGTGTACTACCATGGTATTAAACAAGATCTGAAGAGTGAAGAAGTTGATACTAATATCAGTAATATTGTTGGGACTAGTAAACTTACCCAAAGTGGAAGGGTATTCTCTCCTGAGATTTCCCCAAAGACTATCATCAAGCCTACTGTTATTCCTACTGCTGCTCCAACCAGCACTCCTGACACTTCTCCCGTTCCAACTCCAGTTATTACACCTGCTATTATTCCTATTCTTACTCCAGTTATCACCCCAGCTGCTGAGCCATCTGGGACTCGGGGAAAAAATCATAGGTGAGCCTGCCCGGACAGAGAAACCTAGGAAAATCATTGTGGAAACCTCTAAACAAGAAATAGAGGAAATATTGAAAATTATCAAGAAGAGAGACTACAATGTAGTCGAGCAGCTGGGGTAGACCCCGTCAAAGATCTCCATGTTGTCCCTGCGGTTGTGTTCTAAATCCCATGCAAAGGTTTTGATTGCATTTCTCAAGACTGCGCATGTGCCACAGGAAACTTCGGCAGATCAGTTCAAAGATTGCGTGGCCAGCTTGACTGCCGACAATGGGCTGGGTTTTTCAGATGTGGATCTGACACCGAAGGGAAGAAATCATAATGATGCTCTGCATGTCTCGCTAGAATGCATGGGAACCACTATGGCCCATGTACTGGTAGATACCGGGTCCTTACTAAATGTTCTTCCAAAGAAAGCATTAGACCGTATGGATTGTGAAGGTTTGATTATAAAGTCGAGCAACATTGTGGTAAGGGCTTTTGATGGATAAAAAAGAATGGTGCACGGGGAGGTGGACATTCCCGTCAAAATGGGTTCTCAGACCTTTGGGTCCACCTTCTACATAATGGATATCCGACCATCGTATTCTTGCTTGCTAGGTCGCCCTTGGATTCATAAGGTTGGAGCAGTTACTTCCATGCTCCATCAAATGCTGAAGTACCCAGTGAAGGGGAAGATTGTCACGGTGCGAGGTGAAGAAGAGTATATGGTGAGTCATATCAATTCCTTCCGCTATGTATATATGGATGGGGAGTTAATAGAAACTCCTTGTCAGAATTTCGAAGAGGTCCCTCAGTTCTCGGCATCAACTGAAGTTACTACCAACAAACCTCCACTGAAGATGGCTTCTCTCAAGGATGTCAGGGTTGTAGTTGAAGAAGGTGGGTGTACCAATTGGGGTCAGCTCCCCGATTTCACTCACAAAACTGACAAATTTGGTTTGGGCTTTACTGCAGGGGCTCAAAGGGCTGTTAGGCGCGCACGGATTGGAAGACCTCCTCTACACATCAGCAATCAGGGAGTTAATGCAATTGAAGACAGTGAAGAAGATTCAGACATCGACAGTTGGATCTACCCAACAACCAACGGAGGACTGAATAATTGGACGGTGAAGGACTTCATACCTGTTTCTTTTATTCTGCAGAAATTGGCTTTTGTTTTAAGATTTGTAATAAACAATTTGAAACTTTACAGCCCGGTGTCTTGCCCGAGGCACCTTGGCTCTTCTTGTGAGGGCTATTATTTTTCATTTCATATATCATTAATAAAGCATTGGACGTTTCTTGCATTACAAATTTTGCGCTCCTTGTTTTTCTTTTGTGTCTCACTTTATCAAAACAGCTATGCTCTTACACACACTCACGTATCATACTGCAGATCCATATCCACTCTGGATCCCGTTGATAACAACTCTGTTACTGCCAGTTATGACTTCAAAAATCCAATCAACCAAGCCGAGGACGAAGGTGAGGATTATTGTGAGGTGCCCGGAGAACTTGCTAGATTGTTATTGCAGGAAGAAAGGGCCATACAGCCTCATGAAGAGCCAGTTGAGTCAGTAAATTTGGGTACAGAGGAAGACTGGAAAGAGGTTAAGATAGGTGCGAATCTGGAGCCTAGTGTCAAACAACGGTTAATACAGATGCTACACGACTATGTTGAGATCTTCGCCTGGTCCTATGAAGACATGCCTGGTTTGGACATTGATATTGTAGTACATCGCATGCCGACCAAAGAAGACTGCCCTCTGGTAAAGTAGAAGGTCCGTCGTATGCGCCCTGAAATGTCAGAGATAATCAAGGCAGATGTCATGAAGCAGCTCGACGCAGGATTCTTAGTTGTCACCTCTTATCCATAGTGGGTTACCAACATTGTTCCAGTACCTAAGAAGGAATGTAAGGTACGGATGTGTGTGGATTACAGAGATCTGAAAAGGGCAAGCCCCAAGGACGACTTCCCACTTCCTCACATTGATGTTCTAGTCGACAACACCGCGCAGTACAAAATCTTCTCCTTCATGGATGGTTTTTCTGGCTACAACCAGATCAAGATGGCTCCTGAAGACATGGAGAAGACAACCTTCTTTACACAGTGGGGCACTTTCTGTTACAAGGTAATGCCTTTTGGGTTGAAGAATGTTGGGGTAACTTATCAGCATACCATGGTCGCTTTGTTCCACGATATGATTCACCACGAGATCGAGGTTTATGTTGATGACATGATAGCCAGGTCCCAGACTGAGGAAGAGTACCTTGATCATTTCCAAAAACTGTTTGAAATGTTGAAGACGTACAAGTTGAGGTTGAATCCGAACAAGTGCACCTTCGGGGTAAGATCTGGTAAGCTTTTAGGTTTCAACGCCAGTGATAAGGGTATTCAGGTGGACCCTGAAAAAGTAAAATCCATACAAGGAATGCCGGATCCCCGCACTGAGAAGGAAGTTAGGGGTTTCTTGGGACGTCTAAATTACCTCGCCAGGTCTATTTCACATCTGACTGCTACTTGTGAGCCAATCTTCAAGCTGCTGAAGAAAGATCAAGTGGTAAAGTGGAATGATGAGTGCCAGACTTCTTTTGAAAGAATCAAAGAATACCTTCAAGAACCACCAACTTTGATGCCTCCAGTTGAAGGAAGACCTTTGATATTATACTTGACAGTGCTGGAGAATTCAATGGGGTGTGTACTGGGGCAGCATGACGAGTCTGGCCGAAAAGAGCATGCCATTTACTACATTAGCAAAACTTTTACCGAATGTGACACCCGATACTCATTGCTCGAGAAAACTTGTTGCGCTTTGGAATGGGCTGCTCGCCGGCTGAGACAGTATATGCTGACTCACACCACCTTGTTGATATCAAAGATGGATCCGATCAAGTATATTTTCGAGAAGCCCACTCTCTTCGGAAGGATAGAAAGATGGCAGATGATCTTAACCGAGTATGACATCCAATACACAACCCAAAAAGCAATCAAGGGGAGTGTATTGGCGGATCATTTGGCGCATCAGGTCGTGGATGACTACCAGTCCATGAATTTTGAGTTCCCGGATGAGAATATCATGTTGGTGACCGACTACGAAGAACCAGGATCGGATGAAGGACCCGAGGAGGGATCTCAATGGTCTACGTATTTTGATGGAGCCTAGAACTCATTGGGTAACAACATTGGCGTTGTGATTATATCTCCTGAAGGCTGTCATACTCCGTTCACCGCCCGATTATGTTTCAATTACACCAACAATATGGCGGAGTATGAAGCATGTATCATGGGTCTTCGAGCTGCTATTGACCTGAGGACTAAGTTCTTGAGTGTATTTGGAGATTCCGCTCTAGTAATAAGTCAGATCAAAGGCGAGTGGGATACGAAGCATCCAAATCTTATTCCTTACAAGGAGTATGTACTGACGTTGCTCCCACACTTTGAAAAGGTAACCTTTGAACATTTCCCAAGAGAGGAGAACCAGTTAGCGGACGCGCTAGCTACCATATCTTCTATGTTCAAAGTCAGGTGGGATAATGAAGCCCCCCAGATTACCATTGAGAGGTTGGACGAACCCGCACATTGTTGTGACATTGAGACTGAAGAGGTAGCAAATAAACCCTGGTTTCATGAGGTAAAGAGGTATCTCGAGGCTCAAGAATATCCCGAGGGGGCATCTGTTAATGATAAGAAGTTTCTAAGAAGGTTCACTGTGAAGTTCTTCTTCAGCAATGGGATCCTCTATAAGCGTAACCATGATTCAACCTTACTGTGATGTGTGGACAAGAGCGAGGAAGAAAGTATCATGGCAGAGTTACATGAAGGTACCTTCAGAACTCATTCCAGTGGACATACCATGGCAAAGAAAATCCTACGGGCAGGATATTACTAATCCACTATGGAAGTCGGTTGTTATCAACACTCTCGAACCTATCATAAGTGCCAAGTCTATGCTGACAAGGTGCATGTACCTATGGTTCCCCTGAATGTTTTGACGGCTCCTTGGCCCTTTGCAATGTGGGGCACCGACATGATCAGCGAGATCAGACCTGCTGCGTCTAATGGGCATAGTTTCATTCTGGTGGCTATTGATTATTTCACGAAGTGGGTTAAGGAAGCTTCCTTTGCTACAATAACCAAGAACGTCGTGGCGCAGTTTATCGGACACAATCTGATTTGTCGATATGGTGTACAAGAGAGGATTATTACTGACAATGGTATAAATCTCAATAACACGATGATCACTGAGCTCTGCAAATAGTTCAAGATTCAGCATCATAACTATTCTCCCTACCGGCCGAAGATGAATGGGGCTGTTGAAGCGGCTAACAAGAACATCAAAAAGATTGTGCAGAAGATGACGGTGACATACAAAGACTGGAACGAGATGTTACCATTCGCTCTTCATGGGTATCGTACCTCAGCACGGACGTAGACAGGGGAAACACCCTACTCTTTGGTTTATGGAATGGAGGCAGTCCTACCCATCGAAGTCCAGATACCCTCCCTCAGGATTATGAAGGATGCAGATTTGAACGAAGACAACTGGATGCAAACCCGACTTGATCAGCTAAATCTAACCGATGAAAAGAGAATTACAGCTATCTGTCATGGTCAGACGTATCAAAAGCGAATGATCAAGGCTTTTAACAAGAAAGTCAGACGTCAAGAATATCAGGTCGGGGATCTAGTGATCAAACGCATCATACCACCGCAAGGTGATCCCAGGGGAAAATGGACCCCCACATATGAATGGCCATTTATGGTTAAGAACATTTTCTCAGGAGGATCTAGGATTCTAACCACCATGGATGGTGACGACCTTCCTCACCCCGTCAATGCAGACATTAGTAAAAAGATACTACGCATAATCAAAGACCTGCTAGGTTGACTGGCCTAGGCAAAAATAAGGGCTTCTCGGAGAACCAAAAGGGTTCGGGAAAAAGTAAGGGATGAAAATGAAAAAACTGTACACCCGGCAAGTTGAAAACCTGAAAAGGCGACTTGGGCAAAAAAGGGTATCCTGGTGGACTAAAAACCCGAAAGGGCAGTCCAGGAAAAAATTATGGATCGAAGCGTAACACTATGTCTCATTGGATCATCTTGCAACCAGACTCCATTATCGACTATCAAGCTCAGACGGCGCCAATCAATCTGATCCACCTTCGGCCAAGTAGCAAAGTGATGAGACGCTTGAAGATATAAAGACAATAGCTGAGTTGGAACCCAATGGAGTTGTTTCACATAGCTGTTCTTTCTTTTACACAAATTGTAATTACTGTTTTTTCGGCAGCGTTCTCTTACTAGAGCGTCAGCCTCTTTGTACAAATGCCTATTACAGGCCAATTTCAAAAATCAATACAATTCATTTTCACAAGAAATACCAATTTGTTTTTCTTTTTCTGTTTTGTTTTGCAAGAACATCTAATGATTCATTTTGATATATGCATTTGAAAATAATTGTTGCTCATAAATATTTACATAAGAAACAAAAGACAATTATTCGTAATTCCAGGAACAGGGACAAATAAGAAGTGACCAAACCTTACAGTTACGCTTCCCATCAAGTACTAGGATGGAGCCAGCTTGAGAGCATGAGCAGTGGTACATACACTCCCCACAGAGTAAGAAGTATCCGAAGATAGTAATGGTAGCTTTCCCGAACGGGACATAACTCTCCCCAGCTGGGATTCAAAATCGCGAGCGAGTCAGTAAATTTTCTCCAAGCAGAGATTATTACTCACACAAGCAGAAACTCAATCTCCAACAAGAATTCACTATCACCAGCAACGGTAATTCATCCCCAGCTGAGTTGTTTCTCCAAGTCAGTAGATTTATCAACAGAGTATCTCCTCTTCGACAGGGCTATTCCCCACTGAGTTATCCATTGACAGAGTCTCGTCCGGCAGAATATTTACCAGCCAAGGGGAAAATCCCCAGCATAGTCATCGTTGTTCACCATCCCTAACAGAAGCAGAGGAACTATGTTTTGTTATAGCAGTCAAGAATACCATTTCTCATACTCTCCAAACAGTAGTCAGGGATTTATTTTCCTAGACTCAGTTTATTACGTCAGCATTTCATGTTCATACATCACGACATGTGCATAAATCACATATAACGTAGTCTCATTTATTTTTGAGAACGTCATCATACAATGCATCTCATGCATCGCACACAACTAACCATATATCTCTTTCAGGAAAGACAGTTATTATCAGCAATTTCCAGCAGATCCATGACCAACACTCGAAGCTAAATAGAGTAATCATCGGCGCGATAAGAACAACCCTACCCAGGTTCCTTCTCGCAGCCGTACTATCTAGGTTCCTTCTCATAGCCCTACTATCCAGGCTTTCATATCAAAGTAACCCTACTACCCAGGTTCCTTCTCACAGCCCTACTATCCAGGCTTTCATATCGAAGTAACCCTACTATCCAGGTTCCTTCTCACAACCCTACTATCCAGGCTTTTATCTCGAAGTAACCCTACTATCCAGGTTCCTTCTCACAGCCCTGCTATCTAGGCTTTCATATCTAAGTAACCCTACTATCCAGGTTCCTTCTCACAGCCCTACTATCCAGGCTTTCATATCGAAGTAACCCTACTATCCAGGTTCCTTCTCACAGACCTACTATCCAGGCTTTCATATCGAAGTAACCCTACTATCCAGGATTTCATATCAAAGTAACCCTACTATCCAAGTTCCTTCTCACAACCCTACTATCCCGGCTTTCATATCAAAGTAACCCTACTATCTAGGTTCCTTCTCACATCCCTACTATCTCGACTTTCATATCGAAGTAAATCTACTATCCAGGTTCCTTCTCACAACCCTACTATTCAGGCTTTCATATCAAGGAAACCCTATTATCCAGGTTCCTTCTCATAACTTTACTATCCAGGTTCTTCCTCTCTTATCCCCAGACAGCAGTCCACAACACCGTAAGACCAGGACCCGATCAAACACGATTGGTTTCGCATTTCCCCAGTAAGTCACGGTGCAGCATATACCCCGACCAAACACACAGTTCACTTCTGCTTCCCAAACTGGAATTATTCCCCAGTAGAGTAACGGACAACTGAAGCTCCTAAAACTCTATTTCTCTCAAGACAGAGACCAGTATTCCCCAACAAAGCCCTCCTCAACAACAGGTATACAAGATCTCGCAAAGGAATCTCTTATGTGATCGACACCTCTTCAGATGGCATCTTTAAGCCCGTCTCCGACAATTCTCTAGAAACTTCCAAATGGCATCTATAAGCCTATTCCCGATACCACAAATCAAATATCACTTCACGCGAGTTTAAATTTTTGGGCAGTCTAGTGTTCAATCATCTTCTACCTTCAGATCAGGAAAGGCAGATAAGCCAATCTAAATCCTCAGGTTTAAGAAGATTGAACAGGGGCAGTTGTTGTACCCCAAAATTTTCCTTCCCATATTTCTCAACACATGGTAAGAGAGGCCCCCAAATTGCTTAAAGAAGGTCAAGAGTTGACCAGACAAACTCTCTCGAATTAGGGTTTCCATATTCATCAAAATGCTTGAGTCCAAAGGATCCCAAATTCCTTACAAGGTCCTAATATGTTCTCAATGTCATCCATGTCAAGTTTCAAGCCTTGCAGAAGAAGTTTGCTCAGTCAATTGCTCAAATGCCTGAAAACCAACTATGCTAGGTCAAAAGTCAATTGTGGCCCACATACAGTCAAACTTCAATATTTTTGGTCAACATCCTCATTTTGAAGTATAATTCATCATTTTATCAAGGTTTGATCATGATTCCTCAAGGATTTCTCACAATTCATCAAAACCCAAAAGTTTCTAAATTAGGGTTTTGTAGGAAAAGTCAACTCAACTTTGACCAAGCATAACTTTCTCATACTTTATCAGAAATGACCCATCCAAAGCTCATTTTGAATAGGATGCAATTAACTACAATTCATATTCATCTTCAAAGTTCAAAATATGCACTCAAAGGAAGATATGAATTTTGACATTATAGGTCATTTTGGAAAGTCAATAAAAACACCTTTTGGGTCAAAGCTTCATACACGAACATGGAAGACTCAATTGAGATGAGACTAAAAAGGTTGCTTAGAGGACATCCTAAGATTTCTAAAAAGTCAAAGAACACCTCTCTAGGGTCAAAATTGAGAGAGTTATACATTGGCCAAGTTGACCTTTTTTGCAAAATTGCCAAAAGTCAACATTGATCAAATTTGCATTTTTTCCAAAGGGGCCCATGTTTTATTGTTTGAAACATGTTTCTAATAGGACCCACGTCCCCTGAGCTCTTCCACCTTTTATTTTATTATTTTTATCATTTATTTTGATTTTTTTTCATCAAAATAAATCAAATTAAATGGTAAAATAATAAAATCAAATCTTGGATTTTTTGCGCATCTTTTGAGTCTATGTACAGCTAGTAGGACAACCAATTCGTGCAAGATTTGTTTGGGTGGAAAAAAGATTAGATTGAAGCAAATTTGGAAGATATCATATGCCATGAAAGACCAAATAAAATCTTCATAATGGGCAAGATTCAATTCGTTTTTGTTGACCTAATATGTTGCACTACATATAATGAAGGATTCCAGATCAAAAGAAACAGGCTGGAGGCATGAGACTGTAAGAACAAAACTCAGAATTTTTGGTAAAAACATGAGATCTAAATTCTAGAATAGAGGACCTTTGAGAGCAATTCAAGTCCAGAAATCAATTCCTTGACGTTTCAGGAAGCATTCCAAATCGTTCGCAGGCATCAGAACATCCAGAATCACTGCCTAGCATTCTTACGGTTTGCACAAATATCCAAATTTGATTACTGTAATTCTTGCATATTTGGCATGTTTAAATTACATATTTGTATTCATCATCATGTTTTCAATGTTTCTAGATAGTTTGATTTGAGTTACAGTGCAGGAATAAACTTTTGCCATTGTTAGGGTTTCGTGCTCCAATTTGGGGTTTCGGTTTTCAAGCGAAATTAGACCGAATAATGGGTACCATGACGATTAGAATTTCAAACCCAGCTGATCCATGGTGCCCAATTGAATTTATATTGCATATGCTTGATTCTTGAATGACACGGGTTTCAACAACAGACTTGCATCTATAGGTAAAGGTTCAGAGTCTAAAACGATGGTTCCAGGGAAGAAGACAACAGTGTGTCACAACCAGATTGGGTGATTCAAATTCTGGCGTATTATTTTGGCCAGAAAACTTTTTTTCTGATATACTGTTTGTTTTTATTGTATTAACAAGTTAACATCCAACGCAGTTGGTCAGAAGATAGAAGTCAGAAGCTCATTGTTCTGGGTTCGATCCCAGGCGTGAGCTTTTGGTATTTTCTCCTTTGTTTTCACCAGATCCAACACGTGCATCTTCTAAGGAGCAATATCTTCTTATCCACTAGCCAGGACCAGATCCAGCGCATCACCTTCTGGATCCATCATCCAGAATCAAATCCAGTGCACCTCATCTTCTGAGGAGCAGCATCTTTTGATCCACTAGCCAGGACCAGATCTAGCGCATCACCTTCGGGATCCATCAGCCAGAATCAAATTCAGTGCACCTCATCTTCTGAAGAGCAGCATCTTCTGATCCACTAGCCAGGATCAGATCCAGTGCCTCCCATCTTCTGAGGGTCACCATCTTCTGGACCCATCAGCCAGAACCAGATCTGCTGACAGCAGGCCCACTCGGTTATTTCCATTATTTTTCTTTAATTTATTTTCTTTAAATATTCTGTTTTTTTATCAACACCAAAATTATTTTCTAAAATTAACCAACCAAAAATCAAAAAAGGGACTTATTTTCTTAATAAATGTTTTTCTAATTAATTAGTTTAATTAATTTAGGGAAACTTTAATTTCTTTCATAATTAAAATTCAATTATAAAATTAGGTTAATTCTTGATTTAATTTTTCTTTCTTTCTCAAATAACAAAACATGACGAAAAACATTTTTTAATCAATCGCAATTAGGCTTAGGCAAGGGTCAAAACCCTAGCTGTTTCGTATTTAATTCATCGCGCGCGTGTTAATTAGTTTTGCCAATATTTCTGTAATTGTTCATGGTTTGTAATAATTTAAGCTAGGACTTTTTACTCATCGCTTTTCCCCGAGTTTTTTGCTATGTAATTAATCCCCCTCCCCGAAGCCTTGTAATAGCATATATTTACTTTATCGCATTTTAATTCCCGCAAATATTTGACTGTTTAGATGTATGCTAATAGGATTGTATGACAAGAATGCATGACAAATTTAATACAGTTAGAAAACCCTAATGTGCACAGACAAATAACTGAAAACAGATCACTCGCACATATCACTCTTAGGGTATACTCTCACTTCAGTTGCCTTCGGTAAACGATTATTAAGCATAGGGTGTCTTAGTGGTTGCCCTCCTATCTAACAAAGATCAAATGTCCCATTCAAATGTTGCCTCGGAAATGTTGCCTCGAAAATATTGCCTCGGAAATGTTGCCCCGAATATGATCTTAAGACTCTAGGGTTATTACTAAGGTGTCTTAATGTTGCTTTAATGATCGTACGTCCCTTTCGAATTGACCCTTACAACTCCAACAACGGCGCTACCTATTTCTCAATAGTAGGATAGTGCTGTCTAAAGGAAACCAGAATAGAAATGATCTTTTTTTCGAGTAGGTAGATGCTAGTAGGTACTTGCTCAAAATCAAAACTTTTCACACTTATACTTTTCAAACAAACTTTCAAAACAAACTTCGTCACACCTTTGAGGACTGATACAAAGGTTATCACGAAGTCAAACTTTTCAAAAACAAAGCACACACACAAGCAATTTTAAAAAGATGAGCAAGTACCTAAGAGCCCATGGAAAACCATGGATAGAAAGGCTTCTAACACCTTCCCTTTCTATAATCTACCCCCCGTACTCATAATATCTCGAAAAAGGATTTTTTTTTCTGTACTTTTTTCCTTTTCCTGATTGGATAAAATAAAAGTCAGTGGCGACTCTTGCTTACCGCAACATTTTGCAAACACAAAACGCAAAACACAAACCAGCATCAAACAGTCGGTTATGCCACCGTATCACAGTGTCCATTCGAAGCTTAGGGTTATATCATTCCAGTCATGTCAATACCCCACATAGAGAAAGGCCAAGGGGAAGAAGTAACGTTGAGAAGTTTCGGAGGCACATGAATTTTGTCTGCATAAATCTGGCATTTATGGCACTTCTTTGCAAATCTGTAACAGTCAAATTCCATTGGCAGCCAATAGTAACCTACCCTTAGCATCTTTTTAGCCATCGAATGTCCATTGGCATGAGTACCAAATGAACCTTCATGAATCTCATGTATCAACATGTCTGCTTTGTGTCTATCCACGCATCTGAGCAAGACCATGTCATAATTTCTTTTGTACAATACATTTTCACTGAGGAAGAAGCTGCCAGCCAATCTTCTAAATGTCTTTCTATCTTTATTCGAAGCACCAATCGGGTATTCCTGAGTCTGGAGAAAATTCTTAGTATCGTAATACCAAGGTTTCTCATCTGCTACATCTTCTGTTGTAAACATATGAGCGGGCCTATCCAGTCACCAAACTATAATTCGAGGTATATCATTCCAAGTATTCACTTGATACATAGAAGCCATAGTTTCTAGAGCATCCGCCATTTGATTTTCGTCTCTGGGGATGTGATGGAATTTAACTTTATTAAAGAAGGGTAACAATCTTCTAGCATAATCTTTGTAAGGGATCAATCCGGGGTGACGAGTATCTCACTCTCCTTTAATCTGATTTATTACCAAAGTTGAATCGCCATACACATCTAGAATTTTAATCCTGAGATCAATAGCTTCCTCGAGACCCATGATGCAAGCCTTATATTCTGCCATATTATTAGTACAATCAAATGCCAACCTTGCAGCAAAAGGAATGTGTGATCCATGTGGAGTGACAATCACATCAACATTTCCTTTACCATAAGCATTCACAGCTCCATGAAATATCATGCTCCAGCGAGATTCAGGATCAGGATCTTCCTTAGGCAATGGTTCATCACAATATTTTACTTTCAGAAACATCACATCCTCATCGAGGAAATCATACATCACAGATTGATAATCATCAACTGGTTGGTAAGCAAGATAATATGCCAACACGCTGCTTTTAATAGCTTTTTGAGTGCAGTATTCAATGTCATATTCAGATAACAGCATCTGCCAGCGGGCAACTCTCCCAGTAAGAGCAGGCTTTTCAAAAATGTACTTGATTAGATCCATTTTGGAGATCAACCAAGTAGTGTGATTCAACATATACTGCCGCAAACATTTTGCCACCCAGACCAAAGCACAACATGTCTTTTCCAGCATGGAATATATTGACTCACAATCAGTAAACTTTTTACTGAGATGATAAATGCCGTACTCTTTCTTCCTTGTTTTATCTTGTTGTCCCAGAATACAACCCATGGAATTATCTAACACTTTCAGATACATAACAAATGGTCTTCCTTCAACAGGAGAGAGCAACATAGGAGGTTAAAGCAGATATTCTTTAATACTTTCAAATACCCTTTGGAAGTCATCTGTCCACACATAACTTTGATCTTTCTTTAACAACTTAAAGATCGGTTCACACGTTGCAGTCATGTGGGAAATGAATCTGGAAATATAATTCAAACGCCAGAGGAACCCTCTAACTTGCTTTTCAGTTCTCGGCGCTGGAATCTCTTGAATTTATTTGACTTTATCAGGTTCAACTTCAATCCCTCTCTGGATAATAATGAAACCCAACAATTTCCCTGACCGAACACCGAAGGTACATTTATTTGGATTCAAGCGGAGACGATACTTCCTCAAACGCTAAAACAACTTCAATAAATCTTCTACATGCCATTCTTCAGTATGGGATTTAGTAATCATATCATCAACATATAACTTAATTTCCTTGTGCACCAGATCATGGAATAGGGTTGTCATAGCCCTCTGGTACATTGCACCAGTGATCTTCAACCCGAAGGGCATCACTTTGTAACAGAATGTTCCCTAGGGGGTGATAAACGTTATTTTTTCCATGTCCTCAAGAGGAATACTTATTTTATTATACCCGAAAAATCCATCCATGAACGAGGAAACTTTGAATTTTGTTGTGCTATCCACTAATGTATCAATGTGTGGCAATGGAAAATCATCTTTTGGACTAGCTTTATTTAGATCTCTGTAATCCACGCACATGTGAACTTTTCCGTCTTTCTGAGGTACTGGGACAATATTGGAAATCCACTGAGGTTACACTGATGTCACAAGAAAACCGGTTGTTGTACCCCAAAATTTGATCTCTCATTTATCAAGTATTTTCCCACAAGATTTCCTTTGGTTCAAGACTACACAAGGTTTGATTAGCTCAAGACACCTTCTAAAGCACTAATGACTAAAATTAGGGTTTGAGATTGCACAAGGATAATTGAACTTTCAATGCCTCATATGACTTTCATGGATCATTATGGACCTCCAAGATTACTCATGTCAAGTTTCAAGCCTTGAATCACATTTTTAACCAGTCAATTGAGCAGTTGACCTAAAAATTAGTTGTATTGGGGAAAAAGTCAATTGTGGCCAATTTATAGTCAAACTTCATAATTTTTGATCCACATCAACATTAAAAACTCATATGTATCATTTGATCAAGTTTGGACCATAATTCCTTAAGAAATTTGATCAAATCATCAAAAGGGCAAAATGGTCAAAATTAGGGTTTTGACTGAGAAAGGGCAATCTCTGACTTTTGACCTAGTAAATGGTTAATTGGTTTGAGGCATGATCTAAAGAGTTCAATTTCATATTTTTAACCTAATGGAATGACTCAAAACATTGTCCATGATCAATTGGATTGATAGTGGATATTCAGTCAACTAATCAAAAGTCAATTGTATACTGAAAAGTCAAACTTTGACTTTTTTGGTCAAAATCAAGTGTCAAAGATCACAATTCATCAAAACATGTCAAAATATGAAACTTGTTCATCAAGAAATCAAAAAGTCAAGATTTCATTTTGAAAAGTCAAAGTTTTCACACTTAGAAATATTTCTAATTATGGAAAACTTCATGTTTTTTCACAACTTTGAGCCAATTTTTCACCATGATGCAAGATGATTCAAAAGAAACTTCCAACATGAAAGTTGTAGATCTCCATGAGATCTACATCATTTCTTTACACAACTTCTCCTCGAAATTCTTGGATCTCAAGTTATTAATCCATGAAGTCATGGTCATGAAACCAAACACTTAGTGAAATTTTGAACATTTTTGGTCAGGATTTTGACCTAACTTCTGACCCAAGTTTCACATAGTTCCATTTGGATTTTTCAAAAGTGATTCAAAGAGGGGTTGTAGATAACATTAAAAGCTTTCCAATATGTCCAAGAACTCCTTGATATCATTTGTGAGCAAGGAGAATCGGAGGTCATAAGTTGGGGTTTCAAGTTGTTTTACAAGGCAAATTTTGTGATGAACAAAATTCAAATTTCAAACCTATGTTGCACAATCTTGCTTTCCAGGCCTCTAAACCTCAAGATATCTCCATAATCAGAATATTACACTTTCTTCTGAGCTATTATCCACTTGATTAAAGCTTTATCCAAATAAATTTTCCATTAATGGAACAAAGGCACCATTGCCATTTACATAAAGCAAGCTTTATGCAAAGTCAACTTGCATTGAGCTTTGCACTTGTTCCTTTTGCAGATGCTTCCTCTACAAAGTCAGATAAGCTTGTTTAAAGTTGGAAACCACCCTACATGCTTTTACTTGCTGCCTTGAAACCAAATTTTTCACTTTTTTTCAAAATCAAGCAATTGAGCCACAACCCTATAACTCAAATCTTTTATGAAATAGCTCTCTAACCTTTTCCATACATAAATACAAGTCATATGCAAGCTAACACATGCATGCTGAAGCCCTGAAACTCCCTAAAACACAGAATCACCAAAAACACCTCAAAACTTGCCATTTCTGAGTTTTGAATCCAATCTCCAAATTTCCTCGTGCGTTTATTAGCCTTTTACTTTCAAAAGCTTCTAAATGTTATACACAAACAATTCCAACACCTACAACACAACTGTAACACCTCCATGATCATCCATCATTTTCAAAAACAAAACCTTGCACCTTGACTTCTCCAAAACTCCTCGGGCACTTTCAGCTCAAGCTAAGCATCACATTAGCTTCCTTGGAACTTGAGGAAGCTAATCCAATCACTGGAACTCATCAAAAGCTGCTCAAAACACGATATCCTCTTGCAAGGTGAGTTTTCTGACTTTTGAGCTCTTCATACAAGCATCATTAATGGTTTATTTGTGAATAAGAAATGTAGATATCATTGTCCTAAAGCTAACCATGTCTTTAGATTTCATTTATATTGCTTAAGTAGTTAGAATTTTGAATCTGAACATCCTGGAAAATTTAGGTCAGAATTTGGTACCATTCAAAATTCATGCTCATTTTTTAGAATTAGTTTAAGTTATTTACATTTCTGGAATCATGGTGAAATTTGCCACAAGTTTCAAGTTTACATTTTTGCAAATGGATGAGAAATGAACACGATACAGGTGTTTTGGCTAGAGGTTGAAGATGAAGTTATTTTCAGGAAGCAGTTTCTAATATATATTTATGGGTTGACATAAGTTAACAGATGTATCATCACCCCAGTGGTTAAAGCGCACTCCTGTCACCCTTAGGTCCTGGGTTCAAGCCCCAGTGTGACCTTTTGCATATTTTTCCATTTTTTGACACGTTTCTGTTTTTGCAGCGCCTAGGCCAGCAGTTTTGGCCTGGCCTTTTTTTTCTTACAATAATCCCTGTTTCAATTTTTACCTCCCTGACTTTATTATTTTTAATTTATTTTTAATTTATTTTTATTTCATCTATTTATTATTATTATTATTAATATTATTATTATTATTATTATTATTATTATTATTATTATTATTTTCCTTAATTAAAAAAATATTAAAAAAAAAATTTATATTTTATTTCTATTTATTTAGCTTTATTTTTCTTCATAAAATTAAAAGAACAAAAAGATTTTCTTTAATAAATTAATTTTCCTTTTTTTTGAAATACATAGGTAATAAATTTTAATTGTTATTATATTATTTTGTAAATTAAAATCAATTTAGAATTTAGGATTTTTATTTAATTATTTTTATTTATTAATTTAATTTAATTCACCAAAACCCTAAAGAACTTGTTTTCCTTAAATAATTATTTTACTAACTTATCCTTAATTTTCTTTTTTAGTTAATTATTTTATTTTAGTTAATTAGGTCAAAAACCCCTTTTCATAAAAAAAACAAAGAATCACATTTCTTTTACATTTATATTCTTGCATTTTGTTGTACCCCAAAATTTGCCCTCCCATATTTCTCAAGACATTACAAGAAAAAATCTCCAAGTGGTTCAAGATTGCTCAAGAATTGGACAGTCAAGTCATCTCCTAAGGCAGTCAACCTCAAATTAGGGTTTTGTGTTGCATCAAGGTCCTTACATCCAAATGACCTCAAGTGCTCCCCAATGTCCTAATATGTTCTCAAGTTCATCCATATCAAATTTCAAGCCTGGTAGAGGAAGTTTGGTCAGTCAATTGCTCAAGAGGCCCAAAAATCGACTATGTTAGGGAAAAAGTCAATTGTGACCTACAAATAGTCAAACCTCAAGATTTTTTGTCAACATTCTCATTTTGAAGTATAATTCATCATTTGATCAAGGTTTGATCATAATTCATCAAGGATTGCTCAAGATTCATCAAGATTCAAAAGTTGCTAAATTAGGGTTTTGTAGGAAAACTCAACTCAACTTTGACCAAGCATAACTTTCTCATACTTTATTAGAAATGACCCATACAAATCTAATTTTGAATAGGATGCAATTTCCTATAATCCATCTTCATACCCCAAGATCAAGAAATGCACTCACAAGAAATTACAAATTTGGACATTATAGGTCATTTTTGAAAGTCAACAAAAACAACATTTTTGCCAAAGATTATAACTTGAGCATGGAATATCAAAATTAGATGAGACCAAACAGGTTGGTTACAGGACATCTCAAGGTTTCTAAAAAGTCAAAAAACACCTCCAAAAGTTCAAAATTGAAGAAGTTATGCATTGTTGAAGTTGGGCATTTTTCCAAAATTGCCAAAAGTCAACTATCCCCAAATTTTCAAAATTTTGTCAAATGGGCCCACTTTTTTCCACTTGATTGGATCTTGTCACACTACACACATGTCCTATCTTCAGTTTTGTGTCCAATTATTAATTTTTATATTTTATTTGATTTTTATTGAATTAATCCATTTTTAATCAATTTAAATCCAAATAAATCTGAAAATTGATAACTTGATATCTTTTTGATTGATACAGGTCTTAAATATCATCATGTACACAATCAAATCTGGATCAAGCCATATCATACACAAAATATTGGTTTTTGACAAATTTGGAAGCTTTTACAATGGAGAATAAAATCACATCTTCAATCATCAATGCATAAGGATTCAAGTCCAAATTTTTAACCTAATGCATTGCCTTATACTTATACAAGTGAGAGGCACGAAAATCAGAACCAAGAGGCTGCCAAATCACAAAAGAAAAAACTTGAAAAAGCTTGAAACTGAAATCCATTCTAGAGGCATATTCAAGGTTAAATCTCAACGTAGACCTCTTGTTGGACATCCATTGAGTCTAAAGCAATCAAAATCAAGCTCTGAAACATCCCACACGCCCCTTAATCTAATTGACCTTTAAAACTCCAACGACGATGCTACCTACTCACCAATAGTGGGATATCATTGTCTAAAGGACATTTGTACAGATTAATTCCTTTTTCGAGTAGGTAGATGGTTCTTAAGTACTTGCTCTCTCAAAACAAAACAAAACTTTTCGCACTTACACTCCTTTCAAACAAAAACTTCGTTCAAACCCACAAACACAAAGAAAAGCAAATTTTTTAAAACACTTTGAGCAAGTACCTAAGAGCCCGTGGATAACCACGGATAGAAAGGGTGCTAACACCTTCCCTTTCTATAATCTACCCCCCGGACCCGAGAAACATCTCGAAAAAGGTATTTTTCTGTGCTTTTTTCCTTTCCTTGTTGGATAAAATAAAACACGGTGGCGACTCTTGCTTACAACGACATTTTGCGAAAAAAACGCAAAACACGAACCAACATTCCAAAAAACAATCAGTTCTCTTCCCACCGTATCACAGAACTGGCGACTCTGCTGGGGAGATATAATAAGTGAGTTGTACCTTAGGATTAGATCATTGTGTTTTAAATTGTATGCTTTGTATGATTTATCTTTGTGGGTTGTATCGGAGTTACTATAGATCCTAACCCAGATCTGGGCATACCCTTTAGGTAAGTAGCAATAAACTATGAGGGAACTGTACGACGTAGACCGATACGGTTGAAGCAGTAGCTACGTTGGTGTGGCACTTTAGATTGTACCGATATCCCTTGTGTTGGAACGAGGAGAATATGGGTCATCTAAGGGGTCATTAAGCACCAACTGACCTTAGAACCTTTAAATTGACCAACTTGGCAATAGAACAGTAGCAGTATGCTACACTCATTGAGACTAAACTCTCACGATGATTCTAGCCGCAAGAAAAGGTTGCTAAACTGGAATTATGACCAATTGAGGGTAGTCAGTGATATTGAGATCCTCTAGAACCCGGTTACTATTTTTAGGACAGGTTTAAACCAACAGAACTGAAAGAGGGTAGTACCTAAGCTCCTTGTCGGCCTGAAATCTAAGGGCTCTCTGTGTGACCTGTGTGCCTTCACCATGTTTGCTTTTTGTGGATACCTGTGGTGTGCTTACTATCGTGACATCATGACATTATAACACTGCATACATCTTGCATTGGACTAACCTATTTCAAAGATAGGAGGGATTCATCTTTGCTCTGTTTTATAGGTCATCAGGATGCCCATGCGTAAGAATACCATCCGGATCAACTTTGTCCAGGTTCCCACCTTGCTTAAGGAACTGATTGCAAAGATGCCTGATACTACTTCCTTCCTCATGAGACATGGTTATCTTCTCAGTTTGGTCACCTCCAAATTGGACGAGTAGATGATGAGTTTCCTAGTCCAGTTCTATGATCCATTGTACCATTGTTTTACTTTCCAGGACTACCAGCTGGTTCCCACCTTAGAAGAATTCTCTAAGCTGCTCGGTATCTCTGTTCTGGAGTAGACCCCATTTACTTGTTGGGAGAAGATCCTTAGGCCCGAAGAGATTGTTGTAGCCCTTCATATAACTAAAGAGGAGGTAATGGCTAATTGGGAAACTAGAAGTGAAGCAAAGGGGTTTCTGACTAAGTTCTTGGTTGGTAAAGCTAACTATTTATGGGATAGTCTGGACTTTAAGGCATTCGAAGATATTCTGGCTCTTCTGATATACGGCTTGGTATTGTTTCCGAACTCTGACTCCTTTGTTGATGTGAATGCGATAAAGATCTTCATCTCTCAGAATCCGGTACCCACTCTCTTGGGTGACATCCTTCATCAGCTTTATGCTCGTACTGCCCGAAAGTGGGGAACCTTGATGTGCTGTGCTCCGTTATTGGAAAGGTGGTTTATTTCGCACCTTCCCAAATCAGTGTTGAAGAATAAAAAAGGCATGGGCTGAACTTATAGGGTCATGTCTCTCTCTCACAGTGATATCATTTGGACTCCTAAAGGTATGGACGATATGGTCGTTATTGATCATTGTGGGGAGTACCCCAATGTTCCACTGTTAGGAACCCATGGAGGAATTTCTTACAACCCATGCTTAGCTCTACGTCAGTTTGGGCATGCCAGAAGAGAAGGACCTCATGAGATGCTAATGCCTAGTATCATCTTTGATTTTCAAGGAGATAGCGACGAGCAACGTCGCAGATTCATAAAGGCCTGGGATAGAGTTCACAGATCAGATCCACATGAGTTGGGGCCAAACACTTCCCTTCCAATGGAGCCATATCTCAGATGGGTCCGTATCCGTGCCCAGAAGCTTGGTATGACATATTAAGTCGTCCGACCTGTCATTGTTGAAATTGCTAATGAAGAAGGGGTTATTCCAACCATCCTCCATCCTTACATGCCCACTGACATTGGGGCACTGAAAAGGTCTTGGATGCAACTGAGGGAAGAACGGGATTCTTACCGAGAGAAGTTCAACGAGCAAGAGCAGAAGATCCAGAGGTTGACTAGGCAGTTGGAGCACGAGCAGATTCTCAACGACTATGTCCGCACTGATAAGAAGAGATCGTGGGAGTATTGATGGACCTTTGATGATTTTCTTTCCAGTTTTTGTTTACTTTTCAGTATTTCCATTCTTGTAACACCCTGAGGGCATCAGTTGAACAATTTGAGTTCCAAAGTTTATCTAATAAAGTGTGTTTCCTTTCTTGTTTACAAATTAGAATCTCTTAATTGTCTTTGAAATCATAATCATACGCATTTCATCCCATGCACTTCATAAATAGGTACCCATTACAGGTCTCTTATCTTCTTCGCTGTTTATTTCAGCACTCATCATGTCTGCCGAACCTTCAACTGAGCAAGCTATCAAGGCCCTACAGGCCCAGAATGCCCAATTTCGAGAGCTGTTCATGAATCTGGCTAAGGGTCAGCAAGACCTGAAGACCCTGGTTCAGAAAGAGAAGAAGAAGAAGAAGAGGACAATCTTGTTTAACACGGGGCACAGGTTTGGAAACAGGCTACAGAATGAAGTTGATCTGACCACCTCATCTGGAGGGAAAGATAGTCAAGAAGAAAGGAGGGCTCCTAGCCCTGTGGTCTCCGACAACGAGACGGACTTCGATGAAGAACAGTATCATCCTGCTGAGGATAGATACAAGTAACTGGAAGACCGGTTGAGTGCTATGGAAGTTCAGAAGGTGCCTGGTCTGGACTTTGGTGATCTGGGTTTATCATCTGGGGTAGTGATTCCCCACAAATTCAAGGCACCAGCCTTTGCTAAGTATGACGGAGTCTCTTGTCCGAAGTTGCACCTCCGGTCATATGTGAGGAAGATTCAACCATATACCGTTGATAAGAACCTATGGATCCATTTCTTTCAAGACAGTCTCTCAGGGACTCAGCTTGAGTGGTTTTATCAGTTAGACGGAGCCAGTATCCGCAGTTGGGAAGATTTGGCTACTGCTTTCTACAGGCAGTACCAGTACAACTCCGACCTTGCTCCCACGTGTACCCAACTCCAGGATATGTCAATGGGAACGGGTGAAGGATTCAAAGATTATGCCCAGAAGTGAAGGGACCTTGCCGGAAGAGTACAACCACCATTGGCTGATCGGGAACTTGTGGATATGTTTTTCGGGACCTTGTTTGGTCCATTTTTCATCCACCTGATTGGAAGCTCTTAATCTGGGTTTACAGAGCTTATTTTGACCGGTGAGAGGATTGAGGCTGGTATTAAGGCTAGAAAGATACAAAAGGGTACCTCATCAAGCACCAAGAAGAAGCCCTTTAAGAAAGAGTCCAGTGCTGTCTACAGTGCGAGAAGACAGAATAGACCCGAACACCGCCAAGCTGTTAATGCAGTTGTTATTTCAAAACCTACTAGTGCTCCGCAACACAACAATCAACAGAAGGATGAGAGACCTCGAAGGAAATTCACCCGTCTCAACATGACCTTATCTCAGATTCTGCCACAGTTGCTGAAGACTAATCTGGTGATTCCAAAGGAAGCCCCAAAGAATTCAAATACAACATCATCAAGGTATAACCCTAATGCCCACTGTGCTTATCACTCTGATAGCCTAGGGCATAATACAGATGATTGTTGGACTTTGAAGAATAAGATACAGGACTTAATTAATGCGAAGGAGATTGAGTTTGAGGCGCCCGAGAGGCCTAATATTGTGACTGCTCCCATGCCCAAGCATGGAGTGAATGCCATAGAAGAAGAATCATTTGTGGTTTCTGTAAATGATGTTGTTACCCCTTTGATGACTGTGAAGAAGAACCTTTTGCTAGCCGGTTTATTTCCGGGTTGTGACGAAGGTTGCCATATGTGTTCTGTTCTACCGACCGGTTGCCATCTCTTGAAGTCAGGTGTCCAACACCTGATGGATAGTAAAGAAATTATGTTTGAGAAGACTGTTGTTCCTCTAGTTCATTCTGAAGAAGTGTCCATCATTACCATTTTCGACAATTCTTCCAAGGCTCCCTCGAGGAAGCCTCTTAGAATTACATCTGTTCCTAAAATCGCGCCTGTGATCATCACTGTTCCGGGGCCCATCCCCTACATCTCTGATAAAGCTGTCCCTTGGCACTCAGGGGCTGATGTTTATTTCCATGGAATTAAGCAAGAGTTGGACGCTGATACTGACGTCAACAACATTATTGGACCTGCTAAAGTCACCTGCAGCGAAAGACTTTTCTCACCTGATATCTCTCCACCAACTGCCCGAAGACCTGTTGTTAGTACACCTGCCAGTGTACCTGCTACCATTCCTGTTCAAGTTGCTATTCTTACCCCTGTCACCGAGTCATCTGACACTCGGGGCAAAGGGATCACTACTGATGTGCCTGCCCAGACGGAGGCACAAAAGACGATCACGGTTGAAGCTTCTAAACAAGAGATGGAGGAGATTATGAAAATCATCAAAAAGAGTGACTACAATGTAGTTGAGCAGTTGGGGCAAACCCCATCCAAGATTTCTATGTTGTCACTGTTGCTATGCTCAGAGGCCCATGCCAAGGCTCTGATTACCTTTTTGAAGACCGCCCACGTACCACAAGAGACATCAGCTGATCAGTTCACATATTGTATGGCAAATTTGACTGCTGATAATGGGTTAGGTTTCTTGGACGCCGACTTGACTGCTAAGGGGAAGAATCACAATGATGCCCTGCATGTCTCCATTGAATGCAGGGGCACTACTCTTGCACATGTATTGGTGGATACTGGTTCCTTATTGAACGTCTTGCCCAAGAAAGCTCTAGACCGGTTGGATTGTGAAGGGTTGGAGTTGAAACCAAGCAATATTGTCGTCAGGGCCTTTGATGGGTCTAAAAGAATGGTACATGGAGAGGTTGATATCCCGATCAAGGTTGGTTCTCAGGTCTTCAACTCTACGTTCTATGTGATGGACATTCGGCCATCTTATTCTTGTCTGCTGGGTCGTCCATGGATCCACAAAGCTGGGGCCGTAACCTCAACGCTCCACCAGAAGATCACGTACTCGGTCAAAGGGAAGATTGTGATAGTACAAGGAGAGGAAGAGTACATGGTTATCCACCTCAACTCTTTTCGATATGTAGAGATGGATGGGGAGTTCATTGAGACCCCATTTCAGAATTTTGAAGAGGTTCCCCAGACGCTGGCGTCATCTGAAACTGTTGTTGAAGATTCTCCTATGAAGATGGCTTCCTTAAAGGATGTCCGGGCTGTTGTTGAGAATGGTGGGTGTGCACAATGGGGCCAACTCCCTGATTTTACACAGAAGACTAACAAGTTTGGTTTGGGTTTCACTGCAGAAGCTCAAAGGGTTGTTCGGAATCAGCAACTCGGGAGTGAATGCCATTGAAGACGATGTGGAAGAGTCTGAGTTTGACAGCTGGATCTATCCTATGACCGACGGTGGACATTGCAACTGGACAGCAAAGGACTTCATCCATATTACTTTTGTTACCCAGTAATGAAACTTTTTGTTTTGAATATGTAACTGACAATGTTTTAAACTCTATGGCCCGGTGTCTTACCCGGGGCACTGTAGCTTCATTTGTGAGGGCTTTATGTGTGTCATTTTCATATATCATTAATAAAAGCATTGGACGTTTCTTGCATTTCAAATCTTGCGCTCCTTGTTTTTCTTTTATATATTACAAAACAGATGTTTTACACACACTCACGTATCATGATCTACATCCACTCTGGATCTCACTGGTAACGACTCTGCTACTGCCAGTTATAACTTTGAAAATCCGATCGACTTAGCCGAAGACGAAGGTGAAGATGATTGCAAAGTGTCTGGTGAGTTTGTTAGACTACTGCTTCAAGAAGAGAGGGCTATACTACCTCCAAGCCATCAATTCTGATACCTCCAATTGCAGGAAGACCATTGATCTCATACTTAAAAATGTTGGATAATACAAAAAGGTGTGCTGGGTCAACATGACGAGTCTGGCCGAAAAGATCATGCTATTTACTGATTTAGCAAAAAGTTCACCGACTGTGAGATCCAATACTCACAGCTCGAGAGAACTTTCAACGCTTTGGCATGGGCTGCTCGCCGGCTGAGACAGTACATGCTGGCTCATACTACCCTTTTGATACCAAAAGATGTGAACGTCTTGACAACTCCGTGGCCTTTTGCAATATGGGACATTGATATGATCGGCGAGATCATACCTACGGCATCTAACGGGCATCGTTTCATTCTGGTAGCAATTGATTACTTTACGAAGTGGGTTGAAGCAGCTTCCTTTGCTACTGTAACCAAGAACGTTGTGGCACGGTTCATTCGCACAATCTGATTTGTCGGTATGGTGTACCAGAGAGGATCATTACGGACAATGGTACCAATCTCAACAACAAGATGTTCACCGAGCTCTGCGAGCAATTCAAGATACAGCATCATAACTCTTCTCCCTACCGGCCGAAGATAAATGGGGTTGTAGAAGCGGCTAATAAGAACATTAAGTAGATTGTGCAGAAGATGACGGTGACATACAAAGACTGGCACGAGATGTTACCATTTGCTCTTCATGGGTACCGTACCTCCGCACGGACGTCAACAGGGGCAACACCCTACTCCTTGGTATATGGCATGGAGGCAGTCTTTCCCATTGAAGTTCAGATACCCTCTCTTTGAATCATGAAGGATGCAGGTTTGAGCGAAGATGACTGGATTCAGACCCGACTTGATCAACTGAACCTAATTGACGAAAAGAGACTTACTGCTATTTGTCATGGTCAGACGTACCAAAAACGGATGATCAAGACATTTAATAAGAAAGTTAGACGACAAGAGTATCAAGTTGGGGATCTGGTAATCAAGCACATTATCTTACCTCAAGGTGATCCAAGGGGAAAATGGACCCCTACTTACGAAGGGCCATTTGTGGTTAAGAACATTTTCTCAGGAGGAGCTATGATTCTAACCACCATGGATGGTGACGACCTTCCTCACCCCGTCAATGCAGACATAGTGAAAAGATACTACGCATAATCAAAGACCCGCTAGGTTGACTGGCCTAGGAAAAAATAAGGGCTTCCCGGCGAACCAAAAGGGTTCGGGAAAAAATAAGGGATGAAAATGAAAAAAATCTGTACACCCGGCAAGTCGAAAACCTTAAAAGGCGGCTTGGGCAAAAATGGGTATCCCGGTGGACTGAAAACCTGAAAGGGCGGTCCAGGAAAAAATTAGGGATCAAAGCGTAACATTATGTCTCATTGGATCACCTGGCATCCAGACTTTGGTATCAACTATCAAGCTCGGACGGCATTAATCAATCTGATCTACCTTCAACAAAGTAGCAAAGTGATGAGATGCTCGAGGACATAAAGGCAATAGCAAAGTTGGAACCCAGTGGGATCTTTCACATAGCTGTTTTGTTTAATTTTTCACAAATTGTGTAAATTCTATTGTTCGGCGGCGTTCTCTTACTAGGACGTCATCCTCTTGTACAAAAACGCCTATTTACAGGCCAAACTTCAAAATCAATACAAATTCATTTTCAAACAAATTTCAAATTGTTTTCTCTTTATCTGTTTTGTTTTGCAAAGAACGTCCAATGTTTGTTTTTGATATATGCATTTGACATTAATTGTTGCTCATAAATATTTAAATGTGAGAAAAAGACGAATTACTGGTAATATCATAAACATGGGCAATAGAATTGTCCAAAGCTGTGTAGTTTCTCTGTCCACCAGGTACCAAGGTATATTCAACTGAAGAATATGGTTAAGATACTTTCACTCCCCGCTGAATAAGGCAGTAATGGTAGCTCTCCCAGCTGAGACTTGCAATCAGGAATGAACGAATCAGTAATACTCTCCCCAAGCAGAGTTAGTCTACCATCAGCACTAATAAGATCTTAATATTCCCCAGCGAAGTATAAAGATATTCCCCGATGGAGTATAAAGATATTCCCCAGCAAATATAAGAGTATCCCTGGCATTCTTAATATTCCCTAATGGAGTATAAGAATGTTCCCCGGCAGAACACAAGATACCCCAATGGAATCAATATTTTCCCAGCACGGTATGAAAAAGCTTCCCCAACGGAGTTAAGGCATCATCCCCAGTAGACTCTGGAAGTTTATCCCCGACGGAGTACAAAAATAAATCTCCCCAGCCAAATTTAGAGGGTTATCCCCACAAGATTCTAACAGGGTTATCCCTAACAAGTCGCGACTGAAAGATCATCCCCAGCGAAGTTCTTTCCTTTCACAAGCAGGAATTCAATCCTCAACAGACTCAGTATCACCAGCAACAGTAATCCATCCCCAGCGGAGTTTATCAGTGGAATCCTCAGCAGAGCATCTCTTCCCCACAGAGTAACCTCTTCATCAGTTTATTCCCCAATGGAGTTATCCTCTCCTGCAAGTTTATCATCTTCGTTCATCATCCCCAGCGGAAACGAAGAATCCAACTCTACTCTCCAGCAGCTATCCGGGATTTATTTTCCCCAGCTAAAACATTACATGTCCATACATCATGATACATGCATATACGCATCATACCATACAATCTCATTTACGTTGAGAACATCATTGCTTGATCCATATCGTGCATTGCATATGACTGACCTTTACCTTTCAGGAAAGATGCAGTTAAATTCTCAACTATGTGGAAGATTTTCTGTGGTCCAGTCAAATCGATTCCTAAAGATTTTTTTGAGGCCAATCCATTCTAAGGAGACAAAATCAGTTAAATCGATTCCTAAAGATTTTTCTGAGGCCAATTCAGTCAAAGGAGACAAACCCAGTTAAATTGAGTCCTAAAGATTTTTCTAAGGCCAATTCAGTCAAAGGAGACAAAACCAGTTAAATCGATTCCTAAAGATTTTTCTGAGGCCAACCCAGTCAAAGGAGACAAGACCAGTTAAATCGATTCCTAAAGATTTTTCTAAGGCCAACCCAGTCAAAGGAGACAAAACCAGTTAAATCGATTCCTAAAGATTTTTCTGAGGCCAACCCAGTCAAAGGAGACAAAACCAGTTAAATTGATTCCTAAAGATTTTTCTGAGTCCAGTCCAGTCAAAGAAGATAAAACTAGTTAAATCGATTCCTAAAGATTTTTCTGAGGCCAACCAAGTCAAAGGAGACAAGACCAGTTAAATCGATTCCTAAAGATTTTTCTACGGCCAACCCAGTCAAAGGAGACAAGACCAGTTAAATCGATTCCTAAATATTTTTCTGAAGCCAACCCAGTCAAAGGAGATAAGACCGGTTAAATCGATTCCTAAAGATTTTTCTGAGGCCAACCCAGTCAAAGGAGACAAAACCAGTTAAATCGATTCCTAAAGATTTTTCTGATGCCAATCCAGTCAAAGAAGACAAAAACCCCTCTGGTCCAGTTAAATAAATTCCTAAAGATTTTTTTGATGCCAATCCAGTCAAAGAAGACAAAACCTCCCCTGGTCCAGTTAAATCGATTCCTAAAGATTTTTCTAATGCCAATCCAGTCAAAGAAGACAAAACCTCCTCTAGTTCAGTCAGATCGCCGATAAGATCTCCCTGATTCATATTTGAAGTTTAGACCACCTACCAACAGTCTCTAAATGGCATCTGTAAGCCCATTCCCAACATCACAATGATGATACCACTTCATGCGAGTGCAAATTTCTGGGCACTCTAATGTTCAATCATCTTCCACCTTCGGATCACGAAAGGCCCGAAAGCCTATCTATATCCTCAGGTTTAAGAAAATTGAACAGGGGCAGTTGTTGTACCCTAAAATTTTCCCTCCCATATTTCTCAAGACATTACAAGAAAAAATCTCCAAGTGGTTCAAGATTGCTCAAGAATTGGACAGTCAAGTCATCTCCTAAGGCAGTCAACCTCAAATTAGGGTTTTGTGTTGCATCAAGGTCCTTACATACAAATGACCTCAAGTGCTGCCCAATGTCCTAATATGTTCTCAAGTTCATCCATATAAAATTTCAAGCCTTGCAGAGGAAGTTTGGTCAGTCAATTGCTCAAGAGGCCCAAAAATCGACTATGCTAGGGAAAAAGTCAACTGTGACCTACAAATAGTCAAACCTCAAGATTTTTTGTCAACATTCTAATTTTTAAGGATAATTCATCATTTTATCAAGGGTTGATGATGATTCATCAAGGATTGCTCAAGATTCATCAAGATTCAAAAGTTGCTAAATTAGGGTTTTGTAGGAAAACTCAACTAAACTTTGACCAAACATAGCTTTCTCATACTTTATTATAAATGACCCATACAAAGCTCATTTTGAATAGGATGAAATTTCCTACAATCCATCTTCATACCCAAAGATCAATAAATGCACTTACAAGAAGTTACAAATTTGGACATTATAGGTCATTTTTGAAAGTCAACAAAAACACCTTTTTTGCCAAAGCTTATAACTTGAGCATGGAATATCAAAATGATATGAGACCAAAAGGGTTGGTTATAGGACATCTCAAGGTTTCTAAAAAGTCCAAATACACCTTCAAAAGTTCAAAATTGAAGAAGATATGCATTGTTTAAGTTGGGAATTTTTCCAAAATTGCCAAAAGTCAACTATCCCCAAAATTTCAAATTTTGTCAAATGGGCCCATTTTTTTTTCCACTTGATTGGATATTGTCACACTACACACGTGTTCTATCTTCATTTTTGTGTCCAATTATTAATTTTTCTATTTTATTTGATTTTTATTGAATTAATCCATTTTTAATCAATTTAAGTCCAAATAAATCTAAAAATTAATAACTTGATATCTTTTTGATTGATACAGGTTGTAAATATCATCATGTACACAATCAAATCCGGATCAAGCCATATCATACACAAAATATTGGTTTTTGACAAATTTGGAAGCTTTTTCAATGGAGAATAAAATCACATCTTCAATCATCAATGCATAAGGATTCAAGCCCAAATTTTTAACCTAATGCATTGCCTTATACTTATACAAGTGAGAGGCACGAAAATCAGAACCAAGAGGCTGCCAAATCACAAAAGCAAAAACTTGAAAAAGCTTGAAAAAGCTTGAAACTGAAATCCATTCTAGAGGCATATTCAAGGTCAAATTTCAACGTAGACCTCTTGTTGGACATCCATTGAGTCTAAAGCAATCAAAATCAAGCTCTGAAACATCCCACACGCCCCTTAATCGAATTGACCCTTAAAACTCCAACGACGATGCTACCTACTCATCAATAGTGGGATAGCATTGTCTAAAGGACATTTGTACAGATTAATTCCTTTTCCGAGTAGGTAGATGGTTCTTAAGTACTTGCTCTCTCAAAACAAAACAAATCTTTTCGCACTTACACTCCTTTCAAACAAAAACTTCTTTCAAACCCACAAACACAAAGAAAAGCAAATTTTTGAAAACACTTTGAGCAAGTACCTAAGAGCCCGTGGATAACCACAGATAGAAAGGGTGCTAACACCTTCCCTTTCTATAATCTACCCCCCGGACCCGAGAAACATCTCGAAAAAGGAATTTTTCTGTGATTTTTTCCTTTCCTTGTTGGATAAAATAAAAAAACGGTGGCGACTCTTGCTTACCGCGACATTTTGTGAAAACAAACGCAAAACGCGAACCAGCATTCCAATAAACTGTCAGTTCTCTTCCCACCGTATCACACATTTCTACTTATTCAATTTTGTACATTTATTCAATTTCAATATGGTTGTAATAATTATTTAGATTTAATTTCTTACAATTCCCCATTTGTAATTTGTACACCCCTCCCCTAAAAGATGTAATAGCTTAGTATTTTTATTTTCCGCAATTTAAATGCTTTATATACAAATGCTAGTAATTAGGGTTTGTATGGAAAGATTAAAATCAATGCTTAGAAAACCTTAATCAAAGACAAATCAAGCATGAAAATGAATACACTTGCACAAACACCCATAGGGCAAATCCATTTGGTTGCCTTACAAAAATGGCCATATTATGCATGTGCGGTATCTTAGCAAATACAAGCAAGAAATACATGATCATAGTCCCTCGATGACGCTATCCACGTTTCCTTTCAAAATGGTCTTAGTCCCTAAAGAAAAATGCTAAGATATCTTACAACA
Source organism: Vicia faba (assembly GCA_948472305.1). NCBI lineage: Eukaryota > Viridiplantae > Streptophyta > Magnoliopsida > Fabales > Fabaceae > Vicia > Vicia faba. The sequence goes on from OX451740.1 coordinate 1,317,581,223, forward strand.
TTGCTAATCATGGTTATACGATGACCCATGCCCGTCCCTTTTATATCAAAAGATAAAGTTACTTGCCAAGTCAATGGTAAGATAACAACGTCAAAGGAAAAAGGAAATGAACATGAAATACTTTTGAGTAGGTAGAATGTTCCTAGTTATTTGCTCAATTTCAAAACCAAAACATCCTTGCTATTTTCAAAACAAACACCAACACTTTCAAAACATCTTACAAACTTGAAAACATTTTCAAAAGATCAACACTTTATATACATTCTTACGAACGAGAATCATTACAAAGTTTGCCCAAACGATGGCACATTTTCTAAATACTTTCAAAAACCACACAAAGCACATTTTCAAACAAAAGAGAGTGATCTAGCAAATAACTAAGAGCCCATGGAAAACCATGGATGGAAAGGGTTCTAATACCTCCCCTTTTCATAATCTACCCCCCGAACTCAAGAAAACGTCTCAAAGGTCTTTCCTGTTCTTTTCAGCCTTTCCTTTTGGATAAAATAAAAGTCGGTGGAGACTCTTGCTAACCGCAACATTTGCGATCAAATGCAAAACGCCCAAGTAAATTCTCCCACCGTATCACAAAACTGGCAACTCTACTGGGGAAAATTCTTAAAGTGGGGTTACCTTAGGGTTAGATCACATTTATTATCTTTCATTGTTTGATTTGTATGCTTTAAATTTTGGTTCTTGGTTTGGGTTTGAATCCTCTACCCGGATTTGGGATACCTTAAAGGTAAGTAGCAATACGTTGTGGAAACTGTGCGAGGTATACCGACATGGTCTAATCAATAGCTACGTTAGTGTGACATATTTGTGCGTGCCGGTAGCCCTTTAGTAGTCAAGGAGAATACGGGGCCGCTGAGTGATGTCATGAAGCACTAATGAACTTCTAGAACCTTTACTTGACCAACTTGGCCATTAGGACATAGTGAGATAACCGGCTTTGGTGCAGTCCGAAGTTGGTAGATACTCGATACTACACTCATTGAGGTTTGGTTTTTTGGGATATTTCGGTTTCCATTAAAGAGGCTTGCGCTGAAACAATGCCCGAGAAAACAAACCAGTGATATTGAGCTCCCAAGAACCCGGTTACTATTACTAGGAAGGTTTGAGCCAACTAAACTTCAAGAGGGTATTAACTTATGCGACTCCATGCAAGCATAAACCTAAGGACTTGTTTGATTTGTTTGTATATATATACTTGTACATAACACCATGAACATCATAACATCATACTCATATTCACTAACCATTTCAAGGATCTTGGGATTTATCTTTTTTCTATTTTGTAGGACATCGATTCTATTCGCGGAAAAACTATTCAAGTCAATCTTGTAAGGATCCCTCCTCAACTTAAAGAGCTAGCATCAAGGGTTCCTGAAAATTCTCCATTTACCGAAACACATGGTCGCCTCCTAAACTTGGTCACCTCCAACATTGATGAGGACATGATGAAGGTTCTCTTCCAATTCTTTGATCCTTTACACCACTGTTTCACATTTCCCGATTATCAACTTGTGCCAACTTTGGAAGAATTCTCCCAACTCTTGAGGATTCGCATTCTCAATCAACTACCTTTCAATGGTACGGAAAGAGATCCAAAGCCAGAAGAGATTTCTCAAGCTCTACATTTACAACCATATGATATCACAACTAATTGGGAAACAATGAGTGGTGTTAAAGGTTTCCTAGCAAAGTTCTTGTTTGAGAAAGCCCAAAACTGTTGGAACTCTTTGGATTTGCAAGCTTTTGAAGAAATTGTGGCTCTCCTCATCTATGGGATGGTTTTGTTTCCAAATCCTAACCAACTCATAGATGTGAACACCGTCAAAATCTTCATGTCTCGTAACCCGATGCCTACTTTGTTATGGGACATCCTACATTCTTTTCACACTCGCACTATGAGGAAAAGAGGCATCCTTATGTGTTGTACTCCTCTCTTGGAGAGATGGTTTATTTTGCATCTTCACCAATCTGTGTTGAAGAATGAACAAGGTTTAAGATGGTCACATAGGTTGATGACACTAAAACATTCAGACATCCATTGGTGTTCCCGATCTATAGAGACTGTTACTATCATCGACCGTTATGGATAATTCCCTAATGTCCCCTTACTTGGCATTAGAGGAGGTATCACATACAACCTCTGTTTAGCCTTGAGACATTTTGGTTACGCCCGAAGGGATGGCCCACATGAGATGCTCATTCAAGGTTGGTATTTGACTACGAGAACAACAATCAAGGTCACCGCCAAAGATTTATCCGAGCTTGGAGGATGTTGAACAAGGTAGATATCAAGACATTGGGGCATAAGAATTCCATATCTCTTGAGCCTTACCTCAAATGAGTACGAGCTCATGCTCAAAGTCTTATAATGCGTTACCCCTCCATTCTCCCGGTTATCATAGAGCCTATTGTGGAAGGAGGTATTCCCTACACTATCCTGCATCCTGACATGCCCACCTCTCTTGAAGACTTACAAAGGGATTGGATACAGCTTAAGGGGGAGCGAGACACTTTCGAGGTCCAATTCTATGCCAGCGAGAAGAAGGTTTTGTAACTCACTAACCAGCTTCAGGAGGAGCGGAGCCTGAACGCCTACATCACACCAAAGAGGATGCGTACAACTTTTTCATCTCAGAGTTTTTGTATTTCTTTGTAAGCCCAAAAGAGGCATGGTGTACTCAAGCTTTGATTTATTAATATAACGTGTGTTCCTTTTTAGTCTAAAGAAAATTTAAATCTCCAATTTCCTTGAAAACATTGCATATTCATCTCCATTCATCATAACATAAGCAGGTTTTCTTACAACAAGTCTCCTCATCTTTCTACTGTTTATTTCAGTAATATGGATCTCGAGCAGACAGTAAAAGACCCCCAGGCGCAGAATGCTCAGATGTTCTTGACTCTATCCAAGGGACAAGAGGATTTGAAGACTTTGTTGATTGAAGAAAAGAAGAAGAAAGCAACGAAAGAAACTGGTGTTCTGAATCTAGGAAGAATATTCCCAGGGGCATCCATAAAGATCTTAGACTTCGCAACATCATCTGGTGAAAAAGACAATTAAGAAGGGAAAGGCAAGGAAGAAACTGCCAAGCCAGAATCTGAAGAGGAAGAAGAAGAGGATTACTCTGAAGAGCAGTATCCCCCGGCCGACGAAAAATACAAACATCTGGAGGAATGTCTAAGTGCAATGGAAATTCAGAAAGTGCCCGGGCTGGACTTTGAAGAGATGGGTTTGGTGTATGGGATTGTTATTCCAACAAAATTCAGGGCACCAGTGTTCGCTAAGTACGACGAGGTTTCGTGTCCCAAGATGCATCTCCGATCTTATGTGAGGAAGATATAGCCTCACACTGCTGACAGAGATTTGTGGGTACACTTCTTTCAAGACAGTCTATCCAGAACTCAGCTTAATTGGTTTTATCAACTAGAAAGAGCCAATATTCATAATTGGGAAGACCTTGTCACTGCTTTCTATAAACATTATCAATACAACGCATACCTTTATCCCACCCGTACTCAACTCTAGAGTATGGATATGGTTTCAAGTGAAGGTTTAAAAGACTACGCTCAGAAATGGAGGGACTTAGCAGGAAGAGTCCATCCTCCCCTGTCCGAAAGAGAGCTAATAGACATGTTTCTGGGTACCATGTCTGGTCCTTTCTTTAATCATCTAATTAGAAGCTCCTCAACAGGCTTCACTGATTTAATCTTGACTGGGGAAAGCGTGGAAGTCGGGATTAAGAGTGGGAAGATTCAAAAGGACGCATCTTCCAATGCCGTGAAAAAACCATTTATTGGAAAGAAAAAAGTTGGTGTTGTGTATCCTCAAAGGAATCAAGATAGAACTGAACATCGTCCAATGGTGGGGGCTGTCATGATCCCTAAGCCTGCACCTATTCAACAAAGAAGCAACCAGTCTAGAACAAAAAGACCAGTAAGACAATTTACCCGGATTAACATGACACTATCTCAAGTCCTGCCACATTTGTTGAGATCTAATCTGGTAACTTTGAAGGAAGCTCCGAAGAATCCTAACACAACCTCTCCTCATTACCATCCTAACGCTCGTTGTGCTTACCATTCAGAAAGTCCAGGCCATGATACCAACAATTGTTGGGCTTTGAAAAACAAGGTGCAAGACCTTCTTGAAGCAAAAGAAATTGAATTCGATGCTCCTGAGATCCCAAATGTTATCACCGCTCCCATGCCCAAGCATGGCCGTGATGTTAACGCTGTTGAAGATGATATGTTTGTTACTACTGTTGATGAACTTGTTACTCCTCTCCTGACTGTTAAAAGGAACCTGTTGAATGCAGGTTTATTTCTAGGCTGTGACGAAAGCTGCCACCTTTGTTTATCCCTACCAACTGGTTTTTATTTACTGAAAGCAGGTGTTCAGCGCCTGATGGATGACAAAGAGATTTTATTTGAAAAGACTCCCATTCCAAGCATTTCTTACAATGACGTTTCAATAGTAACCATTTCCGCCAATCCTTCCAGGGTCTCCACCAAAAGACCCGTTAGGATTACATCAGTTCCTAAAGTAGCTCCACTGATAATTACTATACCTGGACCAATCCCGTACTCATCAGATAAAACTGTCCCATGGAATTATGGGGGAGACGTCTACTCTCACATCGTCAAGCAAGATTGGATGACTGGTGAAGACTCAATTTTTGAGAAGGATGACCCCGACATCGGCAATATTGCGAGAAACAGCAAGATAACCCGAAGTGGCAGAGTATTCTCTCTCGAGATTTCTCCTCCAAAGACTATTACCGGTCATGTGATCATTCATGTTGATGTTCCTATTGACACTACTACTACAATTCCTATGGTTACCCCTAATGACACTCCTACCACCAAGTCGACCGAAACTCGGGGCAAAGGCATGCTGGTTGAGCCTGTCCGGATGAAGGCGTAATCAGTATCTATCCCTGAGGCCTCCAAAAAGGAGATGGAAGAAATTCTGAAGATTATAAAGAGAAGCGACTACAACGTAGTCGAACAGCTAGGGCAGACTCCATCAAAGATTTCCATGTTGGCTTTATTGTTGTGCTCTGAGGCTCATGCGATGGCCTTGGTGAAATTTCTTAAAACTTCCCATGTACCACAAGAAACCTCTACTGATCAGTTCCAAGACTGCATGGCCAGTTTAACCGCTGACAATGGTTTAGGCTTTTCTGATGCTGACTTGACACCTAGAGGGAGGAAGCACAACGAGGCATTGCATGTCTCTGTCGAATGCAGAGGCACAACTTTGGCCCATGTTTTGGTTGATACCAGTTCGTCTTTGAATGTGCTGCCTAAGAAGGCTCTTGATAGACTCAACTGTGAAGGTTTGACCTTAAAACCCAACAACATAGAGGTAAGGGCCTTTGACGGTTCAAAGTGGATGGTGCATGGGGAGGTGGATATCCCCATAAAAGTTGGAACTCAAACCTTTGATTCAACTTTCTACGTGATGGACATCCGCCCTTCCTATTACTGCTTGTTGGGCCGACCATGGATTCACAATGCTGGTGTCGTCACTTCTATATTACATCAAATGCTGAAATACCCAACCAAGGGGAAAATCATTAATGTCCATGGAGAAGAGGAATATATGGTCAGTCACTAGAACTCCTTCAGATACGTGGAATTGGATGATGAATTCATTGAAACTCTATTTCAGCATTTCGAGGAAGTCCCACAAATCATGGTAGTAACCAAGGTTGTTCCCCAAGTCCCAAAGATTACAAAATCTCCGCTAAAGATTTCTTCTCTGAAAGATGCCAAGGCAATGATCGAAGAAGGTGGGTGTACTATTTGGGGCCAACTCCTAGATATCCCTTACAAATCTGACAAATTTGGTTTGGGTTTCACTTCAGGAGCCCATAAAGTTATACGCCGTGATCATGTCGGGGGACCACCCTTGAAGATCAGCAACCACGGAGTTAATACAGTGGAGGATGATGAGGACGGCTACGACCAGGAGGAATGGATTTTCCCAACTGTCAACGGAGTACTCAGCAACTGGGAAGCTAAAGACTTTATCCCAATTACTTTTATCCAACAGTAATTGTCTTTAAATTTTTTTCGGACCTGTAATAATTAAACAATTCAGACTTTTAAAACCTTGTGTCTTACCCGAGGCACAATGGTCCATTTGTAAGGGTTGTTATCTCATTTTCATATGTCATCAATGAATCATGGACGTTTTTGCATACAAACTTTGTGCTCTTTGTCTTTATTTTTTACATTTTTATTTCTTTCAAAGACGGTTATACTCTTACACACACTCACATTCAAAATGCAGATCTACATCCATTCGGGATCCCATGAGTAACAATTCTGCTATGGCCTTTTGTGACTCTGAAAATATAATCTACCAAGCCGAAGACGAAGGTGAGGAAGATTGTGAAGTGCTTGGGGAACTAGCCAGGTTACTACAACAAGAAGAAAGGACCATACAGCCCCATGAAGAACCAGTGGACACAATTAACCTAGGTACCGAAGAGGACAAGAAAGAAGTCAAGGTGGGTGCCAATCTGGAACCCAGTGTCAAGAAGTGTCTAATTTAAATGCTACATGATTATGTTGAGGTATTTTCATGGTTGTACAAAGACATGCCAGGACTTGATGTTTATATCGTGGTCCATCGTCTACCAACAAAAGAAGATTTCCCCCCGGTAAAACAGAAAGTCCGCCGCATGCGACCAAACATGTCAGAGAAGATCAAGGCCGAAGTCATGAAACAATTCAATACCGGATTCTTAGTCGTTACCTCCTATCCACAATGGGTCGCCAATGTTGTTCCCGTGCCTAAAAAGGACGGCAAAGTACGCATTTGCGTGGACTATAGAGATTTGAATAGGGCAAGCCCTAAGGATGATTTTTCACTTCCCCACATCAATATTTTGGTCGACAATACCACGCAACATAAAGTGTTATCATTTATGTATGGTTTCTCAGGCTACAACCAGATCAAAATGGCACCTGAGGGCACAGAGAAAAGGACCTTCGTCACACAGTGGGGCACATTCTATTACAAGGTTATGCCATTCGGGTTGAAGAATGTTGGGGCAACTTATCAGCGTGCCATGGTAGCTCTATTTCACGACATGATCCATCATGAAATAGAGGTCTATATGGACGACATGATAGCCAGATCTCAAACTGAAGAGGAACATCTTGACCATTTGCAGAAACTATTTGAGAGACTAAAGAAATACAAGTTGAGGTTGAACCCGAATAAATGTACATTTGGGGTGAGGTCCGGTAAACTCCTAGGCTTTGTCGTCAGCGGTAAAGGTATCGAAGTGGACCCTACAAAGGTGAAAGCAATACAAGAAATGCCTGCTCCTCGTACTGAGAAGAAAGTCAGAGGATTCTTAGGACGGCTAAACTACATTGCCCGATTCATTTCTCACTTGACCACTACTTGTGAACCAATCATAAAATTACTGAAGAAATATCAAGTAGTCAAATGGAATGATGAGTACCAAGTTTCCTGCGACAAGATCAAAGAGTACCTTCAAGAGCCTCCTGTTTTGATGTCGCCCGTCGAGGGAAGACCATTGATCATGTATCTAACTGTTTTGGAAAATTCAATAGGTTTGTATTGGGCAGCATGACGAGTCTGGCCAAAAAGAGCATGTTATTTATTACCTGAGAAAAAAGTTTACCGACTGTGAAACAAGATATTCACTGCTCGAGAAAACTTGTTGCACTCTGGCATGGGTTGCTCGCTGGCTAAGACAGTATATGCTGACCCATAATACCTTGTTGATATCCAAGACGGATCCAATAAAATACATATTCGAGAAGCCTGCCTTCTCTGGGAGAATAGAAAGATAGCAGATGATACTGACTGAATACAACATTCAGTAAACTACCCAAAAGGCAATAAAGGGCAGTGTACTAGCCGATCACCTTGCTCATCAAGATGTGGATGACTATCAGTCCATGAAGTTCGAATTCCCAGATGAAAACATCATGATGGTAAACAACTGTGAGGATTTCAGACCATATGACGGACCTGAACAAGGATCCCGATGGACCCTAGTTTTTGATGGGGCATCTAACACACTCAGAAATGGAATAGGTGATGTAATTATTTCCCCTAAAGGATGTCATACACCCTTTACCGCAAGACTCTGCTTCAACTGTACAAATAACATGGCAGAATACGAAGCGTGTATTTTTGGTCTCAAAGCCGCCATAGATTTGGGGATCAAGTCCTTAAGTGTATTTGGAGATTCAGCCTTGGTCATCAGTCAGATCAAAGGAGATTGGGATACGAAACACCCTAACCCCATCCCCTACAAAGAACATGTGTTGACATTAATCCCACATTTTGAGGAGATTACCTTCGAGCATTTCCCGCGAGAAGAAAATCAACTAGCAAATGCTCTAGCCACAATTTCATCCATGTTCAAACTCAAATGGGATAACGACGCTCCCCAGATCACCATTGAACAGATGGATGAACCATCTTACTGTCACGAGATCAATACCGAAGAAGCAATGGACCAACCTTGGTTCCATGAAGTCAAGATGTATCTCAAGGCTTAAGAGTATCCGGAAGGAGCTTCAGTCAATGATAAGAAGTTCTTAACGAGATTCTATGCTAAGTTCTTCATCAGTAATGGAATCCTCTACAAACGCAACCATGACTCTGTTTTGCTCTGTTGCGTAGACAAGGTTGAGGTAGAAAAGATCATGGCTAATCTACATGAAGGCACTTTTGGTACCCATTCCAGTGGACATACGATGGCTAATAAAATCCTATGGGCGGGGTATTACTGATCCACCATGGAAGTAGATTGCTATCAACATTCACGAACCTATCATAAATGTCAAATCTATGAATGTCCTGACTACTCCCTGGCCATTTGCAATGTGGGGCATCAATATGATTGGAGAAATCAAACCTACAGCTTCTAATGGACACCACTTCATCTTGGTGGCCATTGACTATTTCACGAAGTGGGTTGACGCAACTTCTTTCGCTGCGGTTACCAAGAATGTTGTGGCCCGTTTCATCAAACAGAATCTCATATTTCGGTACAATCCCAGAGAGAATCATCATAGACAATGCTACGAATCTCAACAATACTATGATCACCGCACTATGCGCGTAATTCAAGATCCAACACTACAATTCTTCTCCTTACCGGCCAAAGTTGAATGGTGTTGTCGAAGCCATAAATAAGAACATCAAAAGGATCATACAAAAAATGAAAGTAACCTACAAGGACTGGCATGAGATGCTACCATTCGCTCTCCATGGTTACCGTACCACGGCACGCACATCAACCCGGGAAACACCTTACTCTCTAGTATACGGCATGGAGGTTGTCTTGCCTATTGAGGTCCAGATCCCTTCTCTGAGAATCATGAAAGATGAAGGGTTGAATGAAGAGGATTGGATCCAGACTCGACTTGACCAGTTGAACCTAATTGATGAGAAAAGGCTCACGGTTGTCTGTCATGGCCAGATGTACCAAAAACGCATGATCAAAGCCTTTAACAAAAAGGTCATATGTCAGGTATATCAGGTTGGTAACTTGGTAATCAAGCATATTATATTACCACAAGGTGATCCCAGTGGCAAATGGACTCCTACATACGCGGGACCATTTGTGATCAAAAGCATATTCTCTGGTGGAGCAATGATCTTAACCACTATGGATGGCGATGACCTTCCACACCCTATGAACGCAGACATAGTAAAAAGATGCTATGCATAAGAGACCCGCTAGGTTGACACACCTAGGCAAAACAAGGGCATCCCGTCGAACTAAAAAGGTTCGGGCAAAAATTAGGGATAAAACAAAAAAAAATTGTACACCCGACAAGTTGAAAACCCGAAAGGGCGACTTGGGAAAAAAAGGGTATCCCGGTGGACTGAAAAACCGAAAGGGCGGTCCAGACAAAAGTTAGGGATTTAAAGTGTATGACTATGTCCTGTTGGATCACCTTACAGACAATCTTTAGCTTCGACTGACAAACTCAGCGGTTTTGATCAATCCAATCAACTTCCGACAAGGCAGCAAGTGGACAAGACGCTCAGAGACATGAAGGCTATTGCAAAATGGGAACCCCATGGGATTATTGCATATAGCTATCTTTTCTTTGTATCAAATTTCCATTTTTTACGATGACATTCTCTTGCTAGAATGATCGTATCATTGTACAAAAATATTTATTCAAAGTTAATACAAAAATATTTCTTTGAAAGTGAAAAACTATCCGTTTTTCCTTATTTCTGTGTTTTGTTTACAAAAACGTCCAATGATTTATTTCTGAACATATGCATTTGAACGTAACTACTGTTTACAAATGAACAAAAAAAGGGGTAACAAAAAATAGAAAGACAATCACTAATGGCTTTAAGAAATAGGATAATGTCTTTAGACTATTCCATAAAATCCCCCACAGTGTTCAGCTTAATGATATCAAGCTCTCTCACATCCCCGGCAGAACAAAACTTCCAGTTATCACTCCCCAGTAGAAGTCGCCCAATTTCTCAGGATTCCCCAACAGGATTTCGCAAACAATACACGGTGTTTCGCTTACAACAGAGTTTATTTCTCTAACAAATTGAAGCTCATCAACTCATCAGCACTTCAAAACATGAAGACTTACGCTCCACATCTCCAGCAGCCGTCAGGGATTTATTTTCCCTACAGTATTACAGCAGAATAGCTTACATGCCCATACATCGCATCCATACGTCAAAACATTGACAACACAAATACATACAACATAATCTCATTCATCTTTTGAGAACATCATTTTACAATTCATTTCATACATCATGACATTGCATACAACTAATCTTTCATCTCTTCAGAAAAGATCAGTCAGCAGAAGGCTATCATCAACAATTTGCAAAAGGTCAGAAATTAATACCTGAAACAAGCATGGACAATCATCTACACGACCAGCTGAAGCAATCCTGCACGGGTTTCTTCTCATTCATCTTTCAGATACAGTTCATATGTACTCCAGATACGGACGTCATTCTGATACTCATTCAGATTCAGCTGTCAGATACAGTTCAGATACACTCCAGAAATGGATGTCATTTTGATACTCATTCAGATTCAGCTTTCAGATACAGTTCAAATACGCTCTAGATACGGATGCCATTCTGATACTCATTCAGATTCAGCTTTCAAATACAGTTCAGATACTCTCCAAATACGGATGCCATTCTGATACTCATTCAGATTCATCTTTCAAATACAGTTCAGATACGCTCCAGATACGGACGCCATTCTGAAACTCATTCAAATTCAGCAATTAGATACAAATCAGATACGCTCTAGATACGGACGCCATTCTGATGCTCATTCAGATTCAGCTTTCAGATATAGTTCAGATATGCTCCAGATACGAATGCCATTCTGATACTCATTCAGGTTCAGCTTTCAGATATAGTTCAGATACGCTCCAGATATAAATGCCATTCTGATACTCATTCAGATTCAGCTTTCAGATACAGTTCATATACGCTCCAGATATGGACGCCCTTCTGATACTAATTCAGATTCAACTTTCAGATACAGTTCAGATACGCTCCAGATACAGATGCCATTCTGATACTCATTCAGATTCAGCTTTCAGATACAGTTCAGATATGCTTCAGATACGGACGCCATTCTGATACTCATTCAGATTCAGCTTTCAGATACAATTCAGATACGGGCTCCATTATGGTATTCATTTAGACCCAGCTTTTAGATATGCTCCAGATATGGACGCCATTCTGATACTCATTCAACTTCAGCTTTCAGATACAGTTCATATACGCTCCAGATACATATGCCACTCTGATACTCATTCAAGTTTCAGGTTTCAGACACGAGTCAAATACAATCCATTTATGGATATTATTTTGGTACTTAACCCAACATATCCACTATTTCAGTATAAATCAACCAGAGATTTATTCTGACACTTCTTCCATTCCTGCCAGCAATCATTTTTGGATGGCATTTGTAAGCGCATCTCCAACAACTTTCCATCATCTCTCCAAATTGCATCTTTAAGCCCATTCCCTACACCATCAACCACCACATCATCGAGTGCAAATTTCTGGGCACTCTAGTGTCCAATCATCTTTCACCTTAAAGTCATGAATGGCGGATCTGTCAATCTAGCTCTTCAGTGTTAAGAAGATTGAACAGGGGAAGTTGTTGTACCCCAAAATTTTCCCTCTCATTTATCAAGTATTTTCCCACAATATTTCCTTTGGTTCAAGACTGCACAAGGTTTGATCAGCTCAAGACACCTCTTTAAGCACTGATGACTAAAATTATGGTTTGAGATTTCACAAGGATAATTGAACTTTCAATGCCTCATATGACTTTCATGGATCATTATGGACCCCCAAGATTACTCATGTCAAGTTTCAAGCCTCGAATCACATTTCCCCAATCAATTGAGTAGTTGACCTAAAAATCAATTGTATTGGGGGAAAAGTCAACAGTGGCTAATTTACAGTCAAACTTCATAATTTTTTATCCACATAAACATTATAAACTCAATTGTATCATTTGATCAAGTTTGGACCATAATTCCTCAAGAAATTTGATCAAATCATCAAAAGGGCAAAATGGTCAAAATTAGGGTTTTAACTAAGAAAGGGCAATTTCTGACTTTTGACCTAGTAAATGGTTAATTGGTTTGAGGAATGATCTCAAGAGTTAAATTGCATCATTTTTACCTAATGGTGTGACTCAAAACATTGTCCAAGATCAATTGGATTGATAGTGGATTTTCAGTCAACTGATCAAAAGTCAACTGTATACTCAAAAGTCAAACTTTGACTTTTTTGGTCAAAATCAAGTGTCAAAGATCACAATTCATCAAAACATGTCAAAATAAGAATCTTGTTCATCAAGAAATCAAAAAGTCAAGATCTCATTTTGAAAAGTCAAAGTTTTCACACTTAGGAATTTTTCTAAGTATGGAAAACTTCATGTTTTTCACAACTTTGAGCCAATTTTTCACCATGATGCAAGATGATTCAAAAGAAACTTTCAACATGAAAGTTGTAGATATCCATGAGATATATAACATTTCTTTAAACAACTTCTCCTAGAAATTCTTGGATCTAAAGTTATTAATCCATGAAGTCATGGTCATGAAACTAAACACTTAGTGAAATTTTGAACATTTTTGGTCAGGATTTTAACCTAACTTCTGACCCAAGTTTCACATAGTTATATTTGGATTTTACAAAAGTGATTCAAAGAGTTGTTGTAGAGAACATTACAAGCTTTCCAAAATGTCCAAGAACTCCTTGAGATCATTTGTGAGCAAGGAAAATCGAAGGTCAGTAGTTGGGGTTTCAAGTTGTTTTACAAGGCAAATTTTGTGATGAACAAAATTCAAATTTCAAACCTATGTGGCACAATCTTGTTTTGCAGGCCTCTAAACCTCAAGATCTCTCCGTAATCATAATATTACACTTAATTTTGAGCTATTATCCACTTGATTAAAGCTTTATCCAAGTAAATTTTCAAATAATGGCACAAAGGCACCATTGCCATTTACATAAAGCAAGCTTTATGCAAAGTCAACTTGAATTGAGCTTTGCACTTGTTCCTTTTGCACAAGCTTCCTATACACAGTCAGATAAGCTTGTTTAAAGTTGGCAACCACCCTACATGCTTGTACTTGCTGCCTTGAAACCATATTTTTCACTTTTCTCCAAAATCAAGCAATTGAGCCATAACCCTATAACTCAGAAATCTTTTGTGCAATAGCTCTCCAACCTTTTCCATACATAAACACGGGTCAAATGCAAGCTAACACATGCATGCTGAAGCACTGAAACTCCCTAAAACACATAATCACCAAAAACACCTTAAAACTTGCCATTTCTGAGTTTTGAATCCAATCTCCAAATTTGCTCGTGCATTTCTTGGCCTTTTACTTTCAAAAGCTTCTAAATAACATACACAAATAATTCCAACACCTGCAACACACTTGTAACACCTCCATCATCATCCACCATATTCAAAAATAGAACCTTGCACCTTGACTTCTCCGGAACTCCTCAGGCACTTTCAGCTCAAGCTAAGCATCACATTAGCTTTCTGGGAACTTGAGGAAGCTAATCCAATCACTGGAACTCATCAAAAGCTGCTCAAACTCAAAACACGATACCCTCTTGCAAGGTGAGTTTTCTGACTTTTGAACTCTTCATACAAGCATCATTAATGGTTTATTTGTGGATAAGAAATGTAGATATCATTGTCCTGAAGCTAACCATGTCTTTAGATTTCATTTATATTGCTTAAGTAGTTAGAATTTTGAATCTGAACATCCTGGAAAATTTAGGTCAGAATTTGGTACCATTCAAAATTCATGCTCATTTTTTAGAATTAGTTTAAGTTATTTACATTTCTAGAGTCGTGGAGAAATTTGCCACAAGTTTCACGTTTACATTTTTGCAAATGGATGAGAAATGAACAAGATACTGGTGGTCTGGCTAGAGGTTGAAGATGAAGTTATTTTCAGGAAGCAGTTTCTAATATATATTTATGGTTTGACATAAGTTAACGGATGTATCACCACCTCAGTGGTTAAATCGTGCGCCTGTCACCCTTAGGTCATGGGTTCTAGCCCCACCGTGACTTTTTGCATTTTTTCCATTTTTTTGACACTTTTCTGTTTTTGTAGTGCCTGGGGCAGCAGTTTGGGCCTGACCTTTTTTTTCTTACAATACTCCATGTTTGAATTTTTACCTCCCTAACTTTATTATTTTAATTTTATTTTAATTTTATTTTAATTTCATATTTTTATTTTTATTATTAATATTATTATTATTATTATTATTTTCCTTAATAAAAAATATAAAAAAATATATATTTTTTATTTCTATTTTTTTAGTTTTATTTTTCTTCATAAAATTAAAAGAACAAAAACATTTTCTCTAATAAATTAATTTTCCTTTTTTTTGAAATACTTAGATAATAAATTTTAATTATTATTATATTATTTTGTAAATTAAAATCAATTTAGAATTTAGGATTTTTTATTTAATTATTTTTATTAATTTAATTAAATTCACCAAACCCTAAAGAACTTGTTTTCCTTAAATTAATTATTTTATTAACTTAACCTTAATTTTATTTTAGATAGTTAGGTCAAAAACCCATTTTCATAAAAAAAACAAACAAAGAATCACATTTCTTTTACATTTATATTCTTGCATTTCTACTTATTCAATTTTGTACATTTATTCAATTTCAATATGGTTGTAATAATTATTTAGATTTAATTTCTTGCAATTCCCCATTTGTAATTTGTACACCCCCTCCCCTAAAAGATGTAATAGCTTAGTATTTTTATTTTCCACAACTTAAATTCTTTATATACAAATGCTAGTAACTAGGGTTTGTATGGAAAGATTAAAATCAATGCTTAGAAAACCTTAATCAAATACAAATCAAGCATGAAAATCAATACACTTGCACACAAACACCACTAGGGAAAATCCAATTGGTTGCATTACAAAATGGCCATATTATGCATGTGAGGTATCTTAGCAAATACAAGCAAGAAATACAAGATCATAGTCCCTCGATGACGCTATCCATGTTGCCTTTTAAAATGGTCTTAGTCCATAAAGAAAAATGCTAAGATATCTTACAATATTGCTAATCATGGTTATACGATGACCCACGCCCGTCTGTTGTACCCCAAAATTTGCCCTCTCATTTATCAAGACTTTTCTCACAAGACTTCTTGGACTCAAGACAAGATTAGGGTTTGGTCAGCTCAAGATACCTCATCTTGCACTGATAACCTGAAATTAGGGTTTGAGTTTGCACAAGGATTTTTGGACCATAAATGCTTCATGTGACTTTAATACACCATCTTGGACCCCTAAGATTGCTCATGTTATGTTTCAAGCCTTGAACCATATTTCTATCAGTCAATTGGACAGTTGACCTAAAAATCAGTTGTATTGGGGAAAAAGTCAACCATGGCCAATTTATAGTCAAACTTAATAATTTTTTATCCACATCAACATTCTTGACTCATATGTATCATTTTATCAAGTTTGGATCACAACTCCTCAAGAAATTTGATCAAATCATCAAAAGGGCAAAATGGTCAAAATTAGGGTTTTGACTGAGAAAGGGAAATTTCTGATTTTTAACCTAGACAATGACCAATTAAGTTCAAACATGATTTCAAGGGTTCAATAACATCATCTTGACCTATTTACATGGTTCAAAAGATCTCAAGTTCATTGGATTGACATATGAATTTTGCAGTCAACTGATCAAAAGTCAACTGTACTCTGAAAAGTCAAACTTTGGCTTTTTGGTCAAAATCAAGTACCAAGGGTCATAATTCATCAAGATGTTTCAAAATATGAAACTTGTTCACCAAGAAACTCAAATTTGAAAATTAGGGTTTTAATTTGAAAATTTTCATAACTTAGAATTTTTCTAAGTATAAAAATTTTCTTATTTTTCCCCAACTTTTCACCACTTTTTCACCATGATGCTTTTTGATTCAAGAAAAGTTCCCAACATGAAAGTTGTAGTCCTCCATGAAATCTACAACTTTTCTTCACAAACGTTTCCCAGAAGATGCTTGTATCTCAAGTTATGAATTTGTGAATATAGGTCCATGAACTTCTTAACTTAGTGAAATTTTGCCCTAATTTAGACAGGTTTTTGACCCAACTTCATGGACATTTTTCACCTAGTTCCAAGAGGTATCTCAAAATTCATTTCAAATATGGATTATATAGCACATTGCAAGATTTCCAAAATGTCAAAGAACTCTCCAAGATCATTTTTGAGTAGGGAGAATCGAAGAAGGGAAGTTGGCATTTTCTCACTTTTGTTCAAGCCATTTTCACATAGCATCAAGTTGCAAATCAGATCCATGATGGTTGTATCTTTCTTTACAGGTCCTAAGCTTGCTTTAAACTCCATAATTAAATGCAAACTCATTTGACAAAGGCTTTATCTTTTCTTTTGAAGCTTTGTACAAAGTGTATTTCCATTTTTGGCCAAAAGGTTACAATCCATTTTCATAAAGGGCAACTTTTGCAACTTTGTCAAGCTTGAACCTTGGACCTGTCCCTTTGGTGCAAGCAATTTCTACAGGTCTCAAGCAATGTGTACCAACTCCTATCAGCTCTCAAGCCAGCAAGTACAAGCATGTAGCATTGGTCTTGTCACTTTACTTAAAATGCAAGAAAAGTTGCAAAGGGTCAAAAAATTGTACAGCTAGTAAGGGTTGACCTTTGTATCATTTCTATACAAATAAACAAACTTATGGCAAGGCATAGCACGATTGCTTGACACTAGAAACTCTCCAAAACTCAAAAACTCCAAAATTTTATCCAAACACTTAGAATCTGCAAAAGCATAGCCAACCAATTTTTGGCTCGTGCGTTTTGTCTTTAAACACTTGAAACATCTCATAAACATCATACCAAAGCAATCCAAGCCATCACCCTGGTTCTGCAACCCCTGTTTCAGCATCCACCATTTTCATTTTGGAAACTTGCAGCTTGACTTGTCTTGAGAGTTTCAGCCATCCTCAGAGCAAGCTAAGCATTGGGATAGGTTCAGGGAAATTCAAGGAAGCTTAAACAATCATCAGGCCTCCATTAAAGTCCCTACATTGTCCTACATAAATCCAGTTGAAGGAGGTAATTACTTAAACTCTATCTCTCTGAATAGGCAACTTCAAGCCACGATTTGTGAAGAAAAAATGTAGCCCTTATCATGACAAAGCTGTACATATGCATACTTTTCATTTATATTAACTGTGCTGTGAGAATTTGAAGCTTGAAGTTCCTGATTCTTTTAGGTCACGAATTAGGGGTTCCAAAATTCTCCTTGATATTTAAGAGTTAGGTCACATAATTTATATGGTTGGAATCGTGAGCTCAAATGCTATATTTTTCATGTTATGAGTTTTTGTTTTTGTGCAAGCATGTGCGAGTTACAGATTTGAACCATGGACGTGCGCGCAGGGATGACCAAGGACACGGATGAAGCGCTGTTGGGCTTTTTGTGTTGTGGGCCTTTTTGGTTTTGCCATTTGCACCCCCTGACTTATTATTTGAATCCCCCTTGCTGATTTGTTATATTTTTCATATTTTTTCATATTTTCATATTTATTGCTTTTGATTATTTTTTCTGAACAATAAAAAATCCTAAAAATAATTTCTTTGTTTTTTGCAATTTTATTTCATTTTTTTAAATTATTTTTTGCATAAAGAAATAGTTTATTATGATAAATAGATTTTATTTTCTTAAATAACTTATAAATATATTTAAAAATACTTAATATTTTTATTATACTATTTATACTCATAAATACTTATTTTCTATACATATTTAATTTTTAATATTTACATATAATATTATTTATTATTTTCTTATACAAAGAATGTGCAAAATAATAATTGGAAACATTATTTTCTTTTAATTAAAAAAATTAGGGTTTCACCCCTCCAAAAATAAATTATTTATTTTTCCTTATTTCTTAGGGTTTAAGTTAAATTATTTTCTCATACAAATACAAAAACATTTTTTTTTACATAAATACATTGCATTGCATTTTTAATATTTGTCTATTTATTTAATTCGCACAATATTCGATTTGGTTGTAATAATATATTTAGGTTTATATTTCTACAAAATCCCCATTCAAAACTTGTATCCCCCCTCCCATAATAATTGTTGTAATAGCTTAGTTTATTTTACGCAATTTATCGCTTTATATACTATGCTTAGTAATTAGGGTTTGCATGACAAAAACAAAAACCAAACAAATAGAAAAAACCTAAATGCAAGACAAAAGCATGAAAATGACACACTTTTCACACAAGCACCATTAGGGTTTCTCCCACTTGGTTGCCTAAAATAAAATGGCCATGTTACGCATGCAAAGTATCTTGGCAAAACAAAACAAGTATAAGATCATAGTCCCTCGATGACGTTATCCAAAAGGTTGCCTAAACAAAATGATCCTGGTCCCTCAAAATTTCTAACATACTTGGCAACATTGCCATCATGGTCATACGATGACCCACGCCCGTCCCGTTTACATCCAAAGATAGGGTTGCTTACCAAATCAATGGTAAGTCAACAATGTCAAAGGAATAGAAATGCACAAGAAATACATTTGAGTAGGTAGATAGCTTCTAAGTTACTTGCTCCATTTCCAAACAATCCTTGCTATTTTGAAAAACAAACACACACACTTTCAAAACATATTACAAAACATTGAAAACATTTTCAAAAGACAAACATCTTTGTATACATTCTTACGAACGAGAATCATTACAAAGATTTCCTAAACGAAGGGCCTCTTTTACAAAATACTTTCAAAATCACACAAAACACCATCTCAAACAAAGCAAAGCAAGTGATCTAAGCAAGTAACTAAGAGCCAATGGAAAACCATGGATGAAAAGGGTGCTAACACCTTCCCTTTTCATAATCTACCCCCCGAACTCAAGAAAACACCTCAAAGGTCTTTCATGTGCTTTTTTGCCTTTCCTTTTGGATAAAATAAAAGTCGGTGGCGACTCTTGATAACCGCGACTGTGATATGATGGGAGAACTGACTTGAGGTTTTACGTTTGTGTTCTCAAATGTTTCGGTTTAGCAAGAGTCTCCACCGACTTTTTATTTTATCCAAAGAAAGGTCAAAAAGCACAGGAAATACCTTTGAGCTGTTTTCTTGGGTTCGGGGGGTAGATTATGAAAATGGAAGTTGCTAGCACCCTTTTCATCCATGGTTATCCATGGGCTCTTAGTTACTTGTTTAGATCACTTTCTTTGCTTTTCCAATTGTTTGAAATGGTGCTTTGTGTGGTTTTGAAAGTATTTTGAAAAGAGGCCATCGTTTTGGCAATCTTTGTAATGATTCTTGTTTGAAGACTGTATACAAAGATGTTTGTCTTTTGAAAAATGTTTCAATGTTTGAAAGGTTATTGGGAAATGTTTTGAAATTGTGTGTGTGTTTTTGAAAATAGCAAGGATGGTTTGCAAGTTTGATCAAGTAACTAGGAGCTTTCCTACCTACTCAAAAGTCTTTCTTGTACATTTTTAACCCTTTGATATTGTTGTTTTACCATTGTATTTTGTAAACAACCCTATCTTTGGATGTTAAACGGGACGGGTGCGGGTCACCGTATGACCATGTGTTCGCAGTGATTTCTGGAGAAACAACCGCTAGTCTTCCAAACAGATTTGATGTGTATGGTTACTTGCAGGAACGACTAGATTGATCCTAGAACATTGCCTTAACTTCAATTGTAACACTTTCTTGAGGGCTTATGTAAAATATGAAGTAATATTTGTGCATGTGTTTGTGTAAAGATTTGGAGTGCAAGGCTTCTGAAATTAAATTCAAATGTAAAGTTTTAGACGAAGCATCTTAATTAAAAAAGGTTTGAATATAAATGTTTGACAATAAAAGACTTAATACTGGAATTAAGTGACTTAATTTGATCTATGAATCTTTGCAGGAGATTAAGACAATTCGACAAAACATAAAGAATTTAACGTAACATAAAGATTTTTAAGAATAATTGCAGGAAATTGTAACAAAATGATTTTAAAGACAATTATATTGATATATGCAATTTCAAAGATAAAATTGTGAGTTCATACGTACATTCTCAATGAAACTCTTTCTCTTTAACTTGATATTTGAGTATTCTTGTGAGTAACTTTGTACGAAAATTTGACCTGCTTTCCCTAAACACTAAAGAGCTATTTATAATGTCCTAACCATAACGGTACTATTCTAGGAAAAGGCCACGTTGCTCTCTTGCATGTCTTTCGACACTCTAAGGCTCCCACGCATCATTCTTATCCAAAGAAAACCCTTTTCGAATTTCAAATAATCCCGCTCAAGCCTTTAGTAATAATTTCCTTACGTGGCCGTCGAAAAATGCGCTCTTTGGACCAAATACACAATCTGCCATTTTCAGGCTATCTTCGACGTAGGTCTAGTAATGTATTTCGACATAAAAAAACTCTTTTTTAGCCGTCTTATGAAAATTTTAAAAAATGTAAAAGCTCCTATATTAACCTGGTCGAAATTCCGAGCTAACAAATTGCCCCCAAAAAATGTCTATTTCGAATGGGTGCAGAAATAGGTATTTCTTGTGATTTATGCTATTTCGACCATCAAAGAGGACCTTTTCGTACTTTTAAAGATATCATCATGACACCTCTCCAAAAACATCGTTTCAAGACGTGCGTGCAGTAGTTTATAATGATGAATAACTATTCCCAATGCCAGGTGACTTGACAAACTTCTCACCTTCTCCTTCAAGATGTGAACACGTGTCCCTCGATAGACGGTCATTTTTCATTATAAAACATTTTTTATTCTTCCTCTCTCCTACTTTTACATATTTCTCTTTAGCAAAAACCCTTTCATTTCTATGTAAAACCCTTTCCTTTCCAAAAAACTCAGAAAATCTCCAGAAAACTTAAAGAAACTCATCAATGGCCTCAGATAAACAATCAATCAAAATCAAAATCAAAAATTCCGGAGCTTCCACCGGTTCATCTTCTCAATCCATTCCAACTAGAAAAATAATCATGCATGAGAATAAGGAGTTTATCACACCTCTGAAGCTGTCTAAAGAACAAAAAGCTATTTTTGCTTCCCAAGTATTAATTTCTTCTTCACTATCTGGTAAAACCTTAGGATTCCTAGGTCCCTTAGTTTCTACCGAACATCTGGAAGATTGCAAAAACTTTTTTCCAACCTATCATGCCGTGAAACCCATAGCTAACAAAATAAATATTCTTGATGATTCTTCCAAATCCCCTAAAAATATATCCACTGAAAGCCTTGAAGTAAATAGGGGACCTTTCCAAATGAACTATATCACTGATAACTTCAGACCTTTCCGATCCTGCCCCACTTTAGACAAGTCTTATTTGAACTGGCTAGAAAAAGTAGAGAAAAAGAAAATCCAATTTTGGAAAGATTTAGGCATTTTCGACCTGATCCAGATGTCGAAATTAGGTTTCAGCTATTGCCAACCCTTACTTCTTGCATCTCATTATTTTTGGGATACCACTTACACACTTTTCATCTTCCTTGTGGGATGATAACCCCTACGTTGTTCGACGTAGCAGCTATTACAGGACTTTCTCCTATTGGAGAAATATTTGACCCCTTTCTCCAATCTGACAATACAATAGATTTCAACACAAAAACCGCCTTTTTTAATGCTTATATGAATTTTTATCATACGAATGGCGAAGATGTTTCTGACATCGAACATATAGCTTTCTTAGCTTTATGGTTGTCCAAATTTGTTTTCTGTTGCAAATCCCTTCAAGTAGCTAGAAGATTTTTGACTTTGGCTAACCAATTACATTCTGGTCGAAAGGTTTGCCTTAGTGAATTATTACTAGTAAGTTTGTATGAAAGTCTAGGTGCTGCTATAGCCAAGCTTAAAGAACATGAAGCTGGTAGTAACCTCCTCTTATCCGGACCTTACTGGATTCTTCAACTGTGGCTGAATGCCACTTTCGAACCCTCTCTTCGAACTTCCAGAAATGTGAATGAAGAGGACCCCATGATATTAGCAAGAAGTATTGAAGGAACTAGGCTTCTGTTACTGACTCCTAGTGAAGACACGAATCTTCAATCCAGCCTCACCAAGTATATTCTAATGTTCTCAAAACGTCATGCCTTTACTCCTGCTATGGCTCCCTTTGCCAACGAACTCATGGCCATTCCTGGTTTACTGCTTCGATCGAAGAATCCATAAAGGATGCTAATACTGAAGTTGAAAATGTCTGGCGTGCATTCCTCCTTCCCAGACTCCTCATTTCTAGGATTTTACCTGTGAAGAACTATGTATGCATGCTAGCTTATCAACCAAACTTCGTCTCTCGACAGTTTGGGTTGAATCAACTTGTCCCCGTGTCTCTCTTTAATCGCAAGAAGGAGATCTTCTATGCAGGAATAGATTACGTTATGAGGGACGTGGTGAAACATGAAGAATACCATGCTGACTTTGCTACCTTCAAACTTGCTTCTTTTGAACCTGCGACTTATACGACCAAAGGCTTTTATACTTGGTGGAGAGAGTTTTACAATAACAACATGTTCGACACTAAAAGATCAACTGACCCAAGCCTTTTCATCTTTGCAGGATCATGGACCCAAAGGTAAAACTACTCATTGCAAAGAAATAAAAGCTTTTCAGGATTATTTTGAAACTGTCTATGACCCTACGCAGCTTAGTCAAACAGTCTATCAAGCGTCACTGACTTTGAAAGAAAAATTTACAAAAACTCTTTCAAAATTAAAACTTCCCAAATCTGTAAAACCTGAATTCAATTATGATTTAGCTTTTGAACTACAACCACCCAGATTTCCAAAATTGCCCACAGTGGACTTCACTCTGGCATTTTCGCCACCTTACCCAGACTGGTTCGTCTGTGGGAACATTTTTCATGAATTACAAAATGATAGTAAAAAACGTGAAAAACGGGTTGTTCCGACTAAGCTCACTCTGGACAGTTTCGATGGTTTCATACACTATGATTTGTCTGCTGTTAGAATCCTTTCTCCAACGCTTCAAGGTTCCAAGTTGAAAAATGTATTTTAAAATTTTCCATCTTAACATGTTCCCTTCTGACTTTGTTAATTTTCAGTTGTTGAAAGGATAACCCCAAAAAAGGGAAAACCCGCTTCAAAGACTATTCCAACTGGAACGTCAAAGTCTACTTCTCCACCACCAGATAATGCCGGGCAAAACGTTTCTTCAAGAAAAAATGTTAAAGTTTCTGAGGTTTTTTATACTAAACTTTCTCTGGAAATTTTTTGTAATTTTGCTTATTTACCAAAATTTTGATGTTTTCTGCAGGATGGGATTCGCCAGTTGCCAAGGCGAAGAAAAGAAAAAGTATTTCTGAAAAAGAAATAATTACACTCGAAGGTAGCAGTGCTGATGAATCTCCTCCTCCTTTGAAGAAGCAAAAAAAGAAAAAAGGGTCGAAGGTTACTTCGTCCCAGGGCACTGCCCAAAAGGAGACCGAAACTGCTACTCTCCCTTCTTCTGCGAAAGAAACGGGACCTCCAACCTCTGGAGTCAAAATTTCGGAGCGTATTGGAAGCAACACCTCTTCTGATGATAAGGTATTTTACTTTAAACTCTTCTTTTCATTTCCATATAATTTGACATATTATGTTCCTTGAACCCATACTGGTATTAACTTTTGCAGAAAAAGTCTAACAAGTCCCCCAAAACTTGTGATCCTCTGAAAATCCGATAGTTGAAGGAACTCCTTCACCTCCTCCCAATGTTGGAATTACGCAAAACAAAGGGTCTGCGACTGGCCACCCTCAATCTAAGTCGAAGGACACAGAAGAGCAGGAGAATTCTTCTCCTGAGGCAGACGCTCAAAGAAATGGCATTTCCCCTAACGCTGGCACGTCTGAGGAAATTGAAATAAATGAGGAAGCGGAACGTTCCTCTGATATAGAAGGTTTCTTCGAAGGTAATGAGGGTATGGGAGATGATGAAAGAAACGTCGAAGAGCCAGAACAGATTACTAGTAACAAAGACTTGGATTCCACTCACGCCATTGAGGGGTCTAATCTTGTTTTGACACACAACCAGCCCTCTTCAAGCTAGCCCACTATTTCCACTTTCTCAGAAGACGAAAGAACTTCCCTAAAAACAATGGATCCTTTAAAGTATGTCAAACTAATGATGGCTTTAAAGGATCCATCTCCTGCTAAAATATTTCCTGATACTTCTGCCCAAGCTGGTGTTGGCATCAAAGAAACTTCTCTCGATACCCTCTTGCAACAGGTGAAGCAAGTTGTCTTTGATGTTGATCTTTTTATCAATCTAAAGGAGGATTGCACCGCTGGTTCTCAGATAAAGAAACTGATTTCCCAGATACCTATCACGGCGTGTCCACCTAATGTGGGAAGCTCTTGTTGATATTCAGCAACTGATTGATCAAGTGAGTTCTGAGTTTAATAGAGACTTTAATGCTTAGACAAAACTTCAAGCGGCGGAAAAGGCACAATCACTAGCATATGAAAAAGCTTACAACACCTATACTGCCTCTGAAACCCTCATGCAGTCGAAGAAAAAGGCCCAGGAGGAATATAATAATTATGCATCTGTCATACCCAAAATTTTGACCTAAGATACCACCTCCCATCTGCATTATTACATAGCAAGCGTTCACAAGCGATTCGACCTATTTTTGCCAATTCTCGAGTCAGGTTTCAAAATTCATAACTTCTTCAAATTTCGACAATTTTTTAGTGGTTCTTTTACATATGATTCTCCTTTGCAACAACTACAACTTTTCTTTACAAGTCAAGGGATGATTATGCTTTGAAAATCCACCAAAAAATAGAAACATTAGAAATTGTTGTGAATTTAGTGAAATTTAACTGGTTTTTGTCCGACTTTACTAAATCATGAATTTTTTTCATTTTTTATCATCTTTCTTTTATTCTTATTTTCATAAAAAGAAAATCCACAAAATATATTTAGTTCATATCAGTTTTACTTTATCCAAAATATAAAAAATTTATAGTTTTGTTAGTTTCATTTAATTTATATATTTAATTCATTGATAATTCAAAAAAATCTCAAAATACATATAAGTTCTTTTGCTTTTTACGTTTTTTGAGTATGTAAGTCTATTTTGTGTTTCTTTAGTTGCAATTCAAAAATTTGAAAATATATGGTTTGATTTTTCATTTATTTTTATTTCTTTTATGATTAATTTTGGTGTAAATTTTGATTATAATTCCATTTGAAATATTTTTAAGTTGAATTATTAATAGATTTTAGAACCAATTTTAATATCTCTTTTATTTCACTTTTGTATTTTTCAATTTAGTTTTTACTAACAGTTTATTTTATTATTATTGTCATTACTATTATTATTAATATTATAATTATTATGTTATGTCTATGTAAGTCTAAATATGTTGTCAAATACTACACTCCAAAGCCTCTTTGTTGTCCACTTTAACCATATTGTTGCATTGTATCATAAACAGTCCAAAGACTTGCAACAAGAAACCTGCAAAACCTGCACAAATAATGCCAAGAAAAACAGTCAAATAACCTCTGCTGCCCTGTTATAAGACAAGCATATAAGTCCAGAAATTACATCAAAAAATAACAAATTAAAAAGCTGAATCAAAAAGTGACAAAGTATAACACCAATTTTGTTCAAATCCTTCTGTTATTTCCCCCCTCAAATTGCAGGGGTCTTTGTGATATAAGAGGGATTTTAGAAACAATGAGAGGAGGCCATGGATATAAAAGAAAAATTATTGATATATGATAAGGGAAAAAAGAGGTAGTAAAGACATTATCAAAATTGCAACAAAAATTCTTCCTCGAAATTACCATCAAAGCTCCATGTGATAAAACCTACCAAGACCAAAACACAGAAACGGGCAGCAACACTACAAAAATCCAAAAAAAAAGAGTTCAACACCAGAATAACAACATTAAAACAACTACAAAAAAAAACATATCCAAACGCAACACAAACACAACAGCTTCATCGTGTTTATGTTCATATACACGGCAATAACAATGCACCGACAGTGACAAGCTTGTAGATCTCAGAAGAGAAGAAGGAGGAATCGAATAACACAGTAGTAGTGACAAACCATACCTCGATAATTTTTAGCAAAAACGACCTCGCCGTAGGTAACTCTCTCTCTTCAACTTTTTTTTATGTAAATACTCCATATTGATGTGATGTAATCATATTTGATGTTTTTGCGGTTTCACATTGTTGTTTGTTATGAGCGCAAAGCAGAAGTTTTTTTTTCATGTTATATTGCGGTTGAGAAGCGAGAGAGATAAGTATATTTGATAGTAAAATAAGGAAACAGAACCGTGAGATGTAAATTAGAGAGTATTTGAGAAGAAACAAAGAGAGATTTCAAGAGCTTTTTTTTGTTGTTTCTTTGTTAGAAGATGAAGAAGAAGTAGTGATTGAAAGCAGGGAGAAGAGAGACCGTGAGAAACCAAAATATCACGTTGGACCAAATACGAGAGAGAGAGAGAGGAAATTGTGTGAGATTATCTTGATTTAATCAATTAATCTGTTTTTAATTGAATTTAATAAGGGTAATAATTTATGACCAATTCCAAGGTAATGTGCAGCGGCCACTCTTAGCATATTTAGGGTTTTTCTTCTTCTTCAAACCTTGTTACAATAGATTTCGGGTTTGGACTTTAATACCCTAGACCCAGTCCAAGTTTCCTTCCCCTTTTAGGCCCAACCATTTTTTTTACTACCCCTCCTCCAGTAATTATTAGTTGCACCCTTTCAGTTTATCTATTTTAAATAATAATTAGCTTCGTTAATCTAGTTATTTTATAGACTTTTTTTTTAATAAAAAAAAACTATGTTTTAGTTACCTAGATAATCTTAATTATTTAGGTTAGTTTTAGACTTAATTTAATAACTTTAGAATTTTAATTTGATTAGATATAAATTAATAATGTTAGAATCTTTAATTAGTTTAGATACATTTTGATAACTTTAGAATTTTAATTTAGTCTTAGAATTTTAATCTTTAATTTAGAATTAATTTAGTTTAGATTTAAGTTAGTAATTTTATTATTATTATTATAGTTTAGATTAAATTAGTAATTTTATAATGAGTTTAGTTTATACTTAAACTAGTCTAGATGTAATTTAGTAACTTTAGAATTAATTTAGTTTAGACTTAATTCAGTAATATTAGAGTGTTAATTTATTTTAGATTTAATTTAATAACTTTCGAATTTCTAGTTAGTAACTTAGAATTTTAATTTATTTTTAGTTAATAGCTTCAAAATTTTATTTAATTTAGTTAAACACTTTAGAATTTAAGTTTAGTGTACTTAGTAACCTTAAAATTTCAAGTTAGTTTAGATTAAAAAAAAAAATTTTTTTATTACACTTTTCTTTTATTTGTGATTCTTCTTTATCCATTCATTTAGTTTCTTACAATTTATCTTGTTATCTACCTTGTTCGTTTCTCGTGATGTTAATTATTTATGCTTTCTTATTCGAATATTAGATCTACATCTTTATGATAAACTCCAAGGAAAAGATTTAAATTTGTTGACTTCATGTCATCAAATATATCTTACACGATCGTGCGAATTCCTTCATTCATTTTGTTTTTACTATTTTTCTAAACTTAAGATAATTTTCCTAAAAAAAACTCAATTTTCAAACTCACGCCTTTTATGCCAAAACTTCGACACTAGGTCGTCGTATCTTCAAAATATTTTCCAAACAAATCATTTTTACCAAACAAACCATTTTTACCAAACAAACCATTTTAACCAAACAAACAATTTTAACCAAAAAAACAGATATTTCAAAAGGTTATTATAGAATACTATAGATACATTGGGTGCTAATACCTTCCCATTATATAACCAACCCCCGAACTCTAGACCTCTTTTCAAAAACGCCTTGTATTTTCATTACTTTTAAAAGTAATTTTACATTGCATACTTTAGGGTTTTATTTCGCTCTTTCCCCTTTTCCCTTGTAAATAATAAAGCGCGGTGGCGACTCTTGCTTTTGTGAGACGAATTAATTAATAATTCGATCTCCGATTTACCCCGCTACATTTTTTATCGCTACAGCATCCTCCATCCAAGTTTGGGAAACTCAAATCTCAGAGTTACAAACAAGGATTGCTGAGGTGAAAGAAAAACAGGCTGCCATTCAAGGCTTGAATGACCCTCAGGCTGACCTTTTGGCAAAAGAAAGTGTTGCTCATGTGGAAGCGGCTACTAATATGGACAAAGAAATAGCCAAAATTCAGGAGTCCCAAGCAGCTATCCAGTATAAACTTAATTTGTTGAAGATCAAATATGCAAGAATAAAGAACAATATTCCTTTCTAACTTTTAGCCGCTTAGCCTTGAAAATGCCGTTTAAATTGTAATATTCAGACAAATGCCAATTTGTTTGCCCTTATTCTAAAATTTTCTCTTTAGAATTCTCTGATATGTTGCAGTAGCCATTCTAATATTTCCACCTTGGTTTCGCTAATATTTATCTGTCACTACTGTTTTCTTATTCTAATTTCTTGCAGAAACGGTTTGTACTTCTTTAAGTATTTCCCATTTATCCTTAGGATTCTCTGATCTTCTGCTAGTTCCTCCACCTCATACGCATTATTCGAAAACACTTTAAGATTCGAAAAGGACCTTCCCAATGGGGACACCATTCTCCTAAAGCTTGTTTCCTTTTATCTATAGGTAAAATAACTTTCCAAACTAAATCATTAACAACGAAAGTTTTACCTTTCACCCTTTTGTTGTAGGCTCTAGCTACTTTTTCCTTTTGCCTTATTAACACTTCTAAGGCCCGCAATCTTTCTTTGTCTACATCTATCAATTCATTCAACATCATTTCCCAATAAAGGTTTGGCGCTATCTCCCCCTGTCTTTGAATGCGGACTGATTGAAGAAAGATTTCGACTGGTAATACTGCATCATGCCCAAAAGTAAGTTGGAACGGTGTAGTATTGGTTGCTACTTTAGGTGACGTTCGACAAGACCAAAGTGCTTGATCTAATGTTTTATTCCAACCTTTTGGCTTCTTTCCAACATGCTTCTTGATTAAATCTATTATAACTTTGTTGGCTGCTTCGACTTGACCGTTTGCTTCAGCATAATATGGTGTAGATGTTAGCAATTTGAATCCTGTTTCTTTTTTAAATTCTTGCATCTTTTGACCAGTAAATACTGACCCCTGATCCGTAGTTATGCTTTCTGGGATTCCAAACCTATATAGCATATGCTTTTGGATAAATTCAATGACTGTTTCTTGGTCTACATTCGCCAAAGGAACAACTTCTACCCATTTGGTGAAATAATCTATTCCTACTAATATATACCTTTGTCCCTTGGCCGAAGTGGGTCAAATCTCTCATATTAAATCCAGTGCCCAACCTCTGAATGGCCATGGCTTAATGATTTAATGTAATTTGCTTGCATGGGCATGTTGAATGCTTGCATGCAGCTGACATTCTTGACAACCCTTGGCGAAGTCTATACAGTCTTTTAACATAGTTGTCCAATACATCCCATATCGAAACAACAACCATTTCATCTTATGTCCAGCTTGATGGGCCCCACAGGTTCCACTGTGAACGCTTGATAATGCCATATATGCTTCATTTTCCCCCCAAGCATTTTAACAAAACTCCTTCAGGGGATTTTTTGAATAATTCGTTTCCCATCAAGTTGGAACGGTGTAGTATTGGTTGCTTCTTTAGGTGACGTTCGACAAGCCCAGAGTGCTTGATCTAACGTTTTATGCCAACCTTTTGGCTTCTTTCCAACATGCTTCTTGATTAAACCTATTATAACTTTGTTGGCTGCTTTGACTTGACCGTTTGCTTGAGCATAATATGGTGTAGATGTTAGCAATTTGAATCCTGTTTCTTTTGCAAATTCTTGCATCTTTCAACCAGTAAATACTGACCCCAGATCCGTAGTTATGCTTTCTGGGATTCCAAACCTATATAGTATATGCTTTTAGATAAATTCAATGACTGTTTCTTGGTCTACATTCGCCAAAGGAACAACTTCTACCCATTTGGTGAAATAATTTATTCCTACTAATATATACCTTTGTCCCTTGGACGAAGTGGGTCGAATCTCTCCTATTAAATCTAGTGCCCAACCTCTGAATGGCCATGGCTTAATGATTGAATGTAATTCGCTTGCAGGGGCATGTTGAATGCTTGCATGCAGCTGACATTCTTGACAACCCTTGGCGAAGTCTATACAGTCTTTTAACATAGTTGGCCAATACATCCCATATCGAAACAACAACCATTTCATCTTATGTCTAGCTTGATGGGCCCTGTGATCGGTGGAAATAGAACTGACTGTTTTTTAAGCTGGTTTCGCGAAATGTCGCGGAAGCAAGAGTCGCCACCGTCTTTTATGTTCTCCAACATGGAAAGGACAAAAGCACAGCAAAATTCCTTATGAGAATGTTTCTCGGTTCGGGAGGTAGATTTATAGAAAGGGAAGGTGTTAGCACCCTTTCTATCCTTGGTTATCCACGGGCTCTTAGGTACTTTCTCTTATGTTTTCAAAAGATGTTTGCTTTTCAAGTGTGTGTGGGTTTTGGAAAAGTTCGTTTGGAAAACTTCTAAGTAACTCTTGTATCAGTCCTCAAGAGTGTATGAAGTATTGTTTGAAAACTTTTTGAAAGTGTAAGGTGTGAAAAGTATTTTTGTCTGTTTTGAAAAGAGCAAGTACCCATGAGTCATCTACCTACCCTAAGGAATTAAGCTGTGTAAGAGTCCTTTAGATAGTGTTATCCCACCATTGAGAGGTAGGTAGCACCATCGTTGGAGGTGTTCGGGTCAATTCGATTATAGGGACAGTGTGGTCACCAAAGCAATGGTAGGACACCTTAGTAGTAACCCTAATGTCCTAGATCCTTTTATCCGAGGCAACCGTTTCGAGGAAACTGGATGTTTAGACAAAGGGCGACCTCTAAGACGTCCTATACTTGATGACCACGTTTCGAGGCAACGAGTGAAGCGTACCCTAGGAGTGGCATGTGCTTTGTGTGTTGTTTTTCAGTTAATATTTGTCTTGTACATGTTATTTTGTGAGCTACGGATTGGTTTTATTTACATACATTCTTTCATGCATTTAACAGTTAGGGGTGCGGAAAGTAAATTGCAGAAGTATAAAATTCTACGCTATTACAAGGCGCGGGTCTATACATCGCCAAAAATACAAAGACCCGTTTTGGTAAATAAGTACGAGAAATTAAATAAAGCGGTAAACCTAATTACTATTACATTCTTGGAAGCAATTACATAATAATCAAAATAAAATGCGCGCGAATAAAAATTAATCGGGAATGCCTTAAGGGTTTTGACCCTTTTAAGAAAAGAAATGAATTTTTTTTGTCTTTTTGAATTAAATGTAATTAATTAAATAAAGCCTAATTACTAATTAATTAATTTATTAAAAAAATGTTTTTTTATTTTTATGTTTTTTTAATGAAAATAAGATAAAAGAATTAAAATTAAAAGTTAACCTAATTCTAAATTATTTTTATTTATTGTAGAGAAAAAGAAATTAAAGTTGACCTAATTAAACTATTTTATTTGTTAATATTTATTTACAAGAATAAAATGAAATTAATAATAATGATAATGTTAGTTCTTTTTTGATTTTTTATGAAAATATTAATTAAGTTAATAATACTAATAATTAATAATAAAAAAAGGTTATAAAAGAAAAGAAAAATAAAGAGATAAAGAGAAATAATAAAACCAAAGGGAGGTATGGGCCAGAAATGGGGTGTTCTGAATTGAATTGTGAGGCCCATTTTGCACAAAGCCTGTTGACTCTGGGAATTGAGTGGAGCGTTGTTGACCAAGAGTATGGTGTTCTTGCTTGCTGGGCCTTTGGATCTGTTTCTGATGGACACTTGGCAGGCTGGGATGTGGGGTCTATGGTGCGTTGCTTCACGTTGCATGCATAAGATCACATTTGGAAAAAATTTAATAAGCCTTTGGGGGACCTGGGGATTGAACCCAGGTCCCAACGTATACCAAGCGTGTTGCCAGCCACTGCACCATTTTGTTTTAGTCATTAGTAAAACAAACAAAAATTAATATATATATATATATATATATATATATATATATATATATATATATATATATATATATATATATATATATATATATATATATATATAGTCATTTCCAACGCTGCAAAATCAAAAACGCGCGCATCTCATTTGAATCAGCCAATCACATGTTGCCACGCCCTTCGTCTTCAACCTTTTCCTGTAAAATAAAGAACAAGTAGCGTGGGTTTTAAACCCCCACAAAATGCCAACGCCAAAAATAGCGATTAGGCACACAGGTCAAATAAAAAAGGCACGAGGTATGTTTTGGATTCGTCTCATCACGCCGATTTCAGCCATGTATGTTTGGAGTCCTGATTTTACAGTATAGCAAAAGCCCCAAATCACAAGCTTTGAAAACCTAGAACTCAACAATGGTATTTTGCGTTTTAGAGCATCATAATCAAATTAAATTATGTGGAAAGCTTCGTATGGATCCTGTGAGCACAATGCAATCAATAAAATATGTTAAAAACGCATGAATGGATGATTGTGATTTTGAAAAAGAAGGTAAACCGTATGACTTGTATAGCGCGATTCTTTGAGGTTTTTGGCTCGTTCTTGGCTGCAAATGATTCCTGGGGTGTAAGGAATGTGTTTGGATCAAAAGGAATGCCTGAATTACACTGGAAGATTGATTTCAGTTTGTAACTTTTCTTTGGAATTTTGGAAATTGGATGTGCTGCCTCAGAGGTTTCTAGGTCGTGATTCATGTATGAGAGGCTTGCATCTATGTCTCTGAATGTAATCAAATGCCTTTAGGAGCCTTAAAACCAATGCAATGATGTTTGAGATTTTTCCATAATCACCATTGAAGCACTTGCCATTTTTGTTCAATTTTTGAATTGCATGCTTAAAATGGACTGTACACGAAATTGGCATGTGAATTATGATGTATCAAGGTCATTCAAAACACAAGATATCCCTTAATTAATTTTTTTTTATTTTTTACTTGAATTTTAAAGATTTAAAATGAATTAAATCCAATAAAATTAAATAAAAATAGAAAAATTAATTTTTAATCTTGAAATAAATCATGGGACACGTGGGTGGCATGAAAAGGATGAATCAAGTGGAAAAAGTGGGCCCATTTTGTCAAAAATTGAAGTTTCAAGGATAGTTGACTTTTGCCATTTCACAAAAATTTCCCAACTTCTCCAATACATATCTTGCTCAATTTTGATCATATGAACATGTTCTTGGACATTTTGGAAAGGTACTGAAGTCATCTAACCAATGCCTTTGGTCCCATGTCATTTTGATTTACCAATCTCAAGTTATGGTCTTTGATTTAAAGGTCCTTTTTGTTGACTTTTGAAAATGACCTATAATGTTGAAATTGATAACTTTTTGTGAGAGCATTTCATGGACTTGGAATTTGAAGATGAATTGTAGGAAATGTTCTCCCCTTAAAAATGAGCATTGGATGGGATTTTTCTGATGAACCATGAAAAAGTTATGCTTTGGTCAAGTTACGGTTGACTTTTCAGCTGTCCAAAAATAGAAACTTTTGCATCTTGATGATTTTTGAGCCATTCTTGTGAAATCATGGTCAAGATTTGACTAAATGATGATTGTGGATTCAAAATAGGATGTTTACCAAATATTTTGACTTTTGACTGCCAAATGACCATTTTGCCCCTACAGTTGATTGTGAAGCAATTAGGGTTTTTGACTTTGCAACTTGACCTTGTGAGTCTTGAAACTTGACATGTAGGTGCTTGACAATGTATATGAGCATATGGGACTTGATTGAGCCCTTGAAAACCTCAACTTCCTTGCAAGAACCAAAACCCTAGTTTGACTGGCTTAGGAGGGTGCTTGACTGTGTAGCCCTTGAGTAGACTTGAGCAAATTGAGATGATGCTTGTCAAAACTTTGAAGAATAAGGGAGGGAAAATTTTGGGGTACAACAATTGCCCCTGTTCAATCTTCTTAGACCTGAGGATGTAGATTGGCTTGTGTGCCTTTCGTGATCCGAGGGTGGAAGATGATTGAACATTAGAGTGCCCAGAAATTTGCACTCACATAGTAGAGTATCAGCAGTGTGATGGCGGGAATGGGCTTACAGATGCCATTTGGAGAGATGGTGGATAGGAGGATGGGCTTATAGATGCCATCTAGGTGTCGATCGCGTAAGAGATTCCTTAGCGAGAACTCGCGTACCTGAGAAAGAAAGATAATTACCTGGCCTGTTACAGGGGTTGATCTTCAAACTCTTCATGCAGACATGCCCTGGCTGGATACAGGTATCGAATCTACAATTGGTTGCTCATAGATGTGCCCTGGCTAGATACAGTAATCGAATCTGGAATTAGTCATCAACAGATATGCCCTGGCTGGATACAAGAATCGAATCTTCAAACTCTTCAGACGTGCCCTGGCTGGATACAGGAATCGAATCTTGAATTAGTCGTCAACAGATATGCCCTGGCTAGATACAGGAATTGAATCTTCAAACTCTTCAGACGTGCCCTGGCTGGATACAGGAATCGAATCTGGAATTAGTCGTCAACAAATATGCCCTGGCTGGATACAGGAATGGAATCTTCAAACTCTTCAGACGTGCCCTGTTGGATACAGGAATCGAATCTTCAAACTCTTCAGACGTGCCCTGGCTGGATACAGGAATCGAATATGGAATTAGTCGTCAACAGATATGCCCTGGCTGGATACAGGAATCGAATCTTCAAACTCTTCAGACGTGCCCTGGCTGGATACAGGAATCAAATCTGGAATTAGTCGTCAACAGATATGCCATGGCTGGATACATGAATTGAATCTTCAAACTCTTCAGACGTGCCCTGGCTGGATACAGGAATTGAATCTGGAATTAGTCGTCAACAGATATGCCCTGGATGGATACAGGAATCGAATCTTCAAATTCTTCAGACGTGCCCTGGCTGGATACAGGAATCGAATCTGGAAATAGTCGTCAACAGATATGCCCTGGCTGGATACAGGAATCGAATCTTCAAACTCTTTAGACGTGCCCTGGCTGGATACAAGAATCGAATATGGAATTAGTCGTCAACAGATATGCCCTGGCTGGATACAGGAATCGAATCTTCAAACTCTTCAGACGTGCCCTGGCTAGATACAGGAATCGAATCTGGAATTAGTCGTCAACAGATATGCCCTGGATGGATACAGGAATCGAATCTTCAAACTCTTCAGACGTGCCCTGACTGGATACATGAATCGAATCTGGAAATAGTCGTCAACAGATATGCTCTGGCTGGATACAGGAATCGAATCTTCAAACTCTTCAGACGTGCCCTGCCTGGATACAGGAATCGAATCTGGAATTAGGATGGTTGATAGTAATTATCTTTGGATTGACCTTTTTCCTGGAAAGGTAAAACATCAGTTGTATGCGATGTCATGATGTATGAAAAGCATGATGTCATGATGTTCTCAGGGAGAAATGAGATTGTGTGTTTATGATGCGTATATGCATGCGTTATGTATGTAAGCAGGATGTATGAAATGTGATATGTTTATGAATGTATTTTCGTCTAAGAAAATAAATCCTTGACGAATGCCGGGAAGTTGAATCCTGGGCTGATGTTTGAAGAGTAGAGTTCTTCGTTTCCGCTGGGGATGATGGTTGCAAGAATAAACCGGTAGGAGAAGATGACTCCGTTGGGGAATAAACTTGTTGGAGAGATTACTCTGCGGGAAATACTCTGTGGGAAGAGATACTTCGCTGAGGTTTTGATGAGAACTCCGCTGGGGATACCGTTGATGAGCTTTGTCGGGGAATTGATGAACTCCGCTGGGGAATAGGAAGAGCTTCGCCGAGGATGATCTTTCCGTGATAATTAGCTGAGGATAACCCAGTTATAAGCTCTGGTGGAGCATAACCTTTGAATAAAACCGGGGAGAGACGTTTCTACTCTGCATGGGATAAGCTTCCAGAATCTACTGGGGATAAGCTTTTTACTGGGGAGATTGATTCAACTCTCCTGGGGAGACTTTTTGAGACTGTACTGGGGAATGGTTCCATTGGGGTGTCTGGTATTCCCCCGGGGAACAATCTTATATTAATACTGCTGGGGATGCTTTCTTAAGAACATCTGTATACTCCGCTGGGGAATATTGAGATCTTCTGGGGATACCCAACTTCCTTAAGACTGATTGTAGGCTAACTCTGCTTGGGGAGAGTGTCGCTGACTTGTTGGAGATATTACGCCTTTTTAGGGCTGATGGGAGACCAACTCTGCTTGGGAGAGTATTGCTGATTGGTCTTACTCTGCGGGGAGTGAAGGTATCTTGGTTACGTTCTTCAGCCGAACTTACCTTGGTACCTTGGTGGACAGAGCAACTAGATTGCTTAGACAACTCATTATTGCCCCTGTTTCTGATGTCACCTGTAATTAATCCTTTGTTTCGTATTCGAATATTTATGAGTTAGAAATTAATGTCAAATGCATATATCAAAAATTGAACATTGGACGTTCTTCGCAAGACAAAACAGAAAAAGGAAAATAATTTGGCAATTTGTCTGGAAAAGTGAATTTGTATTGATTTTTGAATTGGCCTGTAAATAGGCGTTTATGTACAAGAGGCTGACGTCCTGGTAAGAGAACGTCGCCGAACAACATAGAGTTTATACAATTTTATGAAAAGGAAAACAAAACAACTATGTGAGAAATCCCACTGGGTTCCAACTCTGCTATCGCCTTTATGTCTTCAAGCGTCTCATCACTTTGCTGCTCAGTTGAAGATGAAGCTGATTGATCGATGTCGTCTGAACCTGATAGTTGATACCGAATTCTGGATGCAAGGTGATCCAATGAGACATAGTATTACGCTTTAATCCCTAACTTTTGCCTGGACCGCCCTTTCGGGTTTTTAGTCCACCGGGATACCCATTTTTGCCCAAGCCGCCTTTTCAGGTTTTCGACTTGCCGGGTGTACAAATTTTTTCATTTCATCCCTTATTTTTGCCCGAACCCTTTTGGTTCGCCGGGAAGCCCTTATTTTTTCCTAGGTGTGTCAACCTAGCGGGTCTTTTATCATGCGTAGTATCTTTTTACTATGTCTGCATTGGCAGGGTGAGGAAGGTCGTCACCGTCCTTGGTAGTTAGAATCATGGCTCCTCCTGAGAAGACATGCTTAACCACAAATGTCCCTTTGTACGTAGGGGTCCATTTGCCCCTGGGATCACTTTGAGGAAGAATGATGTGCTTGATTACCAGGTCTCCGACTTGATACTCTTGGCGTCTGACTTTCTTGTTAAATGCCCTGATCATCCGTTTTTGGTACGTTTGACCATGACAAATAGCGGTGAGTCTCTTTTCATCGATTAGGTTTAATTGATCAAGTCGAGTCTGGATCCAGTCATCTTCGCTCAAACCTGCATCCTTCATTATCCGGAGAAAGGGTATCTGGACTTCAATAGGCAAGACTGCCTCCATGCCATAGACCAAGGAAAAGGGTGTTGCCCCTGTTGACGTTCATGCTGAGGTACGGTAGCCATGAAGAGCAAACGGTAACATCTCGTGCCAATCTTTGTAGGTCACTATCATCTTCTGCACAATCTTCTTGATATTCTTATTTGCTGCTTCTACAGCCCCATTCATCTTCGGTCGGTAGGGAGAAGAGTTGTGGTGCTGTATCTTGAATTGCTCGCAGAGCTCAGTGATCATCTTGTTGTTAAGATTGGTACCATTGTCCGTAATGATCCTTTCCGGGATGCCGTATCGATATATCAGGTTATGCCGAATGAACCGTGCCACGACGTTCTTGGTTACGCTAGCATAGGAAGCTGCTTCAATCCACTTCGTGAAGTAATCAATTGCTACTAGGATGAAGCGATGCCCGTTGAATGTCGTAGGTCTGATCTCGCCGATCACATCAATGCCCCACATTGCAAAAGGCCAAGGTGCTGTCAAGATGTTCAGAGGAACTGGAGGAACGTGCACCTTATCTGCATAAATCTGGCATTTGTGACATGTCCGAGAATGTTGGTAACAGTCGGCTTCCATTGTGGACCAGAAATATCCTGCCTGAAGGATTTTCTTTGTAATGGTATGTCCACTGGAATGTGTTCCGAAAGTACCCTCATGTAGTTCTGCCATGATCTTTTCTGCTTCGGTCTTATCCACACAACTCAGTAAGGTTGAATCATGGTTTCGTTTGTATAGAATGCCGTTGCTGAGGAAGAACTTTGCAGCGAACCTTCTCAGAAACTTTTTGTCATTGATGGATGCACCTTCAGGGTATTCCTGAGCTTCCAAGTACCTCTTCACTTCATGATACCAAGGTTTCTCAGTTACCTCTTCAGCCTCAATATCACAGCAATGTGCAGGTTCATCCAACTTCCAGATAATGATCCGGGGAGCCTCGTTGTCCCATTTGACTTTGAACATAGAAGACATCATAGCCAACGCGTCCGCCAACTGATTCTCCTCTCTTGGGAAGTGTTCAAAAGTTATCTCCGTGAAATGAGGGATCAATGTCAACACTAACTCCTTGTAAGGAATAAGATTTGGGTGTTTCATATCCCACTCGCCTTTGATATGGTTGATCACGAGAGCGGAATCTCCGAAGACACTCAGAAACTTGATCCTTAAGTCAATTGCAGCTTGAAGACCCATGATACATGCCTCATACTCCGCCATGTTGTTGGTGCAGTTGAAACATAGTCGGGCAGTGAGTGGAGTATGAGTGCCTTTTGGGGATATGATCACAGCGCCAATACCGTTATCCAAAGCGTTTGAGGCTCCGTCAAAGTGCATAGACCATCGGGATCCTTCCTCAGGTCCTTCATTCGGTCCAGGTACTTCACAATCAGTCACTACCATGATATCCTCGTCTGGAAACTCAAAGTTCATAGATTGGTAGTCGTCCACTGCCTGGTGTGCCAAATGGTCTGCCAATACACTTCCCTTGATTGCTTTCTGAGTCGTGTACTGGATGTCGTATTCCGTCAAGATCATCTTCCATCTTTCTATTCTTCTGGACAAGGCGGGCTTTTCGAATATGTACTTTATTGGATCCATTTTTGAAATCAACAGAGTAGTGTGAGTCAACATATACTGCCTCAGCCAGCGAGCAGCCCATACCAAAGCGCAGCAAGTTTTCTCGAGCAGTGAGTATCGAGTCTCACAGTCGGTAAACTTTTTTCTAAGGTAATAAATGGCGTGCTCTTTTCGGCCAGACTCGTCATGCTGTCCCAGCACACACCCCATTGAGTTGTCCAGTAGTGTCAAGTATAAAATTAGAGGTCTCCCTTCAACCGGCGGCATAAGAATGGGTGGTTCTTCGAGATACTCTTTGATTCTTTCGAAAGCGGCCTGACATTCATCGTTCCAACGTACTACTTGATCTTTCTTCAGCAGCTTGAAGATTGGTTCACAGGTAGCAGTTAGATGCGAGATGAATCGGGCAATGTAGTTCAAACGTCCTAGGAAGCCTCTGACTTCTTTCTCTGTCTTGGGAGTTGGCATCTCTTGTATGGCTTTCACCTTGGCAGGTTCCACTTGAATACCTTTGTCGCTTACGACGAAGCCTAGCAATTTTCCAGACCTCACCCCAAAGGTGCACTTGTTTGGGTTCAACCTCAGCTTGTACAACTTCAGACGGTCAAACAGCTTCTGTAAATGGTCAAGGTGTTCCTCCTCAGTTTGGGACCTTGCAATCATATCGTCGACATATACTTCGATCTCATGATGGATCATGTCATGAAACAAAGCAACCATGGCACGCTGGTAGGTTGCCCTAGCATTTTTCAACCCAAAAGGCATGACCTTGTAGCAAAAGGTGCCCCACTGAGTAACAAAAGTGGTCTTTTCCATGTCTTCAGGAGCCATCTTGATCTGATTATAACCTGAGAACCCATCCATGAAGGAGAATACCTTATGTTGAGCAGTGTTGTCAACCAGAACGTCGATGTGAGGCAGAGGGAAATCATCCTTAGGGCTTTCCCTGTTCAAATCCCTGTAATCAACACACATTCTGACCTTACCATCTTTCTTCGGCACTGGAACCACGTTGGCAACCCACTGAGGGTAAGAAGTCACTGCAAGAAAACCGGCATCAAATTGTTTCATAACCTCAGCTTTGATTTTCTCGGACATCTCTGGACGCATACGGTGGACCTTCTGTTTTACCGGAGGGCCGTCTTCCTTGGTAGGCAGGTGATAAACCACAATGTCGGTGTCCAACCCAGGCATATCTTCGTAGGACCAGGCAAATATTTCCACGTAGTCATGCAGCATCTGAATCAACCGTTGTTTCACACTGAGCTCTAGATTGGCACTAATCTTGACTTCCTTTTTGTCTGTCTCAGTACCCAGATTTATCGTTTCCACTGGCTCTTCATGCGGCAGAATGGCCCTCTCTTCCTGGAGTAATAGTCTTGCAAGCTCACCGGGCACTTCGCAATCATCTTCACCTTCATCTTCGGCTAAGTTGATCGGATTTTCGAAGTCATAACTGGCAGTAGCAGAGTCGTTACCAGTGAGATCCAGAGTGGATTGGAACCTGTATGAGTGAGTGTGTGTAAATATAGTTGTTTTGCAATATATAAAGAAAGAAAGGGAGCGCAAGATTTGAAATGTGAAAAACGTCCAATGCTTTTATTCATGATATATGGAAGTGACAAATAACAAGCCCTCACAAATGAAACCACGGTGCCCCGGGTAAGACACCGGGCCATAGAGTTCAAAATTATTGTTCGTTACAACTTTAAAACAAAAGAGTTCATTACTGAGTGACAAAAGTAATAGGTGTAAAGTCTTTTGCAGTCCAGTTGCTAGGTCCACCGTTGGTTGTCGGGTAGATCCAGCTGTCAAATTTGGATTCCTCTACTTCGTCCTCAATATCATTTACTCCCGGGTTGGTGATGAACAAAGGAGGTCTTCCAATCCTTGCCTTGCGCACAGTCTTCTGAGCTTCTGCAGTGAAACCCAAGCCAAATTTGTCAGTTTTTGGAGTGAAATCAGGAAGCATGCCCCAGTTTGCGCACTCACCCTTCTCAATCACAGCCCGGGCGTCCTTTAAGGAGGCCATCTTCAAAGGAGAACCCTCTTCAGTCACTGTTTCTGCTGCTGCCAATGTCTGAGGCACCTCTTCAAAGTGTTGAAAGGGGGTCTCAATGAACTCCCCATCCATTTCCACGTATCGGAACGAGTTGAGGTGGCTGACCATGTACTCCTCTTCCCCTTGCACTGTTATGATCTTCCCCCTGACCGGGTACTTAAGCTTTTGATGTAAAGTGGAGGTCACAGCTCCAGCCTTGCTGATCCAGGGACGACCCAGGAAACAAGAGTAGGACGGTCGGATATCCATCACATAGAATTTTGAATCAAAGACTTGTGAACCAACCCTGATTGGGATGTCAACCTCACCATGTACCATCCTTTTGGACCTGTCAAAGGCCCGGACAACAATGTTACTTGGTTTGAGCTCTAAACCCTCACAGTCCAGCCTGTCTAGAGCTTTCTTGGGTAGTACGTTTAGTGAAGAACCAGTGTCAACCAGCACGTGAGCAAGAGTAATGCCCCTGCATTCAATAGAGACATGCAGGGCATCATTATGGTTCTTCCCCTTGGCCGTCAGATCAGCGTCAGAGAAACCCAGACCATTATCAGCAGTTAAGTTGGCCACACAGTCGATGAATTGATCAGCAGACGTTTCTTGGGGCACGTGGGCCGTCTTCAGAAAAGCAATCAGGGCCTTGGCATGGGCCTCTGAACACAATAATAGTGATAACATAGAGATTTTAGAGGGGGTGTGCCCCAGCTGTTCAACGACGTTGAAATCACTCTTCTTGATCTTTTTGAGGATCTCTTCCATCTCTTGCTTGGAAGCCTCAACAGTGGTCTTTGGTGCCTCCGTCCGGGCAGGCACATCAGTAGCAATCCCCTTGCCCCGAGCGTCAGATGACTCGGCAGCAGGGGTAGAAACTTGATCAGGGGGGAAACAGGCACACTGGCAGGTGTGATGACAAGAGGTCTCTGAATTGCTGGAGGTGCAATGTCTGGTGAGAACAGTCTTCCACTACGAGTGACTTTAGCGGGCCCGGTGATGTTGGTGACACCGGTACTAGTATTGAACTCTTGTTTCACTCCCAGAACATAAACATATGCCCCATAGTGCCACGGGACAGCTTTATCAGACTTGTAGGGGATGGGCCCCATAACAATAATGGTTATAGGAGCAATCTTGTGAACAGGCATAATTTTGAAAGGCTTCTTTGAAGGAGCCTTGGAAGGGTTGTTGAAAATGGTGACAATTGAAACTTCTTCAACAGGGGCAGCAGGAACGGCAATCTTCTTGAACAAGATCTCTTTACTATCCATCAGGTTTTGGACGCTTGACTTCAGCAAAGGACAACCGGCAGGTGAATTAGCACATAAATGGCAACCTTTACTACATCCCAGAAATAAACCGGCTAGCAACAGGTTCCTCTTGACGATCAGCAGCGGAGTAGCAACATCATCCATAGAAGCTACATACAGATCCTCCTCAACAGCATTCACTCCATGCTGGGGCATGGGAGCGGTCACAACATTTGGCCTTTCGGGGGCTTCAAATTGTATTTCCTTAGCATCAATAAGGTTCTGAACCTTATTCCTTAGGGCCCAACAATCATCAGTAGAGTGTCCCGGGCTATCAGAGTGATAAGCGCAATGGGCGTTGGGGTTGTACTTCGGAGATGCTGTGTTTACCACCTTCGGAGCTTCCTTGACAGTTACCAGGCTGGTTGACAGCAGTTGCGGCAGGATCTGAGAGAGAGTCATGCTGAGCCGAGTATACTGTCTTTTGGGCCTCTCAACTCTTGTCTGGTTATATTGCTGAGGAGGAGCAGCAGGCTTAGAAATTACCACCGTGTTGACAGCTTGGCGGCGTTCTGGTTTGTTCTGTCTTCTGGGACCATAAACAGCACTAACCTCCTTCTTGAAGGGCTTCTTTTCAGTATTTGAGGAGGCACCCTTCTGTATCTTCCCCGATTTGATACCTGCTTCGATCCTTTCACCAGTCAGGATCAGGTCTGTAAACCCAGCAGAGGAATTACCAATGAGATGGTTGAAGAATGGACCAGATAGGGTCCCCAAGAACATGTCCACTAGTTCACGATCAGTCAGCGGTGGCTGCACCCTGCCAGCCAGATCTCTCCACTTTTGTGCGTACTCCTTAAAACCTTCACCCGTTCCCAGTGACATACCCTGGAGTTGGGTACGCGTGGGAGCGAGGTCGGAATTATATTGATACTGCTTATAAAAAGCAGTAGCCAAATCCTCCCAGTTACGAATGTTGGTTCCATCCAGCTGATAGAACCATTCGAGATGAGTCCCTGAAAGACTCTCCTGGAAGAAATGGATCCATAAGTTCTTGTCTGCAGTGTAAGGCTGGATCTTCCTTACATAAGAGCGGAGGTGCAGTTTAGGACAAGAAGCCCCGTCGTACTTCACAAAGGCAGGTTCCTTGAACTTGTGTGGGATCACCACCCCAGAAGATAACCCCAAGTCTTCGAAATCCAACCTAGGCACACGTTGAATCTCCATAGCATTTAACATGTCCTCCAGCTGTTTGTACCAGTCCTCAGCAGGAGGGTACTGTTCATCATTGAAATCTGTCTCGGTGTCAGAGACCACAGGACTAGGAACCTCTCTCCCTTGGTGACTGCCTTCCCCCACAGATGGAGTAGTCCTCTCAGCTTCATTTTGCAGTGTATTCCCGAGTCTGCGACCAGTGTTGAACAACACAGTCCTCTTCTTCTTCTTCTTCTTCAGGAGCAAAGCCTTCAACTCCTGTTGTCCTTGGGCCAAGTTCATGACCATCTCTTGAAACTGAGCGTTCTGGGCCTGGAGGGCCTTGATAGCTTGTTCGGTAGTTGGTTCAGGATTCATGATGATTGAGTGCTGAAATAAACAGCGAAGAAGATTAAGCAACCTGCGGAAAAAGGGTACCTGTGATGCATATGATGAATGAAATGCGTATGAATTATGTTTTCAAAGACAATCGGGAATCAACTTTGTAGACAAAAGGAACACACTTTATTAGATTTAAACTTTGGAATTTAAATTGTTCAACAAATTGCCCTTAGGCGTTACA
This sequence comes from Vicia faba, assembly GCA_948472305.1. NCBI lineage: Eukaryota > Viridiplantae > Streptophyta > Magnoliopsida > Fabales > Fabaceae > Vicia > Vicia faba. The sequence continues at coordinate 1,317,626,017 of OX451740.1, forward strand.
GGAATGAAAATACTGAAAAGGAAATAAAAGCTGTAAAGGAAACATCCAAAGCCCATCAGTGCTCCCATGGCCTCCTCTTCTCAGTACGGATGTAGTCATTTATGATCCGCTCGTTCTCCAATTGCTTGGTCAGCTTCTGGATCTTCTGTTCCTGTTCGTTGAACTTTTCCCGATAATAATCCCGCTCTTCTTGTAGTTGTGCCCAAGACCTCTTTAGGGTGTCAACATCAGTGGGTATCTGAGGAGGGAGTATGGTTGGAGGAACCCCGTCTCCATCAGGAATTTCAAGAATGATAGGCCTGAAAGCTTCATATGGCATACCTAACTTCTGAGCACGGATGCGGACCCATCTGTAATAGGGTTCCATTGGTAGAGAAGTCTTCGGTCCCAACTCATGTGGGTCAGCTTTGTGAATTCCGTCCCAAGCTTTGATGAATCTACGGCGCAGTTCGTCACTATCTACCTGAAACTCAAAACTGATGTGAGGCACCAACATCTCATGAGGCCCTGCTCTTCTGGCTCTTCCAAATTGACGGAGAGCTAAACATGGATTATAAGATATTCCGCCCTGAGTACCAATCAATGGAACATTAGGATATTCTCCGTAACGATCAATAACAGCCACCTCATCTAAACCTCTGAGAGTCCAAATGATGTCATTATCAGTGAGAGACATTAACCTATGAGCCCAACCTCTTCCTTCTTGGTTCTTCAGCACGAACTTGGGGAGGTGCGAAATAAACCACCTCACTAACAAAGGAGTACAACACCACAGGGTTCCTCATCTTCGGGCAGTACAAGCATAGAGTTGTTGCAGGATATCACCCAAGAGAGTGGGTACAGGGTTCCGAGACATGAAGATCCTTATGGCATTGATATTGACAAAGTTATCAGGATTTGGAAACAATACTAGACCATAGATTAAGAGAGCCAGAATGTCCTCGTACGCCTTGAAGTCTAAGTCATTCCATAAACTGTTAGCTTTACCAACCAGAAACTTAGCCAGGAAGCCCTTAACTCCGCTTCTAGTCACCCAGTTGTCCATTACCTCCTTGTTGGTCAAAGGAAGGGCTGCTGCAATCTCCTCAGGTCTAAGAGCCTTTTCCCAACCAGTGAAGGGAGTCTGATCCAAGATAGGGATACCAAGCAAATCAGAAAATTCTTCCAGGGTAGGGACCAGCTGGAAGTCTTGAAAGGTGAAGCAATTGTACAAGGGATCATAAAACTGGGTCAAGACACTCATCATTTGTTGGTCCCACTTTGAAGTGACTAAACCGAGAAGAGAACCATGCCTCTGGATGAAGGAAGCAGTGTTTGGAATTCTGTCAACCAACTCTTTAAGAAAATCAGGTGGGTGAACAAAGTTGAGCCGGATAGTGTTCCTTCGCACAGGCATCATGATATCCTACAAATCAGAGCAAAGGTGAAACCCTCTTGTCTTTGAAATAGGTCAGTCCTTATGCAGGATGCATGCAATGATATGTTGGTATGATGTTATGGTAAAGCACACCACCAGTATTCAAAAAGGCAAACATGATAAGGCACACAAGTCACACCAGACAGCCCTTAGAGTTTAGGCCAGTATGAAGTTCAGGTACTACCCTCTTTCAATTTCGTTGGTTAAGACCTGTCCTATCAAAAGTAACTGGGTTCTAGAGGATCCCAATATCACTGACTACCCTCAATCGGTGGAAATAGAACTGACTGTTTTTTAAGCTGGTTTCGCGAAATGTCGCGGAAGCAAGAGTCGCCACCGTCTTTTATGTTCTCCAACATGGAAAGGACAAAAGCACAGCAAAATTCCTTATGAGAATGTTTCTCGGTTCGGGAGGTAGATTTATAGAAAGGGAAGGTGTTAGCACCCTTTCTATCCTTGGTTATCCACGGGCTCTTAGGTACTTTCTCTTATGTTTTCAAAAGATGTTTGCTTTTCAAGTGTGTGTGGGTTTTGGAAAAGTTCGTTTGGAAAACTTCTAAGTAACTCTTGTATCAGTCCTCAAGAGTGTATGAAGTATTGTTTGAAAACTTTTTGAAAGTGTAAGGTGTGAAAAGTATTTTTGTCTGTTTTGAAAAGAGCAAGTACCCATGAGTCATCTACCTACCCTAAGGAATTAAGCTGTGTAAGAGTCCTTTAGATAGTGTTATCCCACCATTGAGAGGTAGGTAGCACCATCGTTGGAGGTGTTCGAGTCAATTCGATTATAGGGACAGTGTGGTCACCAAAGCAATGGTAGGACACCTTAGTAGTAACCCTAATGTCCTAGATCCTTTTATCCGAGGCAACCGTTTCGAGGAAACTGGATGTTTAGACAAAGGGCGACCTCTAAGACGTCCTATACTTGATGACCACGTTTCGAGGCAACGAGTGAAGCGTACCCTAGGAGTGGCATGTGCTTTGTGTGTTGTTTTTCAGTTAATATTTGTCTTGTACATGTTATTTTGTGAGCTACGGATTGGTTTTATTTACATACATTCTTTCATGCATTTAACAGTTAGGGGTGCGGAAAGTAAATTGCAGAAGTATAAAATTCTACGCTATTACAAGGCGCGGGTCTATACATCGCCAAAAATACAAAGACCCGTTTTGGTAAATAAGTACGAGAAATTAAATAAAGCGGTAAACCTAATTACTATTACATTCTTGGAAGCAATTACATAATAATCAAAATAAAATGCGCGCGAATAAAAATTAATCGGGAATGCCTTAAGGGTTTTGACCCTTTTAAGAAAAGAAATGAATTTTTTTGTCTTTTTTGAATTAAATGTAATTAATTAAATAAAGCCTAATTACTAATTAATTAATTTATTAAAAAAATGTTTTTTTTTTATTTTTATGTTTTTTTAATGAAAATAAGATAAAAGAATTAAAATTAAAAGTTAACCTAATTCTAAATTATTTTTATTTATTGTAGAGAAAAAGAAATTAAAGTTGACCTAATTAAACTATTTTATTTGTTAATATTTATTTACAAGAATAAAATGAAATTAATAATAATGATAATGTTAGTTCTTTTTTGATTTTTTATGAAAATATTAATTAAATTAATAATACTAATAATTAATAATAATAAAAAAAGGTTATAAAAGAAAAGAAAAATAAAGAGATAAAGAGAAATAATAAAACCAAAGGGAGGTATGGGCCAGAAATGGGGTATTCTGAATTGAATTGTGAGGCCCATTTTGCACAAAGCCTGTTGACTCTGGGAATTGAGTGGAGCGTTGTTGACCAAGAGTATGGTGTTCTTGCTTGCTGGGCCTTTGGATCTGTTTCTGATGGACACTTGGCAGGCTGGGATGTGGGGTCTATGGTGCGTTGCTTCATGTTGCCTGCATAAGATAACATTCGGAAAAAATTTAATAAGCCTTTGGGGGACCTGGGGATCGAACCCAGGTCCCAACGTATACCAAGCGTGTTGCCAGCCACTGCACCATTTTGTTTTAGTCATTAGTAAAACAAACAAAAATTAATATATATATATATATATATATATATATATATATATATATATATATATATATATATATATATATATATATATATATATATATATATATATATATATATATATATATATATATATATATATATATATATAATAGTCATTTCCAACGCTGCAAAATCAAAAACGCGCGCATCTCATTTGAATCAGCCAATCACATGTTGCCACGCCCTTCGTCTTCAACCTTTTCCTGTAAAATAAAGAACAAGTAGCGGGGGTTTTAAACCCCCACAAAATGCCAACGCCAAAAATAGCGATTAGGCACACAGGTCAAATAAAAAAGGCGCGAGGTATGTTTTGGATTCGTCTCATCACGCCGGTTTCAGCCATGTATGTTTGGAGTCCTGATTTTACAGTATAACAAAAGCCCCAAATCACAAGCTTTGAAAACCTAGAACTCAACAATGGTATTTTGCATTTTAGAGCATCATAATCAAATTAAATTATGTGGAAAGCTTCGTATGGATCCTGTGAGCACAATGCAATCAATAAAAAATGTTAAAAATGCATGAATGGATGATTGTGATTTTGAAAAAGAAGGTAAACCGTATGACTTGTATGGCGCGATTCTTTGAGGTTTTTGGCTCGTTCTTGGCTGCAAATGATTCGTGGGGGTGTAAGGAATGTGTTTGGATCAAAAGGAATGCGTGAATTACACTAGAAGATTGATTTCAGTTTGTAACTTTTCTTTGGAATTTTGGAAATTGGATGTGCTGCCTCAGAGGTTTCTAGGTCGTGATTCATGTATGAGAGGCTTGCATATATGTCTCTGAATGTAATCAAATGCCTTTAGGAGCCTTAAAACCAATGCAATGATGTTTGAGATTTTTCCATAATCACCATTGAAGCACTTGCCATTTTTGTTCAATTTTTGAATTTCATGCTTGAAATGGACTGTACACGAAATTGGCATGTGAATTATGATGTATCAAGGCCATTCAAAACACAAGATATCCCTTAATTAATTTTTTTTTTTATTTTTTACTTGAATTTTAAAGATTTAAAATGAATTAAATCCAATAAAATTAAATAAAAATAGAAAAATTAATTTTTAATCTTGAAATAAATCATGGGACACGTGGGTGGCATGACAAGGATGAATCAAGTGGAAAAAGTGGGCCCCTTTTGTCAAAAATTGAAGTTTCAAGGATAGTTGACTTTTGCCATTTCACAAAAATTTCCCAACTTCTCCAATGCATATCTTGCTCAATTTTGATCATATGAACATGTTCTTGGACATTTTGGAAAGGTCTTGAAGTCCTCTAACCAATGCCTTTGGTCCCATGTCATTTTGATTTACCAATCTCAAGTTATGGTCTTTGAATTAAAGTGCCTTTTTGTTGACTTTTGAAAATGACCTATAATGTTGAAATTGATAACTTTTTGTGAGAGCATTTCTTGGACTTGGAATGTGAAGATGAATTGTAGGAAATGTTCTCCCCTTCAAAATGAGCATTGGATGAGATTTTTCCTGATGAACCATGAAAAAGTTATGCTTTGGTCAAGTTACAGTTGACTTTTCAGCTGTCCAAAAATAGAAACTTTTGCATCTTGATGATTTTTGAGCCATTCTTGTGAAATCATGGTCAAGATTTAACCAAATGATGATTGTGGCTTCAAAATAGGATGTTGACCAAAAATTTTGACTTTTGACTGCCAAATGACCATTTTGCCCCTACAATTGATTGTGAAGCAATTAGGGTTTTTGACTGTGCAACTTGACCTTGTGAGCCTTGAAACTTGACATGTAGGTGCTTGACAATGTATATGAGCATATGGGACTTGATTGAGCCCTTGAAAACCTCAACTTCCTTGCAAGAACCAAAACCCTAGTTTGACTAGCTTAAGAGGGTGCTTGACTGTGTAGCCCTTGAGTAGACTTGAGCAAATTGAGATGATGCTTGTCAAAACTTTGAAGAATATGGGAGGGAAAATTTTGGGGTACAACAGGCCACACAGGTTCCACTGTGAACGCTTGATAATGCCATATATGCTTCGTTTTCCCCCAAGCATTTTAACAAAACTCCTTCAGGGGATTTTTTGAATAATTCGTTTCCCATCAAGTAATAAGATAAAGATCTGTATTTAACCTTTCTATCCATGTTGGTTGAAGGGTTTTTTAGATAGTTAATAATTGGGCTTCTCCAATATGTATCTTCAAGAGTGCTTATATTTAGCACCTCGAACTCTTCTGGGTTGGCAAACCCTAACCTAGTAGTTTCTAAATCAATTGGTGATAACCTCGTAGCCAAAGCTTTTCCTCTTATCTTAATCAATCCTTCTAATCTTTCCTTTGACACTTTGTACCCTGAGGCTATATGTGCCAAATCATTTGCTTCCTGGTTTTTTATTCTAGGGACATGTTTTATATCCACATATTCGAATTTTTTTAGCAATCTATTAACCAAGACAAAATACATAATCAAGTTTTCTTTTATGCATTTGTACTCTTTCGTTAATTGCTTTATCACCAGTTCAGAGTCCCCTTTGATTTCGACTCTAGTTGCCCCCAGTTCCAATAAAGCTTCGAGTCCAGCGAGCAAGGCTTCATACTCAGCCTCGTTGTTTGAATAAAGAGGGCCTTCAATCCTGTACTTAAGCTTTGTTGGAATTCCTTCAGGGGAAATCAAAAGTAATCCAACTCTGCTACCATTCTGATGTGTTGAACCATCGAAGAATAATCTCCATGGTTTCAACTCCATGCAGAGTTGGCTTTCAACCATTGCATGGTCTACTATAAAGTCAGATACTATTTGACCTTTCATTGCTTTTAAAGGCATGAAAGTTAAAGAAAACTCTGCGAGGGCCAAAGCCCATTTTCCAATTCTGCCATGCAAGATTGGCTTTGACAGCATATGTTTTATAACATCACAATGAGATGAAACGAAAACATCCACTGGCTTTATATAATGCTTGAGTTTGGTACAGGAGAAATATAAACACAAACATAATTTTTCTATTGTAGTATATCTTGTTTCTGCATCATTTAGAACCCTACTAAGATAATAGATGGCTCTTTCGACGCCATTTTCGTCCTCTTGTGCTAACATACTACCTAAAGTAGTGTCAGAGGCCGATATATAGAGTCTCATTGACTTCTTCCCATTTGGGGGCGACAGAATGAGCGGTTACACCAAGTATTGCTTGATCTTGTCAAAAGCTTCTTGATGTTCCTTGTTCCACTCAAAGCTTCCTTGCTTCAGGTGTAGGAGGGGGGGAAAAGCTTGCGTTCGACCACTGAGATTAGAGATAAATCTTCTTAGAAAATTCACTTTCCCCAATAGTGACTGCAATTCTTTTTTTGTCGAAGGCACCTTTGTTTCCATGATAGCCTTCGTTTTATTCTGATTGATTTCTATCCCCTTTTTATGGACCACAAATCCCAGAAAATCTCTTGCCTGCACAAAGAAAGCACACTTAAGAGGGTTCATCTTCAAACCATGTTTTCTCATTCTTTCGAATGATTAGCGAAGATGATTCAGATGGCTTTCGTCTGATCTGGACTTTACCACAATGTCATCTATATACACCTGCATAAACGTTTCAATATAATCATGAAAGATAGAATTCATTGCTCTTTGGTACGTTGCCCCAGCATTCTTTAGGCCAAAAGGCAGGACAATCCACTCATAAGTGCCAATTTCCCCAGGGCACCTAAAGCCTATTTTAGGAACATCCTCTTCAGCAATAAAGATCTGATTATAACCTGAATACCCATCTAACATACTAAGGTACTCAAAACCTGCGGCTGAATCAACCAGCATTTCAGCCACTGGCATGGGATATTCATCTTTAGGGGTAGCAGCATTCAAATCACGAAAGTCTACGCATACCCTTAAAGAACCGTTTTTCTTAATAACAAGTACTATATTAGCAATCCACTCAACATACCTTGTGGTCCTGATGAAATTGCAATGCAGAAGTCTTTCAACCTCTGTTTTGATTTTTGAAAGGATCTCTGGGGTGAACCTTCTTGGAGTCTGCTTGATGGGCTTCTTGCCATCCTTTATAGGCAGTCTTAGTTCGACCAGTTCCCTTTCCAAACCAGTCATCTCGTCGTAGTCCCAAGCGAAACAGTCTTTATTTTCTTTAAGGAGCGATGTGACCTTTGCCTTCAAAGTGGGTTTCAGTTTAGCGCTAATATAAGTGATCCTCTTCGAACTCCCATTTCCAAGATCAATCTCCTCAAGGGGGTCTTGGGCCAACATCTTGGGACTTGATACTGTTGGATCTTTTTCGAAACCTAAGGGTTCTTCGTCATATATTGCATCTAGTCTTTGATTCACCTTCTCCCCTTGAACCTGTTCATCAGTTGGTTCTGGGTTGGGGTTTGCTCCAGACTCTGCCACTTTAGCTGTTTTGGTAATGGCTTCGCCAGCCATATTTGTTGTTGCAGCTTCGACAGCCGCCTGTCTTTTATTTTCGGCTACATAAGCCGAAAGCCTCTCAAAGAAAGAGGGTTCATACATGATCACTGTCTGTGTCCCAGCTAGTTGGCCGTATTTGATACCTATTGTCGATATTCTCCTGGTCATCCAATTCTCCCATAATTTCTCTATCCCAACGAAATCCATTTGGAAGCAAAGTTAGATAATACAATGCATGCTTGTTTGGTAAATAACAATCTCCTGCCACTCCACATGGTGCAATATTTTCTATATTCTTGTCAAAGTTGGTCTAGTCTACCGTATTTACCTCTGTCATGTAGTATCCTTGATCTCCTTCAATGTTTTCCACAATTCCATCCTCTCTTCAGATGGTTAGTCTTTGATGCATGGTCGATGGTACTGCCCCCACCCCGTGTATCCATTCTCTTCCTAGCAGCAAATTGTAATTCGCTTTCGCAGGAACTGTTGGCTCCTAAATTCGACACCCTTGTTTGTTATCAATATAGACCATTAATTATGAGTTTGAAGAGTTTCCAGGTTTCGACCAGCTGATCTTGTCGAATGCTCATCAGGAAATGGCAACGTATTTAGAGAGTTTCTTTTAAGTGGGAATCTTGTTACCTTCGACGTCGAAGGAGCTTCTCAACAAAGATATCTGATGCCCAGGGTGGAACGGTTTGAGATTCAAATGTTTGGAGGGAAAACAGTTCCCAGCAGTTATCAAACGCAACGTGCCAAGATCAGGAGCGTCGAATGCTGTGAGCGTGCCAAGTGGTGTCATCTCGAAGCAACGTAACTGCCCAACGGTTACTTAAGATGTGTTTAGTATAAATACTAGTTGTTCACGTAGTTTTCGCGTGTGTTCATCATTATATACAAGTCACTCATCTAGATTCAAGTACCCAGTGTGAGCGAAAGAATTGTTGAGAATGTATGTGTGAAACACCATTTAAATTAATCAAAGTCTTTTATATTCCAACACTTTATTGCCTTTCATTTACTCTTCTCCGTCGAAGCCCTTTTATTTAACGCTTTCATTTATTCTATCAAGCTTTTCTTCATGCGATTTACATAAAGTGTCTTTACTTTACTGGCATTAATCATCATTAGGTTTAGTCAAACCCCAGAAAATCAACCATGTCTTAGGATCAATCTGATCGATCCTGCGAGTCACCAAATAAGTAACCTTTTGGAAGATCAGCGGTTGTTTACCAATTTCCACGGTAAACAAATTGGCACACCCGGTGGGACCTTGTGTTGATTTTTAAATCTTTTTCGAGAAGTATTGCATGTTATTGAGAAGTGGTAGAATATACACTAACGATACCAATACTAGGAGAAGAAGAGAAGCGATGGCGAATCCGCCAAACAATAGCGAAATCCCACAAACAATTGTGGGAACAACGGTTATCCCAACCGTAAGTGAAACGGTAACCGCTGGTTCAACACCAGCAGTAACGGTCACACAAACGGGGCCATTACCTCCATTCACTGGCCCCAGAATGCCTTTGGGAACTCCCCCACCAAGGGGAAACCCAGGAACTAGGCCTTATGTTCCCCTAGGATTTTCGATAGGCAGTCTAAATCAGGAACCACTCTATGGCATGCCAACTTCTGAATTGGCTAGCCTGACGAATGTTGCGTCCACTTTTTCAGACCCTTTAGTGAGCGCCTCTTCGCCATTCCAAGGTTCCGGAGTTGGTATGGCGAATAGGGGTAGGACCCAACTCTTAGGAGGAACGTCCCAACTAGCGCATGGCCTTACGAATGCCTCGACAGCAGTCTTGAGGCAGCAAATGGACGAAAGCAACCACGATATGGTTCAAATGTTGGCGCAAACTTTAAGCACAGTGATAAACCCTCTAATACAAAATACCACCCAGTCGAATCAGCAGATGACAACGCAAATGGCGCGTCTGGCCGATTTTTTTGGGGTACCCCAACCTATTCGACAGCCCCAAAGGGCGCAAATAAGGGGAAACCAAGGTATACTTCTAGAGGAAGAAACCACTATTAACCAAGTCCAGCAGCCTGTCGAAGAAAACCTTAGGACGCGATTGGAACAACCCGGGGTCGAAGAACCTAGGGTCATAGCCCCGGAAGTAAGGATAGTCAACAGAAACCAAAATGCTGACGAAGTAGTTCAGCACATCCAATACCAGAATATGGGTTTGGAAAATAACCTGACAGCCATGATCGAAAGAATCATGACGCAAAATGGGATGAATACAGGCTTTCGTAGGCCCAACTTTACATCCCCACTGTCAGAATATGTGTTACAAACAGACTTACCTCCTAGATGTAAAGTCCCTAAGTTCACTAAATTTTTAGGGGACATGACAGAATCCACTGTCGAACATGTGGCGAGATACTTGATTGAAGCAGGAGATATTTCAAACAACGAAAACCTGAGGATTAAGTATTTCCCAAGTTCTCTAACAAAGAACGCGTTTACTTGGTTCACAACTTTTCCCCCCAATTCGATCCACCATTGGACCCAGTTGGAGAGATTGTTCCATGAGCAATTCTACATGGGACAAACCAAGATAAGCCTGAAAGAATTGGCCAGTGTAAAGAGGCGATTCACTGAACCTATAGACGAATATCTAAATAGGTTTAGGTTGCTCAAAGCAAGATGCTTTACACAAGTGCCAGAACATGAGTTAGTCGAAATAGCCGCAGGAGGTTTAGATTATTCCATTAGGAAGAAATTAGACACTCAATACCTGAGAGACATGGCCCAATTGGCCGATAGGGTTCTACAGGTAGAACGCCTTAAAGCTGAAAAAGCCAAGTCGACAAAAACTCATAAAAGAGAAAGGATAGCATATGTCGAAATGGACGATGAAGATCCAGAAACCTTCGATGAAACTATAACCGTCGAAGAAAGCGAGGTCGATTTAGCGGAACTAAAACAAGGGCCACCATACTCTTGCAAACTGCTAGTCCCCTCAGGTGGAAAAAACCCCACTGGTCCTGAAAGGGCCAACGATAGGTTCCCCAAAAAGACTTACAGTTTTGATATTACAAAATGTGATGAAATTTTTGACTTACTTGTAAAAGATGGCCAAATGATAGTACCCCCAGGGGTAAAAGTTCCTCCTCTTGATCAAAGAAAGAAAAGAGGCTTTTGTAAATATCATAATTTTTTGGGCCATAAAACATCTCAATGTTTTCTTTTCAGGAATCTCGTGCAAGATGCTATCGAAGAAGGGAGGTTGAAGTTTGCCGATAAGACCCCCATGACTGTGGACTTTAACCCTTTGCAGGCTGAAGCCCATTATGCTGAACATTCAGAGGTGAATGTGATCGAGGCGTCCAGGAGTCAGGTGAAAAGGCCGGGAATAACTATGGTCGAAGTCACCAAGGATCATGTCAACATGCCAATCTTTGGCAGTTTTTCTTGGAATCTTTCTAGAAAAACAATCGAAGCAGTCCAAAAAGCTGTTGAAAGCCCAAAACTGGAGACATTTGGAGCCCCAAAACCTGGAGCAAAACCCAGTTCCTACTTGGCTGCAGTCCAAGGCCAGACAGAGGACCTGGAGGCCCAGATGAAGCAGATGACTCTTGCCAACAAAGACACCATGAATGTCAACATGGTCGAAATCTCTGAATCAAAAGTATCAGAGGAGGCCATTAGGCAAGAGCAGGCAAACAAAACGGCTTTCCCTCAGGAAAACAAAAATCTGGCAGATTTCCTGCAAAGATGCCAGAAGAAGAAGTCAGAAGTGATGTTGTGTCCTCGATGCAGCTCGATTTTCGACAAAAAAGCTGCTGAACACATCCAAGGTGTAAGAGCAGGAAACAGAAGAAGGGAAGGTGTTGATATTCGACATGACCCCCGAATAACCTACCAAAAGGGTTCAAATCAAGAGAAGAGGCCACTGACTTTCAGGCCTCCAACCAATGTGCCAGTTGATACGTGGTATAAAACATCAGGTCGAAAGAGACCGAGCGAAGAAAGGTGGCACTCCTTCGAAGTGCCAAGAGGTTCATCTTTGACACACAAGAAAGAACCTCAGGTTGTCGCCTCTAAAGTGACCCAGGTGTCATGTAACTACAATGGAAAGAATCCCATGTCTCGATCCCAATGGAGAAGATACCAGAGGCGGAGAAAGGCTGGGAGGGAAGCTACCAATGAACCAAAGCCAGAATCAAGTTCAAATGCCCTTCAGAGAAAGCAGAGAAAGCCTCTGGAAAGACAACCAGTGACCAATAGACTGGTATGGCCTAACCAGGGCGAAGTTGATGACGAAGATGGCTCTGAGTCTGATGACACCCTAGATATCATGGTGAACATAGTCTCAGTTTTGCCAAGAGAGTTCAACCGCCAGATGGAGGTCGAATAGAACGATTGGGAAGTCGAACAAGAAATGGCCAAGCATAGGCCAATATGTTACTTCGTCATGGATAATGGCGGTACTGAAGAGCAAAATGGTTTCTTCGAACCACCTACTGAGGCGATGAAAAATCACCTCAAGCCTTTATTCATAAGGGCAAAACTCAAAGAAACCACCGTAAATAAGATCTTGGTGGACTGTGGGGCAACCATCAACATCATCCCTCACTTTATGCTGAGAAAAATAGGCAAGAGTGATGAAAACATCAAGCCTCACAACATGGTCCTGTCGAATTATGAAGGCGGAATAGGGACCACTATGGGTGTGATCCAACTAGACCTCAAATTAGGATCCATCCTTCAACCAACTATGTTTATGGTCATATCGGCCAAACCAAATTATAATCTTTTGTTGGGTCGATAATGGATACATGGTGTTGGAGCAGTACCACCATCAATGCACCAAAGGTTGATACCATGGCGTCCTGATGGAATGGTCGAAAATATAGAAGCGGATCAGAGCTATTACTTGGGCGAAGTAAATCACCTAGGGAGAGCTGACTTCGACAAAAATTTGGCTCACATTGGGCCATGCCCAGCACCTGACTTCGATTTGGCGCCAGCGCCAAATGCTTTTTGTTCCTTGTACCTGCACCTTGAGCATGGTTTTCAATGGGACAGAGAAGACTTGTCCCACATTGATTTTAGTGGGCCAACTGACATCCAGCCAACTGGTTGGGGAAGCGAATTCAGTGACAATGACTGAGTCACAATCACTGCAGCGAATTTCGGAATATGTAGCCGAAACAAGGATGATAACGGCTCTCGAAGCCGAAATAAAATATATGGCCACTCAGGCCAACGATCAAGAGCTACCTTCTGCAGGTCCTGGGAAAGATTTCGACCCAGAACCTCCTGATATCATGCCAGAAGTAATGCAGGAGCAAAGGCTCGACGCCATCTACGACGATGAGCCTTTGGGATTCGAAAAGGACCCCCTGGCGAACAACATCAAAATGTTAGCACAAGATCCTTTAGAAGAAATCAACTTGGGCGAAGGGTTAGAGAAAAAGCCAACTTACATCAGCGCAAAAATAGACCCAGAGCTCAGGTTGGAAGTGATCCATTTGTTAAAGGAGTTCAAGGACTGCTTTGCATGGGATTATGACGAGATGTCTGGTCTCGACAGAGGATTGGTAGAACTTCAGTTGCCAATCAAACCTGGGAAGAAGCCAGTCAAGCAAAGTCCAAGACGCTTCACTCCAGAAATACTGTCGAAGATCAAAACAGAAGTTGAAAGAATGTTGAAGTGCAAATTCATACGAGCTACGAGGTATGTCGAATGGATTGCACACATTGTGCCAGTAATTAAGAAAAACGGCACATTGAGGGTATGCATAGATTTCAGAGATTTGAATGCTGCTACACCCAAAGATGAATATCCTATGCCTGTGGCGGAAATGCTAGTCGATTCTGCCGCTGGCCATGAGTACCTGAGCATGCTCGATGGTTATTCAGGATACAATCAAATTTTCATTGCCGAAGAAGATGTGTCGAAAACAGCTTTTTGATGCCCCGGGGCTTTAGGCACTTACGAATGGGTAGTGATGCCTTTTGGCCTAAAGAATGCTGGGGCAACATATCAGCGAGCGATGAATTCTATCTTCCATGATTTTATTAACACTTTTATGCAAGTGTATATTGATGATATTGTTGTAAAATTTGTTTCCAGGAAGAACCATATAGACCACCTTCGACAATCATTTGAAAGAATGAGAGAACATGGTCTGAAAATGAACCCTTTGAAGTGTGCGTTTTGTGTAAAAGCTGGAGATTTCTTGGGCTTCGTCGTCCACAAGAAAGGAATCGAAATCAACCAGAACAAGACGAAAGCAATCTTGGAAGCGAAAGCGCCAACGAACAAAAAGTAATTGCAATCTCTGCTGGGCAAGATAAATTTCTTAAGGAGATTCATATCTAACCTAAGTGGAAAAGCTCAAGCCTTTTCACCCTTACTTCGATTGAATAAGGAAAGATTCGAGTGGGGGCAAGAGCAACAAGAAGCCTTCGACAAAATCAAAGGATATCTCACTAAGCCACCTATTTTGGTGCCACCTTGCAGCAACAGGAGTATGAGATTGTACATAGCTGCATCTGACAAAACTTTGGGAAGCATGTTAGCCCAAGAAGATGAAAATGGAGTCGAAAGACCCATTTACTATCTTAGTAGAGTTTTGAACGATGCAGAAACTAGATATAGCGAAGTTGAAAAATTATGTCTATGTCTTTATTTCTCTTGTACAAAGCTCAAACAATATATAAAACCAGTTGATGTGTATGTTTCGTCTCATTTTGATGTTTTCAAATACATGTTGTCGAAACCCATCTTGCACAGCCGAATTGGCAAGTGGGCGCTAGCATTAACTGAGTACTCATTGACCTTTATGCCTCTTAGGGCAGTAAAAGGGCAAGTGGTAGCAGACTTTATAGTCGACCTCTCAATTCAGGTTGAGAATATAAATTATGTGGAGATAGAGCCTTGGAAATTCTACTTCGATGGTTCCATCCATAAAGATGGAATACGAGTAGGGGTCTTGATTATTTCTCCAGAAAAAATTCCAACAACATTCAAGTACAAGATATCAGGTACTTGTTCGAACAATGAGGCTGAGTACGAAGCTCTAATTACTGGCCTTAAGATATTGTTGGAATTGGGGGAAACTCGATTCGAAATAATGGGAGACTCAGAGTTAGTCATTAAGCAAGTCACAAAAGAATATAAGTGCATAAGAGAAAATCTTATCATGTACTTTGTGATAGCAAATTGTTTATTGAAAAAATTCGAAATGGTCAACATTCGACACATACCTAGATTGGAAAATCAAATAGCCAATGATTTGGCACAAATTGCATCTGGGTACAAAATTTCAAAAACGAGATTACAAAGAGAAATCAAAGTTCGAGAAAAAATAAAAGCAACTAGCCTGTCCCCAACAGACTTGAAATCAACAAGACTAGGGTATGCTGATCAAAGGAACTTTGAAATATCGTTCATAGACAATTTGTCAGAGCAAGATTGGAGGAAACCCATCGTAGATTATCTACAAAATCCAGCAGCTTTGACAGAATGAAAAATAAAATATAGGGCGTTGAGTTACGTACTCATGGGTAATGAGTTATTTAAAAAGACGCCTGAAGGGGTATTGCTAAAGTGCTTAAGCGAAACTGAAGCATACATAGCCCTTTCGATTACGCACGCTGGAGCATGTGGGGCTCACCAAGTAGGCCATAAGATGAAATGGTTGTTGTTTCGACAAGGACTATACTGGCCCACCATCTTGAAAGATTGTGTTGAGTTCGCGAAGGGTTGCCAGGAATGTCAAGTCCATACGGGCATCCAACATGTACCAGCAAGCGAACTTCACTCAATAGTGAAACCTTGGCCTTTTAGAGGATGGGCCTTGGATCTTATTGGAGAAATTCGACCAGCATCATCAAAGAGCCAAAAGTATATACTGGTAGGCATTGATTATTTCACTAAATGGATCGAAGTTATTCCTTTAGTCAATGCAGACCAAGAAAATGTCATTGAATTTATTCAAAAGAACATTATCTTCAGATTTGGAATCCCTGAGACTATAACGACTGATCAAGGATCAGTGTTTACTGGTCGAAATATGCAGGAATTCGCTCAAGAAACAGGCTTTAGACTCCTAACATCAACACCTTATTATGCACAGGCAAATGGTCAAGTCGAAGCAGCGAATAAAATAGTGATCGGCCTGATAAAAAAGCATGTAGGAAAGAAGCCAAAAAACTGGCATAAGACGTTAGACCAGATCTTGTGGGCCTGTCGAACATCCCTAAAAGAAGCCATAGGTACAACACCATATCGGCTAACCTTCGGTCATGACGCAGTACTGCCAGCGGAAATTTGTCTTCAATCAGCAAGGGTTCAGAGACATCATGATATTCCCTCTGAGGTTTATTGGGATATGATGTTAGACGAACTAGTAGATTTAGACGAGGAAAGGCTACGCGCTCTCGACCTACTGAGAATTCAGAAGAAAAGAGTGGAAGACTCTTATAATAAAAAAGTAAAACCTAAGGCATTCTCGCCTGGAGAATTAGTTTGGAAGGTGATCCTCCCCATGGATCGAAGGGATCGAAGCATGGGAAAATGGTCACCCAAATGGGAAGGACCGTTCAGAATTATCCAATTTTTTTCTGGTGGAGCTTATGAGGTTGAAGAGTTAGGCGAAGATAAAAGACTCTTGAGAGTAAACGGCAAATATTTGAAAAAATATAAACCTATGCTCCAAGAGATCAAAATAAATAGCAATTATTGACCAAATTAACCATAAAAAGCCAAAATGGAAAATTATATAATGATTAGCCAAAATGGTTGCATTGTCTTACAAATATTACAGTATGTGGTTAATAAGTTGCTGAACAAATTAGAAAGGAATAGAAGCTTTAAGTCGAAGATACTTGGCCTGCTGCAACTCCAGCCGTTTGTTACACAAGGCAGTCGCCTGAGAAAGTTTGGCAATCTGGTCATCAAAGGCTTGGGCCTTCTCAGCGAACTCTAAGCCTCGTGCAACTTCAGCTTGGCTCTCTGCGTCCGAAACAGTCAAAAGGAGCTCCTCTTTGCGCTTGGTGTTAGCATTTAGCTTGGCCTCCAACTCCTCGATCTGCGCCTTTATAGAGGCATTATCTCGATCTATGGCGTCGATTTCCTCCTGCTTGGATGTCTTCTGTTTCAACAACTCTGCAATTCGAGAAGTTGTTTCAGCTACCTCGGTCCAGGCAGAAGAACTCTTGCCATGTAGTGCTTCGAGTTGGCTGTTGAACCCCCTTTGACGTCTATAGTCCGCAGAGACTTGGTCAACAATAGAGTATAACTCCAAAATAAAGCCGGAAACCTTTGGAGACACAGCAAGCAAATCTACTGCATTCAGAACAGCTCCCAGACAAGACAGAGCAGTAGGATCCCCCTCCAAAGCCTTCATTAGATCCTTTTTGAAGAACTGAGCCTTGACCTTCGTCAAAGCCTCATAAAGAGGAGAAGTCGAAGTGGACTTCCCCGATGCCGTAGAAGCATCATGACTAAGGTCAGATGAACTTCCCCTACTCTCAATGATGGCATTCAGGTAGCCAATTGGATCAGTTTGCTTCAAAAGGGCCAAGTCTTCTTTAGACTTGGGCTTTGCCGAAGTGGTCTCTCCTACAGCAGCGGTGGCTTGGGGTTGAGGTTGTTCAGTAGCGTCAGCATCAACATGACTCTCTTCGACATGTGGTTCAGTAGTGCCAGCATCAACATGATCCTCTTTATCATGTTGCTCCTCTGTCAAATCGACCACTTGAGTTTCCTTTGGTTGCTGTTCCTCTGTTTCGGCAAGGGTTTCATTGTTCGCCAATTCCTCCTCTTGTTGCCTACTATGTTCAGCAGAGTCTTGTGTCTCTGAAGTTTTTGGTGCTGAACTTTCGGTGGTCTCCTGAAAATAGAAGAAGAAGAATATTCTGGTTTAGAGAGATGCACAATCGAACGTGATCGTCGACACCTAAGTTAAAAATGGTCGGAGGTACTACCTGTAGAGGAATTTCAGCCCCAGGGCTAGAATTATCACTTTCAACGGGTTTGCTGAGCAAGACGTTCAGCTCCTCCTCTGTAGGCTCTTCGATGATCACAGGAGGTGGCCTGGGTTTTCTCCCTGCAACCTTGATTCTGATCATAGGTCGAGGCTCAGGAGCAGGGGCATCTTTCTTTAGTTTTCTCCGTTTGAGAGGAACAGAGGGAGATTCATCCTCGTCGTCACTCGCTGATTCGACCGTTAGCGCTGGTCGTTTCTTAGGTGCAGGTTCCTGAAACCCCAAATGGAGTTTGGTTTAGAGCGCCACATCGAAAATCAGGATGTTAAAACCAGCAGGAAATAATAATAAAAGTTTGGTTACCGGTGCTGAAGGTTTTGTAGAGGGACCTCCTCCCTGATGGCTTTCTGTAGTTTTCTTTGCTGCAGGTTTTCGAACAACTGAAAGAAGACGCGTTCACAAGTTATGATTGACAAGTTGTAAGTCGAAATGGAAAGACAAATATAATTTGAAGAGTGAACGTACATTTCTTTATTTTGTCAAGGACCAAAACGAAGGACTTCTGGAGTTCGTCCACAAAATCTTTTTCATCAAAGAATTCTTCAGCATAATAACTCTTCCACCAGTCTTCAAAAGATGCTGAACAGAGGAAGTTGAGTTGGTAGTCGAACAATGAAAGTACTGTCCAGCCAGCGTACCTACCAATGTGCTTGGTAGCAGCATCCTCAGTGTAATCATTACAAAAATACAACATTGATTTCTCCCTAGGGAAAATGGGAGAAGGAAGTGATTGGATGATACCAAACTGTCGAGAGACCAAATTTAGCTGATAAGCAATCAGGCTCAGATGGTTTTTAGAACTCTTAAAGCGCAATGGCATTATCCTGGGAGTTAGAAATGCTTCCCACAGTGTTGTGTGCTCTTCGAGATGAGGATCCTCTGATGACTTGGGATGGGGCCTGGTGAACCACCCTGGACCAAACTTTCGACGGGCGAAAGGAGCCATGGTCGAGGTAAATTCTTTCCTCCCTGCAAACATCAAAACGAAGTTTGCAAAGGTCTGTTGGAGTTCCAGCCCATCCTCAGTGGGAGTCAGTAAAGCCAGCCTGGTACCTTCGATACGCCTTTTGGCTATCTCAGGAGCTTGTTCATTTATCTGAGTTTTCTGAGGCAAAAAATACTCAAAAGTGGCGTTTAGCCATAGTTGTAGTAGCCAGAAGGGTCCTGCAAGCAGCAAGCTAGCTCTATTTTCTATTACCTTTAATAGAGTTGCTCCACTGCTTATCGACTCATATAGGTTCGCCAGTATTAATTCGGCCAAACAGATGTTTTGATCATGGTGAAGCTGAGTAGCAAGGGTGACCATTTTCTTCGTCACCTGTAGAGATTTCGTGCAAAACACGAAGCGTGATAGCCAAAGGGCTAGAAACGCAATGTGCTCCACGTCCGTCACATTAGCTGTCGATTTTTCATGATAGTGGTTGATGTAGGTGGTGTAAGTGGGTTTGGTAGCTGAAAACCCAATCTTGTCTTCAGACATTTCCTCTGGGTCAAAGTAATCCCCAGTTGGTCGAAGACCGGTAATGGCAGCCACGTCGAAGAGAGTGGGTGTTACCATTCCACAAGGCAGGTGGAAGGTGAAGTGAGTATAGTCCCAAAATAGCAAAGAAGCTACCAGCATTTCAGGGGAGTAGTTGAGACCAGTCTTCGACAGCATGACTAGGTCATAAATCCCCATGTTCTTCCAAATCGAAGCCTGACTTTTTTCCATCTTGTCGAGCCAAGCGTTGTAGTCTGGTGTAAGGCTAGGGCTAGACCTAAAAGCCCTAAACCCTCTGTTGAAGAAACGAAGATCTATCTTTTCTTTTGCAGGATCTTCGTTGTCATCTGTAGCCTTTTTGGAGCACCCAACGGGCTTGAGTGCCTCAAGCACTGGAAAGAAGCTCTTGATCTTTGTTGAGTCAGCAATGCATGCAGATAAAAGGCCAGATATGGAGAAAACCTGGTTGGAGTATCCAACAGGAATCAGCAGTTGAGAAGAGTAAGTCTCACGCTCAGCAGTTCCCAAGGGTTCGGGAACCCTTCGCATTCCTTTGGAGTTAACTGTTGGAGCAGTTGAAAAGATTTTCGGTTGGGCAGTTTTAGAGGGAGCGTTAGAACTGGGAACATTGGAAGAACGAGAGCCTGAAGCCATTTTTTGGGTTGAGATGAAGATGGATGAAGAACAAAGTTTTTGCAGAAATTTCTGTTCAATATTAAGGCTTGGATGAAGAAAGCGTGAAAAGTCCCACAAGGGGCACTTAGCGCTATTTATAGTGATTGGAAAATCACAAAACTCAAGGTCATTTAATGTTTCAAACAATAGTGGGGCATGTGGCTCTCATTTGCTGATGTAGTCGTTCTGCAGAACGGAAACGGTGCAGCGTGCATCCTCGATTTCGGGAAATTGTCATGATGACAATCTGTGAAAAGACATTGGGCACGCCAAACGCGTTACTGAAGTGACGTCTTAGGAACAGTTGGAATGATGGCTTTTTGGGATTGTCAGTTGGTTGGTAGGAGCCGAAAAGCGCACGAGCTAATCTGTGGCTAAGAATGAAGGACAGGTGTCGGGTGGAATCTCAAAGAATGCCTTTTTCTTTTCAGCGTCGAAATAAGGCATTCTTGGGGGGAAATTTGTTGGCTCCTAAATTTGACACCCTTGTTTGTTATCAATATAGACCATTAATTATGTGTTTGAAGAGTTTCTAGGTTTCGACCAGCTGATCCTGTCGAATGCTCATCAGGAAATGGCAACGTATTTAGAGAGTTTCTTTTAAGTTGGAATCTTGTTACCTTCGATGTCGAAGGAGCTTCTTGATAAAGATATCTGATGCCCAGGGTGGAACGGTTTGAGATTCAAATGTTTGGAGGGAAAACAGTTCCCAGCAGTTATCAAACACAACGTGCCAAGATCAGGAGCGTCGAATGCTGTGAGCGTGCCAAGTGGTGTCATCTCGAAGCAACGTAACTGCCCAACGGTTACTTAAGATGTGTTTAGTATAAATACTAGTTGTTCACGTAGTTTTCGCGTGTGTTCATCATTATATACAAGTCACTCATCTAGATTCAAGTACCCAGTGTGAGCGAAAGAATTGTTGAGAATGTATGTGTGAAACACCATTTAAATTAATCAAAGTCTTTTATATTCAAACACTTTATTGCCTTTCATTTACTCTTCTCCGTCGAAGCCCTTTTATTTAACGCTTTCATTTATTCTATCAAGCTTTTCTTCATGCAATTTACATAAAGTGTCTTTACTTTACTGACATTAATCATCATTAGGTTTAGTCAAACCCCAGAAAATCAACCATGTCTTAGGATCAATCTGATCGATCCTGCGAGTCACCAAATAAGTAACCTTTTGGAAGATCAGCGGTTGTTTACCAATTTCCACAGTAAACAGGAACTACCATAAACATAGTTGGCCTTGTCATAGACCCAATTGTCAGATTTACTTGAATCACCCCCAGGGTGTGGCCTATTTTCCCTTCATAATTGGATAACACCATATTGTGAGGTTTAATGTCTGTATCGAACATCCCTATTCTTTTCAGCATGTAATGAGGCATCAGGTTAACTGCAGCCCCTCCATCTACCAACACTTTGTTGATACTGGTGTCTTCGATTTTAGCCCTTATGTATAAAGGTTTCAGATGATTTCTCATAGCTCCGTCAGGCCTTTCAACTGCTCCATTGTTGAGGATGTAGTAACATATTGGTTTATGTTTCGCCATATCCTCTTCATCAGCTCCTTCACAATCTTATGCTTCTGTTTCCTGATAGTAATCATGAGGGATAACGGACACCATGTTGTAATTCACGTTCAGAGATGACATGCCATCAGAGTCGAAGTCGTCTGTCAACATATCTTCAGATTTTATAGGATTTTCTTGAGTTACTTCTTTTTGTGGTTCCTTAGTGAACAACCTTCGTCCTACCGGTGGTTTGATGGTTGTTGATGTCCCAGATACTGGTTTGGTGTTGCTTAACTCGCCCATTCCTTTCTGATTTAGTTCCCTTTCTATTTTCTTCGTTCTCTGATGTCTACGCCACTGGGATCTTGACATAGGATTCTTTCCCTTATAATTGTCAAGCCTATGAGCCTCCCTTGTTGATGCCTGGAACTACCTTCTGTAGGCGAATGCTGTCCTGCCTCCCCTATCGAAACTCCTCCACTTTGACTTCTCATCATTTACATGCATCCACCGGTCAGTTGGTATCTCAGCAGGTAATTTAAACGAGACTCTTCTTGCCTTGGGATATGGGTTGTCTGGCCTTTTCGACGTCCCCCTTCTGTCAAACACATACATCTTCGGGTTTGGCTCCCTTGGCTCCCTTGGCTCCCAACTACCATTAAAAGGGATCCATTCAAACATTTCAGCAATCTCTTTGTCATATATTGCGCCACATCTTGGGCACATCAAGATTTCTGATTCTGCTTTATAACAGCGAAGTATGAAAGCCAAAAGTGTTTTGCCTGGCCTTGGGAAAACCCTCATCAGTTGACTTTCCTGGCTCCAATTTCCCTGGGTGTTGATGCGTTGTACCCTCTCATAATTTTCAGCCACTCTCCGACTCAACAAAATGGAGCACCTTGGGCACAATAGCATCTTGCTGGCATTTCTCTCATGGCATCTCCACAAGTATTCGTGGAGGTTCTCATTGGCCTTTGGGTAGCCAAAATTCTCCCTTTTTTGTTGCTTCAACAGGTGGTTTTCCAATTCCTCCATCTCTGAAGCGGGTTGGCGCAAATTTACCATGTTGACTCACATGGCTCCTTCAGAGATTTTCATTTCTTCGAGTCTAGCTCTGAGACCTTCAGTACCCTCATTAGTATCTTTCAGAGGACCCTCAGTAGCCCCAAACTTGATTTGATCCGCCTGGGGATCTTCAACGTCATTGTCGAAAGACTCTCCAGTGTTTAGGCCATCAGTAGCATGCTTTCCTTCCTCCATGACCTTTGCTTCTTCAGTGTTGTCTACATCCACCATATTGATGTCTAGGGGTTCAGCGTAGTTGGTAGCGGCCACATTCCAAGGGTCCGCATCCACTTTCGTAGGTCTTTTCCCCATGTCATCGAATTTCAGCCGTCCATCCTTGATAGCATTTTGAATTAGATCCCTGAAAAGAAAACAATCTGATGTTTTATGGCCAAGGAAACCATGGTATTTGCAGAAACCTCTTTTCTTCCGTTGTTCTAACGGAGGAATTTTGGCGTTAGGGGGCACTATCATTTGACCATCCCTCACCAGTAAATCAAATATTTCATCACATTTAGTGACATCAAAAGTGTAAGTTATTTTGGGATATTTATCGCTCTTTTCCTCTTCGACGGGGTTCATCCCATTCGACGGTGTTAACATTTTACAGGAGTAAGGGGTGCCTCTTTTAGTTCAGCCAAATCTATTTCTACCTCTTCTACACCATAAGGGTTGTTATGTGGCTCATATTCTTCACTTTCTGCTTCGACATAGGCTACCCTTTCTTTTTTATGATTTTTACTTGCCCTGGCCTTCTCAGCTTTCATTCGTTCGACCTGTCAAACTCTATCTGCCAACTGGGCCATATCTCTCAAGTGTTGAGTATCTAACTTCTTTCTAATGGAATAATCTAACCCACCTGCAGCCATTTCAACCAATTCATGCTCAGGCACCACAGTAAAGCATCTAGATTTCAGAAGACGGAACCTATTTAGGTAGTCGTCTATGGGTTCCGTGAATTTCCTCTTTACGCTTGCCAATTCCTTCAAACTTATCTTTGTTTGTCCCACATAAAACTGTTCATGGAACGATCTTTCTAAGTAAGACCATGTATCTATGGAATTAGGAGGCAAAGTGGTAAACCATGTAAAAGCATTTTTGGTTAGTGAACTAGGGAAATATTTTATTCTTAGGTCTTCATTGTTTGCTAAATTTCCCAGTTCTATGAAATACCTGGAAATGTGCTCGATAGTGGATTCACTTGTGTCCCCTGAGAAATTAGTGAATTTTGGGATTTTGTGACCCCTTGGTAATTCTGTTTGTAGAATAAATTCTGCTATAGGGGAAGTGTAGTTGGGGCGTCGAAACCCTGTGTTTAAAACCATTATTAGCCATGATTCTTTCGACTATGTTCGCTATATTATTTTCGACCAACAGGTGGTCTTGTCTTACTCTGTGGACAACTTCATCTGCATCTTGGCCTCTATTGACCATGGCTATCCTCCTAGGTGGTTCCTCAAGGTCTGGTTGTCGAATACCTACCGGTTCAATTCTTGGTTCTTCGACCAAATTCTGCCTAGGTTGTTGAACTTGGTTTATAGTTGGTTCTTCTTGGACCCCTATGATATTCTGCCTGCGTTGAACAAGCGGTTGGGGGTTCCCAAAGAAATCTGCTATTCGCGCCAAATGCACTGACAACTGTTGGTATGATTGGGTGTTTTCTTGATTGGTTCTGTTTATATTCTAGATTAGGGGAGAAAAGATAGTATTCATCTCCCTCGCTAATATCCCAATCATATATTGGTTACTAGTGTCCATCTGCTATCTAAGTGTTGCTTGGGTATTCGTGGTTAAAGTAGGCATCTGGGCTGATAGACCTTGGTTTTGGGCGCTTCGACCAATTGAACCAACATTTTGAATTGGAGAAAAAGTACTTATGTTAGGTTGAGTATATGTGGAAGTGCCATTGTGTAAACCGCTCATGAATGATGATGAGGGTCCTCCATATGGCTGTTCTGTCCAAGGCCTAAAATTTTCGAATCCTGGTGGCCTGTGTGGTGTCGAAGGTGGTATTTGGCCTCCTACATATGTTAGAACAGGGCCACCTTGATTATTCGATAGAGATTCTGATGTACCCCCGTAGGGGGGCACGTTGGTCGCACTAGCCACAAAAGCAGTTCCTGTGTAAGGTGGATTCGAATTAAATGCGGCCATCGCTCCCGTCGATGTTGGAATGGCCTGGGAACTAATCGTCGAATTTATACCAACCGTTCCTGATCCTTGTGGAGGATTTTGTCCTCCTTGATCGTTAGTTGTGTTAACCATTCTTCTGGTGTGTTTTTTCTTAGGTATTGGGTGAGATTTTATAGTAACTCTGCCACTCCTAAGGTTCATATAACGCTTTTGCGTATCTTACCAGAAAATAGTGTTTCAAACCCTCTTTTATTATTAGCACTGGTTTTCTCTGAAAACGTTATGACACTGTCCCACTGGGCGTGCCAATTTGTTCGCAGTGGTTTCTGGCGAAACAACCGCTAGTCTTCCAAACAGATTTGATGTGTATGGTTACTTGCAGGATCGACTAGATTGATCCTAGAACATTGCCTTAACGTCAATTGTAACACTTTCTTGAGGGCTTATGTAAAATATGAAGTAATATTTGTGCATGTGTTTGTGTAAAGATTTGGAGTGCAAGGCTTCTGAAATTAAATTCAAATGTAAAGTTTTAGACGAAGCATCTTAATTAAAAAAGGTTTGAATATAAATGTTTGACAATAAAAGACTTAATACTGGAATTAAGTGACTTAATTTGATCTATGAATCTTTGCAGGAGATTAAGACAATTCGACAGAACATAAAGAATTTAACGTAACATAAAGAATTTTAAGAACAATTGCAGGAAATTGTAACAGAATGATTTTAAAGACAATTATATTGATAAGTGCAATTTCAAAGATAAAATTTTGAGGTCATACATACATTCTCAAGGAAACTCTTTCTCTTTAACTTGATATTTGAGTATTCTTGTGAGTAACTTTGTACGAAAATCTAACATGCTTTCCCTAAACACTAAAGAGCTATTTATAATGTCCTAACCATAACGGTACTATTCTAGGAAAAGGCCACGTTGCTCTCTTGCATGTCTTTCGACACTCTAAGGCTCCCACGCGTCCTTCTTATCCAAAGAAAACCCTTTTCAAATTTCAAATAATCCCGCTCAAGGCTTCAGTAATAATTTCCTTACGTGGCCGTCGAAAAATGCGCTCTTTGGACCAAATACACAATCTGCCCTTTTCAGGCTATCTTCGACGTAGGTCTAGTAATGTATTTCGACATAAAAAAACTATTTTTCAGCCATCTTATGAAAATTTTAAAAAATGTAAAACCTCCTATATTAACCTGGTCGAAATTCCCAGCTAACACCATGATAACAATATTGCCAAGTATCTTTAGCAAGTTTTGAGGGACTTAAGATCATTTTTGTTTAGGCAACCAAGATAGCGTCATCGAGGGACTATGATCTTTTTGTTTTGTTTGATTTTTCCAAGACACATAGCATGCATACCATGGCCATGTTTAAGGCAACAAGTTGGTGAAACCCTAGGGGTGCTTGTGTGCAAGGTGTTGTCATTTTTCATGCATTTTTGGCTTGCTACAATATGATGAGGGTGTTTGAAATGATACAAAGACTTGCTCTTATCAGATTTTCAAGTTGTGGACTTTTTTCAAGCTTACTTGCTTTTGAAGCAAAAGGTGGGAAATGACAATGCCAAAGCCTGTACAGGCTAGCTCAAGGCCTGAGGAGAGTTGGTACAAATTTCCTGGTATGTGTGGACTTTGTTTGCAAAAGTTGGTTAGGTCCATGGTTCAAGATAAACAAAGTTGCTAAAAGTG
The DNA here is from genome assembly GCA_948472305.1 of Vicia faba. Classification (NCBI taxonomy): domain Eukaryota; kingdom Viridiplantae; phylum Streptophyta; class Magnoliopsida; order Fabales; family Fabaceae; genus Vicia; species Vicia faba. The sequence continues at coordinate 1,317,652,472 of OX451740.1, forward strand.
AACTTTATCAAAGTAGCATTGTAATCTTTTTGCCATTTTTGGATTAAACCCTTGTACAAAGCTTCAAAGATAAAAACAATTCCATTTTCCAATGTATTTGCATTCAATTTTTGAGTATAAAATGGATTAGAACCTGTAATGCAAGTACAAGCATGATTCAAACTGATTTGCAAGTTGTAACATGGTGCAAAATGCCTTGGAAAAAAGTGAGAAATGGCCATTTTCTTTCCTTCAATTATCCCTAACCATAAATGATCTTGGAGAGTTCTTGGATATTTTGTAAATCTTGTAACATTCTCTACAATCCATCTTTGAAATGCATTTTGAGATTCCACATGGAACTAGGTGAAAAGTTGCCATGAAGTTAGGTCAAAAATCTGCCTAAACTAGGACAAAATTTCACTAAGTTAAAAGTTTCATAGACCCTTATTCACAAAATCATAACTTGAGATCCAAGAATCTTTTAGGAAAACTTTGTGAATAAAAGTTGTATATTTTGTGAAGGGATACAACTTTCATCATGGTGAAAAAGTTGGGAAAAAATAAGAAATTTTCATAACTTAGAAAATTTCTAAGTTATGAAATTTTTCAAACTTAAACCCCAATTTTCAAAATTAGGTTTCTTGGTGAACAAGTTTCATGTTTTGACACATCTTGATAAAAAATGACCCTTGGCACTTGATTTTGACCAAAAAGTCAAAGTTTGACTTTTCAGTGTACAGTTGATTTTTGATCAGTTGACTGGAAAATTCATCTGTCAATCCAATGCATTTGAGATCTTTTGAACCTTGTGATTAGGTCAAGATGATTCCATTGAGTCCTTGAAACCATGCTTGAACCCAATTTTCCATTGGCTAGGTGAAAAATTAGAAATTGCCCTTCTACAGTCAAAACCCTAATTTTGACCATTTTGCCGTTTTGATGATCTGATCAAATTTCTTGAGGAGTTGTGGTCCAAACTTGATCAAATGGTTCATATGAGTCTATAATGTTGATGTGGATCAAAAATTATGAGGTTTGACTATAAATTGGCCACAGTTGACTTTTTTCCCAATACATCTGATTTTTAGGTCAACTGTCCAATTGATTGGGAAAAATTTGATTCAAGGCTTGAAAATTGGTATGAGAAATCTTAGGGATCCAACATGAAGTATGAAAGTCACATGAGGCATTGGAAATCCAAAAATCCTTGTGAAAACTCAAACCCTAATTTCAAGTCATCAGTGCAAGGAGATGCCTTGAGCTGAGTAAACCCTAATCTTGTCTTAAGTCCAAGAAGTCTTGTGAGGGGAAATCTTGATAAAATGAGAGGGAAAATATTGGGGTACAACAGAGAATTTGCGACAAAACGCAAAACCCTCAAGTCAGTTCTCCCACCGTATCACAGAACTGGCGACTCTGTTGGGGAAAATTATAAAAGTGGGGTTACCTTAGGGTTTAGATCACATTTATTTGCTTACCTTGTTTGACTTGTTTGCTTTACATCTTGGTTCTATTGTTTGGGTTTGAAATCCTCCACGCGTATTTGGGAAACATTATAGGTAAATAGCAATACATTGTGGAAATTGTGCGGGGTATACCGACACGGTCTAAGCAATAGCTATGTTAGTGTGACATATTTGTGGGTACCGGTAGCCTTTGAGTTAATCAAAGAGAATATGGGGCCGCTGAGTGATGTCTTGAATCACTAACGAACTTCTAGAACCTTTACTTGACCAACTTGGCCTTTTAGGATGTAGTGAGATGACCGGCTTTGGTGCAGTCCGAAGTTGGTAGATACTCGATACTACACTCATTGAGGGTTGGTTTCTTGGAATATTTCGGTCGCCAGTCAAGAGGCTTGAACTGAAACAATGAACAAGGAAACAATCCAGTGATATTGAGCTCCTTATAACCCAGTTACTATTATTAGGACAGGTTAAGCCAACTAAACTTCAAGAGGGTACTTACCTATGAAACCCCATGCAATCCTAAACTAGGAACTTGTTTGATTTTCTTGTACATATATACTTGTGCATGACATCATGGACATCATGAGCATCACATGCATCCTCTAACCATTTCAAGGATTTTGGAAATTCATCTTTGTTCTTGTTTTATAGGATATGGATTCACTTCGCAGGAAAACTATCCAAGTCAACCTTGTAAGAATTCCTCCACAACTCAAGGAGCTAGCTTCAAGGATTCCTTAGAATTCTCCATTCACCGAGAGGCATGGTCGTTTAGTCAACTTGGTCACTTCCAACACAAAGGAAGACATGATGAAGGTTCTCTTCCAGTTCTTTGACCCTTTGCATCACTACTTCACATTTCCTGACTACCAGTTTGTGCCTACTTTGGAACAATTCTCTCAACTCTTGAGGATTCACTTTCTCAATCAACTACCTTTCAACGGTACGGAAAGAGATCCAAAGCCAGAAGAGATTGATCAAGCCCTGCACTTGCACTCATCTGATGTCACAACCCATTGGGAAACTAGAAGTGGTGTCAAAGGCTTCTTGGCAAAGTTCTTGTTTGAGAAGGCCCAAAGTTGTTGGAACTCCTTAGACTTGCAAGTTTTTGAGGAGATTGTAGCTCTTCTCATCTATGGGATGGTCTTGTTCCCTAACCCTGACCAACTCATAGATGTGAGTGCTGTCAAAATATTTATGTCTCGCAACCCGGTGCCTACATTACTTGGAGATATCTTACACTCTTTTCACACTCGTACATTGAGGAAAAGATGTGTTCTCATGTGTTGCACTCTACTACTGGCAAGATGGTTTATTTCTCATCTTCCCCAATCAGTCTTGAAGAATGATAAAGGTTTGAGGTGGTCACAAAGGTTGATGACACTTAAACATTCAGACATTCATTGGCGTTCTCGATCCAAAGAGAATGTTATTATTGTCGACCGTTGTGGGGAATTCCCTAATGTCCCTCTACTTGGCATTAGGTGAGGCATCACCTACAACCTGTGCTTGGCTCTAAGACAGTTTGGTTATACCCGAAGGGATAGCCCACATGATATGCTGATTCAAGGCTTGGTTTTCGACTTCGACAACGACAATCAAGGACTTCATCAAAGGTTCATCCGAGCTTGGAGGATGTCAAACAAGGTAGATAGTAAGACCTTGGGACACAAGAATTCCATCCCTCTTGAGCCTTACCTCAAATGGGTACGAACCCGCACCCAAAGTCTTATGATGCCTTACCCCTCCATTCTCCCAGTGGTTATAGAGCCTGTTAAGGAATGAGAGGTTCCATACACCATCCTACATCCTGACATGCGGACATCACTGGAAGACCTACAAAGGGGTTGGATACAGTTCAAAGAAGAACGCGATACTTTCGAAGCCCAATTCTACGCAAGCAAGAAGAAGGTTTTGGAACTCACTCGGTTAATTCATGAAGAGAAGACTCTCAACACCTACATTGCACCAAAGAGGATGTGCAATGTCTTTTTATCTTAGAATTTTGTATTATTTTTCCCTAGGGGCATTGATGTACTCAAATTCTATTTTATTAATATAACGTGTGTTCCTTTTTGTTTGACACAAATTTGAATTTTTAAATCCTTTAAAACATTGCATGAATACGTATCATTCATCATAAGCATAAACAGGTCTTTTCAACAAGTTTCCCTATCCCTTTGCTGTTTATTTCAGCAAAATGGATCTCGAACAAACGGTTAAAGACTTGCAAGATCAAAATACACAATTTCAACAGTTACTATTGACCTTAGCCAAGGGGCAGGAGGAACTAAAGACTCTGCTAGAGAAAGAGAAAGAGAAAAAGAAGAAGAAGCCAGCTGGTGTGGTTATCATGGGCAGAAGATTTCAGGAATCATAATCCCTCCGAAGTTTAAAGTGCCATTATTTGCAAAGTATGATGGGGTGTCTTGTCCCAAGATTCACCTCCGCTCATATGTCAGGAAGATGCAGCCACACTCTGTTGATAAAGACTTGTGGGTCCACTTTTCCAGGACAGTTTATCAGGAACGCAGCTTGATTGGTTCTACCAGTTGGAAAGGGATGATGTCCATAATTGGGAAGACTTGGCAGCAGCCTTCTATAAACAGTATCAATATAATGTTGATTTGGCACCAACCCGTACTCAACTCCAGTGTATGGCTATGGTATCAAATGAGGGCTTCAAAGACTACGCCCAAAAGTGGAGGGATTTATCCAGAAGGGTGCAACCCCCTTCGTCAGAAAGAGAGTTAGTGGAAATGTTTATGGGAACTCTATCGGGCCCTTTCTTTAATCATTTGATTGGAAGCTCCTCTGCAGGGTTTACCGAATTGATTTTAACCGGCGAAAGGGTGGAAGCTGGTATAAGAAATGGAAAGATTCAGAAAGACGCATCTACTTCTGTTGCTGTAAAAAAACCCTTCACTGGAAAGAAGGAAGTGTCTGTTGTCTATTCACATAAAAATCAAGGAAGAACGGAACGCCGATCAACGGTGGGGGTCGTTATGATTCAAAAGCTTGCATCAGACCAGTCGAGAAATAACCAGCCAATGGTGGAAAGGCCAGTTCGGTAATTCACCAAGATTAACATGACTCCAGCCCAAGTCCTACCACATCTTCTGAAGTTGAATCTAGCAATGTTAAAAGAGTCCCCTAAAAATCCCAATACTGCATCTCCTCACTACCATCTGAATTCGAGATGCGCATACCACTCTGAAAGTCCAGGGCACGACACCAACAACTGTTGGGCTCTGAAGAACAAAATTCAAGACCTGATAAACGCGGAGGAAGTTGAGTTTGAAGCGCCTGAGAAACCAAATGTTATTTCCGCCCCAATGCCTAGGCATGGTCACAATGCCAATGCTGTTGAGGAGGACTTATTTGTTTCCACCGTGGATGAACTGTTAACTCCACTCCCGACCATCAAGTTGAATTTGTTAGAAGCTGGTATATTCCCAGGTTGTGACAAAGATTGCCATATTTTCCTATCCTCATCATTTGACTGCCCTCTGTTGAAAAAAGGTATCCAACAACTGATTGATAACCGAGAAATTTTGTTTGAGAAAGCTCTTATTTCACCCATTCTAGTTAAAGAAGTTTCAATAATAACCATCTATGTCAATCCTTCTAGGGTCCCTAAAAGACCCGTTAGGATTACATCTGCTCCAATGACTACTCCACTGAAGATTATAATGCTCGGGCCGGTCCCGTACCAATCAGATAAAACAGTACCATGGAATTATGGTGGAGAAATCTACTACCATGGTATTAAACAGGATGAACTGACTACCGAAGAAGAAGGCTCCGAAGAGGACAATTCCGACATCAGTAAAATTTCTGGAACAAGCAATATTACCCGTAGTGGGAGAATCTTCTCTCCAGAGATTTCCCCTCCAAAGGCAGTCTTTGGACCCGTGGCCATTCCGAAGATTACCTCTGCACCAGTAATTGTACCTTCAAGCGTACCTACCGACAAAGACAATACAATCCCTATCCCTACTTCCACTGCTGAGAATAAAGGAAAAAACATTCAAGAAGAGCCTGTCCAGACGAAGGCTCAATCACTAGTTGTTCCTGAAACATCCAAGAAAGAAATGGAAGAAATCATGAGGATCATAAAGAAGAGTGATTATGATGTGGTTGAACAATTGGGGCAGACCCCCTCCAAAATCTCTATGCTAGCCCTGCTGTTGTGCTCTAAAGAACATGCCAAAGCTTTGGTAAAATTTTTTAAGACAGCTCATGTGCCGCAAGAGACGTCTGCGGACCAATTCCAAGAGTGTGTGGCCAGTTTGACAGCTGATAATTGCCTGGGTTTCTCTGATGCTAACTTGACCCCTAAAGGGAGAAAACACAATGAGGCGTTACATGTCTCAGTGGAGTGTAGAGGAACAACCCTAGCACATGTCTTGGTAGACACTGGTTCATCTCTGAACGTCTTACCAAAGAAAGCCTTGGATAGATTGGATTGCGAGGGGCTGACTTTAAAACCCAGTGATATAATTGTGAGAGCATTTGACGGCTCTAAGAGGATGGTCCATGGGGAGGAGGACATCCCGATAAAGGTGGGAACTCAGACGTTCAATTCAACCTTCTATGTGATGGACATTCATCCTTCTTACTCTTGTCTATTGGGACGCCCCTGGATTCATAATGTCGGTGTTGTCACCTCCACTTTGCATCAGATGCTGAAGTACCCTGTCCAAGGGAAGATCATAACTGTCCACGGGGAAGAGGAGTACATGATTAGTCATATGAATTATTTCTGCTATGTAGAATTGGATGGTGAGTTCATTGAAACCCCTTTCCAACATTTTGAAGAAGTCTCCTAAGAAGTGGCAGCAACCAAGACGGTATCCTCAATTCCTTTGATCACAAGACCTCCACTTCGGATGTCATCTCTAAAGGATGCAAAGGAAGTAGTTGAAGAGGGTGGAAGCACCATCTGGGAGAAGCTTCCAGACATCCCGTACAAATCAGACAAGTTTGGCTTGGGGTTTACTTCGACTGCTCAGAAGGTTGTGCGCCGCGCCCGTGCCAGAGGGCCACCCGTGAAGATTAGCCACCAAGGGGTTAATGCACTAGAAGACAGTGAAGAAGATGGCAGCTTGGAAGATTGGATATTTCTTACTGCCAGCGGAGGACCTCACAACTGGGAAGCCAAAGACTTCGTCCCGATTACTTTCATATCTCAGTAATTTATCTTTTACATTTTTGTTGGACTTGTAATAATTCATGAACAATTCGCACTTTTTCAACCTTGTGTCTTACCCGAGGCACATAGGTCCATTTGTAAGCGTTTTTATTTCATCCTCATATGTAATTTAATGAATCATGGACGCTTTTTCATATATAAACCTTTTGTGCTCATTGTCTTTCTTTTACATTTTTTTTGTTTTAAAGATGGCTATACCCTTACACACACCCACACTCACAAATGCAGGTACCCTTCCATTCCGGATCCCATGGGTAACGATATTGCTATAGCCTTCAGTAACTCTGAAGATCTGATCTACCAAGTCGAATACAAAGGTGAGGAAGATTGTGAGGTGCCAGGGGAATTGGCCAGACTACTACAATAAGAGGAAAGAGCCATTCATCCTCATGAGGATCTGTTGGGTACAATCAACTTGGGTACCGAGGATGATAAAAAGGAAATCAAAGTGGGTTCCAATCTAGAGCCGAGTGTAAAGGAGTGCCTAATTCAGTTGTTGCATGATTATGTTGAGATCTTTGCCTGGTCATATGAAGACATGTCGAGACTCGATACAGACATTGTGGTACATCGTCTACCCACAAGAGAAGATTGTCCACCAGTGAAGCAAAAAGTCCGCCGCATGAGACCTTCCATGTCAGAGAAGATCAAAGCAGAAGTTATGAAACAGTTTAATGCTGGATTTATGGTTGTTACTTCCTATCCACAATGGGTTGCCAACATAGTACCCGTGCCTAAAAAGGACGGCAAAGTAAGAATGTGTGTGGACTATAGATATTTAAAAAGGGCCAGCCCTAAAGATGATTTTCCACTTCCACACATCGACATCCTGGTTGACAATATAGCTCAGCACAAAGTATTTTCTTTCATAGACGGATTCTCAGGCTATAACCAGATCAAATTGGCACCTTAGGACATGGAGAAAACTACATTTATCACACAGTGGGGTACGTTCTGCTACAAAGTGATGCCATTCAGACTGAAGAATGTCGGGGTAACCTATCAACGCGCCATGGTAGCTTTGTTTCATGATATGATACATCATGAGATAGAGGTCTACGTAGATGACATGATAGCCCGATCACAAACTGAAGAAGAACACCTTGATCACTTGCAAAAGTTGTTTGTCAGGTTGAAGGAGTACAAACTAAGGTTGAATCCAAACAAGTGCACATTCGGAGTCTGGTCCGGTAAGATCTTAGGTTTCACTGTCAGTAACAAAGGCATCAAGGTTGATCCTGCCAAAGTCAAAGCTATACAAGAAATTCCTGCTCCTCGCACTGATAAGGAAGTCAGAGGTTTTTTGGGATGTCTAAACTATATTTCCAGGTTCATTTCTCACCTAACCTCTACTTGTGAACCAATCTTCAAGCTGTTGAAGAAAGATCAAGTAGTTAAATGGAATGATGACTGTCAGATTGCTTTCGACAAAATCAAAGAGTATTTATAAGAGCCTCCTGTCTTGATGCCACCAGTCGAGGGAAGACCACTAATCATGTATCTGACCGTTTTAGAGAACTCAATGGGGTGCGTATTGGGGCAGCATGTCGAGTCTGGCTGAAAAGAGCACGTTATTTATTACCTGAGCAAAAAGTTTAACGACTGTGAAACCAGATATTCACTGCTCGAGAAAACTTGTTGCACTCCGGTATGGGCTACTCTCTGGCTAAGACAGTATATGTTGACTCATACCACTTTGCTGATATCTAAGGTGGATCCGATAAAATACATCTTTGAGAAGCCTGCTTTGTCTGGGAGGATAGCTAGATGGCAGATGATCCTGACAGAATATGACATACAGTACACGACCCAAAAAGCTATAAAGGGTAGTGTGCTAGCTGATCATCTTGCTCATCAAGTTGTAGAGGATTATAAATCCATGAAGTTTGAATTCCCTGACGAAGACATCATGACAGTAGACAACTGTGAAGGAATCAGACCATATGACGGACCTGAACAAGGATCCCGATGGACCCTGTACTTTGATGGGGCATCTAATTCACTTGGTAATGGTATCGGCGATGTACTCATATCTCCGGAAGGATGCCATACTCCTTTTACTGCCATACTTTGCTTCAACTGTACGAACAACATGGCAGAATACGAAGCATGCATCTTTGGTCTTAAGGCTACCATAGACTTGGGAATCAAATCTTTGGTTGTGTTTGGGGATTCAGCTTTGGTCATCATTCAAATCAAAGGAGAGTGGGATACTAAGCATCTAAACCTTATCCCTTACAAAGAACATGTTTTGACATTGTTACCACATTTCGAGCAGATTACCTTCGAGCATTTCCTGCGAGAAGAAAATCAGCTAGCATATGCGCTAGCCACAATGTCATCTATATTTAAACTTAATTGGGATAACGAGGCTCCCCAGATCACCATTGAAGGAATGGAAGAGCCAGCACATTGTCACGAGATTAATACCGAAGAAGTAGTGGACCAACCCTGGTTTCATGAAGTCAAAAGGTATCTTGAGGCTCAAGAATATCCAGAAGGAGTTTCAGTCAATGACAAAAAGTTCTTAAGGAGATTCTCAGCTAAGTTCTTCCTAAGTAATGGCATCCTGTACAAATGCAATCATGATTCTATTATGCTTTGTTGTGTGGATAAGGCTGAGGCTGAAAGGATTATGGCTGAATTGCATGAAGGTACCTTTGGCACTCACTCTAGCGGGCATACGATGGCGAAGAAAATTCTACGGGCAGGCTATTATTGGTCTACCATGGAAGCATACTGCTATCAACACTCCCGAACCTGTCGTAAGTGTCAAATCTATGCAGACAAGGTACACGTGCCCCCGGTTCCTCTAAATGTCTTAACAGCTCCTTGGCCCTTCGCTATGTGGGGAATTGATATGATTGGAGAGATCAAGCCTACAGCCTCCAATGGACACCGCTTCATTCTAGTGGCCATTGACTATTTCACCAAGTGGGTCGAAGCAGCTTCCTTCGCATCCGTTACTAAGAATGTTGTTGCCTGCTTCATCAAGCAGAATCTCATTTGTTTGTACGGTATCCCAGAAAGGATCATCACTGATAATGGTACGAACCTTAACAATACTATGATCACCTCCCTGTGCGAGAAGTTCAATATTCAACATCACAATTCATCACCCTATCGGCCAAAGATGAATGGTGCAGTCAAAGCTGCTAATAAAAACATTAAAAAGATCATACAGAAAATGACAGTCACCTACAAGGACTGGCATGAGATGCTACTGTTTGCTCTCCACGGGTACCGTACCACAACTCGCACATCAACTGGGGAAACACCCTTTTATTTGGTTTATGGCATGGAGGTTGTCTTGCCTATTGAGGTTCAGATCCCCTCTTTAAGAATCATGAAGGATGCAGGGTTGAGGGAAGACGATTAGATTCAAACCCGACTTGATCAGTTAAACTTAACTGATGAAAAGAGACTTTTTGTTGTTTGCCATGGTCAGATGTATCAAAAACGGATGATCAAAGTTTTCAACAAGAAAGTCAGACGCCAAGTGTATCAAGTTAGAGATCTAGTGATCAAGCGCATCATCTTGCCAGAAACTGATCCCAGGGGAAAATGGACTCCTACCTATGAAGGACCATTTGTAATCAATAACATCTTTTCTGGTGGGGCAATGATCTTAACCACCACGGACGGTGACGACCTGCCACACCCTGCGAACACAGACATAGTCAAAAGATACTACGCATAAGAGACCCGCTAGGTTGACCCACCTAGGCAAAACAAGGGCATCCCGACGAACCAAAAGGTCCGGGCACAAATTAGGGATAAAATAAAAAAAAATCTATACACGCGACAAGTTAAAAACCCGAAAGGGTGACTTGGGCAAAAAAGGGTTTCCCGGTGAATCGAAAACCCGAAAGGGCGGTTCAGGAAAAAGTTAGGGAATTAAAGCGTATGACTATGTCTCGTCGGATCACTTTAAGGACAATCTCTTTACTGACAAACTCTGAGCTTCTGATCAATCCAATCATCTTCGGACGAAGCAACAAATGGACAAGATATTCGGAGATACGAAGCCTATAGCAGAATGGGAACCCCATGGGATTTTTTTACACATAGCCATCTTTCTTTGTATAAATTTTTCTTATGACACCATCCTCTTACTAGGATGTCTGTCTCTTTTGTACAAAAATACTTATTCAAAGTAAATACAAAGATATATCTTTAAAGTGCAAAAAACCATTTGTCCTTTTCTTTTACATTTGTGTTTTATTTGCAAAAACGTCCAATGATCCATTAATGAACATATGCATTTGAACATAATTACTGTTTACAAATAAATGAAATGGAAAAGAACAGTTACTGACAGGTTTAAAGAATAGGAAAACGTCTTTAGTCTATTCCATAAGCAATCCCTACAGTACATCATCAAGATCCCCAGTGGAGCCAAAACTTCAAACTATTAATCCACAGTGGAAACCATTCAGTTTCTCCAAATTCCCCAGCAAGTTGTCTTGAAGTCTGAAATCAATCAGATAACAGTTAACTTTTGTCTCTCCCCAACCTAGGATAATTCCCCAGTAGAGTGGCAGAAAACCCAAACTCCTGAACTTTTTCCAAACAGGAATAAGCTTTTTCTCGCAGAGTTTCATTGCTCCCCAACAGATTGAAGATTCTCATCATTAATCCCCAGTAGAAGCCATCAAAATTCTCTGGATTCCCCAAGCAGATTCCTCAAGCAGTATATGGCTTTACTCTCACAACAAGTTTTTGCCAATACTCCAAGTTCAATACTTGAAGAATCCACATATCCTTAGCAATCAAGAATTTATTTTCCTCAGCAATATAGCAAATCAGCTTACATGCGCATACATTACATCCATATATCATAAACATTGATAAAGCACATTTATTGCATCATACATTTCATGCAACATAACTTTGTGTTTCATTTAACATTTTTACCCTTTTTCAGGATAAGATTAACAGCTACCATTAACAATATTCAAAGATTTCAGATACAGTTCAGATACGCTCCGGACAAGGATGCCATTCTGATAATCATTCAGATTCATCTTTCAGATACAGTTCAGATACGCTCCAGATACGGATGCCATCCTGACACTCATTCAGATTCAAGTACAGATACACTCCAGACACGGATACCTTTCTGTCACTTATTCAAGTTTCAAAATTCAAGATACAGTTCAGATACACACCAGAAACGGATGTCATCCTGACACTCATTCAGATTCAAGTACATATACACTCCAGACACGGAAACCATTATGTCACTAATTCAAATTCCAAGTTCATGATACGGTTCAGATACGCTCCAGACAAGGATGCCATTCTGATACTCATTCAGACCCCAAATTTCAAAATTCAGTCCATATATGCTCCAGACACGGTAGCCATTCTGTTTCTCATTCAGGTTCTAGTCCATATACGCTCCGGATATGGATGTCATTCTATCGCTTATTCAGATTTCAAATTTTAGATACAGTACAGATACACTCCAGACACGGAAGTCATTCCGTTACTAATTCATATTCTAGTACAGACACAGCTCAGATACGCTCCAGACATGGATGCTATTCTATTGCTCATACAGATTCAATCTCTAGATACAGTTCAGATACGTTCCAGATACAGACACCATTTTGATACTTATTCTTTTGACTTGCAACTTACAATTCAATAAACATTCTTGGATGGCATCTACAATCCCATCTCCAACAAGATTCTATCACCTCTCTAAATGGCATGTTTAAGCCCATTCCTTCAACTACATTTTGTCGAGTGCAAATTTATGGGCACTCTAGTGTCCAATCATCTTTTACCTTCGAGTCACGAACGGAAAAGCTCGCCAATCTAACTCTTCAGGTTCAAGAAGATTGAACAGGGGCAGCTGTTGTACCCCAAAATTTTCCCTCTCATTTATCAAGACTTTTCTCACAAGACTTCTTGGACTCGAGACAAGATTAGGGTTTGGTCGGCTCAAGATACCTCATCTTGCACTGATAACCTGAAATTTGGGTTTGAGTTTGCACAAGGATTTTTGTACAATCAATGCTTCATGTGACTTTCATACACCATCTTGGACCCCTAATATTTCTCATGTTAAGTTTCAAGGCTTGAACCACATTTTTTATCAATCAATTGGACAGTTGACCTAAAAATCAACTGTATTTGGGGAAAAACTCAACCATGGCCAATTTACAGTCAAACTTCATAATTTTTTATCCACGTCAACATTCTAGACTCATATGTATCATTTGATCAAGTTTGGATCACAACTCCTCAAGAAATTTGATCAAATCATCAAAAGGGAAAAATGGTCAAAATTAGGGTTTTGACTGAGAAAGGGCAATTTCTAATTTTTAACCTAGCCAATGACCAATTAAGTTCAAACATGATTTCAAGGGTTCAATAGCATCATCTTGACCTATTTACATGGTTCAAAAGATCTCAAGTTCATTGCATTGACAGATGAATTTTGCAGTCAACTGATCAAAAGTCAATTGTACTCTGAAAAGTCAAACTTTGGCTTTTTGTTCAAAATCAAGTACCAAGGGTCATAATTCATCAAGATATGTCAAAATATGAAACTTGTTCACCAAGAAACTCAAATTTGAAAATTAGGGTTTTAATTTGAAAATTTTCATAACTTAGAATTTTTCTATGTATAAATATTTTCTTATTTTTTCCCAAATTTTCACCACTTTTTCACCATGATGCATTTTGATTCAAGAAAATTTCCCAACATGAAAGTTGTAGTCCTCCATGAAATATAAAACTTTTCTTCACAAACTTTTCCCAAAAGATGCATGGATCTCAAGTTATGAATTTGTGAATATAGGTCCATGAACTTCTTAACTTATTGAAATTTTGCCCTAATTTAGGCAGGTTTTTGACCCAACTTCATTGACATTTTTCACCTAGTTCCAAGAGGTATCTAAAAAATCATTTCAAATATGTATTATAGAGCACATTTCAAGCTTTCTAAAATGTCTAAGAACTCTCCAAGATCATTTTTGAGTAGGGAGAATCGAAGAAGGGAAGTTGGCATTTTCTCACTTTTGTTCAAGCCATTTTCACATAGCACCAAGTTGCAAATCAGATCCATGATGGTTGTATCTTGCTTTACAGGTCCTAAGCTTGCTTTAAACTCCATAATTAAATGCAAACTCATTTGACAAAGGCTTTATCTTTGCTTTTGAAGCTTTTTACAAAGTGTATTTCCCTTTTTGGCCAAAAGGTTACAATGTCATTTTCATAAAGGGCAACTTTTGCAACTTTGTCAATCTTGAGCCTTGGACTTGTCCCTTTGGTGCAAGAAATTTCTACAGGTCTCAAGAAATGTGTACCAACTCCTATCAGATCTCAAGCCAGCAAGTACAAGCATGTAGCATTGATCTTGTCACTTTACTTAAAATGCAAGAAAAGTTCCAAAAGGTCAAAAACTTGTACAGCTAGTAAGGGTTGACCTTTGTATCATTTCTATACAAATACACAAACTTATGGCAAGGCATAGCACGATTGCTTGACACTAGAAACTCTCCAAAACTCAAAAACTCCAAAATTCTGTCCAAACACTCAGAATCTGCAAAAGCATAGCCAACTAATTTTTGGCTCGTGCGTTTTGTGTTTAAACACTTGAAACATCTCATAAACATCATACCAAAGCAATCCAAGCCACCACCCTGGTTCTGTAACCCCTGTTTCAGCATCCACCATTTTCATTTTGGAAGCTTGCAGCTTGACTTGTCCAGAGTGTTTCAGCCATCCTCAGAGCAAGCTAAGCATTGGGATAGGTTTAGGGAAGTTCAAGGAAGCTTAAACAATCATCAGGCCTCCATTAAAGTCCCTACATTGTCCTACACAAATCCAGCTGAAGGAGGTAATTTCTTAAACTCTATCTCTCTGAATAGGAAACTTCAAGCCACGATTTGTGAAGAAAAAATGTAGCCCTTATCATGACAAAGTTGTACATATGCATACTTTTCATTTATATTAATTGTGCTGTGAGAATTTGAAGCTTGAAGTTCTTGGTTTTTTTAGGTCACGAATTAGGGGTTCCAAAATTCTCCTTGATCTTTAAGAGTTAGGTCACATAATTTATATGGCTGGAATCGTGAACTCAAATGCTACATTTTTCATGTTATGAGTTTTTGTTTTGGTGCAAGCATATGAGAGTTACATATTTGAACCATGGACACGCGCGCAGGGATGACCAAGGACAGGGATGAAGCGTTGTTAGGCTTTTTGTGTTGTGGGCCTTTTTTTTTGCCATTTGCACCCCCTGACTTATTATTTGCACCCCCCTGGCTGATTTGTTATATTTTTCATATTTTTTTCATATTTACATATTTATTGCTTTTGATTATTTTTTTTTTAACAATAAAAAATCCTAAAAATAATTTTTTTATTTTTTGCAATTTTATTTCATTTTTTTATTATTTTTTGCATAAAGAAATAGTTTATTATGATAAATAGATTTTATTTTCTTAAATAACTTATAAATATATTTAAAAATACTTAATATTTTTATTATACTATTTATACTCATAAATACTTATTTTCTATACATATTTAATTTTTAATATTTACATATAATATTATTTATTATTTTCTTATACAAAGAATGTGCAAAATAATAATAGGAAACATTATTTTCTTTTAATTAAAAAAATTACGGTTTCACCCCTCCAAAAATAAATTATTTATTTTTCCTTATTTCTTAGGGTTTAAGTTAAATTATTTTCTCATACAAAGACAAAAACATTTTTAATTCGCACAATATTCGATTTGGTTGTAATAATATATTTAGGTATATATTTGTGCAAAATCCCCATTCAAAACTTGTATCCCCCCTCCCATAATAATTGTTGTAATAGCTTAGTTTATTTTACGCAATTTATCACTTTATATACTATGCTTAGTAATTAGGGTTTGCATGACAAGAACAAAAACCAAACAAATAGAAAAAACCTAAATACAAGACAAAAGCATGAAAATGACACACTTTGCACACAAGCACCCTTAGGGTTTCTCCCACTTGGTTGCCTAAAATAAAATGGCCATGTTACGCATGCGAAGTATCTTGGCAAAACAAAACAAGTATAAGATCATAGTCCCTCGATGACGCTATCCAAAAGGTTGCCTGAACAAAATGATCTTGGTCCCTCAAAAATGCTAAGATACTTGGCAACATTGCTATCATGGTCATACGATGACCCACGCCCGTCCCATTTACATCATAAGATAGGGTTGTGTTGTACCCAAAAATTTTCCCTCCCATATTTCTCAAAACATTGCAAGAAAAATCTCCAAGTTGCTCAAGTTTGCTCAAGAGTTAGTCAGACAAGCTATCTCCTAAGGCAGTCAACCCCAAATTAGGGTTTTGTGTTGCATAAAGATCCTTGAATCCAAATGACCTCAAGTTCTCCCTAATTTCCTAATATGTTCTCAAGATCATCCATGCCAAATTTCAAGCCTTGCAGAGGAAGTTTGCTTAGTCAATTGCTCAAAGGGTCCAAAAATCGACCATGTTAGGGCAAAATTCAATTGTGACCTATAAACAGTCAAACTTCAAGATTTTTTGTCAACATTCTCATTTTGAAGGATATTTCAACATTTAATCAAGGGTTGATCATGATTCACCAAGGATTGCTCAAAATTCACCAAGACTCAAAAGTTGCTAAATTAGGGTTTTGTAGGAAAAGTCAACTCAACTTTGACCAAGAATAACTCTCTCATACAGTATGAGAAATGACCCATCCGAATCTCATTTTGAAGATGATGCAATTCCCTAAAATCCATCTTCATATACCAATATCAAAAAATGTACTCACAAGAAGTTACAAATTTGGACATTATAGGTCATTTTTGAAAGTCAACAAAAACACCTTTTTTGCCAAAGCTTATAACTTGAGCATGGAACATCAAAATGAGATGATACCAAAAGGGTTGGTTAGAGGACATCTCAAGATTTCTAAAAAGTCAAAGAACACTTCCAAAATTTCAAAATTGAAGAGGTTATGCATTGTTGAAGTTGGACATTTTTGCAAAATTGCCAAAAGTCAACTATCCCCAAAACTTCAAATTTTGTCAAATGGGCCCATTCTTTTCCACTTGATTTGAGCTTGCATCATTGCCCACGTGTCCTAGCTTCAGCCATGATCCCATATCTTATTTTTATTATTTTATTTGATTTTTATTTAAATTTATTCATTTTAAATCAAATTAAATCACAAAAAATCCAAAGCTTTGATTACATGAGATTTTTTGGCTGTTTCAGGTTGTAATTATCATCATTAACATCATCAAATTCATATCAAGCAAAACCATGTGCAAAAAGATTGAGATTTGGCAAAATTGGAAAGGTTTAAAGAGTGAATCAAATCAAATTGGCAAGCATTGATGGGGGAAGATTTGAGCCAAGATTGTTACCCTAGCACATTGTACCATACATAAAGAAGCCAGAGGAATCGAGACAAGGGTTAGAGGCTGCAGAAAGAGGCAATACAAAGTTTGAAAAAAGTGACCAAAAGCTTGAAATCGAATCCATAGCTAGAGACATTTTCAGAAGCTGAGACCGGTCCCAAACGCTTCCTGGGTGTTCACTCAGTCTACCTGGATCAAGAACAAGCATTCTCAGACCACCTAACATGTTGTAAGTCCCTCGTTACCTAGCTCTGTTCTTGGATTCGATTTGGTCTATTCTGGCATTATTTATATGAAATAATTGCATATTCATAACCCTCGTGTCATTTGCAAACCTTTGGCAATAATCGATTTGGTTTATAGGCGTTGTAACCCCAAAACACCATAGCTAGGGTTGCATTTTTGTTTTTAGGGTTTTCTTTTTCAGGAAAAAATGGGACTAAAGAAGGGCATGGTGTTAATCAGGAAGCTAAGACGAACTCAGCCATGTTTTTGGAATTGATTTATGTGGCCTAGGGAAGATTTTAGAACGGGCTTACGCATTTAGCTGCGGATCCAAATCTGCAGGTAATATTTGCAGATTCTGGAGGTAGGAGACGATGAGTTGTTGTTCTCCCATACGTCCATCCAAATCACGCGCGCATATTTTTTTGTTCTGACCAATAATCATTGTTTTGTTTTATTATATTTTCTTCGTATTATATTAACAAACAAAGCCAAGTGGTGTAGTGGCAAGGCAGGCGTTCAAGTATCCATCAGGACCTGGGTTCGAATCCCAGGTCCTCCACTTCTTTGATATTTTTCTGTTTCAGATGATCACATGCCTATCTCAAGCGTGCAGCTCACCATGGACCATCAATCCTCCAATTGCCAGATGGCCAAAGGCCAAATCTGATGGTCAAGCGTTGGGGGCCTACATGGAACCAAGTCAATGCATAGACACCAGATCACCAGGAGTCAACAAGGGCCAGCGCTATTTGGGCCTTCCAATTGTTGTTCAAGCTCCTAAATCAGGCCCATACCCACCTTTCTCTCATATTTGTTTTGTTTATTTATTTTATTTTATTAATTGCTTAATGATTTTTATTAATTTACTAATCAATTAAAAATTCTTTTCTTTATAAAATAAAATCACAAAAATATTTTTTACATTTTAATCAAATTTTAAATTTTTTATTTTATTAATAAATACTAATTAAATTAACTTAGGTTTTAATTAGAATAACTTTAACATATTTTTGTAAATAATTAAAATTAAATTAGACTTAATTAGGTTTTTACTAATCCAATTAATTTTTTATTTCTTTCTTAAAATACCAAAAACCCAAAAATAATTTGTTTTTATTATTAATTAATTAATTTATTAATTTAGTTTAGTAATTAACTTAGGTTTAATTTCTTTCCTAAAATAAATAAAAAACAACAAAAAGGACACATTCTTCTTCAAAGGGTCAAAACCCTAGAGCTCGCACTCGACTTAATTTCCCGCACGCGATTTATTTTCTTTTATCCATTTATGTATCTGATTCTGGTTTGTAATAGTAAATAGGACCTTTATTTATTTTTTATCGCTTTAATTATTTTTAAAGGGTTTGTCTTTGGCGATGTAAATACCCGACGCCTTGTAATTTAATTTCCGCACTTTTATTTTCCGCAAATTATAATTGTTAGATGTTTGATAATAGGTTGGCATGACAAGATGGATGTTTCAAACCTAAAATCAACTTAGATCACCTTTAACATGTACAAAGATGAAATTAACTGAAAATGACACACTCGCACATGCGCACTCTTAGGGTACACCCCACTCAGTTGCCTTCGTACGCGGTCATTAAGTATAGGTGGTTTTAGAGGTCGCCCTCTTGTCTAAAAGATCATAGTCGCCTCGAAATGGTTTCCTCGGATATTGTTGCCTCAAAACAAATGATCTAAGACATTAGGGTTACCGCTAAAGCATCCTAACATTGCTTTAGTAACCATAAGTCCCTCATTCGAATTGACCATCAAATTCCAACGACGGTGCTACCCACTCACTAATAGTGGGATAACATTGTCTAAAGGAAAATAACATAGAACGATTCCTTTTTCGAGTAGGTAGATGGTTCTTAGATACTTGCTCTTTCAAAAACAAAAACTTTTCACACTTACACTTTTACAAACAAAGTTTTCAAAAACACTTCATACACTCTTGAGGACAGAAGCAAGAGTTAAATCGAAGTTTTAAACAAAAACTTTTTCAAACCCACAAGCACAAAGAAAGCAATATTTTGAAAACAATGAGCAAGTACCTAAGAGCCTGTGGAAAACCACAGATAGAAAGGATGCTAATACCTTCCCTTTCTATAATCTACCCCCCGAACCCGAGAAATATCTTCAAAAAGGAATTTTTCTGTGCTTTTTTCCTTTCCTTGTTGGATAAAATAAAATTCGGTGGCGACTCTTGCTTACCGCGACATTTTGCGAACATAAAACGCAAAATGCAAACCAGCATTCCAAAAAAACAGTTAGTTCTTCCCACCGTATCACAGAACTGGTGACTCTGCTGGAGATGAATTATAAGTGCGGTGTACCTTAGGAATAGTTCATCATAATGTTTTCAATTGCTTGATTTGTATGCTTTATCTTTGTTGGTTTGAATCGGAGTTACTATAGATCCTAACTCGGACATGGGGGATACCCTTTAAGTAAGTAGCAATAAACTGTGAGGGAACTGTACGGCGTAGACCGATACAGTTGAAGCAGTAGCTACGTTGGTGTGGCACTTTAGTATGTACCGATATCCCTTGTGGCGCAACGAGGAGAATATGGGTCTGCTAAGGGGTCATTAAGCACCAACTGACCTTAGAACCTATAATTGACCAACTTGCCCATAGAAAAGTAGCAGTATGCTACACTCATTGAGACTAAACTCTCACGATGATTCCGGCTGCAAGAAAAGGTTGCTAAACTGGAATTATGACCGATCGAGGGTAGTCAGTTATGTTGAGATCCTCTAGAACCCGGTTACTATTACTAGGACAGGTTGAACCAACTAAACTGAAAGAGGGTAATACCTAAACTCCATGCCAGCCTGAAATTTAAGGGCTATTGTGTGACTTGTGTGCTTTCAAACTTGAACTACTTGCACATTCATATTATCTGACAACATGGGTTCCTTGCAGGTTTTGTTTACAGTCCTTATCCAATAATTTGGATTTATTGCAGGGTTTACTTACAACACTTCACACTTTTGCTTAAACGCATAGCATACACATCATAACATCACGCTTTAACATTTCCTTAACCATTTTGAGGATCTCAAGGGTTTTTTATGCAGGTCATGGTAAATCAAATGTCTAGCAAGGGGCAAGATGATTTATATTCCTCTAGCCAATGTCATCTAGATATCAAAACACGATAATTTGAGTCGGTGGCTATGACCCACTCGATGTGGTGAGCTTGATTCTTGAAGAAGGACTCTTGACGACACGAAATTTCTTCAATCAAAGCTGCAAAATTCAAATTCTAACAAGTTTCTTGTTTACCCCGCGAGATCCTTGAAAACATTGCATACATATATCATACATATCATTGCATAACAGGTCTCCCAGTACAGGTCTCTCATGTTCTCGCTGTTTATTTCAGCAATGGCTTTCCAACCAGACAACCAAGATCTTCAAACTCTAGAAGCTCAGTTCAGGGACGTATTCTTAAACCTATCCAAGGGGCGGGAAGAGTTGAAAACGCTCCTCGTTGGGAACTTGGTCAAGAAAAGTCCTGGAGACAATAAGGACGGACGGCTGGAACAACTGCAAGCTGAGTTCAGTGCCATGAAAACCCAGATGCTGGGGCAGATGCCTCTTATCCATGGCTTAGCTCGGGAACAAGAAGAGATGAGAACCATTATCAACCAGCTTCATCAAGACAGATACAACAGCATGAAGCAAACAGTCAAGGCTGGGGACCAAGTCATTAATCAACTTATGAGAAGTCAAAGGTTTGGTTTGATGAAGAATAGACCTCTCCAAGTTGCTACTACCTCACGGGTCTAACAACAACCTTGCCATAAACAACGGGTTAATCAGAGGCCGTTTACCAAGCTCAACATGTCGTTTTCCCAAGCTTTGTAACACATGTTGAGATTGAATCTGGTGACGTTGGTAGGACCTCATCTGAATCCTAAGACTTCTTCACCCAATTACAATCCTGATACAAGGTGTGCATACCATTCTAACAACCCGGGGCATGATACTGACGACTGTTGGAAGTTGAAGTACAAAATTCAAAACCTAATTGATGAAGGAGCATTGGAATTCACGCAAGATGGTCAGGCTGAGTTCTTCTACCATCCCTCCAAGGCTCACCATTTGAAGTGACAAGTTCTGAGATGAGAAGACTTTTTGTTCATTAGAATTTTCAATTTGTAATTTTCTTTTGATTGTTCAGACATTTATTCATGTCAAACTTTGTTACTTCATCAATGCATTGCATATGTCTGTTTTGAATCAATCCATTCGTATTCACTATATTCAAATTGCTTTTATTTTTTGTGATGATCAACTCTCAATTAAAAAAAAATTCTAAGCCTTTAGAGGGAGGATGATGAAAATGATATCAAAATCTCTACAGTATGCTTTTGAATAGACCCCGCTGACGATGTATAGGCATTGTTTCAAATCCTAAACAGTGGAGTTATAAGGAAGATAATCCATCGTCAACCCCTTTGAGCCAAAAGAAGTAGGAGTTTTTCTTTTTACACAAATTAAAACCCTTAATCACAACCTGGGGCAGGGTAGTTTTCTCAGTTAATCCAGGTGCATAATGAATGGCATCAAAGAAGTCCTTCCGAAACAAAAGACAGCGATGGTTCCGTATAATCGTAAGGACAGGCAGTCATTATCTCTCAAAAATAAAAGCCCATTAAGTCAAAACCTACGAAGGAGACTTAAGAAAAAAACGGGGCCATCCCGCTGACTGTAATTACAAAAAGAAACAATTCAGGCAAAAGACAGGGATAATAAAATCAAAAATAAAGAGATCCTACAAGCTCTCAACAAAATGACTGCCTGTTCAAAATAAACTATCAGTATGTGAATCATCACTGGAATATTAGAGCAAAGACTCAAGCGGTGTCTAAATGCATAATTAACTGAGTTTAGGATCGAAGAACATCACGAAGAACGGGTGGGTACAAATACATTTTGAGCCTTTATCCTTTGTTTATTAAACCGTGAACCAGGCCACGTTATAACCCTTAAAAGTCCTAGTTGAAGCATGGTTAGTTCGAAAGCATATTGTTACAAAAGGTATCCTGACTCCTGTAGGGCTTGTTGTAAATCCTGAGTTGACACCACATTTTACAAAATTTTCCTATCTTACCGAAAAAATGCATTTTCAAAAACATCAAGACAGACATAAGCTTTTCATTCTTAAAATAACATTGTTTGCATATGACTATTTGTTCAAACAGCAGAGAAATTCACACGACATATATCTAGTGAACAAAAACCTTTTCAATAAAAAGGGTCACCTCAAGTGGAAAAAAGCACTTCCAACCAAGGGGCAGACACGATCATTATCCATCATTTGGGGCAGTTAAGTCAAGATTCAAGGAATCTCTCAAAGATGCCAGCTAGCCAGGGGAAAATCTCCATCTGAATCAATTGGGGAATTGGACATGAATTCCAGCAACAAATCTTGCATGATCAAACATCTTCTGGTAGTATGGCAACACGACACTACCGACAGTGACAACTCCCTATGCTCTGAGAGCATGGACATGGTCAGAAAATACTGCGCATGAACAAAGACCCGCTAGGTTGACACACCTAGGGAAAACTAAGGGCTTCCCGGCGAACCAAAAGGGTTCGGGCAAAAATAAGGGATGAAAATCAAAAAAAGTCTGTACACCCGGCAAGTCGAAAACCTGAAAAGGCGGCTTGGGCAAAAAAGGGTATCCTGGTGGACTGAAAACCCAAAAGGGCGGTCCAGGAAAAAGTTAGGGATTAAAGTGTACGACTATGTCCCGTCATCTCGTCACTTACCTACCAGAAGAAGATTTGTCATTTCAATCGGCAATTACCAAGCACCTCATAGGTTGGAATAATACTCGATCTATAAGGCCTCCGTAGGCACCTTCTCCCGGAGATACATGGGCAGAAAAGTCTCGATGCAAAGCCATCGTCATATCCTTAGCACGCGTCCCAGTAACATTCACTCCTCACAGAGTAAGAAGAGACAGTAAGGTTAACTCTCCCCAACTGAGACTTGCAACTGTGATTGGATCAGTGATATTCTCCCCAAGCAGAGTTTATCTACCATCAACACCGAAAAGGCTTAATATCCCTGGCAGTCTTAATATTCCCCAGCGGAGTATAAGAATATTCCCTGACAGAATACAAGATATTCCCCAATAGAGTCTGGAATTCTTCCCAACGCAGTTTGGAAAAAGCTTCCCCAGTGGAGTTTGGAGAATCACCCCCAGTAGACTTTGGAAGATTGTCCCCAACAAGTTCAAAGGATTATCCCCATAAGAGTTTAAAGGGTTATTCCCAGTGAAGTTGCAACTAAAAGATCATCCCTAACGGAGTTCATTCCCTTCACAAACGAGAAGTCAATCCCCAACAGGATTCAGTATCACCAGCAACGATAATTCATCCCCGGCGGAACTTATCGGTGGAATCCTCAGCAGAACATCTCTTCTCCAGAGTAATCTCCTCATCAGTTTATTCCCCAACGGAGTTATCCTCTCCTGCAGGTTTATTCTCACAATCATCTTCGTTCGTCATCCCCAGCGGAAACGAAGAATCCAAGTCTTTTCTCCAACAGCTATCGGGATTTATTTTCCCCAGCTAAAAACATTACACTTTCATACATCATGATACATGCATATACGCATCATACAACACAATCTCATTTATTTTGAGAACATCATTGCTTGATATATATCATGTATTTCATATGACTGACCTTTACCTTTTAGGAAAGATGCAGTTAAGTTCTCAGCTATGTCGAACTACTGATCGGTTCTTAAATCTCAACTGAATTAGTCTCGGTTGAATTACAGATAAGGTTCTAAATCTCGACAATTTGCCTCCGACGAAGTGTGGACGAGTTCTTAAATCTCAACAAAATTATCCTCTGTTGAAGTACAAACCGTTCCTAGATCTCGATGAAGATGTTTCCCTCAGTCGAAGTACTGACCGATTCTTAAATCTCAACTGAATTAGTCTCGGTTGAATTACAGATAAGGTTCTAAATCTCGATAAATTTCCTCCGTCGAAGTGTGGACGAGTTCTTAAATCTCAACAGAATTATCCTCTGTTGAAGTGCAGACTGTTCATAGATCTCAATGAAGATGTTTCCCTCATTCGAAGTACTGACCGGTTCTTAAAACTCAACTGAATTAGTCTCGGTTGAATTACAGATAAGGTTCTAAATCTCGACAATTTTCCTCCGTCGTAATATGGACGAGTTCTTAAATCTCAACAGAATTATTCTCCATTGAAGTACAGACAGTTCCTAGATCTCGATGAAGATGTTTCCCTCAGTCGAAGTACTGACCGGTTCTTAAATATCAACTGAATTAGTCTCGGTTGAATTACAGATAAGGTTCTAAATCTCGACAATTTTCCTCCGTCGAAGTGTGGATGAGTTCTTAAATCTCAACAGAATTATTCTCTGTTGAAGTACAGACAGTTCCTAGATCTTGATGAAGATGTTTCCCTCAGTCAAATTACTGACCGGTTCTTAAATCTCAACTGAATTAGTCTCGGTTGAATTACAGATAAGGTTCTAAATCTCGACAATTTTCCTTCGTCGTAGTGTGGACGTGTTCTTAAATCTCAACAGAATTATTCTCCATTGAAGTACAGACAGTTCCTAGATCTCGATGAAGATGTCTCCCTCAGTTAAAGTACTGACTGGTTCTTAAATCTCAACTGAATTAGTCTTGGTTGAATTACAGATAAGGTTCTAAATCTCGACAATTTTCCTCCATCAAAGTGAGGACGAGTTCTTAAATCTCAACAGAATTATCCTTTGTTGAAGTACAGACAGTTCCTAGATCTCGATGAAGATGTTTCCCTCAGTCGAAGTACTGACCGGTTCTTAAATCTTAACTGAATTATCCTCGGTTGAATTACAGATAAGGTTCTAAATCTCGACAGATTTCCCCCAGTTGAATTACAGACAAGTTCTTAAAGCTCAGCAGAGATGATCTCTCAGCTAAGGTACAAGCAAGTTCCTAAATCTCAGCAAGACCAAGCTTCCCCAGCAGAATCTTCCACAACAACAGGTATGCAAGTTCTCGCTAAGGAATCCCTTATGCGATCGACACTCCTTCATATGGCATATTTAAGCCCATCCTCCAATCAGAAATCTCCAAATGGCATCTGTAAGCCCATTCCCAACATCATTAGGCTGATACCACTTCATGCGAGTGCAAATTTCTAGGCACTTTAGTGTTCAATCATCTTCTACCTTCGAATCACGAAAGGCACAAAAGCCAATCTACATCCTACAGTTTAAGAAGATTGAACAGGGGTAGATGTTGTACCCCAAAATTTTCCCTCCCATATTTCTCAAAACATTGCAAGAAAAATCTCCAAGTGGCTCAAGTTTGCTCAAGAGTTGGTCAGACAAGCTATCTCCTAAGGCAGTCAACCCCAAATTAGGGTTTTGTGTTGCAACAAGATCCTTAAATCCAAATGACCTAAAGTGCTCCCTAATGTCCTAATATGTTATCAAGATCATCCATGCCAAATTTCAAGCCTTGTGGAGGAAGTTTTCTCAGGCAATTGCTCAAAGGGTCCAAAAATCGACTGTGCTAGGGCAAAAGTCAACTGTGACCTATAAACAGTCAAACTTCAAGATTTTTTGTCAACATTCTCATTTTGAAGGATATTTCATCATTTAATCAAGGGTTGATCATGATTCACCAAGGATTGCTCAAAATTCATTAAGACTCAAAAGTTGCTAAATTAGGGTTTTGCAGGAAAAGTCAACTCAACTATGACCAAGCATAACTCTCTCATACTTTATGAGAAATGACCCATTAAAATACCATTTTGAAGAGGATGAAATTCCCTACAATCCATCATCATATCCCAAGATCAAAAAATGTACTCACAAGAAGTTACAAATTTGGATATTATAGGTCATTTTTGAAAGTCAACAAAAATACCTTTTTTTCCAAAGCTTATAACTTGAGCATGGAACATCAAAATGAGATGATACCAAAAGGGTTGGTTAGAGTACATCTGAAGATTTCTAAAAAGTCAAAGAACACTTACAAAATTTAAAAATTGAAGAGGTTATGCATTGTTGAAGTTGGACATTTTTGCAAAATTGCCAAAAGTCAACTATCCCCAAAACTTCAAATTTTGTCAAATGGGACCATTCTTTTCCACTTAATTTGAGCTTGCATCATTGCCCACGTATCCTAGCTTCATACATGAGCCCATATCTTATTTTTATTATTTTATTTGATTTTTATTTAAATTTATTCATTTTACATCAAATTAAATCATAAAAAATCCAAAGCTTTGATTACATGAGGTTTTTTGGTTGTTTCAGGTTGTAATTATCATCATTAACATCATCAAATTCGTATCAAGCAAAACCATGTGCAAAAAGATTGAGATTTGGCAAAATTGGAAAGGTTTAAAGAGTGAATCAAATCAAATTGGCAAGCATTGATGGGGGAAGTTTTGAGCCAAGTTTGTTACCCTAGCACATTGTACCATACATAAAGAAGCCAGAGGAATTGAGACAAGGGTTAGAGGCTGCATAAAGAGGCAATACAAAGTTTGAAAAAAGTGACCAAAAGCTTGAAATCGAATCCATAGCTAGAGACATTTTCAGAAGCTGAGACAGGTCCCAAACGCTTCATGGGTGTTCACTCAGTCTACCTGGATCAAGAACAAGAATTCTTAGACCACCTAACACGCTGCAAGTCCCTCTTTACCTAGCTCTGTTCTTGGATTCGATTTGGTCTATTCTAGCATTATTTATATGAAATAATTGCATATTCATAACCCTCGTGTCATTTGCAAACCTTTGGCAATAATCGATTTGGTTTATAGGCGTTGTAACCCCAAAACACCATAGCTAGGGTTGCGTTTTTGTTTTTAGGGTTTTCTTTTTCAGGAAAAATTGGGACTAAAGATGGGAATGGTGTTAATCAGGAAGCCAAGACGAACTCAGCCATGTTTTTGGAATTGATTTATGTGGCCTAGGGAAGATTTTATAACGGGCTTGCGCATTTAGCTGCGGATCCAACTCCGCAGGTAATATTTGCAGATTCTAGAGGTAGGAGATGATGAGTTGTCGTTCTCCCATACGTCCATTCAAATCACGCGCGCATATTTTTTTGTTCTGACCAATAATCATTGTTTTGTTTTATTATATTTTCTTCGTATTATATTAACAAACAAAGCCAAGTGGTGTAGTGGCAAGGTAGGTGTTCAAGTATCCATCAGGACCTAGGTTCGAATCCCAGGTCCTCCACTTCTTTGATATTTTTCTATTTCAGATGATCACATGCCTATCTCAAGCGTGCAGCTCACCATGGACCATCAATCCTGCAATTGCCAGATGGCCAAAGGCCAAATCTGATGGTCAAGCGCTGGGGGCCTACATGGAACCAAGTCAATGCATAGACACCATATCACCAGGAGTCAACAAGGGCCAGCGCTTTTTGGGCCTTCCAATTGTTGTTCAAGCTCCTAAATCAGGCCCATACCCCCCTTTCTCTCATATTTTTTTGTTTATTTATTTTATTTTATTAATTGCTTAATTATTTTTATTAATTTACTAATCAATTAAAAAATTCTTTTCTTTATAAAATAAAATCACAAAAATATTTTTTACATTTTAATCAAATTTTAATTTTTTTTTATTTTATTAATAAATACTAATTAAATTAACTTAGGTTTTAATTAGAATAACTTTAACATATTTTTGTAAATAATTAAAATTAAATTAGACATAATTAGGTTTTTACTAATCCAATTAATTTTTTATTTCTTTTTTAAAATACCAAAAACTCAAAAATAATTTGTTTTTATTATTAATTAATTAATTTATTATTAATTAATTAATTTATTAATTTAGTTTAGTAATTAACTTAGGTTTAATTTCTTTCCTAAAATAATAAAAAAAATAACAAAAAGGACACATTCTTCTTCAAAGGGTCAAAACCCTAGAGCTCGCACTCAACTTAATTTTCTGCACGCGATTTATTTTCTTTTATCCATTTATGTATCTGATTCTGGTTTGTAATAGTAAATAGGACCTTTATTTATTTTTTATTGCTTTAATTATTTTTAAAGGGTTTGTCTTTGGCGATGTAAATACCTGACGCCTTGTAATTTAATTTCCGCACTTTTATTTTCCGGAAATTATAATTGTTAGATGTTTGATAATAGGTTGGCATGACAAGACTGAATGTTTTAACCTAAAATCAACTTAGATCACCTTTAACATGTACAAAGATAAAATTAACTAAAAATGACACACTCGCACATGTGCACTCTTAGGGTACACCCCACTTGGTTGCCTTTGTACGCAGTCATTAAGTATAGGTCGTTTTAGAGGTCGCCCTCTTATCTAAAAGATCATAGTCGCCTCGAAATGGTTGCCTCGGATATTGTTGCCTCAAAACAAATTATCTAAGACATTAGGGTTACCGCTAAAGCATCCTAACATTGCTTTAGTGACCATAAGTCCCTCATTTGAATTGACCCTCAAATTCCAACGACGGTGCTACCCACTCACTAATAGTGGGATAGCATTGTCTAAAGGAATATAACATAGAACAATTTCTTTTTCGAGTAGGTAGATGGTTCTTAGATACTTGCTCTTTCAAAAACAAAAACTTTTCACACTTACACTTTTACAAACAAAGTTTTCAAAAACACTTCATACACTCTTGAGGACAGAAGCAAGAGTTAAATCGAAGTTTCAAACAAAAACTTTTTCAAACCCACAAGCACAAAGAAAGCAATATTTTGAAAATAATGAGCAAGTACCTAAGAGCCCGTGGAAAACCACGGATAGAAAGGATGCTAATACCTTCCCTTTCTATAATCTACCCCCCGAACCCGAGAAATATCTCGAAAAAGGAATTTTTCTGTGCTTTTTTCCTTTCCTTGTTGGATAAAATAAAAGTCGGTGGCGACTCTTGCTTACCGCGACATTTTGCAAACACAAAACGCAAAACGCAAACCAGCATTCCAAAAAACAGTCAGTTCTTCCCACTGTATCACAGGTTGCTTACCAAATCAATGGTAAGTTAACAATGTTAAAGGAATAGAAATGCACAAGAAAGACATTTGAGTAGGTAGATAGCTTCTAAGTTATCTGCTCCATTTCCAAACAATCCTTGCTATTTTCAAAAACAAACACACACACTTTCAAAACATCTTACAAAACATTGAAAACATTTTCAAAAGACAAACTTCTTTGTATACATTCTTACGAACGAGAATCATTACAAAGATTGCCTAAATGATTGGCCTCTTTTACAAAATACTTTCAAAATCGCACCAAACACCATTTCAAACAAAGCAAAGCAAGTGATCTAAGCAAGTAACTAAGAGCCCATGGAAAACCATGGATGAAAAGGGTGCTAACACCTTCCCTTTTCATAATCTACCCCCCGAACTCAAGAAAACATCTCAAAGGTCTTTCCTGTGCTTTTTTACCTTTCCTTTTGGATAAAATAAAAGTCGGTGGCGACTCTTTCTAACCGCGACATTTGCGACAAAACGCAAAACCCTTAAGTCAGTTCTCCCACCATATCACACCGTCTCTTTTATATCCAAAGATAAGGTTACTTGCCGAGTCAATGGTAATATAACAATGTCAAAGGAAAAAGGAAATGAACATGAAAGACTTTTGAGTAGGTAGAATGTTCCTAGTTATTTGCTCAATTTCAAAACCAAAACATCCTTGCTATTTTCAAAACAAACACCAACACTTTCAAAACATCTTACAAACTTGAAAACATTTTCAAAAGATCAACACTTTTTATACATTCTTACGAACGAGAATCATTACAATGTTTGCCCAAATGATGACACCTTTTCAAAATACTTTCAAAAACCATACAAAGCACATTTTCAAACAAAAGCAAGTGATCTAGCAAATAACTAAGAGCCCATGGAAAACCATGGATGGAAAGGGTGCTAATACCTTCCCTTTTCATAATCTACCCCCCCCCCCCCCCCCGAACTCAAGAAAACATCTCAAAGGTCTTTCTTGTTCTTTTCAGCCTTTCCTTTTGGACAAACGAAAAGTCGGTGGCGACTCTTGCTAACCCCAACATTTGTGATCAAATTCAAAACACCCAAGTTAGTTCTGCCCCCGTATCAAACCGACATTAATTTACTTTAGAACTTCTTCTTTGATCTTCACTATCATATTTGGGTGAGTTCTTCGCAACTTCTGTTTGATTGGTGGGCACTCTGGCTTCAGTTGCAATTGGTGCTCTACAATATATGTATCTAGACCTAGCCTATCTTGGTAAGACCAAGCAAAAATTCCACATACTCTTTCAACATCTCAATAAACCTGCTTTTCACATCAGGATACAGTAATGCCCCAATCTTGACTTCCTTCGGATCTTCTTCTGAACCCAAATTTATTACTTCCCATGGATCTTTATATGGATGAACGACATTATCCTCGCGCTCAAGCAACCGTGAGACCTCTTCCAGAATCTCATCATAGTCTTCTTCTTTGGCCCCATACACAGGACATTCAAAGTTGGGAGAGGGTGCAGGGTCATTGTATTTAATGGGTTTTTTAATTAATCTACATATATGATTTATGATTACTTTTAGAAACTGACACATATAACAAGTGATCTTGCTGATTGAATTACAGTTATTATTTATTTTGAAAGGTTTTTTCTAATTACAATTTTCCAAGAAAAAAGCAAAAAATAAAAACACAATTTGGGAAACAAAGACAACTTTTATTATTGATTTTAAAAATCAAAGCAAACAGATAAGCCCATACAATATCAATACTTTCACCTTGGGTAAAGTGAAAGTTTTTTTCAAAAAGATTAACAAAAAACAAATTACTTTGAAACATGTATGCAAGAGGGAATATCAATGGTGATCCAATTCTGAACCCTAACTCCGTGCGTCACATAATTTGGCATTTCTAGCTCTGCTTCATCTTCCATAATGGCATTAATCCTGGAAACAATTGGATGAAGATAACCCTTGCTATGAAAGATATCCTGATACTTTCCTGCAGCAAACTTAGGCTTCATGCTCTTACCTTTATTATTCTTCACGGAGAACCCCAAGCTAGCTCTATTCTTGTTTACAGGTGGATCAACAATATGTCCCCATACTTCACTATAGCCATTATGCACAAATTGTTGAGCATCCTTAAACGAATCCATAGAATTCTCATTTCATCTTATATTATCAATGGATAAAGCTTGGAACTAGGTTCCAACAGCAGCTTCATCCACCTCCACAATGCTGAAAGAGGGCAAATGAGATATCAATAATGCATGTTCTCCATTTATAATTACCACTTTTCCTTCACGCACAAACTTCAACTTCTGGTGTAAAGTCGAAGTGACAGCCCCTGCCTCATGTATCCATGGACGTCCTAAAAAATAGCTGTAAGCGGGTATAATATCCATTATTTGGAAAGTAATCTGAAACAAATGTGGGCCTATATGAATAGGCAAGTCCACTTCACCAATAACAGATTTCCTTGATCCATCAAACGCTTTCACAATAATGCCACTTGGGTGCATGGGCATTCCTTGATATTTCAACTTCATAAGTGTGCTCCTTGGTATAACGTTCAATGCGGATCCATTATCAATCGGCACATTAGATAATGAATCATTCTTGCAGTTCATAGAGATGTGGAGGGCCAGATTATGATTCCTTCCTTCATCGGGCAGTTCATCGTCGCAGAAACTCAGGTTATTACATGATGTAATGTTCCCTACCACACTGCTGAATTAGTCTACTGGCATATCGCTTTCCATGAAAACTTGGTCCAATACCCTCATCAAAGATTCTCTATGAGCAGAGGAGTTTATCAATAAACCCAAGATAGATATTTTTGAAGGAGTCTGCAGTAGCTGATCTATAATTCTGTAGTTACTCATCTTGATTATCTTTAAAATACCATCCACCTCTTTTTCTTGCGTAGCTCTACTAGATTCACCTGCAGCCTTCTTGGGTTCAACATCTTCAACAATTTTCTTTCCAGCATTATCATTTCCATGAATAATTGGTGCAAATACACGACCGCTGCGGGTCACTCTGCTAGTCTCAGCAATATTTATAACATTAGGCATTGGCTGGATGGGAACATCCACACCATCCTCTAAAATTGTAGCATTATATTTGTAGGGTACAGCATTGTCTGGCTTGTAGGGGACATGACCCAGTAAGCTAATCACTAATGGAGTAATAGCCAGCTTGCCATGATATTAAACTTCAAAAAGGGTGGGTGCACCAAAACAAGGCACAATAACATTTACTCCCTCTTAAACACATTAATTCATTAGAGTCATCTCTGGAAAACATATATTCATCTGAGGAGAATAACTCATCTGCAGAGGCATACTCATCATCTGACTCTCCTTCAGCCAAACAAACCTCAATCTCATTAACCCCATGGTAATCATCCCTTTATCCTGTAACCTTGATAATTCCATTATCCAATAACAAATGAATACCTTTCCTTACAATTGAACATCCTCGAGAGTCCTGGCAGCAAATTCGGCAAGATCCATATTGATGTTCTACCTGACCAACCATGTGGCAGAAAGTAGCATGCAATTGTACAAGATCCTAATTTATATGTTCCACATCAAAGAATCTAAACTCTCCAGACATCTAAAACCCATGTTTACTTCCTCTTCATACTCTTCCCTAGGCCTGATTATGTAGATGAGACCCTCATCCATCATCTCCTGTAAATCAGCCTTTATCTTGCCACAATGGTGATGGTATAGCGGGAGGTGGTCTGGTATGAACCAACTACTTTGAATTAATGCTGGGAGTAATTATGAATAGATCATAGGAATAGGGTCATAATTCTCCCTCCTCTGATTATTCCCTTGATTCCCCTGATGGGGTGTTTTCTGATAATCAACGGTGGTTGGAGCTAAACTAACAACTGGAGTCACTGAGGCAACCTGTTGATGACGTTGATAATTTCTTCTAGGAGGATTAACCCTCCTCTCTTGCATAACAGCATTTGTATCTCCTACCTTGGTTTTGGAAAACCCATAGGATGGCTTCTTCGTACTTCCGGAACTTTCACTTTTTGTTAAACGGACCTCTCTTACAGCTTCTTCCAAACGGATACCCATGCCCACCATTTCAGTAAAGTCACTTGGCGCACTCACTACCATCCTCTCATAGTATAAAGAACCCAGATTCTTCAGGAAAATCTTAGTCATCTCCTTTTCTTCCATGGGAGGAATCACTTGGGCGACTACCTCACGCCATCTCTGTGCATATTCTTTGAATGATTCTCTGTCCTTATGGACCATGGCCCTGAGTTGATCACGGTCAGGCACCATGTCCATGTTATACTTGTATTGTCGGATAAATGCTTCTCCCAAGTTGTTGAAAGTATGGATATTGATTTTGTCCAAACTCATGTACCACTTCAACGCAGCACCAGTCAAACTATCCTGAAAAAAGTGAATCAACAGACGCTGATCATCAGTGTGGGTAGATATTCTTCTTACATACATCATAAGATAAGCACTAGGACAAGTGTTACCCTTGTACTTCTCGAATTCCGGGATTTTAAACTTCGCAGGTATCTTGACATTCGAGACCAAGCATAAATCATTCACATTCTGCCTGAAGAATTCCTTTCCCCCGAGGGCCATCATATCCCTCTGCATCTTGTCAAACTGATCTTGAAAATCATCCATTTGATCATAGAGACCCAAGCCTTCACTTGGTGGAGGAAAAGGACGATACATATCATCATTATCAAATGGGACCACATTCGCTGAAGGGGGTGTAGCAGGAGTAACATGCACCACAGGAGGTGCAGGAGTAACAGTAGTCTGAACAACTGGAGTAACTTGAGGAACAAGATTTAAACCTTCAGGCACAAAGTTCTCTAGCATTCTCCATGGATAACCTTAATGCATGCGATTATGAATAAAGGTTGAAGTAGAAAACACATGAACAGTTGGAGCTTCAGTAGTAACCTTTGTTTGTTGAGGTTGAGCAATCGGTGGCTAATTCTGAGCAGCCACTAAAGATTCCATCAGAGCAGTAAGATTGGCCATGCTGGCCTTCAGAGCAGAAAATTCCTCGCACAGCTCGCGATTCTCTTGTTCTAAGTTGTCCATCTTCCTTCGGAAATTAGCTTGAGTATTGTAGTGGTGAGATAACTTGCTGAACAAAGTAAAGAAGCTTGGTAAGACACCTGGATATGCATAACAAATGTAAGAAGTATGTGCAATATTATGCATGATATGCAATGCACATGATTTATTTTATTATTAATATTTCAAGGGACTTAAAGATTTATAGACACATTGCGAATATCAAAGTAATAACACATTTGAAATACTGAAAATTTTTATTATAATAACTTCAAAATGGATTACAAGTTTCAATAATCCCAATTACAAGATGAAAATAAATTCTAAAACCTTAAGAAGTAAAGCTTATGGAGATCACTCTATACGCTGTCGCTTCCATGTAAGTCTGGAAAAATGGGCCTTCAACTTCTGGTTTTCTTTTGCATATCTGGTGGCGACTTCCTTCCAATCTCCTAAAACAGGAAGTGAGCAACTAGAATCTGACTGAGGCTTAGGGGAAAATAAATCCCCTTGCTTCTCCATCGTCTCTATAGCCCGACTCTCAAAAATATCAATCAAGTCGTCTTTCTCCTTTAAGTCTGCTCTATAGGAAATCTCTAAAGTTTGGCACTTATTCTTCCAAGCTTCCTTTTCTTGCTGCATCCTGACTAAAGCAAGTTGTAGCTCTTCCACATCATCCAATAAGGGAGGAGTGGTCTTCACAAACAAATCAGGCATAGGTGCTTCCCGGGAATACTGCATCTTCAACTGAATAGCTCTCGTTTGGACCCACTGAAGATAAGGCTCCAAAGAAACAGCCCCCCTAGGTCCCAAGTCTTTCTTACTCTTCCTATGAATGTTACGCCAATCCTTCGTAATCTGCTCCCTAGCTTCCTTATGGTCTTCTCCCTCTTTCAAGAAGAAACTACTCAAATGAATACTATTTGGTTTATCCCTCATCGGATAACCAAGTTATCGTCGTGCAAGAATAGGGTTGTAGTTAATTCCTCCCTTTGTACCAAGAAGAGGTACATTGGGGAAACTACCATAACTATCGACAATCTCTACATCATAGTAAGCCCGATGATACCAAATAATATCTGAGTGAGTAAGTTCCATGATCTTAGGAGCCCAATTGGGTTCCTTCCTGACATCCCAGAAAGCATCAGACTGAGGCACATGAGAAGTAAACCATTGGTACAACAGCGGTGTGCAACAGATAATCATCCCCCCATGATAAGAATTCCAAAGATGAACAGAGTAATAAGAATCACCCAACAATGTAGGAACTGGGTTTCCAATCATGAAGATCCTGATAGCATTAATGTCAACAAACTTTTCCACATTAGGAAATAAAAATAACTCGTAAGCAAGTAGAGCAAAGATGACCTCAAAAGCGATTGTACTATTCATCCTGACAAAGTAACGACCTTTCTCTAATAAGAACTGAGTTGGTAATCCTCTAATCCCTCCTTTAGTAGTCATATGTGCTTCAACCTCATACATCCCCAGATGGATCAAAGCAGCAATCTCGTGTGGTTTTGGCTTATCCTCCAAACCAGTAAAAGGAACACGGTCGGTAATAGGTAAATCCAACAGATAAGAATACTCCTCTAGTGTATGTGTCACCTGATAGTCACGGAAAGTAAAGCAATGATACATCGAATCATAGAATTGGACCAAGGATGCTTATGAGTGCATGGATGCATGATGCAACAATCATATACAGGATCACAAACATAGGGTTCATAGGTTCAACGTCACGAGCATAACGTCGAAGATACTACCCATAAGGTATGGTCTAAAATTTATCACTTGTCGAACAAGGTTTTAGAGGTTCCCAGAGTCTACATCCTTCCTGTTGTACCCCAATTTTTGCCCCTAAGATTCCTCTATCATCTCATACCATCACAATGCAACAAGATCACATTAGGGTTGGTTCTTCCTCTTTTTCTATCTCCTATCTTTAAGTTTGCTCTTGAGGAATCTCCAAGCACCTTGGTTGTGTATTTTGTATATGTGTTGTTGACTAACATCTAATCAAAATACGAAGAAAAAAATATCCGTCTTTGTCTTTGAATATCTGTGTTTTGTAGGTATCGGGTCAAAGCATCTGACAAATAAGGTTTTACGGTATTATTTCCCTAAAATCTATATTTGCAAAGAAAAAGAATTAAAAAATTTCATTTTTTCACTGATGCAATCGATTGCTCTTAGAGTGCAATCGATTTCACATAGTGCATTTTGCGCAATTTTTGAAAAAAATACACTGTGCAAATCGATTTGCAGTATAGTGCAATCGATTTGCACATAGCAAAAATTTGAAAAAATCATCAATTTTAAGCTTGTCAAATTTTGGCTCCAATTTTTCTTCACTTTTTGAAAGATATATCATTAATTCAAATTTTAGTGCCAATCTTTCATTTTTAAGAAGAATTATCATTAATTCAAATTTTGACTCTAATATTTGAAAGAATTATCATTAATTCAAATTTTGGCTCCAAGAATCAATTACCAAATTACCACTAATCTCAATCCCAAATTCTATAAATAGAGCCCTCATTTCATTCAAATTTCAAGCTTTTGATAGCCAAATTCACCTTGCTAAAAAATCTCTCAATTCTCTCCATCTACCAAATTCGCTCAAAGCTCCATTTTCAAAAATAAAAGTTAGTAAGCTTTGCATTGAAGCTTGCTAATATTTGATATAAACGTTCATCCAAACACTTTTTCTCCATCAATTCTCTACATCCAAGCTTGGTCAATTGATTCTTGTGGTTGAATTGGAGCAAATTCTTGAAGTTGTTTTGATAATTCTCTAGATCTACCTTTGGTAAGTTGGATAATTCATCTTTCACAATGTGATCTCTTGTTGATCTTTGGGTTTGATTCATTGAGCATTATTTTGTGATTCCAATGGTGCTATTTTCTCATAATTTGATGGAATTTTCGTGCTCAATTGGATCCATGATCATAAGGTATTTGATGGAAGCTTAGAACAAGAATTTGGCCTTTTAAAATGTTATTTTGTTGTCTGTAACAGCGTGCAATCGATTGTTGTAACAGTGCAATCGATTGCACTAAGTGAACTTTTCACAAATTTTTGAAAATTGCACTGTGTAAATCGATTTACACAGTAGTGCAATCGATTTACACAGGGACATAATGCATTTTTTTGCCTTGTTTTGGGGCAGCTTTGATCCAAAATGCTTTTTCTACTCACTCCCTTTGATTATTGGTTTGGATTACAATTTTAAATATCCAATTTCTCTTTAAATTCAATGGACTTTGTGATGTAGATGAAGTTGGATAAATGTTCATCAATTCAAATCTGCCAAAGAGTGAATTACTTGATTCATTTTTTGGTGCTATGGATTAATGATATGTTTAGTTCTTTAATCCATCTAGAGTAGTGGTTGAATTTAAAGATGAAAGAAATTTAAAGTAGTGATCCAAATTAGCTTATCATTCCCCTCCCTCTTCATCTTATCCCTTTCTTTTTTAATTGTGCTACATGTTAAGGGATAATGATCTCTATATCATTTATCCAAACATGAAGTACATAGATTGCTATTTACCGGCCTCAAAATAGGTGCGACTTCTACATAAGTCCACTTATGATTGCTTAACATAGCGCTAAATTTTGTCCCAATTCGAATAAATGATCATTCGTGGCCCAAACCTATGTTTGCAAGCCCAAGTATGTTAATTTGATCTCTTTGATCCAATATCCTTGAGATTCATTGTGTGGAGGCTTTGGTTCTACCAATCCTCTAATGGATCTACATCACTTTTGGTCAACGCGGATCACTTAAACATCGTTGATCATTAAATGTTACTTTTGAGGATTCCAAAATGGATGATATACTTGACAAAAAGCAAATGCAACTTGTTGTGTGGAGGCTTTGATTCTACCAATCCTCTAATGAGTTCCAAATGCAAGTTTCAAGATGGTCACCCAACTAACCACTAATTTCTAGCAATTGACTTTATTTTATGCTTTTATTTTATGCTCTTTACTTTATGTACCATTTACTTTTTGCATTTACATTTCATGCTATTTTCATCTTTGTCACTTGAGCATTTACTTTTATGTCATTTTTATTTTTCTCACTTGAGTTTTTCTTTTCCTTTTGAAGACACTTAATAATCAACATGAACCTTAAAAGACTTTAATGATACTTGGACTATTTGGTTACTATCCTTGGAATTATGGAGTATTAGACTTCTTGGACTTCAGATTAGAGACATTGACCTATGTTGGAGATCTTATGACCTTAATTGATATTTTGTATGGAGTTCTTGGGGTTTACCTCAAGACATTGGGTTGTTTGTTTGTTTTGGGTGCAGGTTATTGTGATTAAATACTTTGTTTGTAATCTGAAATTCACCTGTATACAGCCGTTACTCTGCCTAATTTTTGCGAAGACTTAATACACTTGAAGTTTGGTTCTCTCAAGAGGTCTAGTATCTTTGCTTGCTTGGTTTCAATCCTAAGAATGGGAATTCTATATTGACTCATAATGTAAAGTATTGGCTTCTTGTTGGTTAGATTGTTCTTCTCCTTATCCTTTACCTTATGCTTTAGGATATTCCCTTCATCTCCTCCCATCTTCTTTAATTTCAAAAATCTTCTCCATCCTTTTGAAAACTCTTCTTGTTTTTTAAACTCGAACCACTTTCATAATAAACTTGGACTTATGTCCATGCATTTTCAAAATATTTTCATAAATAAACTTCAATCAACTTAATAATACCTTGACTTTTTTTTGTGAGAAGAATAAAAGTCAATCAATCTCATTTCAAACCATTTTGCCACTTTGGCTTTTATCTTTAAACTTTTTCTCAAAATATTAGACTATTTTCAATCCTTGTAGTGATGCAAACAACTATACTTCTACAATATATAGTGAAGTGATATATTTTCCACTTGGGTGTTGAGTGAGGCATTTTTGATTTTAAAATCCAAGCCATATCCTCCACTTTGAGATGATGCAAATTCTCCTTTCTCATAATTGTGGGTAGTAAGTATGTTTTCCACACGGACAATGACGATGATGTCTTATCTCATAAAATTAACCAACACACTTGTGTTTTAAATTTTTTTAAAGAGAAACTACGTGTACCCTGATCCCCTATTACACGAAAGGTGGTACATAGGCACTAAAGGTTCGCAACCGCGGCGTGTGCAAAAGTCATAAAAAATATATTTATTTTTCTCACCTCCACCATCTATTTTACATATAACATTTTATAGCCAAAATATACAGATTTTTTCAAAGAGGTTCCTGCATAGTACCGTAGATGTTTAGGATGTTAATACCTTCCCTTTGCATAACCAAACCTCTTACCTTGAATCTTTCCCCCTCTTTTTTAAGTTATTCGCTCTTTTCCCATTCCTTTGGAAACAATAAAGCACGGTGGCGATTTTTATTTTGATCTGTATAAGTCTAGTAAAGTCGCTTTCGAGGCCATCTTTGCTCTACTTGCTTATGGGTTGTTCTTATTTCCTAATGTGGAAAAGTTTGTTGACATTAATGCTATCAGGATCTTCATGATTGGAAACCAAGTTCCTACATTGCTGGGTGATGCTTATTACTCTATTCATCTTGGGAATTCTTATCATGGGGGATGACTATTTGTTACACGCCTTTGTTGTACCGGTGGTTTATCTCTCATATGCCTCAGTTTGATGCTTTTTGGGATGTCAGGAAGGAACCCCGTTGGGCTCCTAACATCATGGCACTTACTCACTCAGATATTGATTGATATCATCGAGCTTACCAGGATATAGAGATTGTCGACAACTGTGGTAGTTTCCCCAATGTACCTCTTCTTGGTACAAAGGGAGGAATTAACTATAACCCCGTTCTTGCACGACGACAGCTTGGTTATCCAATGAGGGATAAACCAAATAGTATTCATTTGAGTAGTTTCTTTCTGAAGGAGGGAGAAGACCATAGGGAAGCTAGGGAGAAGATTGCAAAGGCCTGGCGTCACATTCATAGGAAGATTAGGAAAGATTTGGGACCGAGATGGGTTGTTTCTTTAGAGCCATATCTTCAGTGGGTCCAAACGAGAGCAATTCAGTTGAAGATGTTGTATTCTCGGGAAGCACCTATGCCTAACGAGAGTTATTCAGCAGACGGCTATCATCAACAATTTGCAAAAGGTCAGAGATTAATACCTGAAACAAGCATGGACAATCATCTACACGACCAGCTAAAGCAATCCTGCACGGGTTTCTTCTCATTCATCTTTCAGATACAGTTCAGATGCACTCCAGATACTGACGTCATTCTGATACTCATTCAGATTCAGCTTTCAGATACAGTTCAGATACACTCCAGAAATGGATGCCATTCTGATACTCATTCAGATTCAGCTTTCAGATACAGTTCAAATACGCTCTAGATACGGATGCCATTCTGATACTCATTCAGATTCAGCTTTCAAATACAGTTCAGATATGCTCCAGATACGAACGCCATTCTGATACTCATTCAGATTCAGCTTTCAGATATAATTTAGATACGCTCCAGATACAGACGCCATTCTGAAACTCATTCAGATTCAGCTTTTAGATACAATTCAGATACGCTCCAGATACGGACGTCATTCTGATACTCATTCAGATTCAGCTTTCAGATATAGTTTAGATACTCTCCAGATACGAATGCCATTCGGATACTCATTCAGGTTCAGCTTTCAGATACAGTTCAGATACACTCCAGATACGAATGCCATTCTGATACTCATTCAGATTTAGCTTTCAGATACAGTTCAGATACGCTCCAGATACGGATGCCATTCTGATACTAATTCAGATTCAACTTTTAGATACAGTTCAGATACACTCCAGATACAGATGCCATTCTGATACTCATTCGGCTTCAACTTTCAGTTACAGTTCAGATACGCTTCAGTTATGGACGCCATTCTGATACTCATTCAGATTCAACTTTCAAATACAGTTTAGATACGCTCTAGATACGGACTCCATTATGATATTCATTTAGACTCATCTTTTAGATACAGTTCAGATATGCTCCAAATATGGACGCCATTCTGATACTCATTCAAATTCAGCTTTCAGATACAGTTCATATACGCTCCAGATACATATGCTATTCTGATACTCATTCAAATTTCAGCTTTCAGACACGAGTCAAATACAATCCATTTATGGATATTATTTTGGTACTTAACCCAACACATCCACTATTTCAGTATAAATCAACCAGAGATTTATTCTGACACTTCTTCCATTCCTGCCAGCAATCATTTTTGGATGGCATCTGTAAGCGCATCTCCAACAACTTTCCATCATCTCTCCAAATTGCATCTTTAAGCCCATTCCCTACACCATCAACCACCACATCATCGAGTGAAAATTTCTGGGCACTCTAGTGTCCAATCATCTTTCACCTTAAAGTCATGAATGGCGGATCCGCCAATCTAACTCTTCAGGTTTAAGAAGATTGAACAGGGGAAGCTGTTGTACCCCAAAATTTTCCCTCTCATTTATCAAGTATTTTCCCATAATATTTCCTTTGGTTCAAGACTGCACAAGGTTTGATCAGCTCAAGACACCTCTTTAAGCACTGATGACTAAAATTATGGTTTGAGATTGCACAAGGATAATTGAACTTTCAATGCCTCATATGACTTTCATGGATCATTATGGACCCCAAAGATTACTCATGTCAAGTTTCAAGCCTCGAATCACATTTTCCCCAATCAATTGAGTAGTTGACCTAAAAATCAGTTGTATTGGGGAAAAAGTCAACAGTGGCCAATTTACAGTCAAACTTCATAATTTTTTATCCACATAAACATTATAAACTCAATTGTATCATTTGATCAAGTTTGGACCATAATTCCTCAAGAAATTTGATCAAATCATCAAAAGGGAAAAATGGTCATAATTAGGGTTTTGACTAAGAAAGGGCAATTTCTGACTTTTGACCTAGTAAATGGTTAATTGGTTTGAGGAATGATCTCAAGAGTTAAATTGCATCATTTTTACCTAATGGTGTGACTCAAAACATTGTCCAAGATCGATTGGATTGATAGTGGATTTTCAGTCAACTGATCAAAAGTCAACTGTATACTGAAAAGTCAAACTTTGACTTTTTGGTCAAAATCAAGTGTCAAAGATCACAATTCATCAAAACATGTCAAAATATGAAACTTGTTCATCAAGAAATCAAAAAGTCAAGATTTCATTTTGAAAAGTCAAAGTTTTCACACTTAGGAATTTTTCTAATTATGGAAAACTTCATGTTTTTCACAACTTTGAGCCAATTTTTCACCATGATGCAAGATGATTCAAAAGAAACTTTCAACATGAAAGTTGTAGACATCCATGAGATATACAACATTTCTTTACACAACTTCTCCTATAAATTCTTGGATCTCAAGTTATTAATCCATGAAGTCATGGTCATGAAACTAAACACTTAGTGAAATTTTGAACATTTTTTGTCAGGATTTTAACCTAACTTCTGACCCAAGTTTCACATAGTTCCATTTGGATTTTACAAAAGTTATTCAAAGAGTGGTTTTAGAGCACATTACAAGCTTTCCTAAATGTCCAATAACTCCTTGAGATCATTTGTGAGCAAGGAGAATCGAAGGTCAGTAGTTAGGGTTTCAAGTTGTTTTACAAGGCAAATTTTGTGATGAACAAAATTCAAATTTCAAACCTATGTTGCACAATCTTGCTTTGCAGGCCTCTAAACCTCAAGATCTCTCCATAATCATAATATTACACTTGCTTTTGAGCTATTATCCACTTGATTAAAGCTTTATCCAAGTAAATTTTCAAATAATTGCACAAAGGCACCATTGTCATTTACATAAAGCAAGCTTTATGCAAAGTCAACTTGCATTGAGATTTGAACTTGTTCCTTTTGCACAAGCTTCCTCTACAAAGTCAGATAAGCTTGTTTAAATTTGGCAACCACCCTACATGCTTGTACTTGCTTCCTTGAAACCATATTTTTCACTTTTCTCCAAAATCAAGCAATTGAGCCATAACCCTATAACTCAGAAATCTTTTGTGCAATAGCTCTCCAACCTTTTCCATACATAAACACGGGTCAAATGCAAGCTAACACATGCATGCTGAAGCCCTGAAACTCCCTAAAACACATAATCACCAAAAACACCTTAAAACTTGCCATTTCTGAGTTTTGAATCCAATCTCTAAATTTGCTTGTGCGTTTCTTGGCCTTTTACTTTCAAAAGCTTCTAAATAACATACACAAATAATTCCAACACCTGCAACACAATTGTAACACCTCCATCATAATCCACCATATTCAAAAATAGCACCTTACACCTTGACTTCTCCGGAACTCCTCAGGCACTTTCAGCTCAAGCTAAGCATCACATTAGCTTTCTGGGAACTTGAGGAAGTTAATCCAATCACTGGAACTCATCAAAAGCTGCTCAAACTCAAAACACGATACCCTCTTGCAAGGTGAGTTTTCTGACTTTTGAACTCTTCATACCAGCATCATTAATGGTTTATTTGTGGATAAGAAATGTAGATATCATTGTCCTGAAGCTAACCATGTCTTTAGATTTCATTTATATTGCTTAAGTAGTTAGAATTTTGAATCTGAACATCCTGGAAAAGTTAGGTCAAAATTTGGTACCATTCAAAATTCATGCTCATTTTTAAGAATTAGTTTAAGTTATTTACATTTCTAGAATCGTGGTGAAATTTGCCACAAGTTTCACGTTTACATTTTTGCAAATGGATGATAAATGAACAAGATACAGGTGGTCTAGCTAGAGGTTGAAGATGAAGTTATTTTCAGGAAGCAGTTTCTAATATATATTTATGGTTTAACATAACTTAACGGATGTATCACCACCTCAGTGGTTAGATCGCGCGTCTGTCACCCTTAGGTCCTGGGTTCAAGCCCCACCGTGACTTTTTGCATTTTTTCCATTTTTTTGACACACCTCTGTTTTTGCAGCGCCTGGGCCAGCAGTTTGGGCCTGACCTTTTTTTTCTTACAATACTCCATGTTTCAACTTTAACCTCCCTGACTTTATTATTTTTATTTTATTTTTATTTCATATTTTTATTATTATTATTAATATTATTATTGTTATTATTATTATTTTCCTTAATAAAA
Organism: Vicia faba; assembly: GCA_948472305.1. NCBI lineage: Eukaryota > Viridiplantae > Streptophyta > Magnoliopsida > Fabales > Fabaceae > Vicia > Vicia faba. The sequence continues at coordinate 1,317,696,998 of OX451740.1, forward strand.
AAATATATATACTTTTTATTTCTATTTTTTTAGTTTTATTTTTCTTCATAAAATTAAAAGAACAAAAACATTTTCTCTAATAAATTAATTTTCCTTTTTTTTTTGAAATACTTAGATAATAAATTTTAATTATTATTATATTATTTTGTAAATTAAAATCAATTTAGAATTTAGGATTTTTTATTTAATTATTTTATTAATTTAATTAAATTCACCAAAACCCTAAAGAACTTGTTTTCCTTAAATTAATTATTTTATTAACTTAACCTTAATTTTCTTTTTTAGTTAATTATTTTATTTTAGTTAGTTAGGTCAAAAAACCCTTTTCATAAAAAAAAAAACAAAGAATCACATTTCTTTTACATTTATATTCTTGCATTTCTACTTATTCAATTTTGTACATTTATTCAATTTCAATATGGTTGTAATAATTATTTAGATTTAATTTCTTGCAATTCCCCATTTGTAATTTGTACACCCTCTTCCCTAAAAGATGTAATAGCTTAGTATTTTTATTTTCCGCAACTTAAATGCTTTATATACAAATGCTAGTAACTAGGGTTTGTATGGAAAGATTAAAATCAATGCTTAGAAAACCTTAATCAAATACAAATCAAGCATGAAAATCAATACACTTGCACACAAACACCACTAGGGCAAATCCACTTGGTTTCCTTTCCTTTTGGATAAAATAAAAGTCGGTGGCGACTCTTGCTAACCGCTACTGTGATATGGTGGGAGAACTGACTTGAGGTTTTTCGTTTGTGTTTGCAAATGTTTCGGTTTAGCAAGATTCGCCATCGACTTTTTATTTTATCCAAAGGAAAGGTCAAAAAGCACAGGAAAGACCTTTGAGATGTTTTCTTGGGTTCGGGGGGTAGATTATGAAAAGGGAAGGTGATAGCACCCTTTTCATCCATGGTTATCCATGGGCTCTTAGTTACTTGTTTAGATCACTACTTTGCTTTTCTAATTGTTTGAAATGGTGCTTTGTGTGGTTTTGAAAGTATTTTGAAAAGAGGCCATCGTTTTGGCAATCTTTGTAATGATTCTTGTTTGAAGACTGTATATAAAGATGTTTGTCTTTTGAAAAATGTTTCAATGTTTGAAAGGTTATTGGGAAATGTTTTGAAATTGTGTGTGTGTTTTTGAAAATAGCAAGGATGGTTTGCAAGTTTGATCAAGTAACTAGGAGCTTGCCTACTGTTGTACCCCAAAATTTGCCCTCCCATATTCTTCAAGATTTGCAAAGAGCATGCTTCAAAATCTCCCAAGGGTTGCACAGTTCAATGGCCTCCTAACAGTCAAAAACTAGGGTTTTGGTTCTGGCAAAGAAGTTGAAGTTTTCAAGGGTCCAAACAAGTCCCACATGCCCATAAACATGGTCAAGCATCCATATGCCAAGTTTCAAGACTCACAACACAAAATTGCACAGTCAGAAACCCTAATTGCTCAACAGTCAACTGTAGGGGCAAAATGGTCATTTGACAGTCAAAAGTTCAAATTTTTGGTCAACATCTTATTTTGAAGCCACAAACATCATTTGATCAATTCTTGATCATGATTCTCAAGGCATGGCTCAAAAAGTCTCAAGATGCAAAAGTTTCCATATTTGGTCAGTTGAAAAAGTCAATTGTAACTTGACCAAGGCATAACTTCCACATAGTTTATCAGAAAAATTCCATACAAAGCTCATTTTTAAGAGAATGACATTTCCTACAACTCCTCTTCACACTTCAAGTCCAATAAATTATCTCACAAAAAGTTATCAATCTCAACATTATAGGTCATTTTCAAAAGTCAACAAAAAGGCACTTTAAGTCAAAGACCATAACTTGAGATTGGTAAATCAAAATGACATGGGACCAAAGGCATTGGTTAGAGGACTTCAATGCCTTTCCAAAATGTCCAATAATATGATCAAAGCTTAAAAATTGAGCAAGATATGCCTTGTGGAAGTTGGGAAAATTTTGGGAATTTTGAAAAGTCAACTTTGCTTCAAATGCCTCAAAATTGCTAATGGGCCTCATTTTCTTCCAAGAATCATCACCCAAAAGCTATGCACGACCCATTGACTTTAAATGGAGTTATTTTATCATTTTTTATTAATTATTTGAATTATTATTATTATTAGTTCATTTAATTAAAATAAAATATGACTAAAATAGAAAATCATGTTTTCCAATCCCTTTTTGCAGCATATTCTCTCCATAAAGCCTCAAGATTTCGTGCATACTCAATATGGAAAGAATCTTCAATGATTGGCATGTTCTCCATGAAAAAAGATTGAAAAAAGATTACATGAAAATCAAATCTCAAAAACATCAATGCAAAGGTTTCTTGGCTTGAATTTTTACCCTAATTCATTCCTCATATAAGCACAAACCTAAACCTAATCAAAAGAACCTGAAGGCTGCGCTCAGAACCAAATACAAACTTTGCATTTTTCACCAAAAATTTCAAATCTGATTTCATAGCTAGAGCACTTTTCCAAGCCAAAGAACGATTCCATTACCTTCCTGACGCATCAAGGAAGCTTTCTGAATCAAAACCACAGCCTCTAACCTCAAGAAACGGTAGCACGAAGTCGCCCTGTCCATGAACATTTGCATATTCGTATTTTGATTTGCAGGCATATTTCATACATTCTAATGATTGTTTTACACTAATATGGACTCACTGAAACTTATGGTACCATTGAATTGAACTAATATTGCTTGTATAGAAAATTGCCATGGCTATTTTTTAGGGTTTCAGGAACCATGAATTGGGGCTTTACGCTTGAGGAAAAATTGGCCAACCTAAATGGCACCATTGAAACCAGAAGCTCACGACGAACAGAACCATACCATCGCGCCTTTTTTATAATTGCTCAAATCCTATTCGCTATTTTTTGTTGTCTCAGATTGTGGGGGTTTAAAACCCCCGCTATCTAGTTTATTTTTTTCAGGCAAAACGAATGGCAAGTGGAGAAGATGATGTGTGGAGGAATGTGGTTGGTGGGTTCAAACGTTGGCGCGTTTTGTTTCTGTCCAGCATAGCTTCGTTTTTTCACATATCATGATTGTTGTCCACTAAACATAAAAGCAAACGCGCTAGTTCAGTTGGTGGCCAACATGGACAATAGGTACTGGGACCTGGGTTCGATTCTCAGGTCCCCTCCCTTCTCAATATTATTTTGCTTAATGTGTTCCTACGCAGCATGTCCTTCAATGATCTACCATACGCCCCAACGCATATGCTTGCCATGTGTCCCTGAGACCAATCCAAGAGCCAGCATAGGACTTCCATCATGCACCTTGGTCAATGATCGATACATGATCATGGGAAGGTCAAAAAAGGCCAGATTTCAATGGGCCTCATTACTGCAATATACCTCCAAAAGGGTCAACAAACCCCCCTATGTTTGTATTTCTTTTCTCATTCTTTTTTCTTTTTGTTTGTTTTAATTTAATGATTTTGTTTTCTTTTAATTCATAAAATAAGTTTTATAATATAAAAATACAAAAAAACCAGAAAGTCAAAAATAAAAATATATTTATTTATTACTTAATGTATTAATGTTTTTGTTGTAAATAAATTTGATAATTAATTTAGCTTTAAATTAGGGTTTTAACTTTAACTTCTTTTCTTAAATAAATTAAAAACATAAAAATTAGGGTTTCTAGCTTTTTATTTATTTTTTTCAATAATTAAAATTTCTTCTTATTATTATCAATAATTAATTATTTTTGTAAATAAATTTATCATTAAATAATTAGGTTAAAATTAGGTCAAGATCAAACGTTTTGTATATAAAATAAAAACAACTAGAATTAGGGTTTTGTTTAAATTTTTAATTTTAATCCATTTTTCTTTATTATTATTGAATACCAAAAAAAAACAAAAAAATAATTTCTTTTTTCTTTAATCATTAATTCATTTTTAATTTCATATTTAATTCCTTAAAAGGGTCCAACGCCCTCGCATTCTCGATTTTATTTCTTTTCGCACATTTACTTTTATTCCCTTTTTTTAAATGTAATGTAATTGCCCCAAAGCCTTGTAATAGATTAATTAGGATATTTATTTTTCCGCATTTTTATTTATTTCAAATCGGGTCTTGGATTAATTTGGCGATGTAAACCCGCGCCTTTGTAATAGCGTAGGACTTTTATCTTCCCGCACCTTTTAACTGTTAATAACCACATGAAAGAATGAATGCCAAAAATAAAAATAAAGCGTAGATCACCAATGCATGACAAGATAAACATAATTGAAAGTGACACACAATTCACACACCACCCTTAGGGTACGTCTCACTGTTGCCTTGCCCCTCGAAACGTGGTCGTCGAGTAGAGGATGTTTTAGTAAGTCCTCATGTCCATGAACATGGCATGGGGGTAGCTTCCAAGGTGTCTTCCTATTGCTCTGGTGACCACACTGTCCTGAACCCTCGAATTGACCCGAACACCTCCAACGGTGGTGCTACCTACCTCTCAATGGTGGGATGGCACTACTTTAAGGACATTTACACAGACTAATTCCTTAGGGTAGGTAGATAACTCGTAGATACTTGCTCTAATTCAAAACAAATCAAAAACTTCTTTTCACATCGACACTTTGCAAAAAGCTTTCAAAAAACAACTTTTCAAACACTCTTGAGGACTGATACAAGAGTCGAACTGAAATTTTAAACGGAACTTTTTCAAATCCACTTTGAAAAGCAAACTTTTTGAAAACACAAATGAGCAAGTATCTAAGAGCCCATGGATAACCATGGATAGAAAGGGTGCTAACACCTTCCCTTTCTATAAATCTACCTCCCGAACCGAGAGCAATCTCAATAAGGAATTTTTCTGTGCTTTTGTCCTTTCCATTTGGAGAAAATAAAAGACAGTGGCGACTCTTGCTTCCGCGACATTTCGCGAACCAGCGTTAAACAGTCAGTTCCAGATCCACCGATTACACCTACCTACTCAAAAGTCTTTCTTGTACATTTTTAACCCTTTGATATTGTTGTTTTACCATTGTATTTTGTAAACAACCCTATCTTTGGATGTTAAACGGGACGGGCGTGGGTCATCGTATGACCATGATAACAATATTGCCAAGTATCTTTAGCATGTTTTGAGGGACTTAAGATCATTTTTGTTTAGGAAACCAAGATAGCGTCATCGAGGGACTATGATCTTTTTGTTTTGTTTGATTTTTCCAAGATACCTAGCATGCATACCATGGCCATGTTTAAGGCAACAAGTGGGTGAAACCCTAGGGGTGCTTGTGTGCAAGGTTTTTTCATTTTTCATGCATTTTTTTCTTGCATTAAGTCATGCTATTTGTTTGATTTTTGGTCTTTTGCATACAAAACCCTAATTTACTATCATGGCATATGAAAGCGATAAAATGCGTAAAGTAAATCTAGACTATTACAACAATGTTATGGGAAGGGGGATACAAGTTTGAATAGGGGGTATTTGCACAAAATAAAACCCTAATTTACTATTACAACCAAATTAAATTTATTGTATAAATAAATAAACAAGTATTTAAATATGCAATTAAATATAAATATGCAAAGAATGTTTTTTGTATTAATTTATGTATAAGAAAATAAGTTTATTTATGTCCTAAAAATAAGAAAATAAAAATGATTATTTTTGAAAGGGTGAAAACCCTAATTTTTTGGTTTAAAAGAAAATATACTTTATACTATTTATTTTTTATTCAAGAAAAATAATAATAATATGTACAAAAATGTTAAAAATTAAAATGTATGAGGAAATAATATTTTATATTTATAATATAATAAAAATAAAATATTTAAGTATTTTAATATTATTTACAATTGTATTTAAGAAAATAAAGTATATATTATTTAACAAACTATTTTTATGCCAAGAAAATAATAAAAATATTAAAATAAAAATGTTAAAAATTAAAAGAATATTTTTTGTGATTTTAAATATTTAGAAAAAATAAATAAAGTCAGAAAATATAAAAAGAAATGAAAAATATGTAAAATATGGAAAATGGGCCAAGGGGTGCAAATAACAAAATGGGGGGTGTGTGATACGGTGGGAAGAACTGACTGTTTTGGAATGCTGGTTCGCGTTTTGCGTTTGTTTTCGCAAAATGTCGTGGTAAGCAAGAGTCGCCACCGTCTTTTATTTTATCCAACAAGGAAAGGAAAAAAGCACAGAAAAATTCCTTTTTCGAGATGTTTCTCGGGTCGGGGGGTAGATTATAGAAAGGGAAGGTGTTAGCACCCTTTCTATTCGTGGTTATCCACGGGCTCTTAGGTACTTGCTCAAAGTGTTTTCAAAATTTGCTTTTCTTTATGTTTGTGGGTTTGAAAGAAGTTTTTGTTTTGAAACGTGTAAGTGCGAAAAGTTTTGTTTTGTTTTGGAAAGAGCAAGTACTTAAGAACCATCTACCTACTCGAAAAAGGAATCAATTTGTGCTAATGTCCTTTAGACAATGCTATCCCACTATTGATGAGTAGGTAACATCGTCGTTGGAGTTTAAGGGTCAATTCGATTAAGGGACGTGTGGTCACTAAAGCAATGTTAGAATGCCTTAGCGGTAACCCTAATGTCTTAGATCATTTTTCAGAGGCAACCGTTTCGAGGCAACTATGATCTTAGGACAAGAGGACGACCTCTAAAACTTCCTATACTCAATGACCACGTTCGAAGGAAACCAAGCGAGGTGTTCCCTAAGAGTGCGCATGTGCGAGTGTGTTATTTCGGTTAATTTTTATCTTTGTACATGTCAATGGTTATCTATGTTGATTTTAGGTTTAAACATTTGATCTTGTCATGCATTCCCTAATTATCAAACATCTAACAGTTTATAAGTTGCGGAAATTAAATTGCGGAATTTAAAACTAACTATTACAAGGCGTCGGGTATTTACATCGCCAAAAGCAACCCTTGAAATTAAAATGCGGAAAATAAATAAAGCGATAAAAAATAATAAAGGTCCTATTAAACTATTACATTCTAGGAAACAGATACAATATTGAAACAAAATAGATCGTGTGCGAGAAAATTAAATCGGGCGAGTTTTTAGGGTTTTGACCCTTTTTTGAAAGAAAGTGTCTTTTTTTGTTATTTTTGAATTAAGAAAGAAACTACCCTAAGTTAATTATTAAATTAATAAACTAATTAATTAATTAATGAAAATAATACTGTTTGGATTTTTGATATTTAAAGAAATAAAAATAAATTAATCAAAGTGAATAAAACCTAATTGTCTAAATTAATTTTAATTATTTGCAAAAGATATGAAATTTATTTCGTAATTAAACTAAGTTAATTAAAATTAATATTTATTAACAAAAATAAAATGCTGAAAATTAATTTAATTAAGAAAAAATTTTGTTTTTTTGATTTTATTAAGAAAAAAGGTTTTGATTGGTTAATGATAATAAAAATAATAATAAACAATAAATTAATTAAAAGAAATAATAAAAAGAATAAGAGAGAGTTAAGGTTTGGGCCTGTATAAGGAGGTGAGATTAGCAACTTTGTGGCCCAATAGTGCCAGCCTGCGCTGACTTTCCTGGATCCCATGCACGCCCATTGACTTGAGAGTATGATGCACGCTCCATCTGGACCACCAGATCTGGCCTGGGGCCATCTGGCAAGCATCTGAATGAGGGACCATGGTATGCTACGCGTTTGAATTCATACCCAATAACCAGTTGAAAAATAATACAAAATAATATTGTGGACATGGGATTCGAACCCAGGTCCTGTGAGTCATTGGCCAACGTCTCCTCCACTCGGCCAGCGTGTTTTGTTTGTTAGTGGAATGGACAACAATAATAATATTGGAAAAACAAACAATATGCCAGAGTTAAAAAAAATAAAGCGTGATATTTGAATCAACGAATGGGAGGGGGACGCGTCATCGTCTTCCTCGTTGAATCCTGGTTATTTACCTGCAGATTTTTATCCGCAGCTAAATCCGTAGGTGTCTCCTAAAATCAATTTTAAGCCATTAAAACCAACCCCAAGACCATGGTTGTGCTCGTCTGGGCATCCTGAGCACGTCTATATCCATCAATCGCACTGGTTTGGCCTGAAAACGAAACGCCCAAAAAATCAATCCAAGAACCCTAGATGCGGCTAGGGTACTACAGGTCATATAAACACAATTGGTTAATGCAGAAAGCTTGCAAATTGAATGAGCATCATGAATATACCAAAGATTTGTCCAAAACATGTAAAAATATGAAGTTGCAATTTCAAATGCATAGCGGTTTTGTGAGAGACTTACAACGCTTTAGGGCACGTATGGAGATTGATTATGGATTGGTTCTGCTTCAAGGATGGTCCAGCAATTGATTCACGTTGAGCTTTGCCTTTGAATTCGCCTCTAGGAGTGATTTCAGTTTCAAGCTTTTTGACAATTTTTTCAAGTTTTCTTTTTGTGATTCTGCAGCCTCTAACCTCTAAAACTCGTGCCTTTGCATTGTATATGTAATAAGGAGTGCATTAGGTCAACAATTTTGGACTGAATCTTTGTGCATTATGGCTTGGAGATTTTATTTGATCCTCCATTGAAAACCTTCCAATTTTGCCAAAAATCCATCTTTTTGTTCATGATATGGTGAGATACGAATTTGATGTTGATCATGATGTTAATTAAGACCTATAACAACCAAAAAGATCCTAAGTAATCAATATTTGGATTTTATTTAATTTAAATTGATTTAAAATGAATTAATTCAATAAAAAAATCAAATAATATAGAAAAATTAATAAATGGACACAAGGATGAAGCTAGGACACGTGTGTAGTGTGAGAAGATCAAATCAAGTGGAAAAGAATGGGCCCATTTGACAAAATTTGAAGTTTTGGGGATAGTTGACTTTTGGCAATTTTGCAAAAATGCCCAACTTCAACAATGCATAACTTCTTCAATTTTGAACTTTTGGAAGTTTTCTTTGACTTTTTAGAAATCTTGAGATGTCCTCTAACTAACCCTTTTTGTCTTATCTCATTTTGTTGTTCCATGCTCAAGTTATAAGCTTTGGAAAAAAAAGTGTTTTTGTTGACTTTCAAAAATGACCTATAATGTCCAAATTCATAACTTCTTGTGAGTGCATTTTTTGATCTTGGGGTGTGAATATGGATTGTATGAAATTGCGTACTATTAAAAATGAGCTTTGTATGGGTCATTTCTCATAAAGTATGATAAAGTTATGCTTGGTCAAAGTTGAGTTAACTTTTCCTACAAAACCCTAATTTAACAACTTTTGAGTCTTGATGAATTTTGAGCAATCCTTGATGAATCATGATCAACCCTTGATAAAATGATGAAATATCCTTCAAAATGAGAATTTTGACAAAAAATATTGAGGTTTGACTGTATTTGGGTCACAGTTGACCTTTGCCTTAGCACAGTCGATTTTTGGACCTTTTTGAGCAATAGACTGAGCAAACTTCCTGTACAAGACTTGAAATTTGGCATGGATGATCTTGAGAGAATATTAGGACATTGGGGAGCACTTGAGTTAATTTGGATGCAAAGACCTTGATGAAACACAAAACCCTAATTTGAGATTGACTGCCTTAGGAGATAGCTTGACTGTCCAACTCTTGAGCAATCTTGAGCCACTTGGAGGTTATTCTTGAAATGTCTTGGGAAATATGAGAGGGCATATTTTGGGGTGCAACAGCTTCCCCTGTTCAATTTTCTTAAACCTGAGGATATATATTGGCTTTCGTACCTTTCGTGATCCAAAGGTGGAAGATGATTGAACACTAGAGTGCCCAGAAATTTGCACTCGCATGAAGTGGTATCAGCCTTGTGATATCGGGAATGGGCTTACAGATGCCATTTGGAGACTGTTGATAGGTGGTCTGAACTTCGACTGGAATATGAATCAAGGAGATCTTATCGGAGATCTAACTGAACCAGAGGAGGTCTTGGATCAACTTTGACTGGATCGGCATCAGAAAAATCTTTAGGAATTAATTTAACTGGACCAGACAAGGTCTCGGAATAACTTTAACTAGAATACGAATCAGGGAGATCTTATCGGTGATCTGACTGAACCAAAGGAGGTCTTGGATTAACTTTGACTGGATCGGCATCAGAAAAATCTTTAGGAATCGATTTAACTTGACCAGACAATGTGTTGGAGTAACTTCAACTGGAATATGAATCAGAGAGATCTTATCGGTGATCTGACTGAACTAGAGGAGGTCTTGGATTAACTTTGACTGGATCGGCATCAAAAAAATCTTTAGGAATCGATTTAACTTGACCAGACAAGGTCTTGGAGTAACTTCAACTGGAATACAAATCAGAGAGATCTTATCGGTGATCTGACTGAACCAGACGAGGTCTTGGATTAACTTTGACTGGATCGACATCAGAAAAATCTTTAGGAATCGATTTAACTGGACCAGACAAGGTCTTGGAGTAACTGCAACTGGAATACGAATCAGAGAGATCTTATCAGAGATCTGACTGAACCAGAGGAGGTCTTGGATTAACTTTGACTAGATCGGCATCAGAAAAATCTTTAGGAATCGATTTAACTGGACTAGACAAGGTCTTGGAATAACTTCAACTGGAATACGAATCAGTGAAATCTTCGCAGTGATCTGACTGAACCAGAGGAGGTCTTGGATTAACTTTGACTGCATCGGCATCAGAAAAATCTTTAGGAATCGATTTAACTGGACTAGACAAGGTCTTGGAGTAACTTCAACTGGAATACGAATCAGAGAGATGTTATCGGCGATCTGACTGAACCAGAGGAGGTCTTGGATTAACTTTGACTGGATCGGCATCAGAAAAATCTTTAGGAATTGATTTAACTAGACCAGACAAGGTCTTGGAATAACTTCAACTGGAATACGAATCAGGGAGATCTTCGCGGCGATCTGACTGAACCAAAGGAGGTCTTGGATTAACTTTAACTGGATCGGCATCAGAAAAATCTTTAGGAATCGATTTAATTGGACCAGACAAGGTCTTGGAATAACTTTGACTGGATCGGCATCGGAAAAAATATTTAGGAATCGATTTAATTGGACCAGACAAGGTCTTGGAATAACTTTGACTGGATCGGCATCAGAAAAATCTTTAGGAATCGATTTAACTGGACCAGACAAGGTCTTGGAATAACTTTGACTGGATCGGCATCAGAAAAATCTTTAGGAATCGATTTAACTGGACCAGATAAGAGTCTTGGAATAACTTCACTGGAATACGAATCAGGGAGATCTTTGCGGCCATCTAACTGAACCAGAGGAAGTCTTTGACATAGTTGAGAATTTAACTGCATCTTTCCTGAAAGGTAAAGGTCAGTCGTATGCAATGCATGATATGGATCAAGCAATGATGTTCTCAAAATAAATGAGATTGTGTGGTATGATGCGTATATGCATGCATCATGATGTATGGAAATGTAATGTTTCAGTTGGGGAAAATAAATCTCGGATAGCTGCTGGAGAATAGAGTTGAATTCTTCGTTTTCGCTGGGGATGGTGAACGAAGGTGATTGCGAGAATAAACCTGCAGGAGAAGATAACTCCGTTGGGGAATAAACCGATGAGGAGATTACTCTGTGGGGAAGAGATGCCCTGCTGAGGATTCCACTGATAAGCTCCGTTGGGGATGGACTACCGTTGTTGAATCTGTTGAGGATTGAATTCCTGTTTGTGAAAGGAAAGAACTTCGCTGGGGGATAGTCCTTCAGTTGAACTTGCTGGGGATAAACCTGTTATACTTTTGTGGGGATAATCCTGAGTTTTGCTGGGAATGATCCTTGGAACTCAGCTGGGGAGATTTATGTTTGTACTCCGCTGGGGATAGACTTCCAGAGTCTACTGGGGATGATGATTCAACTCCGTTGGGGAAGCTTTTTAGACCGTGCTGGGGAAATATTGACTCCACTGGGGGTATCTTGTATTCTGTCGGGGAACATTCTCATACTCTGCTAGAGAATATTAAGATTGTCAGGGATATCAAGCCTTTTTAGTGCTAATGGTGGATAAACTCTGCTTGGGGAGAGCATTGCTGATTTGTTCATAGTTGCAAGTCTCAGCTGGGAGAGCTACCATTACTGTCTTACTCTGCGGGGAGTGAAGGTACTTAGCCGTATTCTTCAGATAAATTTACCCGGTACCTGGTGGACAAAGCAACTATATAGTCCGGACAATTATTATTGCCCCTGTTTCTGATATTACCCGTAATCATCTTTTGTTTCACATGTAAATATTTATGAGCAGCAATTAATGTCAAATGCATATATCAAAAATGAACATTGGACGTTCTTTGCAAAACAAAATAGATAAAGGACAAACAGTTTGAAATTTCTTTGAAAATGAATTGTATTGATTTTGAAGTTTGGCCTGTAAATAGGCATTTTGTACAAGAGGCTGGCGTCCTAGTAAGAGGAACGTCACCGAATAATATAATTTACACAATTTTGTGAAATACTAAACAAAATAGTTATGTGAATAATCCCACTGGGTTTCAACTCTGCTATTGCCTTTATGTCCTCGAGCATATCATCACTTTGCTACTTGGTTGAAGATGAATCAGATTGATTAGTGTCGTCTGAGCTTGATAGTCGATACCGAAGTCTGGATGCAAGGTGATCTAATGAGACATAGTGTTACGCTTTGATCCCTAATTTTTGCATGGACCGCCCTTTCGGGTTTTCAGTCCACCGGGATACCCTTTTTGCCCAAGCCGCCTTTTCAGGTTTTCGACTTGCCGGGTGTACATATTTTTTTTCATTTTCATCCCTTATTTTTGCCCGAACCCTTTTGGTTCGCCGGGAAGCCCTTATTTTTGCCTAGGCCAGTCAACCTAGCGGGTCTTTGATTATGCGTAGTATCTTTTCACTATGTCTGCATTGACGGGGTGAGGAAGGTCGTCACCATCCATGGTGGTTAGAATCATAGCTCCTCTTGAGAAAATGTTCTTAACCACAAATGGCCCTTCGTAAGTAGGGGTCCATTTTCCCCTGGGATCACCTTGAGGTAAGATAATACGCTTGATTACCAGATCCCCAACTTGATACTCTTGTCATCTAACTTTCTTGTTAAATGCCTTGATCATCCGTTTTTGGTACGTCTGACCATGACAAATAGCAGTAAGTCTCTTTTCGTTGATTAAATTCACCTGATCAAGTCGGGTCTGAATCCAGTTATCTTCGCTCAAACCTGCATCCTTCATGATTCGGAGAGAGGGTATCTGAACTTCGATGGGCAAGACAGCCTCCATACCATATACCAAGGAATAGGGTGTTGCCCCTGTTTACGTCCGCGCTGAGGTACGGTACCCATGAAGAGCAAATGGTAACATCTCGTGCCAATCTTTGTATGTCACCGTCATCTTCTGCACAATCTTCTTAATGTTCTTATTAGCCGCTTCTACAGCCCCATTAATCTTTGGCCGGTAGGGAGAAGAGTTGTGATGTTGTATCTTGAATTTCTCTCAGAGATCGGTGATCATCTTGTTGTTGAGATTGGTACCATTGTCCGTAATGATCCTCTCTGGTACACCGTATCGACAAATCAGATTGTGCCGAATGAACCGTGCCACGAAGTTCTTGGTTACAGTATCAAAGGAAGCTGCTTCAACCCACTTCGTAAAGTAATCAATAGCGACCAGGATGAAACGGTGTCCATTGGATGTCGTAGGTATGATCTCGTCGATCATATCAATGCCCCACAGTGCAAAAGGCCAAGGTGTCGTCAAGACATTCACATCTTTTGGTATCAGCAGAGTAGTATGAGCCAGCATGTACTGTCTCAGCCGGCGAGCAGCCCATGCCAAAGCGCAACAAGTATTGGGTCTCATAGTCGATAAACTTTTTGCTAAAGCAGTGAATAGCATGCTCTTTTCGTCCAGACTCGCCATGCTGCCCTAGCACGTACCTCTTTGTATTATCCATCACTTTTAAGTATAAGATCAACGGTCTTCTTGCAATTTGGAGGCATCATAATTGGTGGCTTGGAGGTAGTATGGCCCTCTCTTCTTGAACCAGTAGTCTAACAAACTCACCAGAAGCTTCGCAATCCTCTTCACCTTCGTCTTCGTCTAAGTCGATCGGACTTTCGAAGTCATAACTGGCAGTAGCAGAGTCGTTACCAGTGAGATCCAGAGTGGATGTGGACCTGTATATGTGAGTGTGTGTAAATAGCTATTTTGCAATATATAATAAAAGAAAAACAAGGAGCGCAAGATTTGAAATGCAAAAAACATCCAATGCTTTTATTAATGATATATGAAAATGACACACATAAAGCCCTCATAAATGAAGCCACGGTGCCCCGGGTAAGACACCGGGCCATAAAGTTTTAAAACATTGTCTGTTACATATTCAAAACAAAAAGTTTCATTACTGGGTAACAAAAGAAATAGGGATGAAGTCCTTTGCTGCCCAGTTGCTTGGTCCACTATTGGCAGTCGGGTAGATCCAACTGTCGATATCAAACTCTTCGTCATCGTCGTCCCCGATAGCATTCACCCCCACATCCTGCTTAGGCTTTTCTGGTGCTCTGAACTCAATCTCTTTCGCATCGATCAAGTCTTGTACCTTGTTCTTCAAAACCCAACAATCATCCGTATTATGCCCCGGGCTATCGAGTGAAAAGCACAGCGGGCATTAGGGTTATACTTTGGCGAGGTTGTATTTGGATTCTTCGGGGCTTCCCTTGGAATCACCAGATTGGTCTTTAGTAACTGCAGCAGAATCTGAGACAAAGTCATGCTAAGACGGGTGAATTGCCTTCGAGGTCTCTCATCTTTTTGTTGATTATTGTGCTGAGGAGCACCAACAGGTCTTGAAATAACAACCGCATTAACAGCTTGGCGGCGTTCAGGTCTACTCTGGATTTTCGAACTGTAGACAGCACTGGACTCTTTCTTAAAAGGCTTTTCTCGGTGCTTGATGAGGCACCCTTTTGTATCTTACCAGCCTTAATACCAGCCTTAATCCTCTCACCGGTCATGATTAGCTCTGTAAACCCAGACGAAGAGCTTCCAATCAGATGGTCGAAAAATGGACCAGACAAGGTCCCCAAAAACATATCCACAAGCTCCCGATCAGCCAAAGGTGGTTGTACTCTTTCGGCGAGGTCCCTCCACTTCTGAGCATAATCTTTGAAACCTTCACCCCTTCCTATATACATACCCTGGAGTTGGGTACGTGTGGGAGCGAGGTCAGAATTGTATTGGTACTGCCTGTAGAAAGCAGTAGCCAAATCCTCCCAACTGCGGATACTGGCTCCGTCCAACTGGTAAAACCACTCAAGTTGAGTCCCTGAGAGACTGTCTTGAAAGAAGTGGATCCATAAGTTCTTATCAGCGGTGTACGGCTGAATCTTCCTTACATATGACCAGAGGTGCAACTTCGAACAAGAAACTCCGTCATACTTAGCAAAGGCTGGTGCCTTGAATTTCTGGGGAATCACCACCCCAGAAGATAGACCCAGATCACCAAAGTCCAGACCAGGCACTTTCTGAGCTTCCATCGCACTCAAATGGTCTTCCAGTTGCTTGTATATATCCTTAGCTGGAGGATACTGGTCTTCGTCGAAGTCCGTCTCATTGTCTGAGACCACAGGGCTAGGAGCCTTCCTTTCTTCCTGACTATCTTTCCCTCCAGATGAGGTGGTCAAATCAACTTCATCCCGTAGCCTATTTCCAAACCGGTGACCTGTGTTAAACAGGATTGTCCTCTTCTCTTCTTCTTCTTCTCTTTCAGAATCAGGGTCTTCAGGTCTTACTGACCCTTAGCTAGATTCATGAACAGCTCTTGGAATTGGGCATTTGGGCCTGTAGGGCCTTAATTTCTTGCTCGGTTGATGGTTCAGCATATATGATGCTGAAATAAACAGCAAAGAAAATAAGAGACCTGTAATGGGTACCTGTTATGGAGTGCATGGGATGAAATACGTATGATATGATTTCAAAGACAATCGGGAGATTCAAATTTGTAAACAAGAAATGAAACACACTTTATTAGATAAACTTTGAAATTCAAATTGTTCAACAAATTGCCCTTAAGGCGTTACAAGAATGGAAATACGGAAAAGTAAATAAAACTGGAAGGGAAATAATCAAAGGACAATCAGTTCTCCCATGGTCTCTTCTTGTCGATGCGGACATAGTCATTGAGAATCCGCTCATTCTCCAACTTCCTACTCAACTTCAGGATCTTCTGCTCTTGCTCGTTAAACATTTCTCGGTAAGCATCCCATTCCTCTCTCAGCTACATCCAAGACCTTTTCAGTGCCCCAATGTCAGTGGGCATGTAAGGGTGGAGGAGGGTAGGCATAACCCCCTCTTCATTAGCAACTTCAACAATGATAGGCAGGATAGCCTCATATGGCATACCCAGCTTCTGGGCACGGATACAGACCCATCTGAGATATGGCTCCATTGAAAGAGAAGTCTTTGGACCCAGCTCATGTGGATCAGATCTGTGAACTCTATCCCAAGCCCTTATGAATCCGCGGCATTACTCGTCGCTATCCCCTTGAAAATCAAAATAATACTAGGCATTAGCAGCTCATGAGGTCCTTCTCTTCTGGCTCGCCCAAACTGACGTAAGGCTAAGAACGGATTATAAGAAATTCCTCCATGGGTTCCTATCAGTGGAATATTGGGGTATTCCCCACAGCGATCAATGATATCCACTTTGTCCATACCCTTAAAAGTCCAAATGATTTCATTATGCGAGAGATACATAACCCTATAGGCCCAGCCCATGCCTTCTTTGTTCTTCAACACTGATTTTGGGAGGTGCGAAATAAACCACCTCGCCAATAACGGAGCACAGCACATCAAGGTTCCCCGCTTTCGGGCAGTACGGGCATAAAGCTGATGAAGAATATCACCCAAGAGAGTAGGTACAGGATTATGAGAGATGAAGATTTTCACCGCATTCACATCAACAAAAGAGCCAGAGTTCGGAAACAATACCAAGCCATATATCAGAAGAGCCAGAATATCCTCGAATGCCTTGAAGTCTAGACTATCCCAGAAATAATTAGCCTTACCAACCAAGAACTTAGTCAGAAAGCCCTTTGCTCCACTTCTAGTCTCCCAATTAGCCATTACCTCATCCTTTATCAAATGAAGGGCTGAAGCAATCTCTTCGGGCCTAAGGATCTTCTCCCAACCAGTAAATGGGGTCTGCTCCAAAATAGAGATACTGAGCAGATTAGAGAACTCTTCTAAAGTGGTAACCAACTGGTAGTCTTGAAAAGTAAAGCAATGGTACAGCGGATCATAGAATTGGACCAGGACACTCATTATCTGCTAGTCCAATTTGGAGGTAACCAAACTGAGAAGATACCCATGTCTTCTGATGAAGGAGGTAGTATCAGGCATCTTTGCAATCAGATCTTTAAGCATAGTGGGAACTTGGACAAAGTTAATCCGAATGGTATTCCTACGCATGGGCATCATGACCTACAAAACATAACAAAGATGAATCCCTCCTGTCTTTGAAATAAGTTAGTCCAATGCAAGATGTACACAATGTTATGATGTCATGATGTCATGATAGAAAGCACACCACAAGTATCCACAAATAGCAAACATGGTAAAGGCACCCAAGTCACACAGAGAGCCCTTAGATTTCAAGCTGGCAAGGAGCTTAGGTACTACCCTCTTTTAGTTCAATTGGTTTAAACCTGTCCTAAAATTAGTAATCGGGTTCTAGAGGATCTCAATATCACTGACTACCCTCAATCAGTCATAATTCCAATTTAGCAACCTTTTCTTGCGGCCGGAATCATCGCGAGAGTTTAGTCTCAATGAGTGTAGCATACTGCTACTGTTCTATGGCCAAGTTGGTCAATTTAAAGGTTCTAAGGTCATTTGGTGCTTAATGACCCCTTAGATGACCCATATTCTCCTCGTTCCAACACAAGGTATATTGGTACAATCTAAAGTGCCACACCAACGTAGCTACTGCTTCAACTGTATCGGTCTACGTCGTACAGTTCCCTCACAGTTTATTGCTACTTACCTAAAGGGTATCCCCCAGATCCGGGTTAGGATCTATAGTAACTCCGATACAAGCCCACAAATATAAAGCATACAAAGAAAACAATTGAAAACACAATGATCTAATTCTAAGGTACACCCCACTTATTAGATATTATCCCCAGCAGAGTCGCCAGTTCTGTGATACGGTGGGAAGAACTGACTATTTTGGAATGCTGGTTCGCATTTTGCGTTTGTTTTTTCAAAATGTCGCGGTAAGCAAGAGTCGCCACCATCTTTTATTTTATCCAACAAGGCAAGGAAAAAAGCACAGAAAAATTCCTTTTTCGAGATGTTTCTCGTGTCCGGGGGGTAGATTATAGAAAGGGAAGGTGTTAGCACCCTTTCTATCTGTGGTTATCCACGGGCTCTTAGGTACTTGCTCAAAGTGTTTTCAAAATTTGCTTTTCTTTGTGTTTGTGGGTTTGAAAGAAGTTTTTGTTTTGAAAGGTGTAAGTGCGAAAAGTTTTGTTTTGTTTTGGAAAGAGCAAGTACTTAAGAACCATCTACCTACTCGAAAAAGGAATGAATCTGTGCTAATGTCCTTTAGACAATGCTATCCCACTATTGATGAGTACGTAACATCATCGATGGAGTTTAAGGGTCAATTCGATTAAGGGACGTGTGGTCACTAAAGCAATGTTAGAATGCCTTAGCGGTAACCCTAATGTCTTAGATCATTTTTCCGAGGCAACCGTTTTGAGGAAACTATGATCTTTGGACAAGAGGGTGACCTCTAAAACTTCCTATACTCAATGACCATGTTCGAAGGCAACCAAGCGAGGTGTACCCTAAGAGTGCGCATGTGCGAGTGTGTTATTTCGGTTAATTTTTATCTTTGTACTTGTCAATGGTTATCTATGTTGATTTTAGGTTTAAACATTTGATCTTGTCATGCATTCCCTAATTATCAAACATCTAACAGTTTATAAGTTGCGGAAATTAAATTGCGGAATTTAAAACTAACTATTACAAGGCGTCGGGTATTTACATCGCCAAAAGCAACCCTTGAAATTAAAATGAGGAAAATAAATAGAGCGATAAAAAATAATAAAGGTCCTATTAAACTATTACATTCCGGGAAACAGATACAATATTGAAACAAAATAGATCGCGTGCGAGAAAATTACATCGGGCGAGTTTTTAGGGTTTTGACCCTTTTTTGAAAGAAAGTGTCTTTTTTTGTTATTTTTGAATTAAGAAAGAAACTACCCTAAGTTAATTATTAAATTAATAAACTAATTAATTAATTAATGAAAATAATATTGTTCGGATTTTTGATATTTAAAGAAATAAAAATAAATTAATCAAAGTGAATAAAAACTAATTGTCTAAATTAATTTTAATTATTTTCAAAAGATATTAAAGTTATTTCGTAATTAAACTAAGTTAATTAAAATTAATATTTATTAACAAAAATAAAATGCTGGAAATTAATTTAATTAAGAAAACATTTTTTTTTATTTTATTAAGAAAAAAGGTTTTGATTGGGTAATGATAATAAAAATAATAATAAACAATAAATTAATTAAAAGAAATAATAAAAAGAATAAGAGAGAGTTAGGGTTTGGGTCTGTATAAGGAGGTGAGATTAGCAACTTTGTGGCCCAATAGTGCCAGCCTGCGCTGACTTTTCTAGATCCCATGCACGCCCATTGACTTGAGAGTATGATGCACGCTCCATCTGGACCACCAGATCTGGCCTGGGGCCATCTGGCAAGCATCTGAATGAGGGACCATGGTATGCTACGCGTTTGAATTCACACCCAATAACCTGTTGAAAAATAATACAAAGTAATATAGTGGACCTGGGATTCGAACCCAGGTCCTGTGAGTCATTGACCAACGTCTCCGCCACTCAGCCAGCGCGTTTTGTTTGTTAGTGGAATAGAGAACAATAATAATATTGGAAAAAACAAAAAATATACCAGAATTAAAAAAAATAAAGCACGAAATTTGAATCAACGAATGGGAGGGGGACGCGTCATCGTCTTCCTCGTTGAAGCCTGGTTATTTACCTGTATATTTTTATCCGCAGCTAAATCCGTAGGTGTCTCCTAAAATCAATTTTAGGCCATTAAAACCAACCCCAAGACCATGGTTGTGCTCGTCTGGGCATCCTGAGCACGTCTATATCCATCAATCGCACTGGTTTGGCTTGAAAACGAAACGCCCAAAAAAACAATCCAAGAACCCTAGATGCGGCTAGGGTACTACAGGTCATATAAACACAATTGGTTAATGCAGAAAGCTTGCAAATTGAATGAGCATCATGAATATACCAAAGATTTGTCCAAAACGTGCAAAAATATGGAGTTGCGATTTCAAATGCAGAGCAGTTTTGTGAGAGACTTACAGCGCTTTAGGGCACGTATGGAGATTGATTCTGAGTTGGTTTTGCTTCAAGGATGGTCCAGCAATTGATTCACATTGAGCTTTGCCTTTGAATTCGCCTCTAGGAGTGATTTCAGTTTCAAGCTTTTTGCTAATTTTTCAAGTTTTCTTTTTGTGATTCTGCAGCCTCTAACCTCTAAAACTTGTGCCTTTGCATTGTATATGTAATAAGGAGTGCATTAGGTCAACAATTTTGGACTGAATCTTTGTGCATTATGGCTTGGAGATTTGATTTGATCCTCCATTGAAAACCTTCCAATTTTGCCAAAAATCCATCTTTTTGTTCATGATATGGTGAGATACGAATTTGATGCTGATCATGATGTTAATTAAAACCTATAACAACCAAAAATATCCTAAGTAATCAATATTTAGATTTTATTTGATTTAAATTGATTTAAAATGAATTAATTCAATAAAAAATCAAATAAAATAGAAAAATTAATAAATGGACACAGGGCTGAAAATAGGACACGTGTGTAGTGTGACAAGATCAAATCAAGTGGAAAATAATGGGCCCATTTGACAAAATTGATGTTTTGGAGATAGTTGACTTTTGGCAATTTTACAAAAATGCCCAACTTCAACAATGCATAACTTCTTCCATTTTGAACTTTTGGAAGTGTTCTTGGACTTTTTAGAAAGCTTGATATGTCCTCTAACCAACCCTTTTTGTCTCATATCATTTTGATCTTCCATTCTCAAGTTATAATCTTTGACAAAAAAATGTGTTTTTGTTGACTTTCAAAAATGACCTATAATGTCCAAACTCATACTTTCTTGTGAGTGCATTGTTTGATCTTGGGTTGTGAAGATGGATTGTAGGAAATTGAATCCTCTTAAAAATGATATTTGGATGGGTCATTTCTCATAAAGTATGAGAAATTTATGCTTGGTCAAAGTTGAGTTGACTTTTCCTACAAAGCCCTAATTTAGCAACTTTTGAGTCTTGATGTATTTTGAGCAATCCTTGATGAAACATGATCAACCCTTGATCAAATGATGAAATATCCTTCAAAATGAGAATGTTGACAAAAAATATTGAGGTTTGACTGTATTTGGGTCACAGTTGACCTTTGCCCTAGCACAATCGATTTTTGGACCTTTTTGAGCAATAGACTGAGCAAACTTCCTCTGCAAGTCTTGAAATTTGGCATGGATGATCTTGAGAGCATATTGGGACATTAGGGAGAACTTTAGGTCATTTGGATGAAAGTACCTTGATGCAACACAAAACCCTAATTTGAGATTGACTACCTTAGGAGATAGCTTGACTGTCCAACTCTTGAGCAATCTTGAGCCACTTGGAGGTTATTCTTGCAATGTCTTGGGAAATATGAGAGGGAAAATTTTAGGGTGCAACAGGGTGAAAATAGAACCAAGCCCAAACTCCAGGCCCATCTTCACTTCATCCTTGTCCTTGAGACAGCCACGCGTGCGCCCTGTTCAGCTCAAACCTGTTCTCTCTATTGCTTGCATGAAATCAAAAATTTACAACATGAAAGTTATAGCATTTTCAAACACAATTCCAACCATATCCTTTTTGTGACCTAACTCTCAAAGGAAAGAGAGAATTTTAATGGCCCTAAATTTTAACCTAAAATTTTCAGCATGATCATCATCCAAATTCTTCTAGCTTAGTTAATATAAATAAGAACTATGCATATGTACAGCTCAAGCACATTGAAGACTACATTTTTGCTTCACAAACCTAAGCCTAAGGATGTCTAAATAGAGAGATAGAAACTTAGAAAATACCTTGTTCAGTTGAAGTTAAATATGGCAATGTAGCAACTTTGAGTGAGGCCTGAAGGTCGTGTGAGCTTGCTTGAAGTTCCCTCAACCTTTCCCAATGCTTAGCTTGCCTTGAACTTGCCTGAATGTCCCTGTAGAAGTCAACCTGCAAAGCTTCAAAATGAAAATGGTGAAGTGTGAAAATGAGGTTACAGTTGCTGGACAGGTGCTTGGATAGTTCATGTGGGTTGTAGGGAATGTGTTTTAAGTGGTTCAAGACAAAACGCACGAGGCAATTTGGTTTTGGCTTGGTGTTTGCAAAAGTTGCCCTGTTTTAGGCAGAAATGGGGTTTTCTGTGTTAGATGGTGTTCGAGAGCTTGGCAAATCGTGTTTTGGCTTTCTACAATATGTTGAGGGTGTTTGAAATGATACAAAGACTTGCTCTTATCAGATTTTCAAGTTGTGGACTTTTTGCAAGCTTACTTGCTTTTGAAGCAAAAGGTGGGAAGTGACAATGCCAAAGCCTGTACAAGCTAGCTCAAGGCCTGAGGAGATTTGGTACAAATTACCTGGTATGTGCGGACTTTGTTTGCAGAAGTTGGTTAGGTCCATGGCTCAAGATAAACAAAGTTGCTAAAAGTGAACTTTATCAAAGTAGCATTGTAACCTTTTTGCCATTTTTGGATTAAACCCTTGTACAAAGCTTCAAAGATCAAAACAATGCCATTGTCCAATGTATTTAAATTAAATTTTGGAGTGTAAAATGGATTAGAACCTGTAATGCAAGTACAAGCAAGATTAAAACTGATTTTCAAGTTCTAACATGGTATAAAATGCCTTGGAAAAAAGTGAGAGATGGCCATTTTCTTTCCTTCGATTCTCCCTAACCATAAATGATCTTGGAGAGTTCTTGGACATTTTGGAACGCTTGTAACATGCTCTACAATCCATAATTGAAATGAAATTTGAGATTCCACTTGGAACTAGGTGAAAAGTTTCCATGAAGTTAGGTCAAAAATCTGCCTAAACTAGGGCAAAATTTCACTAAGTTAAAAGTTTCATGGACCCTTATTCACAAAATCATAACTTGATATCCAAGCATATTTTGGGAAAACTTTGTGAATAAAAGTTGTAGATTTTGTGGAGGACTTCAACTTTCATGTTGGAAGTTTTCTTTGAATCCAATTGCATCATGGTGAAAAAGTTGGGGGAAAATAAGAAATTTTCATAACTTAGAAAATTTCTAAGTTATGAAAATTTTCAAACTTAAACCCTAATTTTCAAAATTAGGTTTCTTGGTGAACAAGTTTCATGTTTTGATACATATTGATGAAAAATGACCCTTGGCACTTGATTTTGACCAAAAAGTCAAAGTTTGACTTTTCAGTGTATAGTTGATTTTTGATCAGTTGACTGGAAAATTCATCTGTCAATCCAATGCATTTGAGATCTTTTTAACCTTGTGATTAGGTCAATATGATGCCATTGAGTCCTTGAAACCATGCTTGAAACCAATTTGCCATTGTCTATGTGAAAAATCAGAAATTGCCCTTCTACAATCAAAACCCTAATTTTGACATTTTGACCTTTTGATGATCTGATCAAATTTCTTGAGGAGTTATGGTCCAAACTTGATCAAATGGTTCATATGAGTCTATAATGTTGATGTGGATCAAAAATTATGAGGTTTGACTGTAAATTGGCCACAGTTGACTTTGTCCCCAATACAGCTGATTTTTAGGTCAATTATCCAATTGATAGGGAAAAAATTTGATTCAAGGCTTGAAACTTGGTATGAGAAATCTTAGGGATCCAACATGAAGTATGAAAAACACATGAGGCATTGGAAATCCAAAAATACTTGTGCAAACTCAAACCCTAATTTCAAGTCATCAGTGCAAGGAGATGCCTTGAGCTGAGTAAACCCTAATCTAGTCTTGAGTCCAAGAAGTCTTGTGAGGGGAAATCTTGATAAAATGAGAGGGAAAAATTTTTGGTACAACAGCTTCCCCCTCTTCAATCTTCTTGAACCTGAAGAGTTAGATTGGCGAATTAGTCGTTCGTAACTCGAAGGTAAAAGATGATTGGACACTAGAGTGCCCGTAAATTTGCACTCGTCAAAATGTAGTTGAGGGAATGGGCTTAAAGATGCCATTTGGAGAGGTAACAAAATCTTGTCGGAGATGGGCTTAAAGATGCCATCCAAGAAGGTTTGTGGAAAATCAGGAGAATGAACATCAGAATGGTATCTGTATCTGGAACGTATCTGAGTTGTATCTGGAGATTGGATCTGTATGAGCAAGGGCATAGCATCTGTGTCTGGGGCGTATCCGAGTTGTAACTGTACTTGAATCTGAATGAATAATAGAATGGCTTCCGTGTCTGGAGTGTATTTGTATTGTATCTGAATCTGAAATCTGAATAAGCAACAGAATAGCATCCGTGTCTGGGGCGTATTCGAGCTGTAACTGTACCTGAATCTGAATGAATAATAGAATGACTTCTGTTTCTGGAGTGTATCTGTATTGTATCTGAATCTGAAATTTGAATAAGCGACAGAATAGCATCCGTGTCTGGAGCATCTCTGAGCTGGGGAAAAAGTCAGAATAAGTGACAGAATGGCATCCGTGTCTAGAGCATCCCTGAGCTGGGGAAAAAGTCAGAATAAGTGACAGAATGGAAACCGTGTCTGGAGTGTATCTGGATTATATCTGAAGTTGAGATTTGTATGAGTAGTAGAATAACTTCCGTGTCTAGAGTGTATCTGAACTGTAACTGGGATCTGAATAAGTGACAAAATGACTTCCGTGTATGGAGTGTATCTGAACTTGAAATTGATAGTTGAATCTGAATAAGAAATAGAATGGCTTCCGCGTCTGGAGTGTATCTAATTTGTATCTGATTGTTGAAATATGAATGAGTGACAGAATGGCATCTGTATCTGGATCGTATCCGTACTGTATCTTGACTTTGGATTCTGAATGAGAAATAGAATAACTTTCGTGTCTAGAGTGTATCTAATCTGTACCATGATTGTTAAAGTCTGAATGAGTGATAGAATGGAATCCGTGTCTAGAGTGTATCCGTATTGTATCTTGACTTTGTATTCTGAATGAGTAACAGAATGACTTCTGTGTCTGGAGTGTATCCGTATTGTATCTGAAATCTTTGAATATTGTTAATGATAGCTGTTAATCTTATCCTGAAAAGGGTAAAATGTTAGCTGAAACACGGTGTTATGTTGTATGTAATGTATGATGCAATAAATGTGCTTTATCAATGTTTATGATATTTGAATGTAATGTATGCGCATGTAAGCTGATTCGCTGTATTGCTGAGGAAAATAAATCCTTGATGGCTGGGGATAATAAAATCCTTGACTTCTGCCGGGGAAAATAAATCCTTGACCACTGCTGGAGATTCAAAATCTTTGATTGCTGAGGATGAGAAATCCTTGATGACTGCTTGGGGATTAAAGATCCTTGACAACTTCTGTGGGGATGTGAGAATCCTTCATTTCTTGAAGTTGGAGTATTGACAAAATCTGTTGTGAGA
The DNA here is from genome assembly GCA_948472305.1 of Vicia faba. Taxonomy (NCBI): domain Eukaryota; kingdom Viridiplantae; phylum Streptophyta; class Magnoliopsida; order Fabales; family Fabaceae; genus Vicia; species Vicia faba. The sequence continues at coordinate 1,317,722,700 of OX451740.1, forward strand.
GTAATGTCAAACTGCTTGAGAAATCTCCTAGGAAAATCCAGAGAACTTTGAAGACTTCTATTGGGGGTTAAATAATGGGAATCCTTACTCGGCTGGGGAATAGGGAAAACTCTGATGATTTCTACGGGGAACTAAGAATGAGAATCTTCAATTTCCTAGGGAATTTGAATCCTTGGGGACTTCATGATGAGGAGTCAAGAATGAGAATCTTCGATCTGTAGGGGATTAAAAATTCTAACAAATTCATGCTGGGGAGTAAAGAAGGCTATGGCAACTTTACCGGGGAATCAAGAATGAGGATCTTCCTTCTGCTGAGGATGAGAAATCTTCAATCTGCTAGGGGATGAAAAACTCTGTGGGGAGTAGCTATACTGCTGGGGAGTAGCTATTCTGATGGAGAGTAAGTTCAGGACTCTGGGGGAAAAAGCTTATTCATGTTTGGAAAAAATCCAGGAGTTTGGGTTGTATGCCACTCTACTGGGGAAATATCCTAGGTTAGGGATAAGACAAAAGTTAACTGTTATCTGGTTGATTCTCAGACTTTAAGACAACTTGCTGGGGAATCCAGGTGGTTTCCGCTGGGGATTGATAGTTGGAAAATTGATCCAACTGGGGAAGAAGGTTTCATCTCCGCTAAGGGTCTGTAATTCAAAGTTTTTGGCTCCGCTGGGGATTGGTAGTTTGAAGTTTTAACTCTGGTGGGGATTTTGAAATTTAGCTCCGCTGGGGATATGTATTTCAAGGTTTTAGCTCCGTTGGGGACCTAGATGATGTACTGCAGAGGATTTCTCTTGGAATAGCCTAAAGACGTTTTCCTATACTTTCAACCTGTCAGTAATTATTCTTTCCCATTTTGTTTATTTGTAAACAGTGATTATATTCAAATGCATATGCTCATTAATAAATCATTGGAGGTTTTCAAATAAAACACAAGTGTAAGAAGAAGAAAAGGCAAATAGTTTTTTGCACTTTGAAGTATCTTTGTATTAACTTTGTGTAAGTATTTTGTACAAAGGAGACGAACTTCCTAGTAAGAGAACGTTGTCATAAAAATGAGAAAAATTTATACAAAGAAAGATGGCTATGTGTGAAAATTCCATGGGGTTCCCATTCAGCTATAGCCTTCGTAACTCTGAATATCTTGTCCATTCATTGCTTCGTCCGAAGATAATTGAGTTTATCAGAAGCCCGGAGCTTGTCTGCAAAGAGATTGTCCTTAAAGTGATCCGACGAGACATAGTCATACGCTTTAATTCCCTAAATTTTTCCTGGACCGCCCTTTCGGGTTTTCGATCCATCGGGAAACCCTTTTTTTCCCAAGTCGCCCTTTCGGTTTTTCAACTTGCCGGGTGTACAGATTTTTTTATTATCCCTAACTTTTGCCTGAACCTCCCTTTCGGGTTTTCGATTCATCGGGATGCCCTTTTTTTTCCTAGGTCTGTCAACCTAGAGGGTCGTTTATGCGTAGTATTTTTTGACTATGTCTGCGTTCACAGGGTGCGGCAGGTTATCACCGTCCATGGTGGTTAATATCATTGCCCCACCAGAAAAGATGTTTTTGATCATAAATGGTCCTTCATAAGTAGGAGTCCATTTGCCCCTGGGATCACTTTGCGGCAAGATGATCTGCTTGATTACAAGATCCCCGACTTGATATGTATGGCGCCTGACTTTCTTGTTGAATGCCTTTATCATCCGTTTTTGATACGTCTGACCATGACAAACAGTAGTAAGTCTCTTCTCGTCAATCAAGTTAAGTTGATCAAGCCGGGTTTAACTCTAATCGTCTTCACTCAAACCAGCATCCTTCATGATTCTCAAGGAGGGAATTTGAACCTCGATAGGAAAAACAGCTTCCATGTCGTATACCAAAGAATAGGGTGTTGCCCTAGTTGATGTACGTGCCGTGGTACGATACCCGTGGAGAGAAAACGGTAACATCTCATACCAGTCCTTGTAGGTGACTATCATCTTTTGTATGATTTTCTTGATATTTTTGTTCGCAGCTTCAACAACACCGTTCATCTTTGGCCGATAGGGAGATGAATTGTGATGTTGAATCTGGAACTGCTCACACAATGCGGTGATCATAGTGTTGTTCCGGTTTGAACCGTTGTCAGTGATGATCCTTTCGAGGATGCTGTACCGGCAAATGAGGTTCTGCTTGATGAAGCGGGCAACAACATTCTTTGTGACGGATGCGAAGGAAGCTGCTTCGACCCATTTGGTGAAGTAATCAATAGCCACCAGAATGAAGCGATGTCCATTGGATGTTGTAGGCTTGATCTCTCCAATCATGTTGATTCCCCACTGTTGTACCCCAAAATTTGCCCTCCCATATTCTTCAAGAATTTGCCAAGTCATGCTTCAAATTCCCCAAGGGTTGCACAGTGCAAAGGTCTCCTATACAGTCAAAATTAGGGTTTTTGTTCTGATCAAGAAAATGAAGTTTCCAAAGGTCCAATCAAGTCTCACATGCCTATAAACATTGTCAAGCATCCTTATATCAAGTTTCAAGACTTTCAGCACAAGATTGCACAGTCAAAACCCTAAATTGCACTACAGTCAACTGTAGGGGCAAAATGGTCATTTGACAGTCAAAAGTTCAAATTTTTGGTCAACATCTCATTTTGAAGCCACAAACATCATTTGATCAATGCTTGATCATGATTCTCAAAGCTTGGCTCAAAAATCATCAAGATGCAAAAGTTTCCTTATTTGGACAGCTGAAAAAGTCAACTGTAAATTGACCAGGGCATAACTTTCACATGGATTATCAGAAAAATTCCATCCAAAGCTCATTTTGAATAGAAAGACATTTCCTACAACTCATCTTCATACTTCAAGTCCAATAAATGCTCTCACAAAAAGTTATCAATTTCAACATTATAGGTCATTTTCAAAAGTCAACAAAAAGGGACTTTAAGTCAAAGGAAATAACTTGAGATTGTTAAATCAAAATGACATGGGACCAAAGACATTGGTTAGAGGACTCAAAGACCTTTCCAAAATGTCCAAGAACATGAGCAAAGCTTAACAATTGAGCAAGTTATCCCTTGTGGAAGTTGGGAAATTTTTGGATATTTTGAAAAGTCAACATTGGTTCAAATGACCTAAAATTGCTAATGGGCCTATTTTTCTTCCATAATTCACTATCCAAAGCATGTGCACGACCACTTGGCCCAAAGGGAAGTATTTCTTCATTTTTTATTTATTTATTTGAATTTTTATTAATAATAATTCATTTAAATCAAATTAAATACATGAAAAATATTTAACCTAAGCTTTACAATCTTTTTGTGCATGAAATCTACTCAATAATTCGTGCATGATCCAATATGGAAAGATTTGGATTGATTGGATCATGATTGGTACAAAATTGCATGAAAAAGATTGAAAAAAATATGATTGAAAATCAAATCTCAAAAGCTATGAATGCAATTGATTTGGAGTGTTTTCTTTAACCTAATTCACTCAATACATAAGCCTGATCATAAACCTAATGCAAGGGACCAAAAAGCTGCGCTAGAAACCAATTGCCAAACTTGAAAATTTTGCCAAAAAACTCAATTCTGAAAACATCTTTGCAGGACGATTCAAGGCGAAATTTTCATCCCATTGCATTCCTAGGACCTCAAGCAAACTTCCTGGATCAAAAACATCAAATATAACCCTTTGAATCATTGTACAGAAGTCACACTTTTCCACTTTTTTTTCATAATCGTGTTTTAACATCTATGTATTTTCATGGCATTTTAATTGTTGATTCATATTCCTTGTGTGATTCTGAAGTTAACCATCTATCTTGATTGAGTTTTTGCAAGCTATAGACGATTTCACCATTGCCAAATTCTAGGGTTTTCAGAGTTGTGAATTGGGCGTTTTCAAATAGCGTAAAATTAGCGAACCACAGTGCCATGAACGTATTCAGCATGCTTGGACGAAAAGTTTGAGACCCTCGCGCTCAATTTATGAGCGTCACAGGGCTAGTCGCTATTTTCCCAAAACCTGCCTAAGAGAACACCATGAAAACCGTTGCCTGTTTCTTTTGTATTTTCAGGAAAACGAAAACAATGGAGAAGATGAACTCGTGGCAAGCGATGGGTGGCTGGTTTGAAAGTTCGCGCGCGGGGTCCCCACTAACGCTTGTTTCTTTTATAATATTTATTAGCTATTATATATTAACATGCGTGAATTGGTTCAGCTGGCAAGGCGTAGTGGTAGCAACGTACATGACCTGGGTTCGAGCCCCAGGTCTTCCTTATTCCCATGTTATTTTTCAATTAACAATCACATGCAGGTTCAATGTTGTTGTTCCATCATACACCTTCATAATCTATCCGTCCACGCGCCAGTTGCATCAAATCAAAGGTCCAGATCCAAGGCACATGGTAGTCCCAGTCAACGCTGCTACACGCTAGTGGAAAAGTCCAACAAGGCCAGCAATTTAATTGGGCTTTCACCTCCTATTTGGGGTCTGAACCCCCAGGTTTGCATATTTTTTTTACTTTCTTTACTTTTTTTTTTATTTTTACTTCTTTTTATTATTGTTTTATTAATTAGTTTTATTTTCACAAAAAATATAAAAACACATAAAAGTCAGAAAAGGGCAAAAATATAATAAATATTTTATTTTAAGTATTTTCATAAATAAATTGTATATAAATAAAATTAGTTTTAAATTGGGTTTTAATTTTAATTCTTTTAATAAAAAATATAAAAAACATAGAATTAGGGTTTAACTAATTTCCATCCTTTTTATTTTTCTTTCATAAATAATTAAATAATTAGATATTTATTTTTATAATTAAATTTGCATGTAAAAAAATTAGGGTTAATTTAGGTTAAATTCTAATGTTTTCTTAATAAATTAAAAAAAATAGAATTAGGGTTAGTATTTATTAATTCTTTTTTCATATTAAATCCTAAAATACTAAAAAATACCAAAAACATCTCCTTTTCTTTTTAATTAATTTTAATTTTGCAAAAAGGGTCCAACGCCCTCGTTTCGTTTTAATTCTTATTAATTCGCGTATTATTTTATTCCGTTTAAATATTTATGTATCTCTCCCAAGGCCATGTAACCTTTCAATTTTCTCGCACTTTTCTTTACTTTCTTTATTTTCCTGTCAAATCGGGTCCTGGTTTAATTTTGGCGATGTGGACCCGCGCCTTTTGTAATAGCTTAGAATTTTTACTTTCCCGCAATATTTTTAACTGTTAACAAATGGCATGAAAGAATGTATGGACGAAAATAAAAACAAGCGTAGAACACCAATAACATGACAAGATAAATGCAAATGAAAACGACACACAAATCGCACACACCACCCCTAGGGTACGCCTCAATGTTGCCTTGCCTCGAAAGGTGATCGTCGAGTAGAGGACGTCTTAGTAAGTCCTCATGATCCGGGAACCTGGCATGAGGGTAGCTTCTAAGGTGTCTTCCTATTGCTCTGGTGATCACCATGTCCCGAACTTCAAATTGACCCGAACACCTCCAACGGTGGTGCTACCTACCTCTCAATGGTGGGATGGCACTACTTTAAAGGACATCTACACAGACGAATTCCTTAGGGTAGGTAGACAACTCTAAGATACTTGCTCTAATTTCAAAACAAATTCAAAAATACTTTTCACACCGACACCTTTTCAAAAAGCTTTCGAAAGCAATTTTTCAAACACTCGTGAGGACCGATACAAGAGTCGAACTGGAATTTTCAAAGAAACTTTTTAAAACCCACAATTGAAAAGCAAACAAACCATTTTTTGAAAACACAATGAGCAAGTATCTAAGAGCCCATGGATAACCATGGATAGAAAGGGTGCTAACACCTTCCCTTTCTATAACCTACCTCCCGAACCGAGAGCAATCTCTATAAGGAATTTTTCTGAGCTTTTGTCCTTTCCATTTGGAGAAAATAAAAGACGGTGGCGACTCTTGCTTCCGCGACATTTCGCGAACCAGCGTTAAACAGTCAGTTCCAGATCCACCGATCACACCCACATAGCGAATGGCCAAGGAGTTGTTAAGACATTGAGAGGAACTGGAGGTATATGTACCTTGTCGGCATAGATTTGACATTTGTGACAAGTCCTGGAATGTTGATAGCAGTTAGCTTCCATGGTAGACCAGTAATAGCCTGCCCGTAGAACCTTCTTATCCATCATATTCCCGCTAGAGTGAGTGCCAAAGGTACCATTGTGCATTTCAGCCATGATCTGTTCAGCTTCAACTTTGTCCATGCAACGGAGTAGAATGCAATCATGATTGCGCTTGTACAGGATACCATTGCTCAGGAAGAACTTGGCAGAGAATCTCCTCAAGAACTTTTTGTCGTTGACTGAAGCTCCTTCCGGATATTCTTGAGCCTCGAGATACCTTTTGACTTCATGAAACCAAGGTTGGTCCACTACTTCTTCGGTATTAATCTTGTGACAATGTGTAGGTTCGTCAATCCGTTCAATGGTGATTTGGGGAGCCTCATTATCCCAGTTAAGTTTAACCATGGATGACATTGTAGCTAGAGCATCTGCTAGCTGATTTTCTTCTCGCGGGAAGTGCTCGAAGGTAATCTACTCGAAATGTGGTAGCAATGTTAAGACATGTTCTTTGTAAGGGATGAGGTTGGGATGTTTAGTCTCCCACTCTCCTTTGATTTGACTGATGACCAAAGTTGAGTCTCCAAACACAATCAAAGATTTGATTCCCAAGTCTATGGAAGCCTTGAGTCCAAATATGCAAGCTCCATACTCTGACATGTTATTGGTGCAGTTAAAGCAAAGTCTGGCGGTGAAAGGAGTATGGCAACCTTTTGGTGAGATGAGCAAAGCACCGATACCATTACTGTTGTACCCCAAAATTTGCCCTCTCTTTCTTCAGGAAATCATCTTGGATTTTCAGAGTCCCTCTGAGACAAATCCAAATCCTGAATTGTCATTTTTGCCCAAGCAAACCACTTACAAGAGCAAGATGATCACACAAGCTCTAAAGACAACGCTTTTAGCTTGAGAAAAATTAAACTCTAAGTACCTGGAATTTTTCTCTAAAAAATGAGTGTTTAAGAAAAAAAATCAGCGCTTCAGAATTTCTGGACCAATTCCAGATAGAAACGGTCAGAAGTTGCAAGCTTGGCTCAGCACAGTCAGAAGTTGGCTCTTCAGCATCTACATCAGCTCAATCAGAAGTTGTAAACGTGGTTCAATACGTAAGCCTCAGACAGAACATGACTCTTTCAGCAGTTACGCAAGCTCAGCCATAATTTGCTAAAGGAATGCAAAAGGAGCAAGAAAGTCTGAAGGCTCTTTCAGAACATGCTGAAATCAGAAGATGAAAAGGTCAGAAGAGTGGGTGTTACACTGATACAGAATCTCTAAGCCCGGGAGGTCCAGAAGCAAATCCAAGGAACGTATCAGAAAATCAGGAGAATCCCCAGAACTTACTAAGACAATAGGAAGCCAAGGTCAGAGCATGGTTTACGCTGTTCTTGTTGAAACAGAACTGCTGGTTCAAAGTTTGGTTTCCATTACCAGAATATTGATGTTGATAAGTCTTATCACCATTTAATGCTCATTAATGCTTCCAACCACTCCTGAACATTCATCCAAGTAATCCATTCACGTGTGGCTTGGAAAACGCCTTTATGCAGATTCTGGCATGGGTCTACACGCCACCGCCCACTTAAGAGGTCACTTCACTCCAATCCACGCCTGCTGCTGCAGCCTAGGCTGAAGGCTATCTATTATCACAACTTCCCAGGAATTTCTGTCAAAGAACAATTCAAACTCTGTTGGCGCTTTAATGTTCAAGACACCCACAAGAACTTTGCCTATAAATAGAGAGTCATTGTCCACTGAAAAAGGGCGTTCAAGAAACAGAAAAATTGCTAAGAGAAAAACAGAAATCTTTAGCAAGATAGTGTTGTGAAACTCTGCCAAAATCTCCAGTGTTTCATAACTTTGAATCTCTCACCTTCAAACTTTATCCAATACCCAGTTTTCTGTGTGAACTAAAAACCCCTTTTCAAACTTCTGACCCTATATACGCATACACCTTCACCTACCCTTTTCAAAAAGAATCTGTCCAGAATACCATCAGAGCCAAAAGCTAGCTTTCATCCACATTTTTTTCCAACAGCCAGGTAAGCACCTACTGACCTTCATCACGCTGCTAAGCATCATCAGCTGTGCATGCTCAAATAAACATAATGTAAATATCATGTTGTTGCTGTTTGTATTCTAAGGATTTTCATACCTCATAACGTTCTGAGCCAGTGTAGAACCTGCCTGTGACCTTGTTGGTCCTGCCCTCTGAAACACTTTGACATTTGCTGGAGCTGTTCCAAATATGTTTCCTGTTTTGTGGAATAATAACGAAATTGCAGATGTTCTGATTAGTACAGGGAAAATCCAAGTGTTGACTTTGACGTGAGCACATCTGAAGCCTGTTTTGCTGTCAATAATATCAGAGCCTCTGAGAGTTATTGTCTTTCCAGCAGAATCAGAACTTCTGAGTTCTCCACTAACAAACTTCTGTTTTGCAGCGCAGGGGGGTCAGAACTTCTGATTTCCCCACTAACAGGTTTCTGTTTTGCAGGTGCCAGGGTCAGAAGTTCTGACTCATACAGTTTAACCAAGAGGTTGATCATCTGGCAGCGGATCTGAGTCAAAACTTCTGATGACCTCTCAGCAGCGCGCTGGCTCCCTCTCTCTTTCCCTCTATCTTTTTTTTGCTATTTTCTTTTTTGTCTATTTTTCTCGTTGAACCCCCCATGTATAAATGTGTATCCCCACTCCCTAATTGTTGTAATAGCGTAGGATTTTATATTTCCGCTTTTTATTGCTAGTAATTAGGATATGTATGGCAAGATAAAATCAATGAAATAGAAAATCCTAATTCAAAGAAAAACTCTTGTATGCAATAAAACACACTTGCACACTAACACCCCTAGGGTTACATCCACTTGTTGCCTTTCAAAAATGGGCCATGTTACGCATGCAAAGTATCTTAGTAAAACAAACAAAATCAAAAGATCATAGTCCCTCGATGACGCTTTTGAAAGTTGCCTTACAAAAATGATCTTAGTCCATTAAAAGAAATACTAAGATACTTTGCAACATTGCTATCATGGTCTATACGATGACTCGCGCCCGTCCCGTTCACATCCTAACACAAGATTGTCCACCAAATACAATGGTGGAACAAAATTGTTAAAAGGGTTAAAAACATAGAAAAAAATCTTTGAGTAAATTTAGGGGTAGACAACTCTTAGTTACTTGATCAAACTTGCAAAAACACTTGCCATTTTTTCAAAACACACATCACAACACACTTTCAAAACAACTTTAAAAAAAAACATTGAAAATTTTTCAAAAGACATACACCTCTGTATACATCCCAACATGGATCATTACAAAGGTTGCCACCACATTGGCCTCTTTTCAAAACATTTTCAAAACCACACACAAAGCACCATTTCAAACAATTGAAAATCAAGGCAAGCTGATCTAAGCAAGTAACTAAGAGCCCATGGATAACCATGGATAGAAAGGGTGCTAATACCTTCCCTTTCTATAATCTACTCCCCGAACCCAAGAAAACATCTCAAAGGTTTTTGCTGTGCTTTTTAACCTTTCCTTAGGATAAAATAAAAAGTCGGTGGCGACTCTTGCTCAACCGAAACATTTGCGAAAACAAACGCAAAACCTCAAGTCAGTTCTCCCACCGTATCATAGAACTGGCGACTCTGCTGGGGAATTTTTTTAAGTGGAGTAACCTTAGGGCTTAGATCACCCTTTTGCATGAATAATTGTTTGCTTTGATTGCTTTACATCTTGGCTCTTTTGTTTGGGGTCACAATCCTACACCCGGATTTGGGGAAACATTCATAGATAGCAATACGTTGTGGAAACTGTGCGGGGTATACCGACACGGTTGAAGCAATAGCTATATTAGTGCGACATATTTATGAGTACCGGTAACCCTTGAGTTCAATCAAGGAGAGTACGGGGCCGCTGAGTGATGTCACTAAGCACTAATGACCTAGAACCTTACTTGACCATCTTGGCCTTTCATTAGGGGTAGTGAGATGACCGGCTTTGGTGCAGTCCGAAGTTGGTAGATACTCGATACTACACTCATTGAGGGTTGTTTTCTTGGAATATTTTGGTCGCTAGTTAAGTGGCTAAACCAAAACAATGAACAATGAAAACAATCCAACGATATTGAGCTCCTTAGAACCCGGTTACTATTTATAGGACAGGTTTTTAAGCCAACTACACTCAAGAGGGTACTTACCTATGAAACCCCATGCAAGCCTGAAACTAGAGGTTTTGTGTGAATTGCTTGTACATATGTTTGTGCATGCATCATGAACATCATAAACCATCATATGCATTCACTAACCATTTCAAGGGTCTAGATCTTCATCTTTGTTCTTGTTTTGTAGGTCATGGAAATTCCTCGCAGGAAAACCATCCAAGTCAACCTTGTGAGAATCTCTCCTCAACTCAAAGATCTCACATCAAGAATTCCGGAAAGCTCTCCCTTCAGTAAAAGACATGGTGGACTGCTCAGCTTAGTCAACACCAACATTGAAGAGGACATGAAGAAGGTGTTGTTCCAGTTCTTTGACCCTCTTCACCACTGTTTCACTTTCCCTGACTACCAGTTGGTGCCCACTTTGGAGGAATTTTCTCAACTCCTTAGAATTTCTATCCTTAATCAACTACACCACAATGGTACGGAAAAGGAACCAAAGCCTGAAGATGTTGCTCGAGCATTACATCTACAGCCATCCGACATCAAGGGGCACTGGGAAACTAGAAGCGGTGTCAAAGGCTTCTTAGCAAAATGCTTGTTTGAGAAGGCACAAGAGTGTTGGAATTCATTGGACCTACAAGCCTTTGAAGAAATTGTGGCCCTCCTTATCTATGGTTTGGTTTTGTTCCCAAATCTCGACCAGCTTGTAGATGTCAACGCCGTCAAGATCTTCTTATCCGGAAATCCAATACCAATATTGCTTTGGGACATTCTTCACTCATTTTACACTCGAACAATGAGAAAGAGGGGTGTTCTCATGTGTTGTACTCCTCTCCTTGCACGGTGGTTTATTTCGCACCTCCCACAATCTGTCTTGAAGAATGACCAAGGCTTAAGGTGGTTACAACGATTGATGACCCCCACTCACTCTGATGTTAATTAGTGTTCTCGGTCCAGAGAAAATGTCATCATCGTCGATCGTTGTGGAGAGTTCCCTAATGTTCCGTTACTTGGCATTAGGGGAGGCATTACCTACAACCCTTGCCTAGCCTTGAGATAATTTGGATATGCACGAAGAGATGGCCCTCATGACATGTTGATTCTGGACCTAGTTTTTGACTTCGACAACGATGCGCAAGGACTTCGCCAAAGATTCATCAGAGCTTGGAGGATGCCTAACAGGGTTGACAGCAAGACACTGGGGCACAAGAACTCCATCCCTCTTGAGCCTTACCTCAAGTGGGTACGAGCCCGAGCCCAGAGTCTAATGATGCCTTATCCTCATGTTCTCCCTGTGATTAAAGAGCCCGTTACGGAAGGAGAGGTTCCCTATACCATCCTATATCCTGACATGCCTACATCGTGGGAGGAGATGCAGAAGAGTTGTATCCAACTCAAGGAGGAACGGAACACTTTTGAAGCCAGCTTCTACGCCAGTGAGAAGAAGGTTCTAGAGCTTACATGCCGACTCCATGAGGAAGAGACCCTCAACACCTACATTGAACCAAAGAGGATGCGCAATGTCTTTTTACCTTGAGAAGTTTTGTAATATTTGGCCCATGGGGCATTTATGTACTGACAAATTTCTTCTTAATATGACGGGCGTTCTTTCTTTTTTTGTTTGCAACAATTTTGAATGTTCTAAATCCTTGAATGCATTGCATACATAAGCATACCATTCATCATGTGCATAAGCAGGTCTCCACACCAGGTTTCCTTATCTTTCTGCTGTTTATTTCAGTAAGATGGATCTCGAACAGACGGTCAAGGACTTGCAGTCTCAGAATGCACAGTTTCAACAACTCCTGATGACCTTGGCTAAGGGTCAGGAAGATCTGAAAGCCCTGTTGGGGAACAAAGACCAAGTGAAAAAGAAGAAGAAGAGAATCGGGGTGGCTACCTTAGGAAGAAGGTTTGAGGGTGAAGCCAGAAGAGTGCTTGAATTTCCCCCTACATCTGAAGAAGGAACTAGTAAAGGGAATGCGGCTGCGGTACCTTCCGAATCCGAGGTTGAAGAAGAGGAGGCTGAAGAAGACGAAGACTACTCTGATCAACAATACCCGCCCGTTGATGATAAGTACAAAGGCTTGGAAGACAGGTTGGCAGCTATGGAGCTGCAGAGAGTTCCCAGCTTAGATTTCGAAGACTTGGGATTAGTTGTTGGAATTGTGATCCCCCGAAGTTCAAAGTGCCAGCTTTTGCGAGATATGACGGGCTATCCTGTCCGAAAATGCATCTTAGATCATATGTAAGGAAGATCCAACCTTACACCGCAGACAAGAACCTTTGGATCCATTTCTTTCAAGATAGCCTTTCTGGGGCTCAACTCGAGTGGTTCTATCAGCTGGATGGAGCCAGTATCCGAAACTGGGAAGACTTGGCCACCGCATTTTATAAACAATATCAGTACAATTCTGACCTCGCTCCTACGCGTACCCAACTTCAGGGTATGTCACTAGGAACGGGCGAAGGATTCAAAGAATATGTGCAAAAGTGGAGAGATCTGGATGGCAGGGTGCAGCCACCTTTGACTGACCGTGAACTTGTTGACATGTTCTTAGGGACCTTGTCTGGTCCGTTCTTTAACCATCTGATTGGTAATTCTGCTGCTGGGTTTACAGATTTGATTTTGACTGGTGAGAGGATAGAAGCTGGTATCAAGTCAGGGAAGATATAGAAAGGTGCTGCGGCGAGTACTGAGAAGAAGCCTTTCAAAAATGAAGCTAGTGTTGTTTATGGTCCTAGGAGACAAGTTAAGCCGGAACGCCGCCAAACTGTTAATGCATTGGTAATTTCAAAGCCTTCTGCTTCTCCTCAGCAGTATAACCAACCAAGGGGTGAGAGACCCAAAAGACAGTACACTCGGCTCAGCATGACCCTGTCTCAGACTTTGCCGCAACTACTGTCAACCAACCTGGTAACTGTGAAGGAAGCTCCGAAGGTGGTGAACACAGCTTCTCCGAAGTACAACCCCAATGCCCATTGCGCTTATCACTCTGATAGCTCCGGGCACACTACGGACGATTGTTGGGCTCTGAGGAATAAGGTTCAAGACCTTATTGATGCTAAGGAAATACAGTTTGAGGCGCCTGAAAGACCCAATGTTGTGACTGCTCCCATGCCCCAACATGGAGTGAGTGTCGTGGAAGAAGACCGACACGTAGCCTCCGTGGAAGAGATTGTTACTCTGTTATCAACTATTAAAAGGAATCTGTTGCTAGCCGGTTTATTTCCAGGATGTGGTGAAGATTGCCTTCTATGTGTTGTGTCCCCTTTTGGTTGTCCTTTGCTAAAACCAGGTATCCAAGACCAGATGGATAGCAAAGAAATCTTATTCGAGAAAATCGTCGTTCCTGCTGTCCCTGCCGAAGAAGTTTCTATCATCACTATTTTCAACAAACCTCCCAAGGCTCCTTCAAAGAAGCTTGTCAAAATTATGTCCACTCAGAAGTTGGCTCCCATCATCATTACTGTTCCGGGGCCTCTCCCTTATACATCCGACAAAGCTGTCCCATGGCACTATGGGGCAGATGTTTATGTGCTTGGAGTGAAGCAAAAGTTTGATACAAGTACCGGTGTTAACAACATCACCGGGCCTGCCAAGATTACTCACAGTGGTAGGCTGTTTTCACCAGATATTTCGCCACCAGTTATTCAGAAACCTCTTATCATCACACCCGCAAGTGTGCATGTTTCCCTTCTAAATCAAGTTCCTGTTTCTACCCCTGTCGCCGAGTCCTCTAATGCTCGGGGCAAAGGGGTTGCTGCTGATTTGCCTGCCCTGACGGAGGCGCCGAAGACAACCGCTGTTGAAGCCTCCCAGCAAGAGATGGAGGAGATTCTCAAGATTATCAAGAAAAGTGATTTCAATGTTGTTGAGCAGTTGGGGCACACCCCATCAAAAATTTCTATGCTATCACTGCTGTTATGTTCGGAGGCCCATGCAAAGGCCCTGATCTCCTTCCTAAAAACGGCCCATGTGCCACAAGAAACGTCTGCTGATCAATTTACTGATTGTGTGGCCAACTTGACTGCTGATAACGGACTGGGCTTTTCTGACGCCGATCTAACTGCAAAAGGAAAGAACCACAATGACGCCCTGCATGTCTCTATTGAATGCAGGGGCACTACTCTTGCCCATGTGTTGGTAGACACCGGTTCTTCATTGAATGTATTGCCCAAGAAAGCCTTAGACAGGCTAGATTGTGAGGGTTTGGAGCTCAAGCCTAGTAACATTGTTGTCCGGGCCTTTGACGGGTCCAAGAGGATGGTACATGGTGAGGTTGACATTCCAATCAGGGTTGGTTCTCAGGTCTTTGATTCAACCTTCTATGTGATGGATATCCGACCGTCCTACTCTTGTTTGCTGGGTTTTCCATGGATTCACAAGGCCGGAGCTGTGACTTCCACACTGCATCAAAAGCTTAAGTACCCAGTCAGAGGAAAGATTGTTACAGTTCAAGGGGAAGAGGAGTATATGGTCAGCCACTTAAACTCATTCCGATACATAGAAATGGACGGGGAATTCATTGAGACCCACTTTCAACACTTTGAAGAGGTGCCTCAGACGCTGGCGTCAACTGAAACTGTAATTGAAGACCCTCCTTTGAAGATGGCTTCCTTAAAGGATGCCCGGGCTGTGATTGAGAAGGGTGAATGTGCAAATTGGGGCCGACTTCCTGACTTTACTCCAAAGACCGACAAGTTTAGTTTGGGCTTCACTGCAAAGGCTCAGAGGGTTGTTCGCAAAGCAAGGATTGGAAGACCTCATGTGTTCATCACCAACCCGAGAGTGAATGCTATTAAAGACGGCATGGAAGAATCAGAATTTGACAGCTGGATCTACCAAACAACCAACGATGGACCAAGCAACTGGACTGCCAAAGACTTCACCCCTATTACTTTTGTCACTCAGTAATAAACTCTTTTGTTGTCAATCTGTAACAAACAATGTGTTGAAACTTTTATGGCTCGGTGTCCTACCCGGGGCACCGTGGCTTCATTTATGAGGGCTTTTGTGTGACATTTTCATATATCATTAATCAAAACATTGGACGTTTGTTGCATTTCAAATCTTGTGCTCCTTTTTTTCTTTATCATATATTGCAAAACAGCTATATTTACACACACTCACTTATACAGGTTCCAATCCACTCTGGATCTCACTGGTAACGACTCTGCTACTGCCAGTTATGACTTCAAAAATCCGATCAACTTGGCCGAAGACGAAGGTGAAGATGATTGCGAAGTGCCTGGTGAACTTGCAAGACTGCTACTCCAGGAAAAGAGGGCCATTCAGCCACATGAAGAGCCAGTGGAAACGGTAAATCTGGGTACTGAGACAGACAGAAAAGAAGTCAAGATTGGGGCTAATCTAGAGCTCAGTGTGAAGCAACGGTTGATTCAGATGCTGCGTGACTACATGGAAATCTTTGCTTGGTCTTACGAAGACATGCCTGGTTTGGATGCCGACATTGTGGTTCATCACCTACCTACCAAGGAAGACTGCCCTCCGGTTAAACAGAAGGTCCGCCGCATGCGTCCAGAGATGTCCGAGAAAATCAAAGTTGAGGTTATGAAACAATTTGATGCCGGGTTTTTAGCAGTGACTTCTTACCCTCAGTGGGTTGCCAACGTGGTTCCAGTACCAAAGAAAGACGGTACGGTCCGAATGTGTGTTGATTACATGGATTTGAACAGGGCTAGCCCCAAGGATGATTTCCCTCTGCCTCATATCGACGTTCTGGTTGATAATACTGCTTAGCATAAAGTTTTCTCCTTCATGGACGGCTTCTCCGGTTATAATCAGATCAAAATGGCTCCTGAAGACATGGAGAAGACCACTTTTGTTACTCAGTGGGGCACCTTTTGCTACAAGGTCATGCCTTTTGGGTTGAAAAATGCTGGGGCAACCTACCAACGCGCCATGGTTGCTTTGTTTCATGACATGATCCATCATGAGATCGAAGTGTCTGTCGATGATATGATTGCAAGGTCCCAAACTGAGGAGGAGCACCTTGACCATCTGCGGAAGCTGTTTGACCGTCTGAAATTGTACAAGCTGAGGTTGAACCCAAACAAGTGCACCTTTAGGGTGAGGTCCGGAAAACTACTAGGTTTCATCGTGAGCGACAAAGGTATCTAAGTGGATCCTGCCAAGGTGAAAGCCATACAAGAAATGCCAACTCCTAAGACAGAGAAAGAAGTCAGAGGCTTTCTAGGACGTTTGAACTACATTGCCCGATTTATCTCACATCTAACTGCTACCTGTGAACCAATCTTTAAGCTACTGAAGAAAGATCAAGTAGTACGTTGGAATGATGAATGTCAGGCTGCTTTCGAAAAGATCAAAGGGTATCTCCAAGAACCACCCATTCTTATGCCGCCGGTTGAAGGGAGACCTCTAATCTTATACTTGACGGTACTTGACCATTCAATGGGGTGTGTGCTGGGGCAGCATGACGAGTCTGGCCGAAAAGAGCACGCCATTTATTACCTGAGCAAAAATTTTACCGACTGTGAGACTCGGTACTCACTGCTCGAGAAAACTTGATGCGCTCTGGTATGGGTTGCTCGCCAGCTGAGACAGTATATGTTGACTCACACTACTCTGTTGATTTCAAAAATGGATCCAATCAAGTACATATTCGAAAAGCCTGCTCTGTCCGGAAGAATAGCAAGATGGCAAATGATTTTGACAGAATATGACATTCAGTACACGACTCAAAAAGCAATCAAGGGAAGTGTATTGGCAGACCATTTGGCACACCAACCTGTGGATGATTACCAGTCGTTGAACTTTGAATTTCCAGACGAAGATATCATGGTAGTAACTGATTGTGAAGTACCTGGACCAGATGAAGGACCTGAGGAAGGATTCCGATGGTCTATGCATTTTAACGGAGCCTCAAACGCTTTGGGTAATGGCATCGGCGCAGTGATCGTATCCCCCAAAGGCACTCATACTCCACTCACCGCTCGGCTATGTTTCAACTGCACCAACAACATGGCAGAGTATGAGGCATGTATCCTGGGTCTTCGAGCTGCAATTGACTTAAGGATCAAGTTTCTGAGTGTCTTCGGAGATTCCGCTCTCGTGATCAATCAGATCAAAGGCGAGTGGGATACGAAACACCCGAATCTTATTCCTTACAAGGAGTATGTGCTGACACTGCTTCCCCACTTCGAAGAGATAACTTTGGAACACTTCCCGAGGGAAGAGAATCAGTTGGAGGACGCGTTAGCTACGATGTCTTCAATGTTCAAAGTCAAATGGGACAACGAGGCTCCCCGAATCATTATCTGGAAATTGGATGAACCTGCACATTGATGTGGTCTTGAGACCAAAGAAGTAACAGAAAAGCCTTGGTATCATGAGGTGAAGAGGTATCTTGAAGCTCAAGAATACCCCGAGGGCGCTTCTGTTAATGACAAGAAGTTTCTGAGTAGGTTCGCAGCGAAGTTCTTCCTCAGCAATGACATTCTGTACAAACGAAACCATGATTCAACCTTACTGTGTTGTGTAGATAAGAATGAAGCAGAAAGGATCATGGCAGAGCTGCATGAAGGTACCTTCGGAACTCATTCCAGTGGACATACCATGGCAAAGAAAATCCTTCGGGCAGGATATTTCTGGTCCACAATGGAAGCCGACTGTTACCAACATTCTCGAACTTGTCATAAATGCCAGATTTATGCTGATAAGGTGCATATCCCTCCGGTGCCTCTGAACGTCTTGACAGCACCTTGGCCTTTTGCAATGTGGGGCATTGATATGATCGGCGAGATCCGACCGACGGCATCCAACGGGCATCGCTTCATCTTGGTAGCGATTGATTACTTCACAAAGTGGGTTGAAGCAGCTTCCTACGCTACTGTAACCAAGAGCGTCGTGGCACGGTTCATTCGGCATAACTTGATCTGTCGATACGGTGTACCTGAGAGGATCATTACGGATAATGGTACCAATCTTAACAACAAAATGATCATTGAGCTCTACGAGCAATTCAAGATACAGCACCACAACTCTTCTCCTTACCGGCCGAAGATAAACGGGGCTGTAGAAGCAGCAAATAAGAACATCAAGAAAATTGTGCAGAAGATGACAGTGACCTACAAAGATTGGCACGAAATGTTACCGTTTGCTCTTCATGGTTACCGCACCTCAGCAAGGACGTCAACCGGGGCAACACCCTTTTCCTTGGTCTATGACATGGAGGCAGTCTTGCCTATCGAAGTCCAGATACCCTCTCTCCGGATAATGAAGGATGCAGACTTAAGCGAAGATGATTGGATCCAGACTCGGCTTGATCAGTTAAACCTAATTGACGAAAAGAGACTCACTGCTATTTGTCATGGTCAAACGTACCAAAAATGGATGATCAGTGCATTTAACAAGAAGGTCAGACGACAAGAGTATCAAGTCGGAGATCTGGTAATCAAGCGCATTATTCTTCCTCAAAGTGATCCCAGGGGCAAATGGACCCCTACGTACGAAGGGCCATTTGTGGTTAAACATATCTTCTCAGGAGGAGCTATGATTCTAACCACTATGGATGGTGACGACCTTCCTCACCCCGCCAATGCAGACATAGTAAAAAGATACTACGCATGAATTAAAAACCCGCTAGGTTGACACACCTAGGCAAAATAAGGGCTTCCCGGTGAACCAAAAGGGTTCGGGCAAAAATAAGGGATGAAATGAAAAAAATCTGTACACCCGGCAAGTTGAAAACCTGAAAAGGCGGCTTGGGCAAAAATGGGTATCCCGGTGGACCGAAAACCCGAAAGGGCGGTCCAGGAAAAAGTTAGGGATAAAGCGTAATACTATATCTCATTGTATCACCTTGCATCCAGAATTTGGCATCAACTATCGGACTCAGATGACTTCAATCAATCAGCTTCATCTTCAACTAAGCAGTAAAGTGATGAGACGCTTGAAGACATAAAGGCGATAGCAGAGTTGGAACCCAGTGGATTTATTTTTCACATACCTGTTTTGTTTCCTTTTCACAAAATTGTATAGACTCTATTTTGCTCGGCGGCATTCTCTTACTAGGACGTCAGCCTCCTGTACATAAAACGCCTATTTTCAGGAAAATTTCAAAATCAATACAAGTTCAATTTTTTCAGAAAAATTATCCATTGTTTTTCCTTTCTCTGCTTTGTTTTGCGAAGAACGTCCAATGTTCATTTTTGATATATGCATTTGACATTAATTGCTAATCACAAATAGTTGCATGCGAAACAAAAGACTAATTACATATGATATCAGAAACAGGGGCAATTTAGAATTGTCTAAGCGATCTAGTTGCTCTGTCCACCAAGGTACCAAGGTAGGTTTGGCTGAAGAATGTAACCAAGTCACTTCAACTCCCCACAGAGTAAGACAAGATTCAGCAATTCTTTCCCCAAGTAGAGTTGGTTTCCTATCAACCCTGAAAAGGCACAATATTCCCCTTGCAAGTCGGTGATATTCTCCCCAAGCAGAGTTAGTCTACTGTCAGCCTTAAGGAAGTTGGGTATCCCCAGAAGATCTCAACATTCCCCAGCGAAGTATAGACATTCCTCAACAAGCATCCCCGGCAGTCTTAATCTAAGATTGTTCCCCGGTGGAATACCAACACCCCAGTACAGTCTGAAAGTTTCCCCAGGAAAATAGAATCTATATCCCCAGCAGGTCTTGAAGCTTATCCCCTGCAGAGTACGAACGTCTCTCCCCGACTTGGGTCAAAGATTATTTTCCTCACAAGGGTATAACTGGGTTATCCTCAGCTAATTACCACGGAAAGTCCATCCTCGGCGAAATTCTTCCTATCCCCAGCAGAGTTCATCAAAAGTTCCCTAATATGACTTATCAGCGGAATCCCCAGCGGAGTTTATCGTTGAAATCCCCGGCGGAGTCTATCGTTGAAAATCCCCGGCAGAATCTATCGTTGAAAATCCCCGGCGGAGTCTATCGTTGAAAATCCCCAGCGGGGCTCTCATCAAAAATTCAGCAAAGTATCTCTTCCCACAGAGTAATACCCCTCAGAGTAATCTCTCCAACAAAATTGTTCCCCAACGGAGTCATCTTCTCCTGCTGGTTTATTCTCGCAACCATCATCCCCAGTGGAAGCGAAGAACTCTACTCTTCAACATCAGCCCAGGATTTGATTCCCCGGCCAGTCGTCAAGGATTTATTTTCCTAGACGAAAATACATTCATAAACATTTCGCATTTCATACATCCTGCTTGCATACATGATAAAGTGCATACAACACTGTCTCATTTTGAGCATCATGACATCATGACATTTCATACAACTAATGTTTTTCCCTTTCAGGAAAAGTCAATCCAAGGATGATTACTATCAACTATCACAATTCCAGATTCGATACCTGTATCTAGCCAGGGCACATCTGTGAGTGATTGATTGTAGATTCATTATCTGTATCTAGCCAGGGCATATCTACATGAAGAGTTTGAAGATCAAACACCTGTAACAGGCCAGGAAATTATCTTTCATTCTCAGGTCAGAGGTCTACGCCTGTATCCAACCAGGAAAGCTATCTCTACCAACCTTTTACATTTTCCAGATTCGATTCCTGTATCCAGCCAGGGCATATCTGTAGACAACATTTTCCAGACTCGATTCCTGTATCCAGCCAGGGCATATCTGTAGACAACATTTTCCAGACTCGATTCCTGTATCCAGCCAGGGCATATCTGTAGACGACATTTTCCAGATTCGATACCTGTATCCAGCCAGGGCATATCTGTAGACAACATTTTCCAGATTCTATTCTTGTATCCAGCCAGGGCATATCTATAGACAACATTTCCAGATTCGATACCTGTATCTAGCCAGGGCACATCTGTGAGCAACCAATTGTAGATTCGATACCTGTATCTAGCCAGGGCATATCTGCATGAATAGACTGAATATCAACACATGTAACAGGCCAGGAAACTATCTTCCTTTCTCAAAATACACAAGTTCTCGCTAAGGAATCTCTTACGCGATCAACACTTCCAAATGGAATCTATAAGCCCATTCCCGACAAGGTTCTGTCACGTCTCCAGATGGCATCCATAATCCCATCTCCCTATCCACCATCTCTTCAAATGGCATCTATAAGCCCATTCCCGCCATCGCATTGCTGATACTCTACTATGCGAGTGCAAATTTCCGGGCACTCTAGTGTCCAATCTCCTTTTACCTTCGAGTCGCGAAAGGCAAACTTGCCAATCTAACTCTTCAGGTTCAAGAAGATTGAACAGGGGCAACTGTTGTACCCCAAAATTTGCCCTCTCTTTCTTCAGGAAATCATCTTGGATTTTTAGAGTCCCTCTGAGACAAATCCAAATCCTGAATTGTCATTTTTGCCCAAGCAAACAGCTTACAAGAGCAAGATGATCACACAAGCTCTAAAGACAACGCTTTTAACTTGAGAAATATTAAACTCTAAGTACCTGGAATTTTTCTCTAAAAAATGAGTGTTTAAGAAAAAAAATCAGCGCTTCAGAATTTCTGGACCAATTCCAGATAGAAACGGTCAGAAGTTGCAAGCTTGGCTCAGCGCAGTCAGAAGTTGGCTCTTCAGCATCTACATCAGCTCAATCAGAAGTTATAAACGTGGTTCAATACGTAAGCCTCAGACAGAACATGACTCTTTTAGCAGTTACGCAAGCTCAGCCATAATTTGCTAAAGGAATGCAAAAGAAGCAAGGAAGTCTGAAGGCTCTTTCAGAACATGCTGAAATCAGAAGATGAAAAGGTCAGAAGAGTGGGTGTTACACTGATACAGAATCTCTAAGCCCAAGAGGTCCAGAAGCAAATCCAAGGAACGTATCATAAAATCAGGAGAATCCCCAAAACTTACTAAGACAACATGAAGCCAAAGCCAGAGCATGGTTTACGCTGTTCTTGTTGAAACAGAACTGCTGGTTCAAAGTTTGGTTTCCATTACCAGAATATTGATGTTGATAAGTCTTATCACCATTTAATGCTCATTAATGCTTCCAACCACTCCTGAACATTCATCCAAGTAATCCCTTCACGTGTGGCTTGGAAAACGCCTTTATGCAGATTCTGGCATGGGTCTACACGCCACCGCCCACTTAAGAGGTCACTTCACTCCAATCCACGCCTGCTGCTGCAGCCTAGGCTGAAGGCTATCTGTTATCACAACTTCCCAGGAATTTCTGTCAAAGAACAATTCAAACTCTGTTGGCGCTTTAATGTTCAAGACACCCACAAGAACTTTGCCTATAAATAGATAGTCATTGTCCACTGAAAAAGGGCGTTCAAGAAACAGAAAAATTGCTAAGAGAAAAACAGAAATCTTTAGCAAGATAGTGTTGTGAAACTCTGCCAAAATCTCCAGTGTTTCATAACTTTGAATTTCTCACCTTCAAACTTTATCCAATACCCAGTTTTCTGTGTGAACTAAAAACCCCTTTTCAAACTTCTGACCCTA
This sequence comes from Vicia faba, assembly GCA_948472305.1. NCBI lineage: Eukaryota > Viridiplantae > Streptophyta > Magnoliopsida > Fabales > Fabaceae > Vicia > Vicia faba. The sequence continues at coordinate 1,317,745,422 of OX451740.1, forward strand.
TATACGCATACACCTTCACCTACCCTTTTCAAAAAGAATCTGTCCAGAATACCATCAGAGCCAAAAGCTAGCTTTCATCCACAATTTTTTCCAACAGCCAGGTAAGCACCTGCTGACCTTCATCACGCTGCTAAGCATCATCAGCTGTGCATGCTCAAATAAACATAATGTAAATATCATGTTGTTGCTGTTTGTATTCTAAGGATTTTCATACCTCAGAACGTTCTGAGCCAGTGTAGAACCTGCCTGTGACCTTGTTGGTCCTGCCCTCTGAAACACTTTGACATTTGCTGGAGCTGTTCCAAATATGTTTCCTGTTTTGTGGAATAATAACGAAATTGTAGATGTTCTGATTAGTACAGGGAAAAGCCAAGTGCTGACTTTGACGTTAGCACATCTGAAGCCTGTTTTGCTGTCAATAATATCAGAGCCTCTGAGAGTTATTGTCTTTCCAGCAGAATCAGAACTTCTGAGTTCTCCACTAACAAACTTCTGTTTTGCAGCGCAGGGGGGTCAGAACTTCTGATTTCCCCACTAACAGGTTTCTGTTTTGCAGGTGCCAGGGTCAGAAGTTCTGACTCATACAGTTTAACCAAGAGGTTGATCATCTGGCAGCGGATCTGAGTCAGAACTTCTGAGGACCTCTCAGCAGCGCGCTGGCTCCCTCTCTCTTTCCCTCTATCTTTTTTTTGCTATTTTCTTTTTTGTATATTTTTCTCGTTGAACCCCCCATGTATAAATGTGTATCCCCACTCCCTAATTGTTGTAATAGCGTAGGATTTTATATTTCCGCTTTTTATTGCTAGTAATTAGGATATGTATGGCAAGATAAAATCAATGAAATAGAAAATCCTAATTCAAAGAAAAACTCTTGTATGCAATAAAACACACTTGCACACTAACACCCCTAGGGTTACATCCACTTGTTGCCTTTCAAAAATGGGCCATGTTACGCATGCAAAGTATCTTAGTAAAACAAACAAAATCAAAAGATCATAGTCCCTCGATGACACTTTCGAAAGTTTCCTTACAAAAATGATCTTAGTCCATTAAAAGAAATACTAAGATACTTTGCAACATTGCTATCATGGTCTATACGATGACCCGCGCCCGTCCCGTTCACATCCTAACACAAGATTGTCCACCAAATACAATGGTGGAACAAAATTGTTAAAAGGGTTAAAAACATAGAAAAAAATCTTTGAGTAAATTTAGGGGTAGACAACTCTTAGTTACTTGATCAAACTTGCAAAAACACTTGCCATTTTTTCAAAACACACATCACAACACACTTTCAAAACAACTTTCAAAAAAAACATTGAAAACTTTTCAAAAGACATACACCTCTGTATACATCCCAACATGGATCATTACAAAGGTTGCCACCACATTGGCCTCTTTTCAAAACATTTTCAAAACCACACACAAAGCACCATTTCAAACAATTGAAAATCAAGGCAAGCTGATCTAAGCAAGTAACTAAGAGCCCATGGATAACCATGGATAGAAAGGGTGCTAATACCTTCCCTTTCTATAATCTACTCCCCGAACCCAAGAAAACATCTCAAAGGTTTTTGCTGTGCTTTTTAACCTTTCCTTAGGATAAAATAAAAAGTCGGTGGCGACTCTTGCTTAACCGAAACATTTGCGAAAACAAACGCAAAACCTCAAGTCAGTTCTCCCACCGTATCACAATTACCGAGTGCGTTGGAGGCACCATCAAAGTACATGGTCCATCGGGATCCTTGTTCAGGTATGACATATGGTCTAAAGTCTTTGTCCAATGTCATAATGTCTTCGTCGGGGAAGTCAAACTTCATGGATTGATAATCTTCGACAGCTTGATGAGCCAGATGGTCAGCTAGCACATTTCCCGTTATAAATTTTTGGGTCGTGTACTGGATATCGTATTCAGTCAGGATCATCTGCCATCTAGCTATTCTTCCAGAAAAAGCAGGCTTCTCAAATATATACTTGATCGGATCCATCTTAGATATCAGTAAAGTGGTGTGAGTCAACATATACTGCCTTAGCCGGCGAGCAGCCCATACCAATGTGCAACAAGTTTTCTCGAGCAGTGAGTATCAGGTCTCACAGTCGGTAAACTTTTTGCTAAGGTAATAAATGGCATGCTCTTTTCGGCCAGACTCGTCATGTTGGCTCAGTACACACCCCATTGAATTCTCTAGGACGGTCAGATACATGATTAGCGGTCTTCCTTCGACGGGTGGCATCAAGATGGGAGGTTCTAGCAAATACTCCTTGATTTTATCGAAAGTAACTTGACATTCATCATTCCATTTAACCACCTGATCTTTCTTCAACATCTTGAAGATTGGCTCACAGGTAGATGTTAGGTGAGAAATGAACCTAGAAATGTAGTTTAGGCATCCCAAGAAACCTCTGACCTCCTTCTCAGTGCGAGGAGCAGGCATTTCTTGTATAGCTTTGACTTTGGCAGGATCAACCTCGATGCCTTTGTTGTTGACAATGAAACCCAAGAGTTTACCAGACCTGGCTCCGAAAGTGCACTTGTTAGGGTTCAGTCTGAGCTTGTACTCCTTCAACTTGACAAACAGCTTTTGCAAATGGTTGAGGTGTTCTTCTTCTGTCTGTGATCGGGCTATCATGTCATCTACGTAGACCTTTATCTCATGATGTATCATATCATGAAACAAAGCTACCATGGCGCATTGATAGGTTGCCCCGGCATTCTTCAGTCCAAATGGCATCACTTTGTAGCAGAACGTACCCCACTGTGTAACAAAAGTAGTTTTCTCCATGTCTTCAGGTGCCATTTTGATCTGATTGTAACGTGAAAATTTGTCCATGAAAGAAAATACCTTGTGCTGAGCTGTATTGTCAACCAAGATGTCAATGTGCGGTAGTGGAAAGTCATCTTTAGGGCTAGCTCTGTTTAAGTCTCTGTAATCTATGCACATTCTCACTTTGTCGTCCTTCTTAGGCACGGGCACAATGTTAGCAACCCATTGTGTATAGGAAGTAACAGCAAGAAATCTAGCATTGAACTGCTTCATAACTTCTGCTTTGATCTTTTCAAACATGTCGGGCCTCATACGGAGGACTTTCTGTTTAACTGGTGGTCAGTCTTCTCTTATAGGGAGACGGTGAACCACAATATATGTATCAAGTCCCGGCATGTCTTTGTATGACCAGGCGAAGATCTCAACATATTCATTCAACTGCTGAACTAGGCGCTCTTTGACACTTGGCTCTAGGTTGGCACCCACTCTGACTTCTTTTCTATTTTTAACAGTACCCAAGTTGATTGTCTCTAACAGCTCCTCATGAGGTAGAATAGCCCTTTCTTCCTGTTGTAGCAGTCTAGCCAATTCTCCTGGCACCTCACAATCTTCATCACCTTCGTATTCGACATGGTAGACCAGATCTTCAGAGTCACTGAAGGCCATAGCAGAATTGTTACCCATGGAATCCGGAATGGAAGGGTACCTGCATTTGTGAGTGTGGGTGTGTGTAAGGGATATCCACCTTTAAACAAATAAAATGTAAAAAGAAAGACAATGAACACAAAAGTTTATATGTGAAAACGTCCATGATTCATTAAAATGGCATATGAAGATGAAAAATCAAACCCTTACAAATGGACCTATGTGCCTCGGGTAAGGCACAAGGTTAAAAGTGTACGAATTGTTTGAGAATTATTACAAACCAACAGAAATGTTTGAAAGATAAATTATTGCAGTATGAAAGTAATCGGAACAAAGTCTTTTGCCTCCCAGTTGCACAGTCCTCCGTCAACAGTAGGGAAAATCCAGTCTTCCAAGTTGCTCTACTCTTCACCATCCTCTAAAGCATTGACTCCAAGATGGGTGATCTTCACTGGTGGCCCTCCAGCACGGGCGCGAAGGACAACCTTTTGAGCAGAAGATGTGAACCCTAAGCCGAATTTATCTGATTTGTGAGGAAAGTCTAGAAGTTTCCCCCAGATTATGCTTCCTCCTTCCTCAATCACAGCCTTTGCATCTTTGAGAGACGACATCTGAGGCACAGGTTTGGTAATCATGGGTACAGATGGCACTGTCTTGGTTGCTGCTATTTCAGGAGAAACCTCTTCAAAGTGTTGGAAAGGGGTTTCGATGAATTCACCATCCAATTCTACATAGCGGAAAGAATTTAGATGGCTTATCATGTATTCCTCTTCGCCATGAACAGTTATAATTTTCCCCTGGACAGGGTACTTGAGCATTTGATGCAGAGTAGAAGTGACGTATCCAACATTGTGAATCCAGGGTCTTCCCAACAAGAAAGAGTAGGAAGGACGGATGTCCATCACATAGAATGTGGAGTTGAAGGTTCCAGTTCCTACTTTAATCGGGATGTCCACCTCCCCGTGGACCATCCTTTTAGAACCATCAAAGGCTCTGACAATTATGTTGATGGGTTTCAGGGTTAAGCCTTCACAATCCAGTCTATCCAAGGCTTTCTTCGGCAAGACATTTAAAGACGACCCAGTGTCTACCAGAACGTGTGCTAGGGTAGTCCCTTTGCATTCCACCGAGACATGTAAAGCGTCATTATGTTTTCTCCCTTTAGATGTTAAATCGGCATCGGAGAATCCTAGACCATTGTCAGCTGTTAAGCTAGCTACACATTCCTGGAACTGATCCGCGGAGGTTTCCTGTGGCACGTGGGCCGTTTTCAAAAATATGATCAGAGCTTTAGCATGAGCTTCTGAATAAAGCAGCAGGGCCAACATAGAGATCTTTGAGGGGGTTTGCCCCAATTGTTCCATAACATCATAATCGCTTTTCTTGATTATTTTCAAAATCTCTTCCATTTCTTTTTGAGAGGTCTCAGGTATGACCAATGGTTGAGCCCTCTTCCTGATGGACTCTTCTTGGATCCCTTTCCCTCTATCATCAGCAGCAGCAGAGGGGACAACTACAAGAGTTAAAACTTCCTCAATAATCGGGGTTCTTGCAGATATGTTGACCGGAACAGGGGTAACCTTAGGAGCATTTAAGGGTCCAAAGATTTCCTTTGGAGGGGAAATCTCTGGAGAGAAAATCCTTTGACAGCGGGTGATTTTGATTATTCCAGCAATGTTTCCAATGTCGGAAGTCTCTTCATCAGAACTTTCTTCAGTTGATTCAATTTGTTTAACACCGTGGTAGTAGATTTCTCCACCATAGTTCCACGGTATTGATTTGTCGGACTTGTACGGGACGGGCCCGGGCATGGTTATCTTCAAAGGTGCAATCTTCGGAACGAATCTAATCTTAACAGGTCTTTTGGAGACCTTGGAAAGATTGGCGGATATGGTTGTTATTGAAACATCATTGACAGGAGTCGGTGTAACAGGAGTCTTTTCAAAAAGGATTTCTTGGTTATCCATTAGGCGTTGGATGCCTAACTTCAACAATGGACAATCGGTTGGTAAGGATGAACAAAGGTAGCAATCTTCTTCACAACCTGGGAAAATCCCAGCCTTCAGCAAATTCAACTTGATTATTGGTAGCAGAGTTATCAAATCATCAACAGTAGCAACAAACAGATCCTCTTCAACAGCATGGGCATTGTGACCATTCCTTGGCATTGGAGCAGAGATTACATTCAGCTTTTCAGGGGCGTCGAATTCAACTTCTTTAGCATCTATCAAATCCTGAATCTCGTTCTTGAGGGCCCAACAATTGTTGGTGTCATGCCCTATACTTCCTGAATGATAAGCACACTTGGCATTTGAATGGTAGAAAGAAGAAGATGTATTCGGATTCTTCGGGGCCTCTTTCAGACTGGCAAGGTTTAACTTCAAGAGATGGGGCAGAACCTGAGCAGGAGTCATGTTTATCTGGGTGAATTGTCGTACAGGCCTTTCCACCCTTGCTTGGTTGGTTCTGGGTTGATTGTTTCTGGGCTGATCAACTGCAGACTTTTGAATCATTACGGCCCCCACTGCTGGCCGGCGCTCAACTCTTCCTTGACCTCTTTGAGAGTAGACAGCTGAGACTTCTTTCTTTGCTGGAAAAGGCTTTTTGATGGCAGCGGAAGCAGATGCTGAAGGAAAATTGCGATCAAAAGCGCAGCGGAATTTAAAATTTTCCTTTAGCGATCCTTATGAATGAGCATGGTCAGTGATAGAAATATTTACCTCTTGTGGCGATTCAGACCTTTGATGTTGTGATCACGAGCGTTGATGAAGAACAACGCCTCTACTCAGTTCACACGAACAGATCGCTTCCGGTCACAGTGCTAGCTGATCATGAACGGAAACCTTGAGTGAGAGAGAATCAAAAACAAAATTGCATCAAGTGAAATTGCTTCATCACAAGGGATCTATTTATAGAATCACTCGTGTGGGCTACAAGCTAAAAGCCCAATTAAGGCTATAAGCTAAAAGCCCAATTAAGCTTATGGACATCATACCTTATGATGTACCATATATCACTTATCCACGTGGTACCTTACCACTTTCCGTATTACACTTAAGTGCACCGTACCTTACGGTGTTCCTTATTTATTCTATCTCTCATCAACCTGTCCTTATGTGTGTGACCCTGTAGGTTTTCGCGATGTTGGCAATTATATTAAATCACACATTTAATATAATAAACAGTGAGCGTTATCTAGCAACACATCATTGTTACCCAAGTCACGAAAATGTCATGTGATATGACCAAACCTTTTCCGTGATAATATTTGTGTTGTACAATTACCCTTTTGCCCTCATGTCTATATTGAACACAAGGCATACACTGTGTCACCCTTGTCCAGTTCAATATTGGGCCCTTAGACATTTATCCCATTATGCAGGATGAGCAAATTCCATCTAGGTCACTCATGTCCCTTAGCATGCTTTGTGAAGTACCCATCAACCTTCTTTACAGTCATCCAGTTACGGATGACGTTTGATCAGCAATAAAGTACTTGACTCTACATCTAGGGTCCATTGTGGTTTCAGGTCGAAGGGTGGTATACACCATTATCATCATGAGAATAACTTATGACACTTTGCATAACATTCTATGTAGTATTCTCATAGCGGGTCAATCCAGTATAAATATTACTCCTAATATTCATACCTATGTCAAGACTTGATAACTCCTTATCTATGATCCATGAGATGTGATCATCAATCTATCTTCATAATAATCTTAATGCTTTAATGTTATCCCACTACACATTAAAGCTTGACTACGGATACTTTAAGAATAGTGTCTTATGTTTAATGGGATCTCATGATTAAGTCACACTTAACATTTCATTAAACAAATAAACCATTCTAGGGACTTTATTATTTTGGAAAGCAAACATAATAAAGAAATGCCTTTTATTATTAATAAATAATTCGATACAAGTACCAAAAGTATTGGCCTCTAGGGCTTACACCAACAGATGCATCTTTTTGAATTTTCCCGCTTTTAATTCCGGCTTCAACTCTCTCACCAGTTAGAATCAACTCAGTGAACCTCGCAGAAGAGCTTCCTATCAGGTGATTGAAGAAAGGACCTGACAGTGTCCCCAAGAACATATCAACTAGCTCCCTCTCAGATAGAGGTGGTGGTACCTGTCCCGCCAAGTCTCTCCATTTCTGGGCATACTCTTTGAAACCTTCATTGGAGACCATACCCATACTCTGTAATTGAGTATGGTTTGGTGCTAAGTCCGCATTTTATTGATACTTCTTGTAGAAGGAAGCAGTCAAATGTTCCTAATTATGCACATAAGACCTCTCTTGTTGGTAGAACCAATCTAACTGCATCCCCGACAAACTGTCCTGGAAGAAATGGACCCACAGGTCTTTGTCAGAAGAATGTGGTTGAATTTTCCTGACATAAGATTGTAGGTGCATCTTTGGGTAAGACACCCCGTCGTATTTAGCAAAAAGAGGCACCTTAAACTTGGGAGGGATTACAATTCCAGAAACCAACCCTAACTCTTCAAAGTCCAGCCCATGCACTCTCTGAGTCTCCATAGCTGCCAGACGTTCTTCCAGATTTTTGTATTTCTCATCTGCAGGAGGATACTGTTGTTCTGAGTAATCCTTATCTTCCTCTTCTTCAGCTTCAGAATCAGAAGGCACCGCAACTCCTTTACCCTTTCCTTCACCCTCTTCAGATGTTGACGGGAAATCCAGGACCCTTCTGGCTTGACCTTCAAATCTTCTGCCCAAGGTAGCCACACCAACTCTCTTCTTCTTCTTTTTCTCTTTTTCCTTTTCCAGTAGAGTCTTGAGCTCCTCCTTCCCCTTAGTCAAGGTCAGAAGTAGCTGTTGGAATTGTGAATTCTGAGCTTGTAAGTCTTTGACCGTTTGTTCAATATCCATCTTGCTGAAGTAAACAGCAAAGAGATGAGGAAACTTGGTGTGAAGACCTGTTTATGCATATGATGAATGATATGTATTCATTTAATGCATTCAAGGATTCATAAATTCAAATTTATTTTGAGCAACAAAGAAACACACGTCATATTAATAAGATAGAATTTGTTAGTACATCAATGCCCCATGGGAAAAATAATACAAATATTCTAAGGTAGAAAGACGTTGCGCATCCTTTTTGGTGCAGTGTAGGTGTTGAGAGTCTGCTCTTCTTGAAGTTGACGAGTAAGTTCCAAAACCTTCTTCTCGCTGGCGTAGAATTGGGCTTCAAAAGTATTGCGTTCTCCCTTGAGTTGTATCCAACTCCTTTGCAGATCTTCGAGTGATGTTGGCATGTCAGGACGTAGGAGGGTGTATGGAACCTCTCCTTCTTTAACGGGCTCTTTAATCACAGGGAGAATGTAGGGGTAAGGCATCATAAGACTTTGGGCGCGGGTTCGTACCCACTTGAGGTAAGGCTCAAGGGGGATGGAATTCTTGTGTCCCAAGGTCTTGCTGTCCACCTTGTTGGGCATCCTCCAAGTTCGGATGAACCTTTGTCGAAGTCCTTGATCGTCGCTGTCGAAGTCAAAAACCAAGTCTGGAATCAGCATGTCATATGGGCCATCCCTTCGGGCATACCTAAACTGTCTCAGAGCCAAGCAGGGATTGTAGGTGATGCCTCCCCTAATGCCTAGTAGAGGGACATTAGGGAATTCCCCACAACGGTTGATGATGATAATATTTTCTCTGGATCGAGAACACCAATGAACGTCTAAATGTGTAAGCATCATCAGCCGTTGTGACCACTGTTGTACCCCAAATTTTGACCTAAGATACCATCTCTCATCCACATCATTACATTACAAGTGTTTTGATCTGTTGATTTTTAAAAATTCATAACTTTTTTCAGGCCGAGAGCTATTTATTTTGAACACTAAATTATTTAATCGATTCATGCTAAAACAATGTTTATTAATTATTTATTATCTTAAATTTAAATAATTGGAATTTGTTTTCAATTATTATATAATTTAAAGATGTATAGATAATAAAATAAATATTAGAAAAGAGGCGTATTAATTGTGCAAACAGTATTTATTTATTATTCACTATCTTAAATTTAAATAACTGGAATTTATTCTCAGTTATTACATAATTTAAAGATTTATGAATGATATAATAAATATTTGAAAAAGTTCATTAATTGGTCAATAATGAGTATTTAATCATTTATCATTCTAAGTTAAATAATTGAAATTCTATTTTAATTATTATAATTTAGAAAATTATGGATAATGAATTAAATAATTGAAACTATTAATTGGTCAATGATATTATTTATTTATTTGTTTATTATTCTGAATTTAGGTAATTGAGATTTATTTTCAATTATTATACAATTTAAAGAATTGTAAACGATAAAATAAATAATTAGAGAAGGAAGAAATTAATTGGCAAATATTGGAATTTTATTCATTTTCTTCTAATTGTACAATTATTGTGTAAATATTGTATTTATTACAACGAATTTACAATAATAATTTTACAAGGTTAAAATGAAATAAAAACTAATCTAATGTTTTCTAATTCTAAATCTTCTATCCAATGCCTTTTTGTCTGCTCACTTGATGTTACCTGCAAAAATTAAAAGAAAAATTAGATTTGAACAAATAATTAAAAGCAAAAAATTATTTAATGTTCATCATTAAAAGCAATGGCTGGAATCAGTTTACCCTTTTTTGCAAATCACGGGATTTCTCCCGGTTCACAAAAAAGAGAGGAATTTTTATAAATGAATGCACAAATTCATTTTTGTCAAATTGCATTTTTCAAATCAATTGCATTTTTAAAAGCCCACTGCATAGTTCAAAACAATATGCATCAATTCAAATGTTTGACAATAGCATACAAAAAAAATCAACAGCATATGCACTTTCAAAGCCAAGTTGCAACGTAAACATGCCCATATAGGAAGAGGCCAAACATACGAAGAGGCTCCCACAGTGCCATGCAGTAGACAAGTTAAAATATGCAGTTTGAACAAATTTGCAAGCAATATAACATTCCCTTTTCATCATATTCCAGCACTTTTGCAATTTCAGAAAATAAAGTAGTACATCATTTAAATGTCAAAATGGTACTTATGAGAGAGAAGAGATATAGAAGTGTGGTTTTGCGGGTTTGGTTTAGGCAGGAAGAGATACAAGACAAACTGCAGTAACACAGTCATTAGGAAGTAAAAACATGAAATAGGAATAGAGACAAACCATATGGAGCAGTAAGGGTGCAGAAGTAAGAAATATTAAAAATATACCAAGCCCTCAACGTAAACCTGAAGGAAGAGAAAACTATTATAACATAACAAAATCACTACACACATTCATGAATCTATCTCCAAGCAAAACTATCAAAAGAACAAAACTTTTTTTCCTCAAGCCCTCCTAAACCTGTTACTGCATAAACCTGCAATCTGCATAGAACCATTGCAGAACCATTTCAAACACCATCAAACCTCAATAACTTGTTTAAACCACACAAAAAAAAAAACCTCACCAAAACTGATTGAGCCCTCAAGCCAATATCACCATAAACCTGTCAAAAACCAACATGTCCTGAACCTTGGCCTAAACCTTCCTACCACATCATCAAAACCATATATCAAAAACCATTCACACCATATAGCCTACTGCATAAACCAAAACCATGTCAAAACTTGTCATGGCCTAAAACCAGTAAAACCAGTAAATTCAAGGCCAAACCTGCCTACTGTCATAAACCATAAGCCTGCATATTACCAAAACCTTATGGCCTAACAACAAAAACCTATTCCAAAACCAGTTTCCATCAACAAACACAAAACCAGTAAGGCCTCAAAAAACACTATCATAGGCCAACAAATAGCATACAGAAGCACAGCTGAGAAGAAGAGGAAAGCTAATCAAAACAAAGTGTTCCAACATAGCATATTCAAGGCAACCGGAAAAGTCTCAGCATAGCATCATTGGCCAAACACAAAGAGGCAACAGGATCGCAGTGAGAAGAAGAAAAAGAAGCTAGTCAGAAAAGTATTTTTCAACAGTAGCAGTATCAAAGTCAGAAAGAAGAAGAAGGCAAGCTAGTCGGATTTCGTTTCAACAAAAGCATCAAGGCGACATTGAAATATACAGTACCAAGGCAAGAAGAAGGAAGCCAAATACAAAGTACCGGCCACCGAAGCAAGCTCGCGACGCGCCTCCTTTCCTCGCCGCCTGGCCTCCTAGCTCGTCCAACCATCCTCCTCCGTCTCCGCCTCTAGGTAACGATTTCCTTTCCCCCTTTTTACTTCCATAATACCTCCAACAAACAATAATAAGAATCAGAATCAAAACATAATTAAAATCAATGCATGCAAATATAACAAAACCTAACGAATAACACATTTTACCGTAAAATCCGTCGCCCCCTTTTCGTTTGGCTAGAGGGAAGAGGACAGTGGGAGCTGGTGGCCATGGCAAAGAGTTTGGAAGCGAACTCAGGGACTCAGAGGCAAAGGCATGGAAAGATGGAGCGAAGAAGAAGATGATACACAAGGAGCGCCATTTCTGACCAAGAAACCCTTAACCCTAATTTTATTTCCCTAAACTTTGTTTAACCCCCTAAAAGAAACAAGTTGTGATATGGACCTCAACCTAAATGCCAAGCCCAACGAATTCGTTTGCACACCCCCCCCCCCCCCCCCCCCCCCCCCGTTTTTGCCTTCTTCTTAATCAGATTTGGGCTCTCCCTCAAATCCCCTAGCCCACTTTGATCTTTTATTTTATTCCCTTTGATTTTGATCCATTTTTTTTATTTGATTTCTTTAGCCCATTTAGAATTTTATTGATTTAGTTTCAACTATAAGTTTAGTTAAGTAGAAATAATTCAATCAAAACATCCTTAAATAAATTAGCCTTTTTATTAAGTTTGAACTTTAGGTTTGAGTTAATATTGTTCTTATATATATCCCTTTTAATTAAGTTTAAATTAATAATTCTTAAGTCCTAACTTTTCTTAATTATTTAATAACTATTAAAATAATACCTTTTTATTAAAAAAAAAGAAAAACATATTAAATTTTAGAAACATATAGAAATAAAAAAAATATTTTATTTAATTAATTCACTCGTTTTAGTTAATATTAATACAAAATATATAAAAAATATAGAGACTTAAGAAACTAAAAATATTTTGACTCCTTTAATTAATCCTCATGCTTTTATCCATATTAAAAAACGCGTAAAAATTGAAAACTATTAAAAAATACTTTCTTTTCATTAATATTAAACAAAAATCATAAAAATGCATTATTCACATCATTTAGTCTATCATTTAATTATTGTTATTTAATCATTATCCGCATAATTTTTCTGTTTATTTATTTCATATTTATTTGTTTATTCTGTTTATGTTTAAATCCAAAGGGAAAAACGATAAATTTGTTGACTTCATGTCCTCGAGTCTAATTGCGCGAACTTTCGCATTTCATTAAAACTTAGGATAATTCTTCCTCAAATATTCAATATTTTCGAAATTTATGCCCCTTTAAGCAAAAACTTCGACGTTAGGTCGTCGTATCTTCAAAAACCCGTCCGTACCCCTTTTCGGCCAAAACGATTTATTTTTAATCAAACAATCAATTTTAAAACAGATATTTCAAAAGGTTCCTATAGAGTACTATAGATACATTGGATGCTAATACCTTCCCTTTGTATAACCAACCCCCGAACCATAAGATCTCTTTTCAAAAACGCTTTGTATTTTCATTACTGTTTACATTGCATATTTAGGGTTTTATTTCGCTCTTTTCCCTTTTCCTTTGGAAACAATAAAGCGCGGTGGCGACTCTTGCTTTTGTGAGACGAATTAATCAATAATTCGATCTCCGATTTACCCCGCTACATTTTTTATCGCTACAGAATTGGCGACTCTGCTGGGGAAAGATTGACCTCTTGCTGGTCCATCCCTAAGTGGGTTAAGCCTAATTTGTCTTATCTGTTTTACTATTACTTGATTTGCCTGATTATATGTTTAAATTGGGGTGTTTGAGTTTTTTGCAAAGGACGAATCCTATACCCGGATTAAGTAACACTTAAGGAATAGGACGGGCGGTATAGTCATGTTAACTTTGAGGGAGTAATCCCGAAGAAGGAGGCATGAGATCCCCCACTCAATGGAAGGCCCTCTTGAACTTAATATTTGTTTACCGAGTAATCGGGAAGACATTATTATTTTCGACCTAGGAGCCCGAGAAGTTGAGGACCGTAGAACCCTAACCCCTCTTGGCCTTTTTAGGTGTAGCGCGGAGACTATAACAGAGTAATTCGGAAGTAGTTGTTACGCGATGCTACGCTCGGACGAGTTTCTCTTGAGAATATTGCTAATTATTGAGTAATCAAGACGTTGGTAATATCCGAAGGAGGAATGTAGACTCTGGGAACTCTTAGAACCTTGTCTTACAGGTGTGATTGAACTGTTAGTACATACCCTTGGGTGGGCTTTACCCTCGACTCCATGCTGAACGTTGAACCCTTGAACCCCATGTTTGCAAGCTTGTGTGTGACTGTTGCATTATCATTCATTCATGCATTCATCAACATCTTTGTGAAAAACTTGTTTTTCAAGGAACTTCAGAATGATTTTTGCAGACATCTCAGGTTATTATGGAACTTGGAAGGAGAAATACTCGAAGCTTTAGTTTCAAGGAGCCCGAGATTGAAGAACTGAAGAGTTTGATTCCGAAGATCGAGAGTTCGACGGATTTTCAGAAGAAATATGGGTCCATCGTACCGCTCATGAAGCGCAAGATGAAGAAAGGCATCCTCAACACGTTGGTTCAATTCTATGATCCCTTGTACCGATGTTTCACCTTTCCGGATTATCAGTTGATGCCCACTTTAGAGGAGTACTCCTATATTCTTGGTTTGCCGATCGCCGACCGTGTTCCTTTCTCTGGATTAGAAGAGGAGCCCAAATCTCACGAGATAGCAACCATCACCCACTTAAAGAAGTCAGAGGTAGAGGAGAACATGACTACGAAAGGGGGAATCCGGGGTTTGCCGGCGCAGTTTTTGTTGAAGAAAGCTCGTCATTTTGCTGAGACAAAGGATACTGTTGCCTTCGAAGACGTGTTTGCTTTGCTCGCATATGGTCTATTCTTATTCCCTAACATTGATAAGTTTGTGGATATCAACGCCATTAGAATTTTCCTGATTGGAAATCCGGTCCCTACGCTGCTAGGAGATACATACTACTCCATCCACCTTCGAAACTCTTATCAAGGGGGGATGATTATTTGTTGTGTACCGTTGCTGTATCAGTGGTACGTCTCGCATCTACCTGGGTCTGATGCTTTCTGGGATCTCGAGAAGGAACCGCGTTGGGCGCCAAAGATTATGGCTCTCACTCATTTCGACATTGACTGGTATAATCGAGTTTACCACGACGTAGAGATCATTGATAGCTGTGGTGCTTTTCCTAATGTACCTCTTCTCGGTACGAGGGGTGGAATCAACTATAACCCTGTTCTCGCACGCCGTCAGTTCGGGTACCCGATGAGAGATAAACCAAATAACATCCATGTGAGTGGTTTCTTTCTTCAGGAAGGACAAGATCATCAGGCTGCTAGGAGGGAGATCGAAGGAGCTTGGCGCCACATCCATAGAAAAGGGAGAGATATGTTGGGACATAGAGGTGCCGTTTCTTTGGAGCCTTACCTACAGTGGGTCCATGCTAGGGCTTGTGCTCTCAAGATGCCCTATAAACTTGAGAAACCTTTATTCCCTGCCATTGCACCATCATCTGTTGTTATCCCTACCGTGGATATAGGAGAGTACCAAGGAAATCTAGCTAGGATGAAGTCCGAGAGGGATGCTTGGAAAGAAAAGTACCATATGTCTGAATATGAGAATCGAGTCCTGACTCGACAGTTAAAGGAAAAGGAGGAGTTGTTATTTATTCAAGACGGTCGGTTCATTGATCACGATGAGAAGCTTCGTCAGAAGGATGCCTTGCTGAAGAAGTATGCGAGTGAAAGGAAGAGAAAAAGGGAAGGTTCGGTAAGCGTGGCTCTCGTTCCTAATCCGCAATAGGAAGTCATTGATCGACTGATAGCTGAGAAGAGGGAGATGGAAGACTTTTATGAAGAGAAGATCAAGAAGCTCCGGTTACAGCTGGTGTTTGGTCCTTCATCGGAGGATTCCGAGTGATCTTTAGCTTTTAGTTTGTTTTATTGATGTCATTTTGTAAAACTATGTAAAAGGGCTTCATGCTCCGAAGTTGTAATTTATTGTTTTATTATGGGCTTCATGCTCCAAAGTTGTAATTTATTGCTTTATTTTAGATTTCATGTTTTAAAATTTTAATTTATCACTTTATTATGGATTTCATGTTTCGAAGTTGTAATTTATTGCTTTCATTATTGGATTTGTTATCCCAAAGTTGTAATTTACTGTTTTGATATTCCAAATTGTAAGTTGTAATTTATCGCTTTCGATTAATGGATTGAGTTTTTGTTGTTCTAAATTCCTTTACCATTGATGTATGCAAAATTATCAAAGTTCCTTGAAAAACTTTTAAAATGAGTCAACATTTGCATCGCACATCATGCATCATTCCACACTCCACTTCACATGTTTTCTAGAGTCTTATCCTTGTTCTTTTTCCACTCCCAAAGGTTGTCAAGCTGTCTCACCGATACGACACTCGGGCCAATCGTCAAAGGAAAATGGAAGATTTGGAACAGGAAAATCATGAGCTTCGTGGGGAAGTTGCTACACTTCGTGTCGAGATGGAAAAGTTGACTGCGTTAGTGGAAAGTTTGGTGGCTGTTCAGAATCAGCCATCAACTACATCTGCCGAGATTCAGACTTCAACTCCAGTGGTTTCCGAGATTGTCACCGTTCCTGCCTCCGTGACTCAAATCAACTCTCCGCTTCAGCATCAGATGCCGAAAGGTTTTCCGTGGGGAATGCCTTACAACTTTGTGCCAGAGGGGTATCATCCTGTCGTACAACCTTTGTTTCAACCTGCTTTGTCTCTTCCTCAGCCAGAGACAACTGCTATGCCGCTAGTAATTCCGTCTGTAACACCTTTTCCGCAACCGATTATGACAACCGTTGCTCCTGTGGTCCACTCCGTGCCTTACTTGAATGAACCTACTTACCCTGCCGAGCCTGCTGAAAGTTTGGGTCTCTTTGATAGAATGGAAGAGTTTCAGGATCAGTTCCAGGAAATGCATAAAGAGCTTAGAGCATTGAAAGGAAAGGATTTGTTTGGGAAGAACACGCATGACCTTTGTTTAGTTCCGAATGTCAAGATTCCAGTAATATTCAAAGTGCCAGACTTTGAGAGATATAAGGGTGATTCGTGTCCTAGAAGTCATTTGACAATGTACGTGAGAAAGATGTCTACGTATTCCGATGATCATGACTTGTTGATTCATTATTTTCAAGATAGTTTGACGGGTGCTGCTCTAAAGTGGTATATGGGTTTAGACAGTATTCGGATCCGCAACTTTAACGACCTTAGCGAAGCCTTTGTCCATCAGTACAAGTACAACGTTGACATGGCGCCGGACAGGGATCAACTCCGGGCGATGTCGCAGAGAGACCGGGAATCTTTTAAGGAGTACGCCCAGAGGTGGCGTGAAATCGCTGCTCAAATCTATCCACCTCTTGAGGAGAAGGAGATGATTAAGATATTTTTGAAGACTTTAGGTTCCTTTTACTATGAAAGAATGATAGCCAGCGCACCCAGTGACTTCACCGAAATGGTAAGCATGGGTATGCGATTAGAGGAAGGGATTCGCGAAGGGCGTTTGGTTAAAGAAGGGAGTCCGTCTAGCAGTGCGAAGAAGTTTGGAAGTGTTTTCCCAAAAAGAAAAGAGCAGGATGTCAGTGCTTTGTTCCCAGGTAGACCTAGGAGAGGTTACTCTCACGTTGCGGCAGTCACTCCGGCTGTCCGCCCAACTTTGATGACCCCAGCTCATCAAACTCCACCAACTCAACAACGGCCTTTTCAGCAGCAGCCTCGACAACAGGCTTATCCATTCAACAATCAGAACCGTTCACCCAGAAAACCATAGTTCGATGCCATTCCTATGACTTATACTGAATTGTTCCCTGCTCTTATCAGAAATAATCTCATCACGACAAAGCCTCCTCCTGTCGCACCGAACAGTGCTTCTCCGTGGTACAAGGCGGATCAGTTTTGTGAATATCATCAAGGGTCGCTGGGGCACAACCTTGAGAATTGCTTTGCTCTGAAGGCGGACGTGCAGAGATTAATTAAGAATGGTATCTTGTCTTTCAAGGATGTTAATCCAAATGTTAGAGATAATCCTTTGCCTCGACATGGGGCAGCTTCGGTGAATATGGTGGAAGGTTGTCCGGGGAAGTTCCGAGTTTTTCAAGTTGAACATATAAGAGAGTCATTGATCAGGTTACATCAGAGTTTGAGAAGACTTGCCTTTGTTAGGCACCAACATGATTATGATGTTTGTGAATTTTGTTCAAGAGAGGATGATTGTCCTGTTGTGAAGGAGGATATTCAGAAGTTGCTAGATCAGAGAGTTATCACTATTACCTATGACCGAAATCCGGAAGATGAAGTGAATGTTATCATACCACAATTCAATTTGCCTGAATCAGTAGAGATTGCTTACGACAGTCAGACTGCACCTGTTGATCCTTTGATTATTTACCCACCTGGTCCTGTGCCTTACAACTCGGACCAAGCTGTACCGTATAAGTATAATGCCACAATGATTGAGAATGGGGTAGAAGTCCCTATACCAACAAGACCGTCTTTCGTTAACATTGCTGATGTGAGTAGAGTTACGAGGAGTGGACGTGTTTTTGCAGCAGTACCTTTGAGAAGACCGAAAGTTCAAGTTAGGAGACCCATACCGGCGGAGATTCCAGTGAGAAATGTTGAACCAAGGGTTGAGATAGGCCGATCCAGTGAACCTATCCCTCACCCTGAGGATGATGAGATTCTGAAGCTTATCAAGAGAAGTGAATATAAGATCGTAGACCAACTTTTGCAAACACCTTCCAAGATTTCCTTGCTTGCCTTATTGAGAGATTCTGGTGCGCATAGAGAAGCCTTGATGAGGGTCTTGGACCAGGCGTTCGTGGACCATGATGTGACGGTTGACCAGTTTGACGGGATTGTGGGAAATATCACTTCATGTAACAATCTTGGTTTCAGTGATGAAGAACTCCCGGAGGAGGGGAGAAACCATAATATGGCTATGCACATCTCAGTAAGTTGCGGAAATGATACCTTATCAAGTGTGTTGGTGGATACAGGTTCGTCGTTGAATGTGATGCCCAAGACTACGTTATCTCGGCTTTCATATCCAGGTGCTCCTATGAGGCCTAGTGGAGTAATTGTTAAAGCGTTTGATGGTTCTAGGAAGATAGTCATTGGTGAAGTGGATCTTCCTATAGTGATTGGTCCCCATACTTTTCAAATCACTTTCCAAGTGATGGATATTCGTGCTGCCTACAGTTGTTTATTGGGTCGTCCCTGGATCCATGATGCCGGGGCAGTCACATCTATGCTTCATCAGAGACTAAAGTTTGTAAGGCATGGGAAGCTAGTGATGATTGGGGGAGAGCAAGCTATGGTGGTAAGACATTTATCATCATTCTCCTTTATTTAGGCGGACGAGGATGTTGGAACCCAGTTCCAAGGTCTTTCTGTTGCTAAGAATACAGTGAAGAAGCAAGGGGCATCCATCTCTTCTTTTGAGGATGCGCGGCGAGTGGTGGAAAGTGGTTCGGTCGAAGGATGGGGCCAGGTGTTGACGTTACCCGAGAAAAAGTTTGGGGAAGGTCTGGGTTTTCATCCAGTATCTGCGAGAGTCAAGAAAGAGTTGGTTGTTCGTCCGATTCAAGAGGTTTTCCGAAGTGCAGGGTTTGTACATCCTGAGGTTGATGCTATCATAGATGATGATTCCGAGGAAGATTTGCCCGTTTTTGTGACGCCTGGATTGGCTTGCCAAAACTGGATAGCTGTTGATGTTCCTGTGGTTATGCACATTTCCGAGTAATGTTTTGTTTATTTTTCTTTGAAAAAATTCGCTCTGCCCAAGGCGAAACGTATTTTGTGTCGGGCTATGAAAAATAATTCCTTTTGCTCTGCCCAAGGCAAAAGAGAAATGTTTGGGCTCTTGGTTTCAAGTATTTCTCTTTAATGAATAAAAATGTTATTTTGTCCTTTTGGGAAATAGTAATGAAATTAATTAATAACCTTTTGTTTTATTTGCACAAATCGATTTCTAAAATAAAGCATAATCACATGTGCAGATTAATCCATGACTTAACCATCAAAAACAATGATCATATGCCCTCTCCCAACTTTGAATTCCCTGTGTTCAGAGCCGAAGAAGAGGATGATGAAGAGATTCCTGTTGAGATTTCCCGTTTGCTCGAGCATGATGAGAAGATTATTCAACCATTTTAAGAACCTTTAGAGTTGGTCAACTTGGGTGATGAAGAGGTTAAAAAGGAGGTCAAAGTCGGAGCATTGCTTATCCTGGAAGTTAAAGAGAAAATGTTGGAGCTTCTCAAAGAGTATGTTGACGTGTTTTCTTGGTCCTACCAAGATATGCCAGGGTTGGACAATGACATTGTGGAGCATCGTTTACCGTTGAGACCTGAATGTCCACCGATCAAGCAGAAGTTGAGAAAGACTCGTCCCGACATGGCTGACAAGATCAAAGAGGAGGTTCAGAAACAGATCAACGCAGGTTTCCTTGTTACATCGGTCTATCCTCAGTGGTTAGCCAACATAGTTCCTGTTGCAAAGAAAGATGGCAAAGTTCGAATGTGTGTAGACTATCGAGATCTGAATAGAGCTAGTCCGAAGGATGACTTCCCATTACCTCATATTGACGTATTGGTCGACAGTACTGCCAAGTTCAAAGTCTTTTCTTTCATGGATGGTTTCTCTGGTTACAATCAAATCAAGATGGCGCCGGAAGATATGGAGAAGACCGCTTTCATTACACCTTGGGGAACTTTCTGTTATCGGGTTATGCCGTTTGGTTTGAGGAATGCTGTCGCAACATACCAAAGGGCCATGACTGCTTTGTTCCATGACATGATGCATAAGGAAATCGAAGTGTATGTGGATGATATGATTGCCAAATCGCAGACTGAGGAGGATCACTTGGAACATTTGTTGAAGTTATTCCAGCGTTTGAGGAAGTACAAACTCCGTCTGAATCCCAACAAGTGCACTTTTGGTGTTCGTTCTGGAAGACTTCTGGGTTTCATTGTCAGTCAGAAGGGTATTGAGGTAGATCCTGATAAAGTCAAAGCTATTCGGGAAATGCCCGCACCCAAGACGGAAAAACAAGTAAGAGGATTCCTTGGGAGACTGAACTATATTTCTAGATTTATATCTCATATGACTGCTACCTGTGGGCCGATTTTCAAGCTTCTCCGAAAGAACCAAGGATGTGTGTGGACGGAAGATTGTCAGAGAGCTTTTGATAGCATCAAAGAATATTTGCTTGAACCTCCTATTTTGATTCCTCCAGTGGAAGGGAGACCTTTGATTATGTACCTGACTATATTGGAAGATTCCATGGGATGTGTGCTTGGTCAACAAGATGAGACTGGAAGAAAGGAACATGCTGTATATTATCTGAGTAAGAAATTCACAGACTGTGAGTCTCGGTACTCATTGCTTGAGAAAACCTGTTGTGCTTTAGCTTGGGCTTCTCGCCGTCTGCGCCAGTATATGATTAATCACACTACTTGGTTGATCTCCAAAATGGACCCGATCAAGTATATCTTTGAGAAGCCCGCCTTATCTGGAAGAATAGCCCGTTGGCAGATGTTGTTATCTGAATATGACATTGAGTATCACACTCAGAAAGCGATCAAAGGAAGTATTTTAGCCGATCATTTAGCTCACCAACCAATTGAAGATTATCAATCCATCAAGTTTGATTTCCCAGATGAAGATGTTATGTACTTGAAAGCTAAAGATTGTGAAGAGCCGTTACCTGAAGAAGGACCTGATCCTGAATCCCGTTGGGGTTTAATATTTGACGGAGCTGTGAATTCCTATGGAAATGGAATTGGGGCGATCATCGTCACCCCCCGAGGTACTCATATCCCGTTCACGGCGAGACTGAAGTTTGACTGCACGAACAACATGGCGGAATATGAGGCATGTATTATGGGTCTCAAAGAAGCAGTGGATCTAAGGATTAAGATTCTTGATATTTACGGAGATTCGGCATTGGTGATTAATCAAATCAAAGGAGAATGGGAGACTCGTCATCCTGGTTTGATCCCTTACAGAAACTATGCTAGAAGATTGTTGACTTTCTTCAACAAGGTGGAATTACATCATATCCCTAGAGATGAGAACCAAATGGCTGATGCTTTGGCTACTTTGTCTTCAATGTTTCAAGTGAATGATTGGAACGATGTGCCTACAATCAGAGTTATGCGCCTCGACAGACCTGCTCATGTGTTCTCAGTAGAAGAGGTTACAGACGACAAACCATGGTTCTATGACATTAAACGTGTTCTTCAAACTCAAGAGTACCCGCCTGGGGCATCCAATAAAGATAGGAAGACGTTGAGAAGATTAGCAAGCAGTTTCTTTCTCAATGAAGAAGTTTTGTATAAGAGGAATTATGATATGGTCTTGCTCAGATGTGTGGACAGACGTGAAGCAGAATTGCTGATGCAAGAAGTACACGAAGGATCCTTTGGCACTCATGCCAATGGACATGCAATGGCTAGAAAGATGTTGAGAGCTGGTTACTATTGGATGACCATGGAATCTGATTGCTGCAAGTATGTGAAGAAATGTCATAAATGCCAGATTTATGCGGACAAGATGCACGTGCCGCCGACCCTCCTCAATGTTATATCTTCACCTTGGCCTTTCTCTATGTGGGGCATTAATATGATTGGGATGATTGAACCCAAAGCTTCAAATGGTCATCGTTTCATCTTGGTAGCGATCGATTATTTTACTAAATGGGTGGAAGCAGCATCTTATGCTAATGTAACTAGACAGGTGGTAGTCAGATTTATCAAGAATCAGATCATTTGTCGATACGGTATCCCGAGAAAGATCATCACTGATAATGGTTCGAATTTGAATAACAAAATGATGAGAGAGCTCTGTGAGGAGTTCAAGATCGAACATCATAATTCTTCTCCTTACAGACCGAAGATGAATGGAGCTGTTGAAGCTGCTAACAAGAATATCAAGAAGATTGTCCAGAAGATGGTGGTAACTTATAAAGATTGGCATGAAATGCTTCCGTTTGCCCTGCATGGGTACCGTACTTCAGTTCGAACTTCAACAGGTGCAACTCCATTTTCCCTGGTTTATGGTATGGAAGCAGTACTCCCCGTGGAGGTTGAGATTCCGTCCCTGAGAGTGTTGATGGAAGCTAAACTTTCTGAGGCTGAATGGTGTCAAAGTAGGTATGATCAGTTGAATTTAATCGAAGAGAAGAGATTGACGGTGTTGTGTCACGGGCAATTGTATCAGCAGAGAATGAAGAAGGCTTTTGATAAGAAGGTTCGACCGCGCGAGTTCAGAGAAGGTGACCTCGTGCTCAGGAAGATATTATCTTTCCAACTTGATTCTAGGGGCAAGTGGGCTCCGAATTTTGAAGGACCGTATGTCGTTAAGAAAGTTTTCTCTGGAGTTGCCTTGATTCTCACCAATATGGACGGTGAAGAACTCCCGCGTCCCTTGAACGCCGATGCAGTCAAGAAGTACTTCACTTTGGAAAGTTTTTTTTGTCATCCCGGCTATGGAATTTGAACACATTTCGGAATTCGAAGTTGTTAGGGAGAATAGTGATCATTGTTTTTGTGTAACCCTTTCTTTCATGTACTATTTCCCAAACTTTTGTAAACCGTTGAAGTCGCGTTGTTAGCGAATTACCATCTTATTAATGAAATTTGAGCATTACCTTTTGTGGGCAAATTTTAATTTTTACGGCAATATTTGAAACAAAGTATTTAAAATATTCTTATTTCTAAAATGTGTCGTGAATAACGAAAGGAATATTAACAGTCGTTCCGAAGATGGTCAAGCCATGAAATGCAAAACAGTACAGTAATTTATCCTTGCACGATGAGCTTGTTTTCTTTCAAAATCATCATGAAGTGTTGACTGTGTGCGTGTTTGGTTATGGTGGTGCTAAGTTTGTTGACTCCCCGGTTGTTCCAGTTAGGTGTTGTTTTAGCTACCTTTGTTTGGAGATTTTGAAGTGCGGTACACTTCGTCTCATGCCAGTGGTTTATTGGTATTGTAAGTTTGGATTTGGATGCTTTTCTCCTCAGAAGACTTGAGCCTTGTAGCGTTACGCTCCGACGTTGCTTTGTGTTTCCAGTTCCGGTTATCTTCCGTCTTTTCAAGATTGGCCGAGTATCTATTTTGCTGTGACATCTTATTATCTCCAAGATATTCCATCTGCCTGTTTTGTCAGCATAACATTCATTCACTCATTTACACTCATATCAGCATGCATATCCACATTTGCCGTTGATTTTGGGTCGTACTTTGTTTATTCGAACAACGTACATTTTTCTTTCCAAGTAGAAGGTTAGCTTAGGCAGAAAATGTGCTTCCTTTCTAAATTCCCCAACTGAGCTAATCCTCGTGGATGATTTTTGATTCAGCTTACCTTGTCCATTCCTGGATAGGATGAATCCCCAATCGAATTACTTTCTCATTGGGTAGAGTCTTGTTTGACCGGCTCCTCTCTGGTTTATTCCTGGATGAAGTTGTTGCCTCTTGCACAGGCTATCTCTTTGATTTTTCCCAGTGAGTTTGCGACCTAGACAGTTAGTGCATTTATTTTACACGTTTGACTATATGATCTCCTCGGGAAGGTTTGATTCATGTTTATTTCTGACGAAGATTTATTTCTCTGCCAGTGTCATCGCAAGTTCCTTCTGGGTTATTCTTGGAAAACGACAAGCGGCAGCTCTTCACGAGCAACTTGTACGTTATTATTATTTTCAGGAAACGACAAGCGGCAGCTCTTCACGAGAAACTTGTGCGTTATTATCTTGTGGAACACGACAAGCGGCAGCTCTTCACGAGCAACTTGTACGTCATTATTATCTTGTGGAACACGACAAGCGGCAGCTCTTCACGAGCAACTTGTACGTTATTATTATTTTCGGGAAACGACAAGCGGCAGCTCTTCACGAGCAACTTGTACGTTATTATTATTTTCGGGAAACGACAAGCGGCAGCTCTTCACGAGCAACTTGTGCGTTATTATCTTGTGGAACACGACAAGCGGCAGCTCTTCATGAGCAACTTGCGCGTTGTTATATTTTTGGGAAAACGACAAGCGGCAGTCTCTTTATTTGAGCAACTTGTGTGTTATTGGTATTTTCTTTAAACGACAAGCGGCAGTCTCTTTATTTGAGCAACTTGTATGTTATTGGTATTTTCTTTGGACGACAGCAAGTGGCAGTCTCTTTATTTGAGCAGCTTGTATGTCATCGGTATTTTCTTTGGACGACAGCAAGTGGCAGTTTCTTTATTTGAACAATTTGCGCATCTACAATATTATTATATCAACATTGGTGAGTATATCTCCGAAAATCTCGCAGAGAAGTTTGTTATGAGTCTTTACCTTCGGAAGTAGGTAATCAGTTATCAGCAATTTGATACTCTCTGTCTATCATTGACCTTGAGTTGCAAACTCACTGTTTTGGGTCAATAATCTGTTATGGCCTATGCAAGATGCTCTCTTTGTTAGGGTCAGAGGTCGTATTCCCTCAATTTTGTTCGCTGTCAAGAGTCTGTCGTTCGAAGTCGATAGCTTGTTTCCCCAGTAACGTATAATCCATGTCTCTGTGTTTTGTCGGTGTTCGATTCCTCCAACATTGTCTTGTTTCATACAATATCTTTCACTGTGAATCCAATCACTGCATTCATGTCAAACATAAGGGCGGCATCTCAGGACAAAATTTGCGTAATTATGTATTTAAGTACCTTCAATCTCGTCGAAACGAAGATTTTTAATCTTCATATCTCTGGATAGAAGAAACTTAAATAGGAGCAGCTGTTGTACCCCAAATTTTGACCTAAGATACCATCTCTCATCCACATCATTACATTACAAGTGTTTTGATCTGTTGATTTTCAAAAATTCATAACTTTTTTCAGGCCGAGAGCTATTTATTTTGAACACTAAATTATTTAATCGATTCATGCTAAAACAATGTTTATTAATTATTTATTATCTTAAATTTAAATAATTGGAATTTGTTTTCAATTATTATATAATTTAAAGATGTATAGATAATAAAATAAATATTAGAAAAGAGGCGTATTAATTGTGCAGACAGTATTTATTTATTATTCACTATCTTAAATTTAAATAACTGGAATTTATTCTCAGTTATTACATAATTTAAAGATTTATGAATGATATAATAAATATTTGAAAAAGTTCATTAATTGGTCAATAATGATTATTTAATCATTTATCATTCTAAGTTAAATAATTGAAATTCTATTTTAATTATTATAATTTAGAAAATTATGGATAATGAATTAAATAATTGAAACTATTAATTGGTCAATGATATTATTTATTTATTTGTTTATTATTCTGAATTTAGGTAATTGAGATTTATTTTCAATTATTATACAATTTAAAGAATTGTAAACGATAAAATAAATAATTAGAGAAGGAAGAAATTAATTGGCAAATATTGGAATTTTATTCATTTTCTTCTAATTGTACAATTATTGTGTAAATATTGTATTTATTACAACGAATTTACAATAATAATTTTACAAGGTTAAAATGAAATAAAAACTAATCTAATGTTTTCTAATTCTAAATCTTCTATCCAATGCCTTTTTGTCTGCTCACTTGATGTTACCTGCAAAAATTAAAAGAAAAATTAGATTTGAACAAATAATTAAGAGCAAAAAATTATTTAATGTTCATCATTAAAAGCAATGGCTGGAATCAGTTTACCCTTTTTTGCAAATCACGGGATTTCTCCCGGTTCACAAAAAAGAGAGGAATTTTTATAAATGAATGCACAAATTCATTTTTGTCAAATTGCATTTTTCAAATCAATTGCATTTTTAAAAGCCCACTGCATAGTTCAAAACAATATGCATCAATTCAAATGTTTGACAATAGCATACAAAAAAATCAACAGCATATGCACTTTCAAAGCCAAGTTGCAACGTAAACATGCCCATATAGGAAGAGGCCAAACATACAAAGAGGCTCCCACAGTGCCATGCAGTAGACAAGTTAAAATATGCAGTTTGAACAAATTTGCAAGCAATATAACATTCCCTTTTCATCATATTCCAGCACTTTTGCAATTTCAGAAAATAAAGCAGTACATCATTTAAATGTCAAAATGGTACTTATGAGAGAGAAGAGAGATAGAAGTGTGGTTTTGCGGGTTTGGTTTAGGCAGGAAGAGATACAAGACAAACTGCAGTAACACAGTCAGTAGGAAGTAAAAACATGAAATAGGAATAGAGACAAACCATATGGAGCAGTAAGGGTGCAGAAGTAAGAAATATTAAAAATATACCAAGCCCTCAACGTAAACCTGAAGGAAGAGAAAACTATTATAACATAACAAAATCACTACACACATTCATGAATCTATCTCCAAGCAAAACTATCAAAAGAACAAAACTTTTTTTCCTCAAGCCCTCCTAAACCTGTTACTGCATAAACCTGCAATCTGCATAGAACCATTGCAGAACCATTTCAAACACCATCAAACCTCAATAACTTGTTTAAACCACACAAAAAAAACCTCACCAAAACTGATTGAGCCCTCAAGCCAATATCACCATAAACCTGTCAAAAACCAACATGTCCTGAACCTTGGCCTAAACCTGCCTACCACATCATCAAAACCATATATCAAAAACCATTCACACCATATAGCCTACTGCATAAACCAAAACCATGTCAAAACTTGTCATGGCCTAAAACCAGTAAAACCAGTAAATTCAAGGCCAAACCTGCCTACTGTCATAAACCATAAGCCTGCATATTACCAAAACCTTATGGCCTAACAACAAAAACCTATTCCAAAACCAGTTTCTATCAACAAACACAAAACCAGTAAGGCCTCAAAAAACACTATCATAGGCCAACAAATATCATAGAGAAGCACAGTTGAGAAGAAGAGGAAAGCTAATCAAAACAAAGTGTTCCAACATAGCATATTCAAGGCAACCGGAAAAGTCTCAGCATAGCATCATTGGCCAAACGCAAAGAGGCAACAGGATCGCAGTGAGAAGAAGAAAAAGAAGCTAGTCAAAAAAGTATTTTTCAACAGTAGCAGTATCAAAGTCAGAAAGAAGAAGAAGGCAAGCTAGTCGGATTTTGTTTCAACAAAAGCATCAAGGTGACATTGAAATATACAGTACCAAGGCAAGAAGAAGGAAGCCAAATACAAAGTACCGGCCACCGAAGCAAGCTCGCGACGCGCCTCCTTTCCTTGCCGCCTGGCCTCCTAGCTCGTCCAACCATCCTCCTCCGTCTCCGCTTCTAGGTAACGATTTCCTTTCCCCCTTTTTACTTCCATAATACCTCCAACAAACAATAATAAGAATCAAAATCAAAACATAATCAAAATCAATGCATGCAAATATAACAAAACCTAACGAATAACACATTTTACCGTAAAATCCGTCGCCCCCTTTTAGTTTGGCTAGAGGGAAGAGGACAGTGGGAGCTGGTGGCCATGGCAAAGAGTTTGGAAGCGAACTCAGGGACTCAGAGGCAAAGGCATGGAAAGATGGAGCGAAGAAGAAGATGATACACAAGGAGCGCCGTTTCTGACCAAGAAACCCTTAACCCTAATTTGATTTCCCTAAACTTTGTTTAACCCCCTAAAAGAAACAAGTTGTGATATGGACCTCAACCTAAATGCCAAGCCCAACGAATTCGTTTGCACACCCCCCCCCCCCCCCCCCCCCCCCCGTTTCTGCCTTCTTCTTAATCAGATTTGGGCTCTCCCTCAAATCCCCTAGCCCACTTTGATCTTTTATTTTATTCCCTTTGATTTTGATTCATTTTTTTTATTTGATTTCTTTAGCCCATTTAGAATTTTATTGATTTAGTTTCAACTATAAGTGTAGTTAAGTAGAAATAATTCAATCAAAACATCCTTAAATAAATTAGCCTTTTTATTAAGTTTGAACTTTAGGTTTGAGTTAATATTGTTCTTATATATATCCCTTTTAATTAAGTTTAAATTAATAATTCTTAAGTCCTAACTTTGCTTAATTATTTAATAACTATTAAAATAATACCTTTTTATTAAAAAAAAGAAAAACATATTAAATTTTAGAAACATATAGAAATAAAAAAAATATTTTATTTAATTAATTCACTCGTTTTAGTTAATATTAATACAAAATATATAAAAAATATAGAGACTTAAAAAACTAAAAATATTTTGACTCCTTTAATTAATCCTCATGCTTTTATCCATATTAAAAAACGCGTAAAAATTGAAAACTATTAAAAAATACTTTCTTTTCATTAATATTAAACAAAAATCATAAAAATGCATTATTCACATCATTTAGTCTATCATTTAATTATTGTTATTTAATCATTATCCGCATAATTTTTCTGTTTATTTATTTCATATTTATTTGTTTAATCTGTTTACGTTTAAATCCAAAGGGAAAAATGATAAATTTGTTGACTTCATGTCCTCGAGTCTAATTGCGCGAACTTTCGCATTTCATTAAAACTTAGGATAATTCTTCCTCAAATATTCAATATTTTCGAAATTTATGCCCCTTTAAGCAAAAACTTCGACGTTAGGTCGTCGTATCTTTAAAAACCCGTCCGTACCCCTTTTCGGCCAAAACGATTTATTTTTAATCAAACAATCAATTTTAAAACAGATATTTCAAAAGGTTCCTATAGAGTACTATAGATACATTGGGTGCTAATACCTTCCCTTTGTATAACCAACCCCCGAACCATAAGATCTCTTTTCAAAAACGCTTTGTATTTTCATTACTGTTTACATTGCATATTTAGGGTTTTATTTCGCTCTTTTCCCTTTTCCTTTTGAAACAATAAAGCGCGGTGGCGACTCTTGCTTTTGTGAGACGAATTAATCAATAATTCGATCTCCGATTTACCCCGCTACATTTTTTATCGCTACAACCACCTCAAGCCTTGCTCATTCTTCAAGACTGATTGGGGAAGATGATAAATAAACCACCTTGCCAGTAGAGGAGTGCAACACATAAGAACACCTATTTTCCTCATTGTTCTAGTGTGAAAAGAGTGGAGGATATCCCCAAGCAATGTAGGCACCGGGTTGCGAGCCATGAAGATTTTGACAGCATTGACATCTATAAGCTGGTCAGGGTTTGGGAACAAGACAAGCCCATAGATGAGAAGAGCTACAATCTCCTCAAAAGCTTGCAGATCTAGAGAATTCCAGCTTTCTTGAGCATTCTCAAATAGGAACTTTTCCAAGAAACCCTTGACAACACTTCTGGTTTCCCAATGACTTGTGACATCTGATGGTTGCAAGTGCAGGGCTTGAGCAACATCTTCAGGCTTTGGATCTCTTTTCGTACCGTTGAAAGGTAGTTGATGGAGAATAGTAATCCTCAAGAGTTGAGAAAATTCCTCCAAAGTAGGCACTAGCTGGTAATCAGGAAATGTGAAGCAGTGGTGTAGGGGGTCAAAGAACTGGAAAAGAACTTTCACCATGTCTTCCTCTGTGTTGGAGTTGACCAAGTTGAGAAGTCGACCATGTCTCTCAGTGAATAGAGAATACTCTGGAATCTTGGAAGCAAGCTCCTTTAGTTGTGGAGGAATTCTTACAAGGTTGACTTGGATAGTTTTCCTACGAAGGGATTCCATAACTTACAAAACAGGAACAAAGATGAAGATCCAAAATCCTTGGTTAGTGGATGCAAATGATGCTTCATGATGTTCATAATGTTATGCACAAGTATATATGTACAAGAAAATCACACAAGTTCCTAGTTTAGGCTTGCATGGGGTTTCATAGGTAAGTACCCTCTTGAAGTTTAGTTGGCTTAACCTGCCCTATAAATAGTAACCGGGTTCTAAGGAGCTCAATATCACTGGATTATTTTATGTGTTCATTGTTTCAGTTTAGCCACTTTACTGGCGACCGAAATATTCCAAGAAAATAACCCTCAATGAGTGTAGTATCGAGTATCTACCAACTTTGGACTGCACCAAAGTCGGTCATCTCACTACATCCTAAAAGGCCAAGATGGTGAAGTAAAGGTTCTAAAAGTACATTAGTGCTTCATGACATCACTCAGCGGCCCCATATTCTCATTGATTGACTCAAAGGCTACCGGTACCCACAAATATGTTGCACTAATATAGCTATTGCTTAGACCATGTCGGTATACCCCGCACAGTTTCCACAACGTATTGCTATTTACCTATGAATGTTTCCCAAATCCGGGTAGAGGATTCAAACCCAAACAATAGAACCAGAGTGTAAAGCATACAAGTCAAACAAGATAAGAATGTAAAGGTGTTCTAAAACCCTAAGGTAACTTCACTTTTCTTATTTATCCCCAGCAGAGTCGCCAGTTCTGTGATATGATGGAAGAACTGACTTGAGGTTTTGCGTTTGTGTTTGCAAATGTTTCGGTTTAGCAAGAGTCGTCACCGGCTTTTTATTTTATCCAAAGGAAAGGTCAAAAAGCACAGGAAAGACCTTTGAGATGTTTTCTTGGGTTCGGAGGGGTAGATTATGAAAAGGGAAGGTGCTAGCACCCTTTTCATCCATGGTTATCCATGGGCTCTTAGTTACTTGTTTAGATCACTTGCTTTGCTTTTCCAGTTATTTGAAATGGTGCTTTGTGTGGTTTTGAAATTATTTTGAAAAGAGGTCATCATTTTGGCAATCTTTGTAATGATTCTTGTTTGAAGACTGTATACAAAGATGTTTGTCTTTTGAAAAATGTTTCAATGTTTGAAAGTTTGTTGGGAAATGTTTTGAAATTGTGTGTGTGTTTTTGAAAATAGCAAGGATGGTTTGCAAGTTTGATCAAGTAACTAGGAGCTTGCCTACCTACTCAAAAGTCTTTCTTGTACATTTTTAACCCTTTGATATTGTTGTTTTACCATTGTATTTTGTAAACAACCCTATCTTTGGATGTTAAACGGAACGGGCGCGGGTCATCGTATGACCATGATAACAATATTACCAAGTATCTTTAGCAAGTTTTGAGGGACTTAAGATCATTTTTGTTTAGGCAACCAAGATAGCGTCATCGAGGGACTATGATCTTTTTGTTTTGTTTAATTTTGCCAAGATACCTAGCATGCATACCATGGCCATGTTTAAGGCAACAAGTGGGTGAAACCCTAGGGGTGCTTGTGTGCAAGGTGTTGTCATTTTTCATGCATTTTTGTCTTGCATTAAGTCATGCTATTTGTTTGATTTTTGGCCTTTTGCATACAAAACCCTAATTTACTACCATGGCATATGAAAGCGATAAAATGCGTAAAGTAAATCTAGACTATTACAACAATGTTATGGGAAGGGGGTACAAGTTTGAATAGGGGGTATTTGCACAAAATAAAACCCTAATTTACTATTACAACCCAATTGAATTTATTGTACAAATAAATAAATAAACAAGTATTTAAATATGCAATTAAATATAAATATGCAAAGAATGTTTTTTGTATTACTTTATGTATGAGAAAATAAGTTTATTTATGTCCTGAAAATAAGAAAATAAAAATGATTATTTTTGAAAGGGTGAAAACCCTAATTTTTTGGTTTAAAAGAAAATATACTTTATACTATTTATTTTTTATTCAAGAAAAATAATAATAATATGTACAAAAATGTTAAAAATTAAAATGTGTGAGGAAATAATATTTTATATGTATAATATAATAAAAATAAAATATTTAAGTATTTTAATATTATTTACAATTTTATTTAAGAAAATAAAGAATATATTATTTAACAAACTATTTTTATGCCAAGAAAATAATAAAAATAATAAAATAAAAATGTGAAAAATTAAAAGAATATTTTTTGTGATTTTAAATATTTAGAAAAAAATAAATAAAGTCGGAAAATATAAAAAGAAATGAAAAATATGTAAAATATGGAAAACGGGCCAAGGGGGTGCAAATAACAAAATGGGGGGTGCAAATAGAACCAAGCCCAAACGCCAGGCCCATGTTCACTTCACCCTGTCCTTGAGACAGCCATGCGCGCGCCCTGTTCAGCTCAAACTTGTTCTCTCTATTGCTTGCATGAAATCAAAAATTTACAACATGAAAGTTATAGCATTTTCAAACACGATTCCAACCATATCCATTTTGTGACCTAACTCTCAAAGGACAGAGAGAATTTTAATGGCCCTAAATTTTAACCTAAAATTTTCAGCATGTTCATCATCCAAATTCTCCTAGCTCAGTTAATATAAATAAAAACTACGCATATGTACAGCTTAAGCACATTGAAGACTACATTTTTGCTTCACAAACCTGATCCTAAGGATGTCTAAATAGAGAGATAGAAACTTAGAAAATACCTTGTTCAGTTGAAGTTGAATATGGCAATGTAGCAACTTTGAGTGAGGCTTGAAGGTCGTGTGAGCTTGCTTGAAGTTCCCTCAACCTTTCCCAATGCTTAGCTTGACTTGAAGTTTCCTGAATGTCCCTGTAGAAGTCAACCTGCAAAGCTTCAAAATGAAAATGGTGAAGTGTGAAAATGAGGTTACAGTTGTTGGACAGGTGCTTGGATAGTTCAGGTGGGTTGTAGGAAATGTGTTTGAAGTGGTTCAAGACAAAACTCACGAGGCAATTTGGTTTTGTCTTGGTGTTCGCAGAAGTTGCCCTGTTTTGGGCAGAAATGGGGTTTTCTGTGTTAAAGGGTGTTTGAGAGCTTGTAAAATCATGTTTTTGGCTTGCTACAATATGCTGAGGGTGTTTGAAATGATACAAAGACTTGCTCTTATCAGATTTTTCAAGTTGTGGACTTTTTGCAAGCTTAGTTGCTTTTGAAGCAAAAGGTGGGAAGTGACAATGCCAAAGCCTGTACAGGCTAGCTCAAGGCCTGGAGAGAGTTGGTAAAATTTTCCTGGTATGTGTGGACTTTGTTTGCAGAAGTTGGTTAGGTCCATGGTTCAAGATAAACAAAGTTGCTAAAAGTGAACTTTATCAAAGTAGCATTGTAACCTTTTTGCCATTTTTGGATTAAACCCTTGTACAAAGCTTCAAATATCCAAACAATGCCATTGTCCAGTGTATTTGCATTCAATTTTGGAGTGTAAAAGGGATTAGAACCTGTAATGCAAGTACAAGCATGATTCAAACTGATTTGCAAGTTGTAACATGGTGAAAAATGCCTTGGACAAAAGTGATAAATGGCCATTTTCTTTCCTTCGATTATCCCTAACCATAAATGATCTTGGAGAGTTATTGGACATTTTGTGAAGCTTTTAACATGATCTACAATCCATCTTTGAAATGCATTTTGTAATTCCACTTGGAACTAGGTGAAAAGTTGCCATGAAGTTAGGCCAAAAATCTGCCTAAACTAGGGCAAAATTTCACTAAGTTAAAAGTTTCATAGACCCTTATTCATAAAATCATAACTTGAGATCCAAGCATATTTTTGGAAAACTTTGTGAATCAAAGTTGTATATTTTGTGGAGGAATACAACTTTCATGTTGGAATTTTCTTTGAATATAAATGCATCATGGTTAAAAAGTTGGGAAAAGTTGGGAAAAAATAAGAAATTTTCATAACTTAGAAAATTTCTAAGTTATGAAATTTTTCAAACTTAAACCCTAATTTTCAAAATTAGGTTTCTTGGTGAACAAGTTTCATGTTTTGACACATATTTATGAAAAATGACCCTTGGCACTTGATTTTGACCAAAAAGTCAAAGTTTGACTTTTCAGTGTATAGTTGATTTTTGATCAGTTGACTGGAAAATTCATCTGTCAATCCAATGCATATGAGATCTTTTGAACCTTGTGATTAGGTCAAGATGATTCCATTGAGTCTTTGAAACCATGCTTGAACCCAATTTGCCATTGGCTAGGTGAAAAATTAGAAATTGCCCTTCTACATTCAAAACCCTAATTTTGACCATTTTGCCCTTTTGATGATCTGATCAAATTTCTTGAGGAGTTGTGGTCCAAACTTGATCAAATGGTTCATATGAGTCTATAATGTTGATTTGGAACAAAAATTATGAGGTTTGACTGTAAATTGGCCACAGTTGACTTTTTCCCCAATACAGCTGATTTTTAGGTTAACTGTCCAATTGATTGGGAAAAAATTTGGTTCAAGGCTTGAAACTTGGTATGAGCAATCTTAGGGATCCAACATGAAGTATGAAAGTCAGACGAGGCATTGGAAATCCAAAAATCCTTGTGCAAACTCAAACCCTAATTTCAAGTCATCAGTGCAAGGAGATGCCTTGAGTTGAGTAAACCCTAATCTGGTCTTGAGTCCAAGAAGTCTTGTGAGGGGAAATATTGATAAAATGAGAGGGAAAATTTTGGTGTACAACAGCGACATTTACGACAAAACGCAAAACCCTCAAGTCATTTCTCCCACCGTATCACAGAACTTGCGACTCTGCTGGGGAAAATTTTAAAAGTGGGGTTACCTTAGGGTTTAGATCTCATTTATTTGCTTACCTTGTTTGACTTGTTTGCTTT
This sequence comes from Vicia faba, assembly GCA_948472305.1. Lineage (NCBI taxonomy): Eukaryota > Viridiplantae > Streptophyta > Magnoliopsida > Fabales > Fabaceae > Vicia > Vicia faba. The sequence goes on from OX451740.1 coordinate 1,317,780,521, forward strand.
ACATCTTGGTTCTATTGTTTGGGTTTGAAATCCTCCACCCGGATTTTGAAACATTATAGGTAAATAGCAATACGTTATGGAAACTTTGCGGGGTATACCGACACGGTCTAAGCAATAGCTATGTTAGTGTGACATATTTGTGGATACCGGTAGCCTTTGAGTTAATCAAAGAGAATATGGGGCCGCTGAGTGATGTCATGAAGCACTAACGAACTTCTAGAACCTTTACTTGACCAACTTGGCCTTTTAGGATGTAGTGAGATGACCGGCTTTGGTGCAGTCCGAAGTTGGTAGATACTCGATACTACACTCATTAAGGGTTGGTTTCTTGGACTATTTCGGTCGCTAGTCAAGAGGCTTGAACAAAAACAATGAACAAGGAAACAATCCAGTGATATTGAGCTCCTTAGAACCCAGTTACTATTACTAGGACAGGTTGAGCCAACTAAACTTCAAGAGGGTACTTACCTATGAAACCCCGTGCAAGCCTAAACTAGGAACTTGTTTGATTTGCTTGTACATATATACCTGTGCATAACATCATGGACATCATGAGCATCATATGCATCCTCTAACCATTTCAAGTATTTTGGAAATTCATCTTTGTTCTTGTTTTATAGGATATGGATTCACTTCGTAGGAAAACTATCCAAGTCAACCTTGTAAGAATTCCTTCACAACTCAAGGAGCTAGCTTCAAGGATTCCTTAGAATTATCCATTCACTGAGAGGCATGGTCGTCTACTCAACTTGGTCACTTCCAACACAGAGGAAGACATGATGAAGGTTCTCTTCCAGTTCTTTGACCCTTTGCATCACTGCTTCACATTTCCTGACTACCAGCTTGTGCCTACTTTGGAAGAATTCTCTCAACTCTTGAGGATTCCCTTTCTCAATCAACTACCTTTCAACGGAACGGAAAGAGATCCAAAGCCAGAAGAGATTTCTCAAGCCCTGCACTTGCACTCATCTGATGTCACAACCCACTGGGAAACTAGAAGTGGTGTCAAAGGCTTCTTGGCAAAGTTCTTGTTTGAGAAGGCCCAAAGCTGTTGGAACTCCTTAGACTTGCAAGCTTTTTAGGAGATTGTAGCTCTTCTCATCTATGGGATGGTCTTGTTCCCTAACCCTGAACAACTCATAGATGTGAGTGCTATCAAAATCTTTATGTCTCGCAACCCGGTGCCTACATTACTTGGAGATATCTTACACTCTTTTCACACTCGTACATTGAGGAAAAGAGGTGTTCTCATGTGTTGCACTCCACTACTGGAAAGATGGTTTATTTCTCATCTTCCCCAATCAGTCTTGAAGAATGAGCAAGGTTTGAGGTGGTCACAAAGGTTGATGACACTTAAACATTCAGACATTCATTGGTGTTCTCGATCCAAAGAGAATGTTATTATTGTCGACCGTTGTGGGGAATTCCCTAATGTCCCTCTACTTGGCATTAGGGGTGGCATCACCTACAACCCGTGCTTGGCTCTAAGACAGTTTGGTTATGCCCGAAGGGATGGCCCGCATGATATGTTGATTCAAGGCTTGGTTTTCGACTTCGACAACGACAATCAAGGACTTCGTCAAAGGTTCATCCGAGCTTGGAGGATGCCAAACAAGGTAGATAGTAAGACCTTGGGACACAAGAATTCCATCCCTCTTGAGCCTTACCTCAAGTGGGTACGAACCCACTCCCAAAGTCTTATGATGCCTTACCCCTCCATTCTCCCAGTGGTTATAGAGCCTGTTAAGGAAGGAGAGGTCCCATACACCATCCTACATCTTGACATACCGACATCACTCGAAGACCTACAAAGGGGTTAGATACAGTTCAAAGAAGAACGCGATGCTTTCGAAGCCCAATTCTACGCAAGCGACAAGAAGGTTTTGGAACTCACTCGGTTACTTCATGAAGAGAAGACTCTCAACACCTACATTGCACCAAAGAGGATGCGCAATGTCTTTTTATCTTAGAATTTTGTATTATTTTTCCCTAGGGGCATTGATGTACTCAAATTCTATTTTCTTAATATAACGTGTGTTCCTTTTTGTTTAACACAAATTTGAATTTTTAAATCCTTGAAAACATTGCATGAATACATATCATTCATCATGAGCATAAATAGGTCTTTGCAACAAGTTTCCTCATCCCTTTGCTATTTATTTCAGCAAAATGGATCTCGAACAAACGGTTAAAGACTTGCAAGCTCAAAATACACAATTTCAACAGTTACTATTGACCTTAGCCAAGGGGCAGGAGGACCTAAAGACTCTGCTAGAGAATGAGAAAGAGAAAAAGAAGAAGAAGTCAGCTGGTGTGGTTATCATGGGCAGAAGGTTTCAGGGACAAGCCAGAAGGACCTTAGAATTTCCAACAACCTCTGACGAAGGGGAAAGAAAAGGAAAAGAAATGGCAGTACCATCAGATTCTGAAGAAGAGGAGGAAGAAGAGGACTACTCTGAACAGCAATACCCTCTGGCCGATGACAAATATAAATACCTGGAAGAGCGTTTAAATGCTATGGAGATACAGAGAGTACCGGGGCTAGATTTTGAGGAATTGGGGTGGTGTCAGGAATCGTAATCCCTCTGAAGTTTAAAGTGCCATTATTTGCCAAGTATGATGGGGTGTCTTGTCCCAAGATGCACCTCCGCTCATATGTCAGGAAGATGCAGCCACACTTTGCTGACAAAGACTTGTGGGTCCACTTTTCCAGGACAGTTTATCAGGAACGCAGCTTGATTGGTTCTACCAGTTGGAAATGGATGATGTCCATAATTGGGAAGACTTGGCAGCAGCCTTCTATAAACAGTATCAATATAATGTTGATTTGGCACCAACCCATACTCAACTCGAGAGTATGGCTATGGTATCAAATGAGGGCTTCAAAGACTACGCCCAAAAGTGGAGGGATTTATCCGGAAGGGTGCAACCCCCTTTGTCGGAAAGAGAGTTAGTGGACATGTTCCTGGGAACTCTATCAGGCCCTTTCTTTAATCATCTGATTGGAAGCTCCTCTGCAGGGTTTACCGAATTGATTTTAACCGGCGAAAGGGTGGAAGCTGGTATAAGAAATGGAAAGATTCAGAAAGACGCATCTACTTCCGCTGCTGTAAAAAAAACCTTCACTGGAAAGAAGGAAGTGTTTGCTGTCTATTCATATAAAAATCAAGGAAGAACGGAACGCCAATCAACGGTGGGGGCCGTTATGATTCAAAAGCATGCATCAGACCAGCCGAGAAATAACCAGCCAATGGTGGAAAGGCCAGTTCGGAAATTCACCAAGATTAACATGACTCCAGCCCAGGTCCTACCACATCTTCTGAAGTTGAATCTGGCCATGTTAAAAGAGGCCCCTAAAAATCCCAATACTGCATCTCCTCACTACTATCCGAATGCCATATGCGCATACCACTCTGAAAGTCCAGGGCACGACACCAACAACTGTTGGGCTCTGAAGAACAAAATTTAAGACCTGATTATCGTGAAGGAAGTTGAGTTTGAAGCGCCTGAAATACCAAATGTTATTTCTGACCCAATGCCTAGGCATGGTCACAATGCCAATGTTGTTGAGGAGGACTTATTTGTTGCCACCGTGGATGAACTGTTAACTCCGCTCACAACCATAAAGTTGAATTTGTTAGAAGCTGGTATATTCCCAGGTTGTGACAAAGACTTCCATTTTGCATATCCTCATCATTTGACTGCCCTCTGTTGAAAAAGGTATCCAACAACTGATTGATAACCGAGAAATTTTGTTTGAGAAAGCTCTTCTTTCACCCGTTCCAGTTAAAGAAGTTTCAATAATAACCATCTACGCCAATCCTTCCAAGGTCCCTAAAAGACCCGTTAGGATTACATCTGCTCCAATGACTACTCCACTGAAGATTACAATGCTCGGGCCGGTCCCGTACGAATCAGATAAAACAGTACCATGGAATTATGGTGGAGAAATCTACTACCATGGTATTAAACAGGATGAACTGACTACCGAAGAAGAAGGCTCCGAAGAGGAAAATTCCGACATCAGTAACATTTCCGGAACAAGCAAGATTACCCGTAGTGGGAGAATCTTCTCTCCAGAGATTGCCCCTCCAGAGGCCGTCTTTGGACCCGTGGTCGTTCCGAAGATTACCTTTGCACTAGTAATTGTACCTTCAAGCGTACCTACCGACAAAGACAATACAATCCCTATCCCTACTTCCACTACTGAGAATAAAGGAAAAAACATTCAAGAAGAGCCTGTCCGGATGAAGGCTCAATCACTAGTTGTTCCTGAAACATCCAAGAAAGAAATGGAAGAATTCCTGAGGATCATAAAGAAGACTGATTATGATGTGGTTGAAAAATTGGGGCATACCCCCTCCAAAATCTCTATGTTATCCCTACTGCTGTGCTCTAAAGCACATGCCAAAGCTTTGGTAAAATTTATGAAGACAGCTCATGTGCCGCAAGAGACGTCTGCAGACCAATTCCAAGAGTGTGTGGCCAGTTTGACAGCTGATAATGGCCTGGGTTTCTCTGATGCTGACTTGACCCCCAAAGGGAGAAAACACAATGAGGCGTTACATGTCTCAGTGGAGTATAGAGGAACAACCCAAGCACATGTCTTGGTAGACACTGGTTCATCTCTGAACGTCTTACCAAAGAAAGCCTTGGATAAATTGGATTGCGAGGGGCTGACTTTAAAACCCAGTGATATAATTATGAGAGAATTTGACGGCTCTAAGAGGATGGTCCATGGGGAGGTGGACATCCCGATAAAGGTGGGAACTCAGACGTTCAATTCAACCTTCTATGTGATGGACATCTGTCCTTCTTACTCTTGTCTGTTGGGACGCCCCTGGATTCACAATGTCGGTGTTGTCACCTCCACTTTGCATCAGATGCTGAAGTACCCTGTCCAAGGGAAGATCATAACTGTCCACGGGGAAGAGGAGTACATGATTAGTCATCTGAATTATTTCCTCTATGTATAATTGGATGGAGAGTTCATTGAAACCCCTTTCCAACATTTTGAAGAAGTCTCTTAAGAAGTGGCAGCAACCAAGACGGTATCCTCAATTCCTTTTATCACAAGACCTCCACTTTGGATGTCATCTCTAAAGGATGCAAAGGAAGTAGTGGAAGAGGGTGGAAGCACCATCTGGGGGAAGCTTCCAGACATCCCGTACAAATCAGACAAGTTTGGCTTGGGGTTTACTTCGACTGCTCAGAAGGTTGTGCGCCGCGCCCGTGCCAGAGGGCCACCCGTGAAGATTAGCCACCAAGGGGTCAATGCACTAGAAGACAGTGAAGAAGATGGCAGCTTGGAAGATTGGATATTTCCTACTGCCAGCGGAGGACCTCGCAACTGGGAAGCCAAAGACTTTGTCCCGATTACTTTCATATCTCAGTAATTTATCTTTTACATTTCTGTTGGACTTGTAATAATTCACGAACAATTCGCACTTTTTCAACCTTGTGTCTTACCCGAGGCACATAGGTCCATTTGTAAGGGTTTTCATTTCATCCTCATATGTCATTTAATGAATCATGGACGCTTTTTCATATATAAACCTTTTGTGCTCATTGTCTTTCTTTTACATTTTTTGTTTTAAAGATGGTTATACCCTTACACACACCCACACTCACAAATGCAGGTACCCTTCCATTCCGGATCCCATGGGTAACGATACTACTATAGCCTTCAGTGACTCTGAAGATCTGATCTACCAAGCCGAATACGAAGGTGAGGAAGATTGTGAGGTGCCAGGGGAATTGGCCAGACTACTACAACAAGAGGAAAGAGCCATCCAGCCTCATGAGGACCTGTTGGATACAATCAACTTGGGTACCGAGGATGATAAAAAGGAAATCAAAGTGGGTTCCAATCTAGAGCCGAGTGTCAAGGAGCGCCTAATTCAGCTGTTGCATGATTATGTTGAGATTTTTGCCTGGTCATACGAAGACATGTCGGGACTCGATACAGACATTGTGGTACACCGTCTACCCACAAGAGAAGATTGTTCACCAGTGAAGCAAAAAGTTCGCCGCATAAGAACTGACATGTCAGAGAAGATCAAAGCAGAAGTTATGAAACAGTTCAATGTTGGATTTCTGGTTGTTACTTCCTATCCATAATGGGTTGCCAACATAGTGCCCGTGCCTAAAAAGGACGGCAAAGTAAGAATGTGCGTGGACTATAGAGATTTAAATAGGGCCAACCCTAAAGATGATTTTCCACTTCCACACATCGACATCCTGGTTGACAATGCAGCTTAGCACAAAGTATTTTCTTTCATGGATAGATTCTCAGGCTATAACCAGATCAAAATGGCACCTGAGGACATGGAGAAAACTACATTTGTCACATAGTGGGGTACGTTCTGCTACAAAGTGATGCCATTCAGACTGAAGAATGTCGGGGCAACTGATCAATGCGCCATGGTAGCTTTGTTTCATGATATGATACATCATGAGATAGAAGTCTACGTAGATGACATGATAGCCCGATCACAAACTGAAGAAGAACACCTTGATCACTTGCAAAATTTGTTTGTCAGGTTGAAGGAGTACAAACTAAGGTTGAATCCAAACAAGTGCACATTCGGAGTTCGGTCCGGTAAGCTCTTAGGTTTCATTGTCAGCAACAAAGGCATCAAGTTTAATCCTGCCAAAGTCAAAGCTATACAAGAAATGCCTGCTCCTCACACTGAGAAGGAAGTCAGAGGTTTTTTGGGACGCCTAAACTATATTTCCATGTTCATTTCTCACCTAACCTCTACTTGTGAACCAATCTTCAAGCTGTTGAAGAAAGATCAAGTAGTTAAATGGAATGATGATTGTCAGATTGCTTTCGACAAAATCAAAGAGTATTTACAAGAGCCTCTTGTCTTGATGCCACCAATCGAGGGAAGACCACTAATCATGTATCTGACCATTTTAGAGAACTCGGTGGGGTGCGTATTGGGGCAGCATGACGAGTCTGGCCGAAAAGAGCACGCTATTTATTACCTGAGCAAAAAGTTTAACGACTGTGAAACCAGATATTCACTGCTCGAGAAAATTTGTTGCACTCTGGTATGGGCTGCTCTCCAGCTAAGACAGTATATGTTGACTCATACCACTTTGCTGATATCTAAGATGGATCCGATAAAATACATCTTTGAGAAGCCTTCTTTGTTTGGGAGGATAGCTAGATGGCAGATGATCCTGACAGAATATGACATACAGTACACGACCCAAAAAGCTATAAAGGGTAGTGTGCTAGCTGATCATCTTTCTCATCAAGTTGTAGAGGATTATCAATCCATGAAGTTTTAATTCCCTGACGAAGACATCATGACAGTAGACAATTGTGAAGGAATCAGACCATATGACGGACCTGAACAAGGATCCTGATGGACCCTGTACTTTGATGGGGCATCTAATGCACTTGGTAATGGTATCGGCGATGTACTCATATCTCCGGAAGGATGCCATACACCTTTTACTTCCAGACTTTTCTTCAACTGTACGAACAACATGGCAGAATACGAAGCATGCATCTTTGGTCTCAAGGCTGCCATAGACTTGGGAATCAAATCTTTGGTTGTGTTTGGGGATTCAGCTTTGGTCATCAGTCAAATCAAAGGAGAGTGGGACACTAAGCATCCAAACCTTATCCCTTACAAAGAACATGTTTTGACATTGTTACCACATTTCGAGCAGATTACCTTCGAGCATTTCCCGTGAGAAGAAAATCAGCTAGCAGATGCGCTAGCCACAATGTCATCTATGTTTAAACTTAATTGGGATAATGAGGCTCCCCGGATCACCATTGAACGAATGGATGAGCCAGCACACTGTAACGAGATTAATACCGAAGAAGTAGTGGACCAACCTTGGTTTCATGAAGTCAAAAGGTATCTCGAGGCTCAAGAATATCCAGAAGGAGTTTCAATCAATGACAAAAAGTTCTTAAGGAGATTCTCAGCTAAGTTCTTCCTAAGTAATGGCATCCTGTACAAACGCAATCATGATTCTATTTTGCTCCTTTGTGTGGATAAGGATGGGGCTGAAAGGATTATGGCTGAATTGCATGAAGGTACCTTTGGCACTCACTCTAGCGGGCATACGATGGCGAAGAAAATTCTATGGGCAGGCTATTATTGGTCTACCATGGAAGCAACTTGCTATCAACACTCACGGACCTGTCATAAGTATCAAATCTATGCAGACAAGGTACACGTGCCCCCGGTTCCTCTAAATGTCTTAACAGCTCCTTGGCCCTTCGCTATGTGGGGAATCGATATGATTGGAGAGATCAAGCCTACAGCCTCCAATGGACACCGCTTCATTCTAGTGGCCATTGACTATTTCACCAAGTGGGTCGAAGCAGCTTCCTTTGCGTCCGTTACTAAGAATGTTGTTGCCCGCTTCATCAAGCAGAATCTCATTTGCCAGTACGGTATCCCAGAAAGGATCACCACTGATAATGGTACGAACCTTAACAATACTATGATCACCGCCCTGTGCGAGCAGTTCAAGATTCAACATCACAATTCATCACCCTATCGGCCAAAGATGAATGGTGCAGTTGAAGCTGCTAATAAAAACATTAAAAAGATCATACAGAAAATGACAGTCACCTACAAGGACTGGCATGAGATACTACTGTTTTCTCTCCACGGGTACCGTACCACGGCTCGCACATCAACTGGGGCAACACCCTATTCTTTGGTTTATGGCATGGAGGTTGTCTTGCCTATTCAGGTTCAGATCCCCTCTTTAAGAATCATGAAGGATACAGGGTTGAGTGAAGACGATTGGATTCAAACCCGACTTGATCAGTTGAACTTAATTGATGAAAAGAGACTTACTGCTGTTTGCCATGGTCAGATGTATCAAAAACGGATGATCAAAGTTTTCAACAAGAAAGTCAGACGCCAAGTGTATCAAGTTGGAGATCTAGTGATCAAGCGCATCATCTTGCCACAAAGTGATCCCAGGGGCAAATGGGCTCCTACCTATGAAGGACCATTTGTAATCAAGAACATTTAATTTGGTGGGGCAATGATCTTAACCACCATGGACGGTGACGACCTGCCACACCCTGCGAACGCAGACATAGTCAAAAGATACTACGCATAAGAGACCCACTAGGTTGACACACCTAGGCAAAACAAGGGTATCCCGGCGAACCAAAAGGTTCGGGCAAAAATTAGGGATAAAATTTAAAAAAAAATCTGTACACCCGGCAAGTTGAAAACCCAAAAGGGCGACTTGGGCAAAAAAGGGTTTCTCGGTGAATCGAAAACCCGAAAGGGCGGTTCAGGCAAAAGTTAGGGAATTAAAGCGTATGACTATGTCTCGTTGGATCACTTTAAGGACAATCTCTTCACTGACAAACTCTGAGCTTCTAATCAATCCAATCATCTTCGGACGAAGCAAAAAATGGACAAGATATTCGGAGATACGAAGCCTATAGCAGAATGGGAACCCCATGGGATTTTTTTACACATAGCCATCTTTCTTTGTATAAATTTTTCTTATGACACCATCCTCTTACTAGGATGTCTGTCTCTTTTGTACAAAAATACTTATTCAAAGTAAATACAAAGATATCTCTTTAAAGTGCAAAAAACCATTTGTCCTTTTCTTTTACATTTGTGTTTTATTTTCAAAAACGTCCAATGATTCATTAATGAACATATGCATTTGAACATAATTATTGTTTACAAATAAATGAAATGGAAAAGAACAGTTACTGACAGGTTGAAAGAATAGGAAAACGTCTTTAGGCTATTCCATGAGCAATCCCTACAATACGTCATCAAGATCCCCAGTGGAGCCAAAACTTCAAACTATTAATCCACAGTGGAAACCATTCAGTTTCTCCAAATTCCCCAGCAAGTTGACTTGAAGTCTGAAATCAACCAGATAACAGTTAACTTTTGTCTCTCCCCAACCTAGGATAATTCCCCAGTAGAATGGCAGACAACCCAAACTCTTGAACTTTTTCCAAATAGGAATAAGCTTTTTCTCGCAGACTTTCATAGCTCCCCAACAGATTGAAGATTCTCATCATTAATCCCCAGTAGAAGCCATCAAAATTCTCTGGATTCCCCAAGCAGATTCCTCAAGCAGTATATGGCTTTACTGTCACAACAAGTTTTTGCCAATACTCCAACTTCAAGACTTGAAGAATCCACATATCCTCAGCAATCAAGGATTTATTTTCCTCAGCAATACAGCAAATCAGCTTACATGCGCATACATTACATCCATATATCATAAACATTGATAAAGCACATTTATTGCATCATACATTTCATGCAACATAACTTTGTGTTTCAGCTAACATTTTACCCTTTTCAGGATAAGATTAACAGCTACCATTAACAATATTCAAAGATTTCAGATACAGTTCAGATACGCTCCGGACAAGGATTCCATTCTGATACTCATTCAGATTCATCTTTCAGATACAGTTCAGATACGCTCCAGATATGGATGCCATCCTGACACTCGTTCAGATTCAAGTACAGATACACTCCATACACGAATGCCTTTCTGTCACTTATTCAGGTTTCAAAATTCAAGATACAGTTTAGATACGCACCAGAAACAGATGCCATCCTGACACTCATTCAGATTCAAGTACAGATACACTCCAGACACGGAAGCCATTATGTCACTAATTCAAATTCCAAGTTCATGATACGGTTCAGATATGCTCCAGACAAGGATGCCATTCTGATACTCATTCAGACCCCAAATTTCAAAATACAGTCCATATACGCTCCATACACGGTAGCCATTTTGTTTCTCATTCAGGTTTTAGTCCAGATACGCTCCGGATACGGATGCCATTCTATCTTAGATACAGTACAAGAATTTTTCAAGTTTGAGTTTGCACAAGGATTTTTGGACCATCAATGCTTCATATGACTTTAATACACCATCTTGGACCCCTAATATTTCTCATGTTAAGTTTCAAGCCTTGAACCACATTTTTGATCAGCCAATTGGACAGTTGACCTAAAAATCAGTTGTATTGGGGAAAAAGTAAACCATGGCCAATTTACAGTAAAACTTCATAATTTTTGATCCACATCAACATTCTAGACTTATATGTATCATTTGATCAAGTTTGGATCATAACTCCTCAAGAAATTTGATCAAATCATCAAAAGGGCAAAATGGTCAAAATTAGGGTTTTGATTGAGAAAGGGCAATTTCTAATTTTTAACCTAGCCAATGACCAATTGAGTTCAAACATGATTTCAAGGGTTTAATAAAATCATCTTGACCTATTTACATGGTTCAAAAGATCTCAAGTTCATTGGATTGACAGATGAATTTTGCAGTCAACTGATCAAAAGTCAATTGTACTCTGAAAAGTCAAACTTTGGCTTTTTGGTAAAAATAAAGTACCAAGGGTTATAATTCATCAAGATATGTAAAAATATGAAACTTGTTCACCAAGAAACTCAAATTTGAAAATTAGGTTTTTAATTTGAAAATTTTCATAACTAAGAATTTTTCTAAGTATAAAAATTTTCTTATTTTTTCCCAACTTTTCACCACTTTTTCACCAAGATGCATTTTGATTCAAGAAACGTTCCCAACATGAAAGTTGTAGTCCTCCATGAAATCTACAACTTTGCTTCACAAACATTTCCCAAAATATGATTGGATCTCAAGTTATGAATTTTTGAATATAGGTCCATGAACTTCTTAACTTAGTGAAATTTTCCCCTAATTTAGGCAGGTTTTTGACCCAACTTCATGGACATTTTTCACCTAGTTCCAAGAGGTGTCTCAAAATTCATTTCAAATATGGATTATAGATCACATTGCAAGCTTTCCATAATGTCCAAGAACTCTCCAAGATCATTTTTGAGTACGGAGAATCGAAGAAGGGAAGTTGGCATTTTCTCACTTTTGTTTAAGCCATTTTCACATAGCATCAAGTTGCAAATCAGATCCATGATGGTTGTATCTTGCTCTACAGGTCCTAAGCTTGCTTTACACTCCATAATTAAATGCAAACTCAGTTGACAAAGTCTTTATCTTTGCTTTTGAAGCTTTGTACAAAGTGTATTTCCATTTTTGGCTAAAAGGTTACAATGCCATTTTCATAAAGGGCAACTTTTGCAACTTTGTTAATCTTGAGCCTTGGACTTGTCCCTTTGGTGCAAGCAATTTCTACAGTTCTCAAGCAATGTGTACCAACTCCTATCAGCTCTCAAGCCATAAAGTACAAGCATGTAGCATTGGTCTTGTCACTTTACTTAAAATGCAAGAAAAGTTGCAAAAGGTCAAAAACTTGTACAGCTAGTAAGGGCTGACCTTTGTATCATTTCTATACAAATACACAAACTTATGGCAAGGCATAGCACGATTGCATGACACTAGAAACTCTCCAAAACTCAAAAACTCCAAAATTCTGTCCAAACACTCAGAATCTGCAAAAGCATAGCCATCCAATTTTTGGCTCGTGCGTTTTGTGTTTAAACACTTGAAACATCTCATAAACATCATACCAAAGAAATCCAAGCCATCACCCTGGTTCTGTAACCCCTATTTCAGCATCCACCATTATCATTTTGGAAGCTTGCAGCTTGACTTGTCCAGAGAGTTTCAGCCATCCTCAGAGCAAGCTAAGCATTGAGATAGGTTCAGGGAAGTTCAAGGAAGCTTAAACAATCAGCAGGCATCCATTAAAGTCCCTACATTGTCCTACACAAATCCAGCTGAAGGAGGTAATTTCTTAAACTTTATCTCTCTGAATAGGCAACTTCAAGCCACGATTTGTGAATAAAAAATGTAGCCCTTATCATGACAAAGTTGTACATATGCATACTTTTCGTTTATATTAACTATGCTGTGAGAATTTGAAGCTTGAAGTTTCTGATTTTTTTAGGTCATGAATTAGGGGTTCCAAAATTCTCCTTGATCTTTAAGAGTTAGGTCACATAATTTATATGGCTGGAATCGTGAGCTCAAATGCTACATTTTTCATGTGAGAGTTACAGATTTGAACCATGGACGCGCGCGCAGGGATGACCAAGGACAGGGATGAAGCGCTGTTGGGCTTTTGTGCTATGGGCCTTTTTGTTTTTGCCATTTGCACCCCTTGACTTATTATTTGCACCCATCTGGCTGATTTGTTATGTTTTTCATATTTTTTTCATATTTTCATATTTATTGCTTTTGATTATTTTTTCTGAACAATAAAAAATCCTAAAAATAATTTCTTTATTTTTTGCAATTTTATTTCATTTTTTTTATTATTTTTTGCATAAATAAATAGTTTATTATGATAAATAGATTTTATTTTCTTAAATAACTTATAAATATATTTAAAAATATTTAATATTTTTATTATACTATTTATACTCATAAATACTTATTTTCTATACATATTTAATTTTTAATATTTACATATAATATTATTTATTATTTTCTTATACAAAGAATGTGCAAAATAATAATAGGAAACATTATTTTCTTTTAATTAAAAAAATTAGGGTTTCACCCCTCCAAAAATAAGTTATTTATTTTTCCTTATTTCTTAGGGTTTAAGTTAAATTATTTTCTCATACAAATACAAAAACATTTTTTTTACATAAATATATTGCATTGCATTTTAAATATTTGTATATTTATTTAATTCGCACAATATTCGATTTGGTTGTAATAATATATTTAGGTTTATATTTGTGCAAAATCCCCATTCAAAACTTGTATCCCCCTCCCATAATAATTGTTGTAATAGCTTAGTTTATTTTACGCAATTTATCGCTTTATATACTATGCTTAGTAATTAGGGTTTGCATGACAAGAACAAAAACCAAACAAATAGAAAAAACCTAAATGCAAGACAAAAGCATGAAAATGACACACTTTGCACACAAGCACCCTTAAGGTTTCTCCCACTTGGTTGCCTAAAATAAAATGGCCATGTTACGCATGCGAAGTATCTTGGCAAAACAAAACAAGTATAAGATCATAGTCCCTCGATGACGCTATCCAAAAGGTTTCCTAAACAAAATGATCTTGGTCCCTCAAAAATGCTAAGATACTTGGCAACATTGCTATCATGGTCATACGATGACCCACGCCCGTCCCATTTACATCCAAAGATAGGGTTGCTTACCAAATCAATGGTAAGTCAACAATGTCAAAGGAATAGAAATGCACAAGAAAGACATTTGAGTAGGTAGATAGCTTCTAAGTTACTTGCTCCATTTCCAAACAATCCTTGCTATTTTCAAAAACAAACACACACACTTTCAAAACATCTTACAAAACATTGAAAACATTTTCAAAAGACAAACATCTTTGTATACATTCTTACGAATGAGAATCATTACAAAGATTTCCTAAACGAATGGCCTCTTTTACAAAATACTTTAAAAATCACACCAAACACCATTTCAAACAAAGCAAAGCAAGTGATCTAAGCAAGTAACTAAGAGCCCATGGAAAACCATGAATGAAAAGGGTGCTAACACCTTCCCTTTTCATATCTATCCCCCGAACTCAAGAAAACATCTCAAAGGTCTTTCCTGTGCTTTTTTACCTTTCCTTTTGGATAAAATAAAAGTCGGTGGCGACTCTTGCTAACAGTGACATTTGCAACAAACTGCAAAACCCTCAAGTCAGTTTTCCCACCGTATCACACCGTCCCTTTTATATCCAAATATAGGGTTACTTGCCAAGTCAATGGTAATATAACAACGTCAAAGGAAAAAGGAAATGAACATGAAAGACTTTTGAGTAGGTAGAATGTTCCTAGTTATTTGCTCAATTTCAAAACCAAAACATCCTTGCTATTTTCAAAACAAACACCAACACTTTCAAAACATCTTACAAACTTGAAAACATTTTCAAAAGATCAACACTTTTTATACATTCTTACGAACGAGAATCATTACAACGTTTGCCCAAACGATGACACCTTTTCAAAATACTTTCAAAAACCACACAAAGCACGTTTACAAACAAAAGCAAGTGATCTAGCAAATAACTAAGAGCCAATGGAAAACCATGGATGGAAAGGGTGCTAATACCTTCCTTTTTCATAATCTACCCCCCCCCCCTGAACTCAAGAAAACATCTCAAAGGTCTTTCCTGTTCTTTTTAGCCTTTCCTTTTGGACAAAAGAAAAGTCGGTGGCGACTCTTGCTAACCCCAACATTTGTGATCAAACACAAAACACCCAAGTCAGTTTTGCCACCGTATCACAGTGGCATTAATCTTCTTTAGAACTTCTTCTTTGATCTTCACTTCCATATCTGGGTGAGTTCTTCGCAACTTCTGTTTGATTGGTGAGCACTATGGCTTCAATGGTAATTGGTGCTCTACAATATATGTATTTAGACCTAGCATATCTTGGTAAGACCAAGCAAAAATTCCATGTACTCTTTCAACATCTCAATCAACCTGCTCTTCACATCAGGATGCAGTAATGCCCCAATCTTGACTTCCTTCAGATCTTCTTCTAAACCCAAATTAATTACTTCCAATGGATATTTATATGGTTGAACGACATTATCCTCGCACTCAAGCAACCGTGAGACCTCTTCCAGAATCTCATCATAGTCTTCTTCTTTGGCCCCATACACAGGACATTCAAAGTTGGGAGAGGGTGCAGGGTCATTGTATTTAACGGGTTTTTTAATTAATCTGCACATATGATTTATGATTACTTTTAGAAACTGACACATATAACAAGTGATCATGCAGATTGAATTGCAGTGATTATTTATTTTGAAAGGTTTTTTCTGATTACAATTTTCCAAGAAAAAAGCAAAAAATAAAAACACAATTTGGGAAACAAAGACAACTTTTATTATTGATTTTAAAAATCAAAGCAAACAGATAAGCCCATACAATATCAATACTTTCACCTTGGGTAAAGTGAAAGTTTTTTTTCAAAAAGATTAACAAAAAACAAATTACTTTGAAACATGTATGCAAGAGGGAACATCAATGGTGATCCAATTTTGAACCCTAACTCTGTGCGTCACATAATTTGGCATTTCTGGCTCTGCTTCATCTTCCATAATGGCATTAATATTGGAAACAGTTGGATGAAGATAACCCTTGCTATGAAAGATATCCTGATACTTTCCTGCAGCAGACTTCGGCTTCATGCTCTTACCTTTATTATTCTTCACAGAGAACCCTAAGCTAGCTCTATTCTTGTTTACGGGTGGATCAACAATATGTCCCCATAATTCACTATGGCCATTATGCACAACCTGTTGAGCATCCTTAAACGAATCCATAGAATTCTCATTTCCTCTTATATTATCAATGGATAAAGCTTGGAACTAGGTTCCAACAGCAGCTTCATCTGCCTCCACAATGTTGAAAGAGAACAAATGAGATATCAATAATGCATGTTCTCCATTTATAATTACCACTTTTCCTTCACACACAAACTTCAACTTCTGGTGTAAAGTCGAAGTGATAGCCCCTGCCTCATGTATCCACGGTCGTCCCAAAAAACAGCTGTAAGCAGATATAATATCCATGATTTGGAAAGTAATCTGAAACAAATGTGGGCCTATCTGAATAGGCAAGTCCACTTCACCAATAACAGATTTCCTTGATCCATCAAATGCTTTCACAATAATGCCACTTGGGCGCATGGGCGTTCCTTGATATTTCAACTTCATAAGTGTGCTCCTTGGTATAACGTTCAATGCGGATCCATTATCAATCATCACATTGGATAATGAATCATTCTTGCAGTTCATAGAGATGCGGAGGGCCAGATTATGATTCCTTCCTTCATCGGGCAGTTCATCATCGCAGAAACTCAGGTTATTACATGATGTAATATTCCCTACCACATTGTTTAATTGGTCTACTGGCATATCTCTTTCCATGAAAACTTGGTCCAATACCCTCATCAAAGATTCTCTATGAGCATAGGAGTTTATCAATAAAGCCAAGATAGATATTTTTGAAGGAGTCTACAGTAGCTGATCTATAATTAGGTAGTTGCTCATCTTGATTATCTTCAAAATATCATCCACCTCTTTTTCTAGTGTAGCTCTACTAGATTCACCTACAGCCTTTTGGGTTCAACATCTTCAACAGTTTTCTTTCCAACATTATCATTTCCATGAACAATTGGTGCAAATACACAACTGATGCGGGTCACTCTGCTAGTCTCAATAATATTTCTAACATTAGGCATTGGCTGGATGGGAACATCCACACCATCCTCTAAAATTGTAGCATTATATTTGTAGGTTACAGCCTTGTCTGACTTGTAGGGGACAGGAACCAGTAAGCTAATCACCAATGGAGTAATAGCCGGCTTGCCATGATATTCAACTTCAAAAGGGGTGGGTGCACCAAAACAAGGCACAATAACATTTACTCCCTCTTAAACACATTAATTCATTAGAGTCATCTCTGGAAAACATATCTTCATCTGAGGAGAATAACTCATCCGCAGAGGCATACTCATCATCTTACTCTCCTTCAGCCAAACAAACCTCAATCTCATTAACCCCATGGTAATCATCCCTTTAGCCTGTAACCTTGATAATTCCATTATCCAATAACAACTGAATACCTTTCCTTACAATTGAACATCCTCGGGAGTCCTGGCAGCAAATTCAGCAAGATCCATATTGATGTTCTACCTGACCAGCCATGTGGCAGAAAGTAGCATGCAATTGTACAAGATCCTCATTCATATGTTCCACATCAAATAATCTAAACTCACCAAAAATCTAGAACCCATGTTTACTTCCTCTTCATACTCTTCCCTAGGCCTGATTATGTAGATGAAACCCTCATCCATCATCTCCTGTAAATCAGCCTTTATCTTGCCACAACCATGTATATCCATACTGCAAATAGTAAAACCAGCATGGTCATGTGTAGAGTAGCTAAATTCACAGAGGTCTGCATGCATTTTTACCAAATCTCCTCTAACCAATTTTATATCGAAAATCCATAAGTCTCCTGGACAACCAGCCACCATGTTCATAGCATTTGCTCCTCCATGCTTTGGCAAAGGATTATCTTTCACATTAGCGCCAACATCTTTGAAGGATAAGATACCAGACCTCACCAATTCTGCATAGCTCATAGGAATAGGGTCATAATTCTCCCTCCTCTAATTATTCCCTTGATTCCCATGATGGGGTGTTTCTGATAAGCAACGGTGGTTGGAGCTAAACCAACAACTGGAGTCACTGAGACAACCTGTTGATGATGCTGATAATTTCTTCTAAGAGGATTAACCCTCCTATCTTGCATAACAACATTTGTATCTCCTACCTTGTTTTTGGAAAACCCATAGGATGGCTTCTTCGTACTTCCGTAACTTTCACTTTTTGTTAAACGGACCTCTCTTACAGCTTCTTCCAAACGGATACCCATGCCCACCATTTCAGTAAAGTCACTTGGCGCACTCACTACCATCCTCTCATAATAGAAAGCACCCAGATTCTTCAGGAAAATCTTAGTCATCTCCTTTTCTTCCATGGGAGGAATCACTTGGGCGGCTACCTCACGCCATCTCTGTGCATATTCTTTGAATGATTCTCTGTCCTTATGGACCATGGCCCTGAGTTGATCACAGTCAGGAACCATGTCCACGTTATACTTGTATTGTCGGATAAATGCTTCTCCCAAGTCGTTGAAAGTATGGATATTGATGTTGTCCAAACTCATGTACCACTTCAACGCAGCACCAGTCAAACTATCCTGAAAAAAGTGAATCAACAGACGTTGATCATCAGTGTGGGTAGATATTCTTCTTACATACATCATAAGATAAGCACGAGGACAAGTGTTACCCTTGTACTTCTCGAATTGCAGGATTTTAAACTTCGCAGGTATCTTGACATTCGAGACCAAGCATAAATCATTCACATTCTGCCTGAACGATTCCTTTCCCCCGAGGGCCTTCATATCCCTCTACATCTTGTCAAACTGATCTTGAAAATCATCCATTCGATCATAGAGACCCAAGCCTTCACTTGGTGGAGGAAAAGGACGATACATATCATCATTAGCAAATGGGACCATATTCGCTGAAGGGGGTGCAGCAAGAGTAACATGCACCACAGGAGGTGCAGGAGTAACAGTAGTCTGAACAACTGGAGTAACTTGAGGAACAAGATTGAAACCTTCAGGCATAAAGTTCTCTATAATTCTCCATGGATAACCTTAATGCATGTGATTATGAATAAAGGTTGGAGTAGCGGACACATGAACAGTTGGAGCTTCAGTAGTAACCTTTGTTTGTTGAGGTTGAGCAATCAGTGGCTGATTCTGAGCAGCCACTAAAGATTCCATTAGAGCAGTAAGATTGACCACGCTGGCCTTCAGAGCATAAAATTCCTCGCACAACTCGCGATTCTCTTGTTCTAAGTTGTCCATCTTCCTTTGGAAATTAGCTTGAGTATTGTAGTGGTGAGATAACTTATTGAACAAAGTAAAGAAGCTTGGTAAGACACCTGGATATGAATAACAAATGCAAGAAGTATGTGCAATATGATGCATGATATGCAATGCGCATGATTTATTTTATTATTAATATTTCAAGGCACTTAAAGATTTATTGACACATTGCAAATATCAAAGTAATAACACATTTGAAATACTGAAATTTTTTATTATAATAACTTCAAAATGGATTACAAGTTTCAATAATACCAATTATAAGATGAAAATAAAGTCTAAACCCTTAATAAGTAAAGCTTATGGAGATCACTCTATACCCTGCCGCTTCCCTGTAAGTCTGGAAAACTGAGCCTTCAACTTCTGGTTTTCTTCTGCGTATCTGGTGGCGACTTCCTTCCAATCTCCGGAAACAGGAAGTGAGCAACTAGAATCTGACTGAGGCTTAGGGGAAAATTAACCCCCTTCCTTCTCCATCATCTCCATAGCCCGACTCTCAAAAATATCAATCAAGTCATCTTTCTCCTTCAAGTCTGCTCTATAGGAAATCTCTAAAGTTTGGCACTTATTCTTCCAAGCTTCCTTTTCTTGCTGCATCCTGACTAAAGCAAGTTGTAGCTCTTCCACATCATCCAATAAGGGAGGATTGGTCTTCACAAACAAATCAGGCATAGGTGCTTCCCGAGAATACTGCATCTTCAACTGAATAGCTCTCGTTTGGACCCACTGAAGATAAGGCTCCAAAGAAACAGCCCCCCTAGGTCCCAAGTCTTTCCTACTCTTCCTATGAATGTGACGCAAAGCCTTCGCAATATAATCCGTAGATTCCTTATGGTCTTCTCCCTCTTTCAAGAAGAAATAACTTAAATGAATACTATTTGGTTTATCCCTCATCGAATAACCAAGCTGTCGTCGTGCAAGAATAGGGTTGTAGTTAATTCCTCCCTTTGTACCAAGAAGAGGTACATTGGGGAAACTACCATAACTGTCGATAATCTCTACATCATAGTAAGCCCGATGATACCAAATAATATCTGAGTGAGTAAGTTCCATGATCTTAGGAGCCCAATGGGGTTCCTTCCTGACATCTCAGAAAGCATCAGACTGAGGCACATGAGAAGTAAACCATCGGTACAACAGCGGTGTGCAACAGATAATCATCCCCCCGTGATAAGAATTCCAAAGATGAATAGAGTAATAAGAATCACCCAACAATGTAGGAACTGGGTTTCCAATCATGAAGATCCTGATAGCATTAATGTCAACAAACTTTTCCATATTAGGAAATAAAAACAACTCGTAAGCAAGTAGAGCAAAGATGACCTCAAAAGCGATTGTACTCTTCATCCTAGCAAAGTAACGACCTTTCTCTAATAAGAGCTGAGCTGGTAATCCTCTTATCCCTCCTTTAGTAGTCATATGCGCTTCAACCTCATACTTCCCCAGATGGATCAAAGCATCAATCTCGTGTGGTTTTGGCTTATCCTCCAAACTAGTAAAAGGAACACAATCGGTAATAGGTAAATCCAACAGATAAGAATAATCCTCTAGTGTAGGCGTCACCTGATAGTCATGGAAAGTAAAGCAATGATACATCGAATCATAGAACTGGACCAAGGTCCAGAGAATACCCTCCTTCATCCTAAGCTTTATGAGAGGAATGATTGATCCATACTTCCTCCAAAAATCTGCAGAACACTCAATCTCGGGAATTAGACTGATCAACTCATCTATCTTGGGATCTTTGAAATTGTATTTTCCGATATTTCTTTTTCCAAAATCCATGATCAAAAGGTACCTGAGATATTCACAAATGGTCAACTTTCAAGTCCCTTGAAATAAAATTTCTTCAAAATATCCTTATGAGTGCATGGATGCATGATGCAACAATCACATACAGGATCACAAACATAGGTTTCATAGGTTCAACGTCACGAGCATGAGGTCGAAGATACTACCCATAAGGTATGGTCTAAAATTTATCACCTACCGAACAAGGTTTTAGAGGTTCCCAGAGTCTACATCCTTCCTGTTGTACCCCAATTTTTGCCCCTAAGATTCCTCTATCATCTCATACCATCACAATGCAACAAGATCACATTAGGGTTGGTTCTTCCTCTTTTTCTATCTCCTATCTTTAAGTTTTCTCTTGAGGAATCTCCAAGAACCTTGGTTGTGTATTTTTTATATGTGTTGTTAACTAACATCTAATCAAAATACGAAGAAAAAAATATTTGTCTTTGAATATCTGTGTTTTGTAGGTACCGGGTCAAAGCATCTGACAAATAAGGTTTTACGGTATTATTTCCCTAAAATCTCTATTTGCAAAGAAAAAGAATTAAAAATTTTCATTTTTTTCACTGATGCAATCGATATCTCTTAGAGTGAAATCGATTCCATATAGTGCATTTTGCGCAATTTTTGAAAAAAAAAACAATGTGCAAATCGATTTGTAGTATAGTGCAATCGATTTGCACATAGCAAAAATTTGAAAAAATCAGCAATTTTAAGCTTGTCAAATTTTGGCTCCAATTTTTCTTCATTTTTTGAAAGATATATCATTAATTCAAATTTTAGTGCCAATCTTTCATTTTTAAGAAGAATTATCATTAATTCAAATTTTGGCTCTAATATTTGAAAGAATTGTCATTAATTCAAAATTTGGCTCCAAGAATCAATTACCAAATTACCACTAATCCTAATCCCAAACTCTATAAATAGAGCCCTTATTTCATTCAAATTTCAAGCTTTTGATAGCCAAATTCACCTTGCTAAAAAATCTCTCAATTCTCTCCATCTACCAAATTCACTCAAAGCTCCATTTTCAAAAATAAAAGTTAGTAAGCTTTGAATTGAAGCTTGCTAATATTTGATATAAACCTTCATCCAAACACTTTTTCTCCATCAATTCTCTACATCCAAGCTTGGTCAATTAATTCTTGTGGTTGAATTGGAGCAAATTCTTGAAGTTGTTTTGATAATTCTCTAGATCTACATTTGGTAAGTTGGATAATTCATCTTTCACAATGTGATCTCTTGCTGATCTTTGGGTTTGATTCATTGAGCATTATTTTGTGATTCCAATGGTTCTATTTTCTCATAATTTGATGGAATTTTCGTGCTCAATTGGATCCATGATCATAAGGTATTTGATGGAAGGTTAGAACAAGAATTTGGCCTTTTAAAATGTTGTTTTGCTGTCTGTAACATCGTGCAATCGATTGCTATAATAGTGCAATCGGTTGCACTAAGTGAACTTTTCACAAATTTTTGAAAATTGCACTGTGTAAATCGATTTACACAGTAGTGCAATCGATTTACACAGTGACGGAATGCATTTTTTGCCTTGTTTTGGGGCAGCTTTGATCCAAAATGCTTTTTCTACTCACTCCCTTTGATTATTGGTTTGGATTACAATTTTAAATGTCCAATTTCTCTTTAAATTCAATGGACTTTGTGATGTAGATGAAGTTGGATAAATGTTCATCAATTCAAATCTACGAAAGAGTGAATTACTTGATTCATTTTTTGGTTCTATGGATTAATGATATGTTTAGTGCTTTAATCCATCTAGAGGAGTGGTTGAATTTAAAGATGAAAGAAATTTAAAGTAGTGATCCAAATTAGCTTATCATTCCCCTCCCTCTTCATCTTATCCCTTTATTTTTTAATTGTGCTACATGTTAAGGGATGATGATCTCTATATCATTTATCCAAACATGAAGTACATAGATTGCTATTGACCGGCCTCAAAATAGGTGCGACTTCTACATAAGTCCACTTACGATTGCTTAACATAGCGCTAAATTTTGTCCCAATTCGAATAAATGATCATTCGTGGCCCAAACCTATGTTGCAAGCCCAAGTATGTTAATTTGATCTCTTTGATCCAATATCCTTGAGATTCATTGTGTGGAGGCTTTGGTTCTACCAATCCTCTAATGGATCTACATCACTTTTGATCAACGCGGATCACTTAAACATCGTTGATCATTAAATGTTACTTTTGAGGATTCCAAAATGGATGATATACTTGACAAAAAGCAAATGCAACTTGTTGTGTGGAGGATTTGATTCTACCAATCCTCTAATGAGTTCCAAATGCAAGTTTCAAGATGGTCACCCAACTAACCACTAATTTCTAACAATTGACTTTATTTTATGCTTTTATTTTATGCTCTTTACTTTATGTACCATTTACTTTTTGCATTTACATTTCATGCTATTTTCATCTTTGTCACTTGAGCATTTACTTTTATGTCATTTTTATTTTGCTCACTTAAGCTTTTCTTTTCCTTTTAAAGACACTTAATAATCAACATGAACCTTAAAAGACTTTAATGATACTTAGACTATTTGGTTACTATCCTTGGAATTATGGAGTATTAGACTTCTTGGACTTAGGATTAGAGACCTTGACCTATGTTGGAGATCTTATGACCTTAATTGATATTTTGTCTGGAGTTCTTGGGGTTTACCTCAAGACATTGGGTTGTTTGTTTGTTTTGGGTGCAGGTTATTGTGATTACATGCTTTGTTTGTAATCTGGAATTCACCTGTATACAGCCGTTACTCTGCCCAATTTTTGCGAAGACTTAATACACTTGAAGTTTGGTTCTCTCAAGAGGTCTAGTATCTTTGCTTGCTTGGTTTAAATCCAAAGAATGGTAATTCTATATTGACTCATAATGTAAAGTATTGGCTTCTTGTTGGTTAGATGGTTCTTCTCCTTATCCTTTACCTTATGCTTTAGGATATTCCCTTCATCTCCTCCCATCTTCTTTAATTTCAAAAATCTTCTCCCTCCTTTTGAAAATTCTTCTTGTTTTTTAAACTTGAACAACTTTCATAATAAACTTGGACTTATGTCCATGCATTTTCAAAATATTTTCATAAATAAACTTCAATCAACTTAATAATACCTTGATATATTTTTTGTGAGAAGATTAAAAGTCAATCAATCTCATTTCAAACCATTTTGCCACTTTGGCTTTTATCTTTAAACTTTTTCTCAAAAGATTAGACTATTTTCAATCCTTGTAGTAATTCAAACAGCTATACTTCTACAATATTTAGTGAAGTGGGATATTTTCCACTTGGGTGTTGAGTGAGGCATTGTTGATTTTAAAATCCAAGCCATATCCTCCACTTTGAGATGATGCAAATTCTCCTTTCTTATAATTGTGGGTAGTAAGTATGTTTTTCACACGGACAATGACGATGATGTCTTATCTCATAAAATTAACCAACACACTTGTGTTTTAAAATTTTTAAAAGAGGAACTACGTGTACCCTGATCCCCTATTGCACGAAAGGTGGTACGTAGGCATTAAAGGTTTGTAACCGCGGCGTGTGCAAAAGTCATAAAAAATATATTTATTTTTCTCACCTCCACCATCTATTTTACATATAACATGTTATAGCCAAAATATACATATTTTTTCAAAGAGGTTCCTGCAGAGTACCGTAGATGTTTAGGATGCTAATACCTTCCCTTTGCATAACCAACCCTCTTACCTTGAATCTTTCCCCCTCTTTTTTAAGTTATTCTCTATTTTCCCATTCCTTTGGAAACAATAAAGCACGGTGGCGATTTTTATTTTGATCTGTATAAGTCTAGTAAATCCAATGGCTTAGTCTTAAGCATTTTTACCGCTACAGAAAAAATTCTGACTTCACTGGGGAAAGATTAACCTCTTGATAGTCCATCCCTAAGTGGGTTGAGCCTATCTTTGTTTTTATCTGCATATGTGCTTTTGTTGTTTATGTGTTATATGTTGTATATATGTTTGCTTGGACTTTCTTGGTTTTCAGGGTGCTTGGTGATTACTTATAAGTCCTATACGCAGACTTGGGAAAACTTTAAGATAGGACGGGCGATATAATCATGTTAACTTTGAGGGAGTAATCCCAAAAAAAGGAGGCATGAGATCCCCCACTCAGTAGAGGCCCCTTTGACTATAGTGTCGTTTACCGAGTAATTGGGAAGACGTACTACTTTCGACCTGGGAGCCTGTTGAAGCTGAGGATCGTAGAATACCAGACCCATATTGGCCTTTTAGGTGTAGTGCAGAAGCTATGACGGAGTAATCCGGAAATATTTGTCACGCGATACTACGCTCGGACGAGCTTTTTTGAGAATATTACTAATTACCGAGTTAATCGAGAAGTTGGTAATATCCGAAGGAAGGGTGTAGACTTTGGGAACCTCTAGAACCTTGTTCGGCAGATGATAACTCTTATACCAACACCTTATGGGTAGTACCTTCTACCTCATACTCGTGACGTTGAACCTATGAACCTTATATGTGTGACCTTGTGTGTGATTGTTGCATCATGCATTCATGCACTCATAAGAGTCTTTTGAAGAAATCTAATTTCAAGGGATTTTAAAAAAAAAATTGACCATTTGTGAATATCTCAGGTAACCATGGATTCTGGGAAGAGAAAGACCGGGAAATACAGTTTCAAGGATCCCAAGGTAGATGATTTGATCAGTCTAGTTCCCGAGATCGAGTGTTCTGCAGATTTTCGGAATAAGTATGGATCCATCATTCATCTTATGAAGCTTAGGATGAAGGAGGGTATTCTCTCGACCTTGGTCCAGTTCTATGATTCGATGTATCATTGCTTTACTTTTCCCGACTATCAGTTGATTCCTACACTGGAGGAGTATTCTTATCTATTAGATTTACCTGTTACCGATCGTGTTCCTTTTACTGGTTTGAAGGGTGAGCAAAAACCACATGAGATTGCTGCTTTGATTCATCTGAGGAATTCTGTGGTGGAAGCTCGTATCACTACTAAAGGAGGGATTAGAGGATTACCAGCTCAGTTATTATTGGAGAAGGCTCGTTACTTTGCCAGGATGAAGAGTACAGTCGCTTTCGAGGCCATCTTTGCTCTAGTTGCTTATGGGTTGTTCTTATTTCCTAATGTAGACAAGTTTGTGGACATTAATGCTATCAGGATCTTCATGATTGGAAACCAAGTTCCTACATTGATGGGTGATGCTTATTACTCTATTCATCTTCGGAATTCTTATCATGGAGGATGATTATTTGTTGCACGCCTTTGTTGTACCGGTGGTTTATCTTTCATATGCCTCAGTCTGATGCTTTTTGGGATGTCAGGAAGGAACCCCGTTGGGCTCCTAAGATCATGGCACTTACTCACTCGGATATTGATTGATATCATCGAGCTTACCGGGATATACAGATTGTCGACAGCTGTGGTAGTTTCCCCAATGCACCTCTTCTTGGTACAAAGGGAGGAATTAACTATAACCTCGTTCTTGCACGACGACAGCTTGGTTATCCAATGAGGGATAAACCAAATAGTATTCATTTGAGTAGTTTCTTTCTGAAGGAAGGAGAAGACCATAGGGAAGCTAGGGAGTAGATTGCGAAGGCCTGGCGTCACATTCATAGGAAGAGTAGGAAAGATTTGGGACTGTGATGGGCTGTTTCTTTAGAGCCATATCTTCAGTGGGTCCAAACGAGAGCTATTCAGTTGAAGATGTCGTATTCTCGGGAAGCACCTATGCCTAACTTGTTTGTGAAGACCACTCCTCCCTTATTAGATGATATAGAAGAGCTACAGCTTGCTTTGGTCAGGATGCAGCAGGAAAAGGATGCTTGGAAGAATAAGTGCCAAACTTTAGATATTTCCTATAGAGCAGATTTGAAGGAGAAAGACGACTTGATTGAGATCCTTGAGAGTCGAGCTGTAGAGGCCATGGAAAGGCAAGGGGATTTATTTTCTCCTAAGCCTCAGGTAGATGCTATTTGCTCACTCCCTAATTCAGGTGATTGGAAGGAGGTTGCCACCAGATATGCGGAAGAAAACCAGAGGTTGAAGGCTCAGATTTCCAGGCTCACAGGGAAGCGCCAGCGTATAGAGTGATCTCCATCAACTTCGCTTTTCAGGGTTTTAGATTTTATTTTGATCTTGTACTTGGGATCATTAAAACTTGAAATCCATTTTGAAGTTGTTATAATAAAATTTTCAGTATTTTCAAATGCGTTATTTCTTTGATATTTGCAATGTGTCTATAAATCTTTAAGTCCCTTGAAATATTAATAATAAAATAAATCATGTGCATTTCACATCATGCATCATATTTCTTGCATTTGTTATGCATACCCAGGTGTCTTACCAAGCTTCTTTACTTTGTTCAGCAAGTTGTCTCACCACTACAATACTCGAGCTAACTTCACAAAGAAGATGGACAACTTAGAACAAGAGAATCGCGAGCTGCGCGAGAAGGTTTCTGCTTTGAAGGCCAGCATGGCCAATCTTACTGCAATGATGGAATCTCTGGTGGATACTCAGAATCAGTCGCCGAGTGTTCAACCTCAACAGATAAGGGTTACTACTGAAGTTCTGACTTTTCCTACGTCTGCTACCCCAGTTGTTGTTCAGAATCGCATGCCTCAAGGTTATCCATGGGGAATACCAGAGAACTGTGTGCCTGAAGGTTTCAATCTTGGTCTTCAAGATACTCAAGTTGTCCAGACTATTGTTACTCATGCACCTCATATAGTGTATGTCTCCTGCTGCACCTCCTTCAGTGAATATGGTTCTGCTTGTTAATGATGATGTGTGTTGTCCTTTTCCTCCACCAAGTGAAGACTTTGGGTCTTTATGACAGAATGGATGATTTCCAAGAGCAGTTTGACAAGATGTAGAGAGAGATGAAGGCCCTCATGGGAAAAGAGTTATTCGGGCAGAATGTGAATGAGTTATGCTTGGTCCCAAATGTTAAGATACCTGTGAAGTTTAAGGTCCTAGATTTTGAGAAATACAAGGGCAACACTTGCCCCCGTTCTCATCTAGTAATGTATGTAAGGAGAATGTCTACCTATACAGATGATCAGCGTCTGCTGATTCACTTTTTTCAGGATAGTTTGACCGGTGTTGTGCTGAAGTGGTATATGAGTTTGGACAACGTCAATATCCATACTTTCAATGACTCGGGAGAAGCATTTATCAGACAATACAAATACAACATGGACATGGAGCCTGACCGTGATCAACTCAGGGCCATGGTTCAGAAAGAGATGGAATCATTCAAAGAGTATGCATAGAGATGGCACGAGGTAGTCGCCCAAGTGATTCCTCCCATGGAAGAGAAGGAGATGACTAAGATTTTCTTGAAGACTCTGGGTGTTTTCTACTTTGAAAGGATGGTAGCAAGTGCGCCAAGTGACTTTACTGAAATGGTAGGCATGGGTATCCGGTTAGAAGAGGTTGTAAGAGAGGGTCGTTTAATGAAGGGTGGAAGTTCTGGAAATACGAAGAAGCCATCTTATGGGTTTGCCAAGAAGAAGGAAGGGGATGCAAATTTTGTTATATAAGAGAGGAGGGTTAATCCTCCTAGAAGAAATTATCAGCGTCATCAACAAGTCGCCTCAGTTACTCCAGTTGTGGGTGCAGCTCCAACCACCGTTGCTTACCAAAGACCATCCCAGTAGGGGAATCAAGGGTATAATCAGAGAAGGGAGAGTTATGATCATATTCCTATGAGTTATATAGAGCTACTACCAGCATTGATTCAGAAGAAGTTGGTGCAGACCCGACACCTCCAGATGTACCATCACCATTGCCTTGGTATTACAAAGCAAACCAAACATGTGCTTTTCATCAGGGGGGTACCAGGGCATAATGTTGAGAATTGCTATCCTTTGAAGACTGAGGTGCAGAAATTGGTGAAGTCTGGAATTCTATCTTTCAAGGATGTGGGTCCTAATGTGAAAGACAATCCTCTACCAAAGCATGGAGGAGCGAATGCTGTGAATATGGTGGCCGGTTGTCCAGGTGACTTCCGGATTTTTGACATTCATCTGGTTAGAGGAGATTTAGTGAAAATGCATGCAAACCTCTGTGAATTTTAGCTACTATACGCATGATCATTCTGGTTGTGCTATTTGCAGTATAAACATACAAGTTTGTGACAAGATAAAGGCTTATTTGCTGGAGAGGATGGATGAGGGCCTCATCCATATAATCAGGCCTAGGGCAGAGTATGAAGAGGAAGTGAACATGGTTTCTGGATGTCCTGGTGTGATCGGTGGGAATGAGAACTGACTGTTTTGGAATGTTGGTTCGCGTTTGCGTTTGTTTTTGCAAAATGTCGCGGTAAGCAAGAGTCGCCACCGTCTTTTATTTTATCCAACAAGGAAAGGACAAAAGCACGGTGTGATCGGTGGATCTGGAACTGACTGTTTAACGCTGGTTCGCGAAATGTCGCGGAAGCAAGAGTCGCCACCGTCTTTTATTTTCTCCAAATGGAAAGGACAAAAGCACAGAAAAATTCCTTATAGAGATTGCTCTCGGTTCGGGAGGTAGATTTATAGAAAGGGAAGGTGTTAGCACCCTTTCTATCCATGGTTATCCATGGGCTCTTAGATACTTGCTCATTGTGTTTTCAAAAATGGTTTGTTTGCTTTTCAACTGTGGGTTTTAAAAAGTTTCTTTTGAAAATTTCAGTTCGACTCTTGTATCGGTCCTCAAGAGTGTTTGAAAAGTTGCTTTCGAAAGCTTTTTGAAAAGGTGTTGGTGTGAAAAGTATTTTTGATTTGTTTTTGAAATTAGAGAAAGTATCTAGAGTCGTCTACCTACCCTAAGGAATTCGTCTGTGTAGATGTCCTTTAAAGTAGTGCCATCCCACCATTGAGAGGTAGGTAGCGCCACCGTTGGAGGTGTTCGGGTCAATTCGAAGTTCGGGACATGGTGATCACCAGAGCAATGGGAAGACACCTTAGAAGCTACCCTCATGCCAGGTTCCCGGATCATGAGGACTTACTAAGACATCCTCTACTCGACGATCACCCTTTCGAGGCAAGGCAACAGTGAGGCGTACCCTAGGGGTGTTGTGTGATTTGTGTGTCATGTTCATTTGCATTTATCTTGTTCATGTCAAAGTGATCTAAGCGTTTGTTTTTATTTTATCATTCATTCTTGCATGCATTTATTTAACAGTTAAAAATTGTGAGAAGGTAAAAATTCTAAGCTATTACAAAGGCGCGGGTCCACATCGCCAAATTTAATCCAGGACCCGATTTGACATAAAAATAAAATAAAGTAAAGTGCGAAAGATAAATATTTACACGGCTTTGGGAGAGGTACATAAAAAATTAAAAGAAAAAGAAATAAATACGCGAATGGAATTAAAATTGGAAACGAGGGCGTTGGACCCTTTTTAACGAAATTAAATTAAACGATTAAATTAATGAAAATTAAAATGAAAGGAAATTATTTTTGGTATCTTTTGGGATTTATGGTTTTTTATGTGAATTAAACGAAAAGAATATTAACCCTAATTCTAATTTTTGTTTATTGAGAAAAAAAACATGTTAAAATTTAAACCTAAAATTGAATTAATTATTTACATGCAACTTGATTTATAAAAATAAATAATATTTAATTATTAATAATGGTGAAAAAAGAATAAAAGTAATTAAAATAATTAAACCTAATTTCTACAAATTTTTAAGTTAATTAAGAAAATGCTTGAATTAAACCTAATTTAATAGCTAAAATTAATGAATAATATTTATTTACAAAAGATATATAAATTAAATAAAAATACTTATTTTTGTCTTTTTTCTGATTTTTTATTGTTTTTATGTTTTCTTATATTATTACGAAAATAATTAATTAAAGAATTAAATTAAAAAACTAATCAAAACAAGAAATAGGAAAATATGAGAAAAGGAATTAGGAATGCAAACCATGGGGGTCTGTCCCCAAATTGGAGGGCTTGTTAGCATTTTAGGCCCATTAAACTTCCGGCCTGATTGACTTTTCTGCTAGCATGCATAGGCGTTGACTCCTGCCCAGGGTGTTCTTCCAATCAGCGCCTTTGGATTGATCTTTCTATACGCGTGGCAAGCCTGAGATTATGGATGTATGGTGTTCCCTAGTACTGAAATTGCACAGGAGCGTTAATGGAAAAATAATATGGAAAGGGGTGGGGACCTGGGGCTCGAACCCAGGTCCTAGAGATTACCAGTAACGTGCCTTGCCAACTGCTCCACTTGACTCCTTTGTATATTAAATAACAAACAATTATTATAAAATAAAACAACGCGCTAGTGACTTTTTCGCGCGAAATTTTGAATGAACCAACCAGTCTTGGCCACCTAGCCTTCTTCTTCATCCCTGCGTTTTCCTGAAATAAAAAAACAACTGAATAGCGGGGGTTTTAAACCCCCACTAAGTGACAAGTTCAAAAATAGCGATTAGCACCCTGCTAATCATAAATTAATCGCAAGGTGTGCTTTTGAATCGTCCAAGCATGCTGAGTTGAATGGCCTAGGTCTCATGTGCTAATTTTTCCTTAACTAAGAAACCCTAATTCAAGGTTCTGAAAACCCTAGCACGTATTCATGGTGAAATCTTCAATGGTGCACGAAAACTCAATCAAACCACACAGTTAGCTTTAGAATTAAACAATGAACATAAATCAAATGTTAAAAATTACTAAAAACGTATGATTCATGATGCAAGCATATGGAAAACAATATGAACAGGACGAAGCTGTTCTACCGTTTCTCTGTGTTAGGATGGATGGTTTTGGTCTAAAAATCTTCTTTGAAGTCTCAGGAAGGTGATGGAATGGTTACTTGGCCTTTAAACGCACTGGAAGATGGTTTTCAGATTTGAACTTTTTTGATCAAATTGCAAGTTTGGCTATGGAATTCTGGCGCAGCAGAGAGCTTATGAGCACGAGGGTTAGCATCCATATATACATGTGAATGATTAGGGTTAAGAAATTGAGCCAAAGAATCCTTGAATTGATGATAAGATATTTGATTTTCCATGCATTAGTTTTCAAATCTTTTCATGCATATTTGCTACCAAATCATGACAAATCATATTGATTCTTTCCAAATCTAACCATGCACGAAATATTGAGTGTATATCATGCATAAAAAGATTTAAAAACCTAGGTTTAGTATTTTTCATATATTTTAATTAATTAAATGAATTTCTAGCATTTAAAAATTCAAATAAATAAAATAAAAATGATAAAAAACTTCCCTTTGGGCCAAATGGTCGTGCACATGCTTTGGATGATGAATTGTGGAAGAAAAAGAGGCCCATTAGCATTTTTAAGACATTTGAAGCAATGTTGACTTTTCAAAATATCCAAAAATTTCCCAACTTACACAAGGCATAACTTGCTCAATTTTTAAGCTTTGTTCATGTTCTTGGACATTTTGGAAAGTTCTTTGAGTCCTCTAACCAATGCCTTTGGTCCCATGTCATTTTGATTTGCCAATCTCAAGTTATGGCCTTTGACTTAAAGTCCCTTTTTGTTGACTTTTGAAAATGACCTATAATGTTGAAATTGATAACTTTTTGTGAGAGCATTTCTTGGACTTGAAGTATGAAGAGGAGTTGTAGGAAATGTCTTTATCTTCAAAATGAGATTTGGATGGAATTTTTCTGATAATCCATGTGAAAGTTATGCCCTGGTCAATTTACAGTTGACTTTTTCAACTGTCCAAATATGGAAACTTTTGCATCTTGATGATTTTTGAGCCAAGCTTTGAGAATCATGATCAAGAAATGATCAAATGATGTTTATGGCTTCAAAATGAGATGTTGACCAAAAATTTGAACTTTTGACTGTCAAATGACCATTTTGCCCCTACAGTTGACTGTAGTGCAATTAGGGTTTTTGACTGTGCAATTTTGTGCTGAAAGTCTTGAAACATGACATGAGGATGCTTGACCATGTTTGTAGGCATGTGGGACTTGATTGGACCCTTGGAAACTTCATTTACTTTGTCAGAACCAAAACCCTAATTTTTGACTGTTAGGAGGCCCTTGAACTGTGCAACCCTTGAGGAGATTTTGAAGCTTTGACTTGGCAAATCTTGAAGAATATGGGAGGGAAAATTTTGGGGTACAACAGTTGCCCCTGTTCAATCTTCTTAGACCTGAGGATGCAGATTGGCTGACGTGCCTTTCGTAATCCGAAGGTGGAAGATGATTGAACACTAGAGTGCCCAGAAATTTGCGCTCACATGGTAGTATGATGGTGGGAATGGGCTTATAGATGCCATTTGGAGATTGATGGATAGGGTGATGGGCTTATAGATGCCATGCTAAGAGATGATGGAAGGTGGATGGGCTTATAGATGCCATCTGGGTGTTGATTGCATAAGAGATTCCTTATCGGGAGCTTGCGTACCTGCAAAAGAGAAAAATGAGTACCTGGCCTGTTACAGGAGCTGGTCTTCAGATTCTTTGTATAGATGTGTCCTGACTGGTTACAGGAGCTGGATCTGGAGCTTCAAACGGTGATGAATGAACCAGGGATGGTTACTACCTCAACAGGAACGCTGAGAGAACCTTAGGCGACTTTAACCTCAACAGTAATCATTGAGAAAATCTGGGGATGATTACTACCTCAACAGTAATCATTGAGAGAATCTTGGGCGACTTCAACCTCAATAGTATCATTGAGAAAATCTTGGACGACTTCGACTTCAACAGTGACGCTGAGCGAATCTGGGGATGATTACTACCTCCGCAGTATCGGGGAGAGAACCATAGGTGACTACAACCTCAATAGCAATCATTGAGAGAATCTTGGACAACTTCGACTTCAACAGTGACGCTGAGCGAATCTGGGGATGATTACTACCTCCGCAGTATCGGGGAGAGAACCATAGGCGACTACAACCTCAACAGCAATCATTGAGAGAATCTTGGACGACTTCGACTTCAACAGTGACGCTGAGCGAATCTGGGGATGATTACTACCTCCGCAGTATCGGGGAGAGAACCACAGGCGACTACAACCTCAACAGCAATCATTGAGAGAATCTTGGATATCTTCTACTGAGTCTTTATCAGAAAAATCTGTTGGGGGTCGATTTAACTGGACTAGAGAAGGCCTTTGACTGGATAAGAAACAGAAAATCTTAGGGTCGATTAACTGAACCGGTCTAGGTCTTGAAATGTCTTCAACTGGATAAGAAACAGGGAGATCTTAGGGTCGATCTGACTGAACCTGAGAAGGCCTTGGACTGGATAAGAAACAGAAAAGTCTTAGGGTCTACTTAACTAAACTGGTCTAGGTCTTGAAATATGATTGAGAACTTAACTGAATATTTCCTGAAAGGTAAAGGTCAGTCATATGCAATGTGTGATATGGATCAAGCAATGATGTTCTCAACATAAATGAGATTTGTAAGATATGATGCGTATATGCATGCTATGATGTATGGAAGTGCGATGTTTTATGAATGTATGTTTTCGTCTAGGAAAGTAAATCCTTGACGGGTGCCGGGAAGTCACTCCTGGGCTGATGTTGGAGAATAGATTTTGCTTTCGCTGGGGATGATAGTTGCAAGAATACCGGTAGGAGAAGATAACTCCGTTGGGGAATAACTTGGCGAATGAATTACTCTGCAGGGAGAAAGGTACTCTAATGATCTTGCTGGGAAGCAATACTCTGTGGGGGAGAGAGATACTTTGCTGAGTTGTTGATAATAACTTGCTGGGGATACCCTTGTTGTGTTGGAAGTATTAATAGACTTCGCTGGGGATAAGAAGACTTCGTCGAGGATGCTCTTTCCGTGGCTTTTGGCTGAGGATAACCCAGTTATATCCTGGTAAGGAAATAACTCTTAGAATAAAGCCGGGGGACGCGTTCGTGCTCTGCGAGGATAAGCTTCCAGAATCTACTGGGGATAAGCTTACTGCTTGGGGAGATGGATTCCAACTTTCCTGGGGAACTAGATTGGACTTTCTTGGGGAAGTTTTGAATTGTACCGGGGAAGTGACTCCATTGAATGTTTGATAGACCGTCGGGGAACAATCTTTAGGTCAAGACTGCCGGGGATACTTGTTAAGAATGTTGGTATAATGTGCTGGGGAATGTTGAGCTCTGCGGGAGGATACCCAACTTTCTGAAGGTTTGATTGTAGCTTGCTTGAGGAGAGTGTACTGACTTGCTGGCTCACTCTCTGGGGAATTGGGACGTACTGGTTATGTTCTTTAGCTGAACCTACCTTGATACCTTAGAGGACAGAACAATTAGATTGCTTTAGACAACTCTTTATTGCCCCTGTTTCTAATGTTACCTGTAATTGACCCTTTGTTTCGTATGCAAATATTTATGAGTTAGCAAATTATGGTCAATGCATATATCACAAATTGAACCTTGGACGTTCTTCACAAAACAAAACAGAAAAGGAAAAACAATTGGCAATCTTAACTGAAAAGTGTGTTTGTATTGATTTTGAATCTGCCTGAAAAATAGGCGTTTTATGTACAAGAGGCTGACGTCCTAGTAAGAGAACGCCGCCGAACAAAAGAGTTTATACAAATTTTGTACAAGAGAAAATAAAACAGCTGTGTGAAATGAATGATCCCACTGGGTTTCAACTCTGCTATTGCCTTTATATCTCCGAGCGTCTCATCACTTGATGACCTTAGTTGAAGATGAAGCTGATTGATCGATGCCGTCTGAACTTGATGTAGATACCGGATTCTAGATGCAAAGTGATCCAATGAGACATAGTATTACGCTTTTATCCCTAACTTTTGCCTGGACCGCCCTTTCGGGTTTTCAGTCCACCGGGATACCCATTTTTGCCCAAGCCACCTTTTCAGGTTTTCGACTTGCCGGGTGTACAGATTTTTTTTAATTTTATTTCATCCCTTCATTTTGCCCGAACCCTTTTGGTTCTCCGGGAAGCCCTAATTTTTGCCTAGGCATGTCAGCCTAGCGGGTCTTTTTCATGCGTAGTATCTTTTTACTATGTCTGCATTGGCGGGGTGAGGAAGGTCGTCACCATCCATGTTGGTTAGAATCATGGCTCCTCCTGAGAACACATGCTTAACCACAAATGGCCCTTCGTACGTAGGGGTCCATTTGCCCCTTGGATCACTCTGGGGAAGGATGATTCGCTTGATTACCAGATCCCCAACTTGATATTCCTGCGGTCTGACCTTTTTGTTAAATGCCCTGATCATCTGTTTCTGATACGTCTGACCATGACAAATAGCAGCCAGTCTCTTTTCATCAATAAGGTTTAGCTGATCAAGTCGTGTCTGGATCCAATCATCTTTGTTCAGATTTGCATCCTTCATTATCCGGAGAGAGGGTATTTGCACTTCGATCGGCAAGACTGCCTCCATACCATAAACCAAGGAGAAAGGAGTTGCCCCGGTTGACGTCCTGGCTGAAGTACGGTACCCATGTAGAGCGAACAGTAACATCTCGTGCCAATCTTTATAAGTCACTGTCATCTTCTGCACGATTTTCTTGATATTCTTATTTGCTGCTTCTACAGCCCCATTCATCTTCGGTCTGTAAGGAGAAGAGTTGTGGTGCTGTATCTTAAACTGTTCGCAGAGCTCAGTGATCATCTTGTTATTCAGATTGGTACCGTTGTCTGTAATAATCCTTTCCGGGACGCCGTACCGACAGATCAGATTATGCCGAATGAACCGTGCCACAACAGTCTTGGTTACCGTAGCATAGGATGCTGCTTCAACCCACTTCGTGAAGTAATCAATCGCTACCAGGATGAAGCGATGCCCGTTAGATGTCGTAGGTTTGATCTCACCGATCATGTTTATGCCCCACATTGCAAACGGCCAAGGCGCAGTCAGGACATTTAGAGGAACTGGAGGAACATGCACCTTGTCCGCATATATCTGGCATTTATGGCATGTCCGGGAATGCTGATAGCAGTCAGCTTCCATTGTGGACCAGAAATACCCTGCCCGAAGGATTTTCTTTGCCATAGTGTGCCCACTGGAATATGTACCAAAGGTCCCTTCATGTAACTCTTCCATGATCCTTTCTGCTTCAGTCTTATCCACACAACGCAGTAAGGTTGAATCATGGTTTCGCTTGTACAAGATGCCGTTGCTAAGGAAGAACTTCGCTGCGAACCTTCTCAGAAACTTTTTATCATTGACAGAGGCACCTTCAGGGTATTCCTGAGCTTCCAAATATCTCTTCACCTCATGGTACCAAGGCTTCTCAGTCACCAATTCAGTCTCGAGATCACAACAGTACGCCGGTTCGTCCAGTTTCCAGATGATGATCCGGGGAGCCTCATTATCCCATTTGACCTTGAACATAGAAGACATCTTAGCTAACGCGTCCGCCAACTGATTCTCCTCTCTTGGGAAATGTTCAAAGGTTATCTTCGTGAAGTGGGGGATCAAGGTCAACACACATTCTCTGTAAGGAATGAGATTCGGATGTTTCGTATCCCACTCTCCTTTGATCTGATTGATCACAAGAGCGGAATCTCCGAAGACACTCAGAAAGTTGATCCTTAAGTCGATCGCAGCTTGAAGACCCATGATGCACGCCTCATACTCCGCCATGTTGTTGGTACAGTTGAAACATAGTCGGGCAGTGAGTGGAGTATGAGTGCCTTGAGGTGATATGATTACAGCGCCGATACCATTTCCCAAAGCATTGGAGGCTCCGTCAAAGTGCATACACCATCGGGATCCTTCCTCAGGTCCTTCATCCGGTCCATGTACTTCACAATCAGTTACTATCATGATGCTTTCATCCGGAAACTCGAAGTTCATTGACTGATAGTCATCTACGGCCTGATGTGCCAAGTGGTCTACCAATACACCTCCCTTGATGGCTTTCTGGGTCGTGTACTGAATGTCGTATTCCGTCAAGATCATTTGCCATCTTGCAATTCTCCCAGACAGAGAAGACTTTTCGAATATGTACTTTATAGGATCCATCTTTGAGATCAACAAGGTAGTGTGAGTCAGCATATACTGTCTCAGCCGGCGAGCAGCCCATACCAAAGCGCAGCAAGTTTTCTCAAGCAGTGAGTATCGGGTCTCACAGTCGGTAAACTTTTTGCTAAGGTAATAAATGGCATGCTCTTTTCGGCCAGACTCGTCATGTTGCCCCAGCACACACCCCATTGAGTTGTCAAGTACTGTCAGGTATAGTATCAGAGGTCTCCCCTCAACCGGTGGCATAAGGATGGGTGGTTCTTGGAGATACTCCTTGATTCTGTCAAAAGCAGCCTGACATTCATCATTCCAACATACTACCTGATCTTTCTTCAGCAGCTTGAAGATTGGCTCACAGGTGGCAGTTAGGTGCGAGATGAACCGAGCAATGTAATTCAGGCGTCCTAAAAAGCCTCTGACTTCCTTCTCTGTCTTAGGAACTGGCATCTCTTGAATAGCTTTGACCTTGG
Source organism: Vicia faba (assembly GCA_948472305.1). NCBI lineage: Eukaryota > Viridiplantae > Streptophyta > Magnoliopsida > Fabales > Fabaceae > Vicia > Vicia faba. Next base: position 1,317,819,151 of record OX451740.1, read on the forward strand.
CAGGGTCCACTTGGATACCCTTATCGCTTACAACGAAGCCTAGCAACTTTCCAGATCTTACCCCGAAGGTGCACTTGTTCGGGTTCAGCCTCAGCTTGTACAGTTTCAGACGGTCAAACAACTTCTGCAGGTGATCTAGGTGTTCTTCCTCAGTCTGGGACCTTGCAATCATGTCGTCAACATACACTTCTATCTCATGATGGATCATGTCATGAAATAAAGCAACCATGGCACGTTGGTAGGTTGCCCCAGCGTTCTTCAGTCCAAAAGGCATGACCTTGTAGCAGAAGGTACCCCACTGAGTAACAAAGGTAGTTTTTTCCATGTCTTCAGGTGCCATCTTGATCTGATTGTAACCTGAAAAACCATCCATGAAAGAGAACACCTTATGCTGAGCTGTATTGTCAACAAGGACATCAATGTGAGGTAGGGGAAGTCATCCTTGGGGCTGGCCCTGTTCAGATCCCTGTAATCAACACACATTCTGACCTTACCGTCCTTCTTTGGTACCGGCACCACATTAGCAACCCACTGAGGGTAAGACGTCACTGCAAGGAACCCAGCATCAAACTGTTTCATAACCTCGGCTTTGATCTTCTCATACATCTCTGGACGCATACGACAGACCTTTTGCTTAACCGGAGGACAGTCTTCCTTAGTAGGTAAATGATGGACCACAATATCGGTATCCAACCCGGGCATGTCTTCGTAGGACCAGGCAAAGATCTCCATATAATCATGTAGCATCTTAGTCAACTGTTGCTTCACGCTGAGCTCTAGGTTAGCACCAATCTTTACCTCCTTTCTGTCTGTATCAGTACCCAGGTTTATTGTTTCCACTGGCTCTTCGTGTGGTTGAATTGCCCTCTCTTCCTGGAGCAACAGTCTTGCAAGCTCGCCAGGCACTTCGCAATCATCTTCACCTTCGTCTTCGGCTAAGTTGATCGGATTTTCGAAGTCATAACTGGCAGTAGCAGAGTCGTTACCGGTGAGATCCAGAGTGGATTGGAACCTGTATGAGTGAGTGTGTGTAAATACAGCTGTTTTGAAATATATAAAGGAAGGAAAGACAGAAAAGGAGCATAAGATTTGAAATGCGAGAAAACGTCCAAGATTTTCATTTATGATATATGAAATGACAATTTATATGCCCTCACAAATGAAACCACGGTGCCCCGGGTAAGACACCGAGCCATAGAGTTTTAATTGTTTATTACAAATAACAAAAACATACGAATTCATTACTCAGTAACAAGAGAAACAAGTAGGTTGTCCGTTGCAATCCAATTGCTAGGTCCACTATCGGTTGCCGGGTAGATCCAGCTGTCAAACTCAGCTTCATCCACTTCATCTTCGTCCCCAATAGCGTTCACTCCATGAGCAGGCAGGGGAGCTGTCACCACATTAGGCTTCTCAGTTGCCTCAAATTGTACCTCCTTGGCGTCAATAAGATCCTGCAGCTTGTTCCTTAAGGCCCAACAGTCATCAGTGGAATGCCCCGGGCTATCGGAGTGATAAGCACAGCGGGCGTTCGGATTGTATTTGGGGGAGGCAGTGTTTACAACCTTTGGCGCCTCTCTGACAGTCACTAGATTGGTGGACAGCAACTGTGGCAAGATCTGGGATAGGGTCATGCTCAAACGGGTGAATTCTCTTCGGGTTCTTTTAGCCCTTTGAGGATTGGTTGGCCGAGGAGCGGCAGCAGGCTTAGCAATCATTACCGCACTGACAGATTGGCGGCACTCAGATTTCTCTTGTCTCCGGGAGCCATATACAGCACTAGCCTCCTTCTTGAAGGGTTTCTTCTCTGAACTTGTAGATGCACCCTTCGGAATCTTACCAGACTTCAACCCAGCCTCAGTTCTCTCTCCAGTCAGAATAAGATCAGTAAACCCTGCAGATGAGTTACCGATAAGATGGTTGAAAAATGGCCCAGATAGGGTCCCTAGGAACATGTCTACCAACTCCCGATCAGTCAACGGAGGTTGCACTCTGCCAGCCAGATCCCTCCACTTCTGAGCGTACTCTTTAAAACCTTCGCTTGACTCTAGCGACATACCCTGGAGTTGGGTACGTGTAGGAGCAAGGTCGGCATTATATTGATACTGCTTGTAAAAAGCAGTAGCCAACTCCTCCCAGTTACGAACCTTGGTCCCATCCAGCTGATAGAACCATTCGAGATGAGTCCCTGAAAGACTCTCCTGGAAGAAGTGGATCCACAAATTATTGTCCACTGTGTACGGTTGAATCTTCCGCACATAAGATCTGAGGTGTAACTTGGGACAAGATGCCCCGTCATATTTGGTAAAGGATGGTGCTTTGAACTTACGAGGAATGATCACACCAGTAGACAAACCCAAATCTCCAAAATTCAGCCCAGGTACCTGTTGTATCTCCATAGCATTCAACCTGTCTTCCAACTGCTTGTAACGGTCTTCTGCCGGAGGATATTGTTCCTCATCAAAATCAGTCTCGTTGTCGGAGACTACCGGACTAGGACCTTTTTCCCCTTGAGGGGTACCCTTGCCTATAGAAGAACCAGCCTCTTCATTCTGCAGAGTGTTTCCAAACCTTCGGCCCGAGTTGAAAAGAACAGTTCTCCTCTTCTTCTTCTTTTCCTTCTTCAGGAGCAGAGCCTTCAGCTCTTCTTGGCCCTGAGCCAAACCCATGATTAATTCCTGAAATTGCGCATTCTGCGCCTGAGGAGCCTTGATAGACATCTCAGTTGATGATGAGTCAGGATTCATGATGCTGAAATAAACAGCGAAGAACGGTAAGCAACCTGAAAAGAAGAAAACCTGCTATGCACATGATGAATGGAATGCGTATGATTTATGTTTTCAAAGACAATCGGGAATCAACTTTGTAAACAAAAAGGAACACACTTCATTAGATTCAACTTTGAAACTTAAATTGTTCAACAGGTTGCCCTTAGGCGTTACATGAAAGGAAATACTGAAAAGGGAAGTAAAATAGTAAAAGAACACCCAGAGCTCTTTATTGATCCCATGGTCTCCTCTTCTCAGTACGGATGTAGTCATTCAGAGCTCGCTCATTCTCCAACTGCTTCATCAGCTTTTGGATCTTCAATTCCTGCTCGTTGAACTTTTCCCGGTAAGAATCCCGTTCTTCTCGCAGTTGCGACCAAGACCTCTTTAATGTCTCATAATCAGTAGGTATCTGAGGAGGAAGGACAGTTGGAGGAACACCATCTTTGTCAGGACACTCAAGAATGACGGGTCTGACAGCTTCATACGGCATACCTAACTTCTGAGCACGGATGCGAACCCATTTGTAGTAGGCTTCCATAGGTAAAGAAGTCTTTGGCCCCAACTCTTGTGGGTCAGCTTTATGAACTTTGTCCCAAGCCTTGATGAACTTACGACGCAGCTCGTCACTATCCACCTGAAACTCAAAACTGATGTGAGGCACCAACATTTCATGAGGCCCTGCTCTTCTTGCTCTTCCAAACTAACGGAGTGCTAGACATGGATTGTAAGAGATTCCTCCTTGGGTACCAATCAGAGGAACATTAGGGTATTCCCCGCATCGATCAATAACAGATATCTCATCCAAACCTCTACAAGTCCAAATGATGTCTTTGTCGGTGAGAGACATTAACCTATGAGCCCAACCTCTTCCTTATTGGTTCTTCAGTACGAACTTAGGGAGGTGCGAAATAAACCACCTCACCAACAAAGGGATACAACACCATAGGGTTCCTCGTCTTCGGGTAGTACGAGCATGAAGTTGTTGCAAGATGTCACCCAAGAGAGTGGGCACGGGATTTTGAGACATAAAGATCCTTATGGCAGGGACATTGATGAAGTTGTCAGAATTAGGAAACAAGACTAACCCATAGATTAAGAGAGCCAAGATGTCTTCATATGCCCTAAAGTCCAGGTCATTCCATAAGCTGTTAGCTTTACCAATCAGAAACTTGGCCAAGAAACCCTTAACTCCGCTTCTAGCTACCCAGTTGTCCATTACCTCTTGATGTGTCAAGGGAAGAGCTGCAGCAACATCCTCAAGCCTGAGGGTCTTTTCCCAACCAGTGAAGGGAGTCTGATCCAAGATAGGGATACCAAGCAAATCAGAGAACTCTTTCAGGGTAGGGACCAGCTGGAAGTCTTGAAAGCTGAAGCACTGGTACAGAGGGTCATAGAACTGGGTCAGAACACTCATCAATTGTTGATCCCGCTTTGCAGTGACTAAACTGAGAAGAGAACCATGCCTCTGAATGAAGGAAGTGGTATTTGGAATTCTGCTAACCAACTCTTCAAGCAACTCAGGTGAATGAACAAAGTTGAACCGGATAGTATTCCTTCGCACAGGCATCATGATGTCCTACAAAATAGAGCAAAGATGAAACCCTCTTGTCTTTGAAATGGTCAGCCCTTAGGCAGGATGCATGCAATGCTCATGATGTTATGATGTTATGATAAAGCACACCACAAATAGATACAAAGGCAAACATGGTAAGGCACACAAGTCATACAAAACAGCCCTTAGAGTTTAGGCCAGCATGAGGTCTAGGTACTACCCTCTTTCAGTTTGTTGGTTCATACCTGTCCTATCAAAGTAACCGGGTTCTTAGAGGATCCCAATATCATTGACTACCCTCAATCGGTCATAACTCCAGCATCGCAATCTTTTCTTGCGGCCAGAACCATCATGAGAGTTTAGTCTCAATGGGTGTAGCATACTGCTACTGTTCTAATGGCCAAGTTATGTCATTTAAGGTTCTAAGGTTGTTGGTGCTTAATGACTCCTCAGAAGACCCATATTCTCCTCGTTGCAACACAAGGGATATCGGTACAGACCAAGGTACCACACCAACGTAGCCACTGTTTCACCCGTGTCGGTCTACGCCGGACAGGTCCCTCACAGCTTATGCTACCTAAACAGGGTATCCCCAGATCCGGGTTAGGATCTATGTAACTCCCATGCAACCCACAAATTTAAAGCAGACAAGTCAATACAATTGAAAACACAGTTATGAACTAACCCGAAGGTACACCTCACTTTATAAATATTTCCCCAGCAGAGTCGCCAGTTCTGTGATCGGTGGATCTGGAACTGACTGTTTAACGCTGGTTCGCGAAATGTCGCGGAAGCAAGAGTCGCCACCGTCTTTTATTTTCTCCAAATGGAAAGGACAAAAGCACAGAAAAATTCCTTATAGAGATTGCTCTCGGTTCGGGAGGTAGATTTATAGAAAGGGAAGGTGTTAGCACCCTTTCTATCCATGGTTATCCATGGGCTCTTAGATACTTGCTCATTGTGTTTTCAAAAATGGTTTGTTTGCTTTTCAACTGTGGGTTTTAAAAAGTTTCTTTTGAAAATTTCAGTTCGACTCTTGTATCGGTCCTCAAGAGTGTTTGAAAAGTTGCTTTCGAAAGCTTTTTGAAAAGGTGTTGGTGTGAAAAGTATTTTTGATTTGTTTTTGAAATTAGAGAAAGTATCTAGAGTCGTCTACCTACCCTAAGGAATTCGTCTGTGTAGATGTCCTTTAAAGTAGTGTCATCCCACCATTGAGAGGTAGGTAGCGCCACCGTTGGAGGTGTTCGGGTCAATTCGAAGTTCGGGACATGGTGATCACCAGAGCAATGGGAAGACACCTTAGAAGCTACCCTCATGCCAGGTTCCCGGATCATGAGGACTTACTAAGACATCCTCTACTCGACGATCACCCTTTCGAGGCAAGGCAACAGTGAGGCGTACCCTAGGGGTGGTGTGTGATTTGTGTGTCATGTTCATTTGCATTTATCTTGTTCATGTCAAAGTGATCTAAGCGTTTGTTTTTATTTTATCATTCATTCTTGCATGCATTTATTTAACAGTTAAAAATTGTGAGAAGGTAAAAATTCTAAGCTATTACAAAGGCGCGGGTCCACATCGCCAAATTTAATCCAGAACCCGATTTGACATAAAAATAAAATAAAGTAAAGTGCGAAAGATAAATATTTACACGGCTTTGGGAGAGGTACATAAAAAATTAAAAGAAAAAGAAATAAATACGCGAATGGAATTAAAATTGGAAACGAGGGCGTTGGACCCTTTTTAACGAAATTAAATTAAACGATTAAATTAATGAAAATTAAAATGAAAGGAAATTATTTTTGGTATCTTTTGGGATTTATGGTTTTTTATGTGAATTAAACGAAAAGAATATTAACCCTAATTCTAATTTTTGTTTATTGAGAAAAAAAACATGTTAAAATTTAAGCCTAAAATTGAATTAATTATTTACATGCAACTTGATTTATAAAAATAAATAATATTTAATTATTAATAATGGTGAAAAAAGAATAAAAGTAATTAAAATAATTAAACCTAATTTCTACAAATTTTTAAGTTAATTAAGAAAATGATTGAATTAAACCTAATTTAATAGCTAAAATTAATGAATAATATTTATTTACAAAAGATATATAAATTAAATAAAAATACTTATTTTTGTCTTTTTTCTGATTTTTTATTGTTTTTATGTTTTCTTATATTATTACGAAAATAATTAATTAAAGAATTAAATTAAAAAACTAATCAAAACAAGAAATAGGAAAATATGAGAAAAGGAATTAGGAATGCAAACCATGGGGGTCTGTCCCCAAATTGGAGGGCTTGTTAGCATTTTAGGCCCATTAAACTTCCGGCCTGATTGACTTTTCTGCTAGCATGCATAGGCGTTGACTCCTACCCAGGGTGTTCTTCCAATCAGCGCCTTTGGATTGATCTTTCTATACGCGTGGCAAGCCTGAGATTATGGATGTATGGTGTTCCCTAGTACTGAAATTGCACAGGAGCGTTAATGGAAAAACAATATGGAAAGGGGTGGGGACCTGGGGCTCGAACCCAGGTCCTAGAGATTACCAGTAACGTGCCTTGCCAACTGCTCCACTTGACTCCTTTGTATATTAAATAACAAACAATTATTATAAAATAAAACAACGCGCTAGTGACTTTTTCGCGCGAAATTTTGAATGAACCAACCAGTCTTGGCCACCTAGCCTTCTTCTTCATCCCTGCGTTTTCCTGAAATAAAAAAATAACTGAATAGTGGGGGTTTTAAACCCCCACTAAGTGACAAGTTCAAAAATAGCGATTAGCACCCTGCTAATCATAAATTAATCGCGAGGTGTGCTTTTGAATCGTCCAAGCATGCTGAGTTGAATGGCCTAGGTCTCATGTGCTAATTTTTCCTTAACTAAGAAACCCTAATTCAAGGTTCTGAAAACCCTAGCACGTATTCATGGTGAAATCTTCAATGGTGCACGAAAACTCAATCAAACCACATAGTTAGCTTTAGAATTAAACAATGAACATAAATCAAATGTTAAAAATTACTAAAAACGTATGATTCATGATGCAAGCATATGGAAAACAATATGAACAGGACGAAGCTGTTCTACCGTTTCTCTATGTTAGGATGGATGGTTTTGGTCTAAAAACCTTCTTTGAAGTCTCAGGAAGGTGATGGAATGGTTACTTGGCCTTTAAACACACTGGAAGATGGTTTTAAGATTTGAACTTTTTTGATCAAATTGCAAGTTTGGCTATGGAATTCTGGCGCAGCTGAGAGCTTATGGGCACGAGGGTTAGCATCCATATATACATGTGAATGATTAGGGTTAAGAAATTGAGCCAAAGAATCCTTGAATTGATGATAAGATATTTGATTTTCCATGCATTAGTTTTCAAATCTTTTCATGCATATTTGCTACCAAATCATGACAAATCATATTGATTCTTTCCAAATCTAACCATGCACGAAATATTGAGTGTATATCATGCATAAAAAGATTTAAAAACCTAGGTTTAGTATTTTTCATATATTTTAATTAATTAAATGAATTTCTAGCATTTAAAAATTCAAATAAATAAAATAAAAATGATAAAAAACTTCCCTTTGGGCCAAATGGTCGTGCACATGCTTTGGATGATGAATTGTGGAAGAAAAAGAGGCCCATTAGCATTTTTAAGACATTTGAAGCAATGTTGACTTTTCAAAATATCCAAAAAATTCCCAACTTCCACAAGGCATAACTTGCTCAATTTTTAAGCTTTGTTCATGTTCTTGGACATTTTGGAAAGTTCTTTGAGTCCTCTAACCAATTCCTTTGGTCCCATGTCATTTTGATTTACCAATCTCAAGTTATGGCCTTTGACTTAAAGTACGTTTTTGTTGACTTTTGAAAATGACCTATAATGTTGAAATTGATAACTTTTTGTGAGAGCATTTCTTGGACTTGAAGTATGAAGAGGAGTTTTAGGAAATGTCTTTATCTTCAAAATGAGCTTTGGATGGAATTTTTCTGATAATCCATGTGAAAGTTATGCCCTTGTCAATTTACAGTTGACTTTTTCAACTGTCCAAATATGGAAACTTTTGCATCTTGATGATTTTTGAGCCAAGCTTTGAGAATCATGATCAAGCAATGATCAAATGATGTTTATGGCTTCAAAATGAGATGTTGACCAAAAATTTGAACTTTTGACTGTCAAATGACCATTTTGCCCCTACAGTTGACTGTAGTGCAATTAGGGTTTTTGACTGTGCAATTTTGTGCTGAAAGTCTTGAAACTTGACATGAGGATGCTTGACCATGTTTGTAGGGATGTGTTACTTGATTGGACCCTTGGAAACTTCATTTACTTTGTCAGAACCAAAACCCTAATTTTTGACTGTTAGGAGGCCCTTGAACTGTGCAACCCTTGAGGAGATTTTGAAGCTTTGACTTGGCAAATCTTGAAGAATATGGGAGGGTAAATTTTGGGGAACAACACACGGAAAAATTCCTTTTTGAGATGTTTCTCGGGTTCGGGAGGTAGATTATAGAAAGGGAAGGTGTTAGCACCCTTTCTATCCGTGGTTATCCACGGGCTCTTAGGTACTTGCTCACTATGTTTTCAAAAGGTTTTGCTTTTCTTGTGTTCGTGGGTTTAGAAAAAGTTTTGTTTGAAAACTTCGATTTAACTCTTGTATCTGTCCTCAAGAGTGTATGAAGTGTTGTTTGAAAACTTTGTTTGAAAAAGTGTAAGTGCGAAAAGTATTTTATTTTGAAAGAGCAAGTACCTGAGAACCTCTACCTACTCAAAATAAATTAAGCTGTGTAAATGCCCTTTAGACAGTGATATTCCACTATTGAGAAGTAGGTAGCACCGTCGTTGGAGTTTTCGGGTCAATTCGATTTTAGGGACATGTGGTCACTAAAGCAATGGTAGGACGCCTTAGCGGTAACCCTAATGTCCTAGATCATTTTTTTATCGAGGCAACTGTTTCGAGGCAACTTTGATCTTTAGACAGGAGGGCGACCTCTAAAACTTCCTATACTCAATGACCACGTCGAGGCAACCAAGTGAGGCGTACCCTAAGAGTGGCATGTGCGAGTGTGTCAGGTTTCAGTTATGTTATCTTTGTACATGTTATGGTGAGCTACGATTGATTTTAAGTTGAAGATAAGTCTTGTCATGCATAGCCTATTATTCATACATCTAGCAGTTAATGGTTGCAGAAAATAAAACTAAGCTATTACAAGGCGTCGGGTATTTACATCGCCAAAAACAAACCCTTGAAAATAAATGCGGAAAAGATAAATAAAAGCGATAAATAGTCCTAATTAAAACTATTACATCCTCAAAGCAGATACAAAAACTATGAATCAAAAAAATCACACACGGGAGAAAAATTGAATCGGAGAGTTTTTTAGGGTTTTGACCCTTTTTTGAGAAAGAAGGAGATTTTTATTATTTATGAATTAAATTAAACCTAAACTAATTAATTAATTAAAAAAAATATTTTTTGGTTTTTTTGAATGTTTTAAGGAAAATAAAATAAAGATGATTAAGAGTTATTAAAAACCCTAATTCTATATTAATTTTATTTATTGTGAAAATATTATTATTATGCCTAATTAAAACTAAATAAATTAACTATTTATTTATTTACAAAATAACTAATTAAATTTAATAAATAAAAATATTATAATTTTATGTTTTCTGAATTTATTAAGAAAATGTTAATTTGTTAGTGATATAAATAATAATTATAAAAATAATTAAATGAAAGAAGAAAGAAAAAATAAAAAAATAAAGGAAAAGAAATAAACTTGAAAGGGGGTGTTGGGCCCAATTTTGTGGTGTAATCAGCATGCCTAAAGCCCAATAACACTCCAGCCTCGTTGACTTTTCTGGGTTTTCTATGCGTGCGCTGACCAGGGAGCATGGTAGTCCTTCCATCTAGACCCTTGGATCAGATCTGAGGCCACTTGGACAACATCTGGATGAGGGCGTATGAAGGGCTTTGCTTGGAGTGCTACATAGAATCGCCTGAAACAAAATAACACAAATGTTTTGGGGGACCTGGGATTCGAACCCAGGTCCCAATGAACTATGCTTCAATGCCTTTGCCAACTGAACTGTAACGCGCTTTTGTTAAATGGATAGATAGAGAATATTATATACAAAAAACAAACAATATGCTGTAAATAAAAAATAACGCGCATGTTTTTCAAACACACGAATCAGATGCCAACACCTCATCATCTTCAACCTTTGTTCTGTGTAAACAGAATCAAATAGCGGGGGTTTTTAACCTCCACTACCTCCTGCAAGGAAAAATAGCGAATAGAAATATAGCAAACATAAATATTTCGCGAGGCATGGGTTCCCATCGTCTTGGCCTCACGAATTCAACCATGTACCTCATTGGTTCCAATTTTTCCTGGTTTGGAAAGCCCTAATTTAAAGCTTGAAAACCCTAGAAATTCAATCATGGCATATCTCGATTCAGGGCACTATGGTTCAATTCAATCACTCCATTAACTTTGTATGGTCTCTAGCAATGCAAATCAGTCACAAAAACATGTTAAATGCGCATGAATCAAGAGATACAATTTTGAATTCTAAAGGTAAACTGTGAGATGGTATGTAGCGATTCCTTGAGCTTTGATGCTTGAATTTGATTGCAAATCAATCCTAGTGCTTCCTACAAGGTATTTGGATGGACAAAACGCCTTGAATTGACCTAGAATGCAAGAACCAGTTTTGAGTTTTCTTGAAAATTCTTGAAATTGTATAGTCATTTCTGCAGCCTTTCAGTCGTGTATTAGGTCATGGTTTGCTTGCATACATATAGGAGAATCAATTTAGGTCAAGAGCTGGGCCAATATCCATGTGTATTGAAGTTTAAATCTTTGATTGATAAATCAAATATTCTTGATTTTCCATGATTGAACAAGGTTGCCAAAATTGGATATTTTGTATCTTTTAGCTTGTGCACGAATTAGTCAGCATATTTGGATCATATTTGGTTCACAAATTGATTTAAAAAACAAATCTTCTATTTTCTTATAATTTAAATTAATTAAATGAATCAATATGTATTAAAAATCCATTTAATCAATAAATTAAGAAAATAAATCCAATTTAACTTGGTGGGTCGTGCATAAGTCATGGGTGAAGTTTCAAGAAGAGATTTGAGGCCCATTATCAAAAAGAAGGTGTTTTGAGCAAAGTTGACTTTTGCAAATTCATGAAAATTTCCCAACTTCTCCAATGCACAACTTGCTCAATTTTGATCATATGACCATGTTCTTGGACATTTTGGAAAGCTCTTGAAGTCCTCTAACCAATGCCTTCGGTCCCATGTCATTTGGATTTACCAATCTCAAGTTATGGCCTTTGACTTAAAGTGTACTTTTGTTGACTTTTGAAATTGACCTATAATGTAAAAATTGATAACTTTTTGTGAGAGAATTTCTTGATCTTGGAGTGTGAATGTGGATTGTAGGAAATTGCATCCTCTTCAAAATGAGCTTTGGATGGAATTTTCATGACAAACCATGAAAGAGTTATGCCCTGGTCAAAGTACAGTTGACTTTTCTACTGTCCAAAAATAGTAACTTTTGCATCTTGATGACTTTTGAGCTATTCTTGTGGAATCATGATCAAGACTTGATCAAATGATGATTGTGAACTCAAAATAAGATGTTGACCAAGAATTCTAACTTTTGACTGCAAAATGACCATTTTGCCCTTGCAGTTGACTGTAGATCAAATGGAGCTTTTGACTGTGCAAATTGGCACTGTGAGTCTTGAAACTTGGCATGTAGGTGCTTGAGAATGTATATAGGCCTATGAGACTTGATTGAACCATTGAGAACCCCAAATTCCTTGAAAGAACCAAAACCCTAATTTCAGCTGTCTTAGGAGGTGATTTGACTGTACAACCCTTGAACAATTTTGAGCAATTTGAAGATCATTCTTGGCAAATCTTGAGGAATATGGGAGGGAAAATTTTAGGGTACAACAGTTGCCCCTGTTCATTCTTCTTAAACCTGAGGATGTAGATTGGCTCGCGTGCCTTTCGTGATCCGAAGGTGGAAGATGATTGAACACTAAAGTGCCCAGAAATTTGCACTCGCATGATGTAGTATCAGCATTGTGATATCGGGAATGGGCTTACAGATGCCATTTGGAGATTGTTGGTAGGAGGATGGGCTTATAGATGCCATCTGGAGATGTGACAGAATCTTGTCGGGGATGGGCTTATAGATGACATCTGGAAATGTAATGGATAGTTGTGGAGATGGGCTTAAAGATTCCATCCAGGGGTGAATTCTTAGACTGTGTCTATAAGCTGGGACTGGATGATTGTCAGCATGGCGTCCGTGTCTGGAGCGCCTCTGAACTGTATTGGAAAGTTGGGTGGTTTGAACTGGTCGAGTAGATAGTTGTCCTGTCTAGTTTCAGGTATTAATCTCTGACCTGAGAAAGAAAGATAGTTTCCTGGCCTGTTACAGGTGTTAATCTTCAATCTCTTCATGTAGATAGTTTTCCTGGCTGGTTTCAGGTATTAACCTACAATCAGTCGTCCACAGATATTTTCCTGGCTTGCTACAGGTATTAATCCGGAACTTAAGAAAAGTTGGCCGATGAGATAGTTGTCTTGTCTGGTTTCAGGTATTAATCTTTGACCTGAGAAAGAAAGATAGTTTCCTGGCCTGTTACAGGTGTTAATCTTCAATCTCTTCATGTAGATAGTTTTCCTGGCTGGTTTCAGGTATTAACCTACAATCAGTCGTCCACAGATATTTTCCTAGCTTGCTACAGGTATTAATCAGGAACTTAAGAAAAGTTGGTCGATGAGATAGTTGTCCTGTCTGGTTTCAGGTATTAATCTCTGACCTGAGAAAGAAAGATAGTTTCCTGGCCTGTTACAGGTGTTAATCTTCAATCTCTTCATGTAGATAGTTTTCCTGGCTGGTTTCAGGTATTAACCTACAATCAGTCGTCCACAGATATTTTCCTAGCTTGCTACAGGTATTAATCTGGAACTTAAGAAAGTTGATGGGTTGTCTCTTCTGACGGGGTGTCTCCTTTGACGAGCTTTGCCTCAGAAAAATCTTTAGGAACTGATTTTGTCTCCATTGACTGGCTTCGCCTCAGAAAAATCTTTAGGAATCGACTTAACTGATTTTGTCTCCATTGACTGGCTTCGCCTCAGAAAAATCTTTAGGAATCGATTTAACTGATTTTGTCTCCATTGACTGGCTTATCGTCAGAAAAATCTTTAGGAATCGATCTAACTGGTTTTGTCTTTTTTGACTGGATGAGCATTAGAAAAATCTTTAAGAATCGACTTAACTGGACCAGAGAAGGCCTTTCGATATGGCTGAGAATTTAACTGCATCCTTCCTGAAAGGTAAAGGTCAGTCATATGCAATGCATGATATGGATCAAGCAATGATGTTCTTAACATAAATGAGATTGTGCGATATGATGCGTTTATGCATGTATCATGATGTATGGAAATGTCATGATGTATGAAATGCATGATGTCGTGATGTTCTCAAAATAAATGAGATTTGTATTGTATGATGTGTATGCATGTCATAATGCATGAAGATGTGATGTTTTTTTTAGTTGGGGAAAATAAATCCCGGAGCTGCTGGAGAATAGTGTTGAGTTCTTCATTTCCACTGGAGATGATGAACGAAGATGATTGTGAGAATAATCCTGCAGGAGAAAAGAACTCCGTTGGGGAATAACCCTGGTGAAGAGATTACTCTGTGGGGAATTACTATGATGGGGAAGAGATACTTTGCTGGGATTTCAACGATAACTCCGCTGGGGATTTCGTTGATAAGCTCTGTTGGGGATTTTGATGATGAACTCCGCTGGGGATAGAAAGAACTTCGTTGGGGATGATCTTTCAGTTGCAACTTGCTGAGGATAACCCAGTTATACTCTTGTGGGGATAACCTCTGAATTTAGCTGAGGAGATACATTTGTACTCTGCAGGGGACAAGCTTCCAGAATCTACTGGGGAAGATGATTCCACTCTGGCGGGGAAGCTTTTTTAGACTGCGCTGGGGAAATGGCTCCACTGGGGGTATCTTGTATTCCGCCGGGGAACATTCTTATACTCGGTTGACGAATATTAAGACTGTCGGGGATGCTCTTTATGCTTGCTGGGGAATATCTCTATACTCCGCTGGGGAATATTAAGACCTACTGGGAATCCCGAGCCTTTTCGGGACTTACGGTAGACTGACTCTGCTTGGGGGAGAGTACTGCTGATTCGTCCATGGTTGCAGGTCTCAGTGGGGAGAGCTTCCATTACTGCCTTACTCTGCGGGGAGTGAAAGTATCTTGGTCATATTCTTCAGCTGAACCTACCTTGGTACCTTGGTGGACAAAGCAATTTGTACAGTTCAGCCAATTTTTATTGCCCCAGTTTCTGCGGGAGAAGAAGGCCTATGAGGCGCTTGATAACTGCCGATTGACAAATCTTCTTCTGGTAGGCAAGTGACGAGATGACGGGACACAGTCGTACGCTTTGATCCCTAATTTTTGCCTGGACCGCCCTTTCGGGTTTTCAGTCCATCGGGATACCCTTTTTTTGCCCAAGCCGCCTTTTCAGGTTTTCGACTTGCCGGGTGTACAGACTTTTTCATTTTTATCCCTTACTTTTTCCAGAACCCTTTTGGTTCACCGGGAAGCCCTTATTTTTGCCTATTCTAGTTAACCTAGCGGGTCTTGGATTATGCATAGTGTTTTTTTGACTATGTCCATGCTCTCGGGATGTAGGGAGTTGTCACTGTCAGTAGTATTGTGTTGCCATACTACCAGAAGATGCTTGATTGTGCAAGGTTCGTTGCTGGAATTCA
Source organism: Vicia faba (assembly GCA_948472305.1). Taxonomy (NCBI): domain Eukaryota; kingdom Viridiplantae; phylum Streptophyta; class Magnoliopsida; order Fabales; family Fabaceae; genus Vicia; species Vicia faba. Next base: position 1,317,834,324 of record OX451740.1, read on the forward strand.
TGTCCAATGCCCTAAGTGACTCAGATGGAGATTTGCCCCTGGCTATTTGGCATTTTGAGAGATTCCTTGAATCTTGACTTGACTGCCCCAGATTATGGACAATGATCATGTTGTGCCCCTTGATTGGAAGTGTTTTTTCCACTTGAGGTGACCTTTTTATTGAGAAGGTTTTTGTTCACTAGATATTCTTCGTGCGAACTTCTCTGCTGTTTGAACAAATAGTCATATGCAAACAATGTTATTTTAAGAATGCAAAGCTTATGTCTGTCTTGAAGTTTTTTTTTTTGAAAATGCAGTTTTCAATAAAACAAGTGAATTTTTGTAAAATGTGATGTCAACTCAAGATTTTCCAGCAAGCCCTACAGGAGTCAGGATACCTTTTGTAACAGTATGCTTTCGAACTAACCCATGCTTCAGCTAGGACTTTTTAAGGGTTATAACGTGGCCTGGTTCACAGTTTAAGAAACAAAGGATAAAGGCTCAAATTTCATTTATACCCACCCGTTCTTCGTGATGTTCTTCAATCCTAAACTCAGCTAATCGTGCATTAGATCTTGTTTGAATCTTTGCTCTGATATACCAGTGATGGTTCGGATACTGACAGTTTATTTTGAACAGGCAGTCAATTCTTGAGAGTCTGTAGGATCTCTTTCTTTTTTATTTTATTATCCCTGTCTTTTACCTGAACTGTTTCTTTTGTGATTACAGTCAGCGGGATGCCCCGGTTTTGTAAGTCTCCTTCATAGGTTTTGACTTAATGGGCTTTTACTTTTGAGTGATAATGACTGTTTATCCTTACGATTATTCGGAACCATCACTGTCTCTTGTTTTGGACGGACTTCTTTGATGCCATTCATTGTGCACCTGGATCAACTGAGAGAACTACCCTGCCCTGGGTTGTGATTAAGGGTTATAATTTGTGAAAAGAAAAACTCCAACTTCTTTGGCTTAAAGGGGTTGACTAGGGATTATCTTCCTTATAACTCCACTGTTTAGGATTTGAAACAATGTCTGTACCTCGTCAGCGAGGTCTGTTCAAAAGCATACTGTAAAGATTGTGGTATCGTTTTCGTCATCCTCCCTCAAAAGGCTTAGAATTTTTTAATCGAGAGTTGAACATCAAAAAAAATGAAAGCAATTTTAAGCATAGTGAAAACAATTAATTCAAAACAGACACGGGTGATGCATTAATGAAATAAGAGAGTTTGACATGATAATTGTTTGAATACGCAAAGAAAAATACAATTTCAGAATTCAAATGAACAAAAGTCTCTCAATCCTAGCCATGTTTTGGTAATGGAGTTATGATCACATTGGGAGTCTCAGGAGGCTCGAATTCGATCTCCTTAGCATCGATTAGGTCCTGAACCTTATTCTTCAAAGCCCAACAATCATCCGTATTATGCCCCGGGCTGTCAGAGTGATAAGCGCAGCGGGCGTAAGGATTGTACTTTGGGGATGTTGTGTTTGAAATCTTCGGAGCTTCTTTTAGAGTCACCAGATTGGTTGTCAGTAACTGCAGCAATATCTGGGACAAGGTCATGCTGAGCCGAGTGAATTGCCTTCGAGGTCTCTCGCCCCTTTGTTGGTTGTGATGCTGAGGAGCACCAGCAGGTTTCGAAATAACAACCGCGTTGACAGCTTGGCGGTGTTTCGGTCTATTCTGTCTTCTTGAACCATAGACAGCACTAGACTCCTTCTTGAACGGTTTCTTCTCGATGCTCGATGAGGCACCCTTCTATATCTTCCCAGCCTTGATACCAGCTTCAATACTCTCACCAGTCAAGATAAGGTCTGTAAACCCGGCTAAAGAGTTTCCAATCAAATGGTTAAAGAATGGACCAGACAGGGTCCCCAAAAACATATCAACAAGTTCACGATCAGTTAAAGGTGGCTGCACCCTTCCGGCAAGGTCTCTCCATTTTTTAGCATACTCTTTAAATCCTTCACCCGTCCCTATTGACATACCCTGGAGCTGGGTACGCGTAGGAGCAAGGTCGGAATTATATTGATATTGCTTATAGAACGCAGTAGCCAAATCTTCCCAGTTACGGATACTGGCCCCATCCAGCTGATAGAACCACTCAAGTTGAGTCCCTGAAAGACTGTCCTGAAAAAAATGGATCCACAAATTCTTATCAGCTGTGTAAGGCTGGATCTTCATTACATATGACCGGAGGTGCAGCTTTGGACAGGAAGCTCCGTCATACTTGGCAAAGGCAGGTGCCTTGAATTTATGGGGAATCACCACCCCAGAGGATAGACCTAGGTCTCCGAAGTCCAGCCCGGGCATGTTCTGTATCTCCATAGCGCTCAAGCGGTCCTCCAACTGTTTGTACCTATCCTCAGCAGGAGGGTACTGTTCTTCATCATAATCTGTCTCGTTGTCGGAGACTACGGGGCTAGGAACCCTTCTCTCTTGTGGACTGTCTTTCCCTACAGATGAGGTGGTCAGATCGACCTCATTCTGCAGTCCATTTCCAAATCTGCGTCCAGTATTGAACAAGACGGTCCTCTTTTTCTTCTTCTTCCTCTCCTTCAGAATCAGAGTCTTCAAATCCTATTAACCCTGGGCTAGGCTCATAACCAACTCTTGGAACTGAGCATTCTGGGCTTGGAGCGCCTTGATAGCTTTCTCAGTGGAAGGTTCAGTAGACATGATGATTGCTGAAATAAACAGCGAAGAAGATAAGCGACCTGTAAAAAGGGGTACCTGTTATGCATATGATGAGATGAAATGCGTATGATTTATGTTTTCAAAGACAATCGGGATTCAAATTTGTAGACAAGAAAGGAAACATTCTTTATTAGCTTTAACTTCAGAATTTAAATTGTTTAACAAATTGCCCTTAGGCGTTACAAGAATGGAAATACGGAAAAGTAAATAAAACCGTAAAAGAAATCATCAAAGGGTCCATCAATGTTCCCATGGCCTCTTCTTCTCAGTGCGGATATAATTGTTCAGGATCTGTTCGTTCTCTAGTTGCTTTGCCAGCTTCTGGATCTTCTGTTCTTGTTCGTTAAATCTTTCCCGATAAGAATCCCGTTCTTCCTGCAGTTGCGCCCAAGACCTCTTTAGCGTGCCAACATCAGTGGGTGTATGAGGATGGAGAATAGTTGGAGGAACCCCGTCTTTATCAGCAACTTCAAGAGTAATAGGCCTGACAGCTTCGTATGGCATACCTAACTTCTGGGCACGGGTGCGGACCCATCTGAAATATGACTCCATTGGCAGAGAATTTTTTGGTCCCAACTCATGTGGGTCAGATTTGTGAACTCTATCCCAAACCCTGATGAATCTACGACGCAGATCGTCGCTATCTACCTGAAAATCAAAGACGATATGAGGTATCAACATCTCATGAGGCCCTTCTCTTCTGGCTCTTCCAAACTGACAGAGAGCTAAACATGGGTTATAAGAGATTCCTCCACGGGTTCCGATCAATGGGACGTTAGGATACTCTCCACAACGATCAATGACGGCCACCTCATCTAAGCCTCTAAGAGTCCAAATAATGTCTTTATCAGTAAGAGACATTATCCTATGAGCCCAGCCCTTCCTTCTTTGTTCCTCAGTACGAACTTAGGGAGGTACGAAATAAACCACCTCGACAATAAAGGAGCACAGCACATCAAAGTTCCCCATTTTCGGGCAGTACGAGCATAGAGCTGATGAAGGATATCACCCAAGAGAGTGGGTACAGGGTTACGAGAGATGAAGATCCTTATGGCATTAACATCAACAAAGGTGCCAGGATTTGGAAACAATACCAGACCATAGATTAAGAGAGCCAGAATGTCCTCGTACGCTTTGAAGTCTAAGTCATTCCAGAAACCATTAGCTTTGCCAACCAGAAACTTAGCCAGAAAACCCTTAACTCCACTTCTAGTCTCCCAGTTAGCCATTACTTCTTCTTTGGTCAGATGAAGGGCTGCAGCAATCTCTTCAGGCCTAAGAGTCTTTTCCCAACCAGTAAATTGAGTTTGTTCCAAAATAGGGATACCAAGCAAATCAGAGAATTCTTCCAGGGTAGAGACCAGCTGGAAGTCTTGAAAGGTGAAGCAATGGTATAGCGGATCATAAAACTGGACCAGGACACTCATCATTTGTTGGTCCCACTTTGAGGTGACTAAACCGAGAAGAGAACCATGCCTCTTGATGAAGGAAGTAGTGTCTGGAATCCTGTCAATCAATTCTTTGAGCAAAATAGTTGGTTGAACAAAGTTGAGCCGGATAGTATTCCTACGTATGGGCATCATGATGTCCTACAAAACAGAGCAAAGATGAAACCCTCTTGTCTTTGAAATGGGTTAGTCCTTATGCAGGATGCATGCGATGTCATGATGTTATGATGTCATGGTAAAGGAACACCACAAGTAATCACAAAAGGAAAACATGGTAAAGGCACACAAGTCACACAAAAGAGCCCTTAGATTTCAGGCTGGCATGAAGTTTAGGTACTACCCTCTTTCAGTTTCAGTTGGTTAAGACCTGTCCTAAAAATAGTAATCGGGTTCTAGAGGATCTCAATATCACTGACTACCCTCAATCGGTCATAATTCTAGTTTGGCAACCTTTTCTTGCGGCCGGAACCATCGCGAGAATTTAGTCTCAATGAGTGTAGCATACTGCTACCGTTCTATGGCCAAGTTGGTCAATTTAAGGTTCTAAGGTCAGTTGGTGCTTAATGACTCCTCGGAAGACCCATATTCTCCTCGTTCCAACACAAGGGATATCGGTACAGACCAAGGTGTCACACCAATGTAGCTACTGCTTCATCCGTGTCGGTCTATGCCGGACAGATCCCTCACAGTTTATTGCTACTTACCTAAAAAAGGGTACCCCCAGATCCGGGTTAGGATCTATAAAACTCCGATACAAGCCCACAAAGTTTAAAGCATACAATTGAAAACACAAGTGATCTAATCCTAAGGTACACCTCACTTTTTAAGCATCCCCAGCAGAGTCGCCAGTTCTGTGATCGGTGGGAATGAGAACTGACTGTTTTGGAATGCTGGTTCGCGTTTGCGTTTGTTTTTGCAAAATGTCGCGGTAAGCAAGAGTCGCCACCGTCTTTTATTTTATCCAACAAGGAAAGGACAAAAGCACAGAAAAATTCCTTTTTGAGATGTTTCTCGGGTTCGGGAGGTAGATTATAGAAAGGGAAGGTGTTAGCACCCTTTCTATCTGTGGTTATCCAAGGGCTCTTAGGTACTTGCTCACTATGTTTTCAAAAGATTTTGCTTTTCTTGTGTTCGTGGGTTTAGAAAAAGTTTTGTTTGAAAACTTTGATTTAACTCTTGTATCTGTCCTCAAGAGTGTATGAAGTGTTGTTTGAAAACTTTGTTTGAAAAAGTGTAAGTGCGAAAAGTATTTTGTTTTGAAAGAGCAAGTACCTGAGAACCTCTACCTACTCAAAATAAATTAAGCTGTGTAAATGTCCTTTAGACAGTGCTATCCCACTATTGAGAAGTAGGTAGCACCGTCGTTGGAGTTTTTGGGTCAATTTGATTTTAGGGACATGTGGTCACTAAAGCAATGGTAGGACGCCTTAGCTGTAACCCTAATATCCTAGATCATTTTTTTATCGAGGCAACTGTTTCAAGGCAACTTTGATCTTTAGACAGGAGGGCGACCTCTAAAACTTCCTATACTCAATGACCACGTCGAGGCAACCAAGTGAGGCGTACCCTAAGAGTGGCATGTGCGAGTGTGTCAGGTTTCGGTTATGTTATCTTTGTACATGTTATGGTGAGCTACGATTAATTTTAAGTTTAAGATAAGTCTTGTCATGCATAGCCTATTATTCATACATCTAGCAGTTAATGGTTGCGGAAAATAAAACTAACTTATTACAAGGCGTCGGGTATTTACATCGCCAAAAACAAACCCTTGAAAATAAATGCGGAAAAGATAAATAAAAGCGATAAATAGTCCTAATTAAAACTATTACATCCTCAAAGCAGATACAAAAATTATGAACCAAAAAAATCAGACGAGCGAGAGAAATTGAATCGGAGAGTTTTTTACGGTTTTGACCCTTTTTTGAGAAAGAAGGGGATTTTTATTATTTATGAATTAAATTAAACCTAAACTAATTAATTAATTAAAAAAAATATTTTTTTGTTTTTTTGAATGTTTTAAGGAAAATAAAATAAAGATGATTAAAAGTTATTAAAAACCCTAATTCTATATTAATTTTATTTATTGTGAAAATATTATTATTATGCCTAATTAAAACTAAACAAATTAATTATTTATTTATTTAGAAAATAACTAATTAAATTTAATAAATAAAAATATTATAATTTTATGTTTTCTGAATTTATTAAGAAAATGCTAATTTGTTAGTGATATAAATAATAATTATAAAAATAATTAAATGAAAGAAGAAAGAAAAAATAAAAAAAGAAAGGAAAAGAAATAAACTTGAAAGGGGGTGTTGGGCCCAATTTTGTGGTGTAATCAACATGCCTAAAGCCCAATAACACTCTAGCCTCGTTGACTTTTTTGGGTTTGCTATGCGTGCGCTGACCAGGGAGCATGGTAGTCCTTCCATCTAGACCCTTGGATCAGATCTGAGGCCACTTGGACAACATCTGGATGAGGGCGTATGAAGGGCTTTGCTTGGAGTGCTACATAGAATCGCCTGAAACAAAATAACACAAATGTTTTGGGGGACCTGGGATTCGAACCCAGGTCCCAATGAACTATGCTTCAATGCCTTTGCCAACTGAACTGTAACGCGCTTTTGTTAAATGGATAGATAGAGAATATTATATACAAAAAACAAACAATATGTTGTAAACAAAAAATAACGCGCGCGTTTTTCAAACACACGAATCAGATGCCAACACCTCATCATCTTCAACCTTTGTTCTGTGTAAACAGAATCAAATAGCGGGGGTTTTTAACCTCCACTACCTCCTTCAAGGAAAAATAGCGAATAGAAATATAGCAAACATAAATATTTCGCGAGGCATGGGTTCCCATCGTCTTGGCCTCACGAATTCAACCATGTACCTCATTGGTTCTAATTTTTCCTGGTTTGGAAAGCCCTAATTTAAAGCTTGAAAACCCTATAAATTCAATCATGGCATATCTCGATTCAGGGCACTATGGTTCAATTCAATCACTCCATTAACTTTGTATGGCCTCTAGCAATGCAAATCAGTCACAAAAACATGTTAAATGCGCATGAATCAAGAGATACAATTTTGAATTCTAAAGGCAAACCGTGAGATGGTATGTAGCGATTCCTTGAGCTTTGATGCTTGAATTTGATTGCAAATCAATCCTAGTGCTTCCTGCAAGGTATTTGGATGGACAAAATGCCTTGAATTGACCTAGAATGCAAGAACCAGTTTTGAGTTTTCTTGAAAATTCTTGAAATTGTATAGTCGTTTCTGCAGCCTTTCAGTCGTGTATTAGGTCATGGTTTGCTTGCATACATATAGGAGAATCAATTTAGGTCAAGAGCTGGGCCAATATCCATGTGCATTGAAGTTTAAATCTTTGATTGATAAATCAAATATTCTTGATTTTCCATGATTGAACAAGGTTGCCAAAATTGGATATTTTGTATCTTTTAGCTTGTGCACGAATTAGTCAGCATATTTGGATCATATTTGGTTCACAAATTGATTTAAAAAACAAATCTTCTATTTTCTTATAATTTAAATTAATTAAATGAATCAATATGTATTAAATATCCATTTAATCAATAAATTTAAGAAAATAAATCCAATTTAACTTGGTGGGTCGTGCATAAGTCATGGTGAAGTTTCAAGAAGAGATTTGAGGCCCATTAGCAAAAAGAAGGTGTTTTGAGCAAAGTTGACTTTTGCAAATTCATGAAAATTTCCCAACTTCTCCAATGCACAACTTGCTCAATTTTGATCATATGACCATGTTCTTGGACATTTTGGAAAGCTCTTGAAGTCCTCTAACCAATTCCTTTTGTCCCATGTCATTTGGATTTACCAATCTCAAGTTATGGCCTTTGACTCAAAGTGTACTTTTGTTGACTTTTGAAATTGATCTATAATGTAAAAATTGATAACTTTTTGTGAGAGCATTTCTTGATCTTGGAGTGTGAATATGGATTGTAGGAAATTGCATCCTCTTCAAAATGAGCTTTGGATGGAATTTTTCTGACAAACCATGAAAGAGTTATGCCCTGGTCAAAGTACAGTTGACTTTTCTACTGTCCAAAAATAGTAACTTTTGCATCTTGATGACTTTTGAGCTATTCTTGTGGAATCATGATCAAGACTTGATCAAATGATGATTGTGAACTCAAAATAAGATGTTGACCAAGAATTCTGACTTTTGACTACAAAATGACCATTTTGCCCTTGCAGTTGACTATAGATCAAATGGAGCTTTTGACTGTGCAAATTGGCACTGTGAGTCTTGAAACTTGGCATGTAGGTGCTTGAGAATGTATATAGGCCTATGAGACTTGATTGAACCATTGAGAACCCCAAATTCCTTGAAAGAACCAAAACCCTAATTTCAGCTGTCTTAGGAGGTGATTTGACTGTACAACCCTTGAACAATTTTGAGAAATTTGAAGATCATTCTTGGCAAATCTTGAGGAATATGGGAGGGAAAATTTTGGGGTACAACAGTTGCCCCTGTTCATTCTTCTTAAACCTGAGGATGTAGATTGGCTCGCGTGCCTTTCGTGATCCGGAGGTGGAAGATGATTGAACACTAAAGTGCCCAGAAATTTGCACTCGCATGATGTAGTATCAGCATTGTGATATCGGGAATGGGCTTACAGATGCCATTTAGAATTGTTGGTAGGAGGATGGGCTTATATATGCCATATGGATATGTGACAGAATCTTGTCGGGGATGGGCTTATAGATGCCATCTGGAAATGTAATGGATAGTTATGGAGATGGGCTTAAAGATGCCATCCAGGGGTGAATGCTTAGACTGTGTCTATAAGCTGGGACTGGATGATTGTCAGCATGGCGTCCGTGTCTGGAGCGCCTCTGAACTGTATTGGAAAGTTGGGTGGTTTGAACTGGTCGAGTAGATAGTTGTCCTGTCTGGTTTCAGGTATTAATCTCTGACCTGAGAAAGAAAGATAGTTTCCTGGCCTGTTACAGGTGTTAATCTTAAATCTCTTCATGTAGATAGTTTTCCTGGCTGGTTTCAGGTATTAACCTACAATCAGTCGTCCACAGATATTTTCCTGGCTTGCTACAGGTATTAATCCAGAACTTAAGAAAAGTTGGTCGATGAGATAGTTGTCCTGTCTGGTTTTAGGTATTAATCTTTGACCTGAGAAAGAAAGATAGTTTCCTGGCCTGTTACAAGTGTTAATCTTCAATCTCTTCATGTAGATAGTTTTCCTGGCTGGTTTCAGGTATTAACCTACAATCAGTCGTCCACAGATATTTTCCTGGCTTACTACAGGTATTAATCCGGAACTTAAGAAAAGTTGGTCGATGAGATAGTTGTCCTGTCTGGTTTCAGGTATTAATCTCTGACCTGAGAAAGAAAGATAGTTTCCTGGCCTGTTACAGGTGTTAATCTTCAATCTCTTCATGTAGATAGTTTTCCTGGCTGGTTTCAGGTATTAACCTACAATCCGTCATCCACAGATATTTTCCTGGCTTGCTACAGGTATTAATCCGGAACATAAGAAAAGTTGGTCGATGAGATAGTTGTCCTGTCTGGTTTCAGGTATTAATCTTTGACCTGAGAAAGAAAGATAGTTTCCTGGCCTGTTACAGGTGTTAATCTTCAATCTCTTCATGTAGATAGTTTTCCTGGCTGGTTTTAGGTATTAACCTACAATCAGTCGTCCACAGATATTTTCCTGGCTTGCTACAGGTAATAATCCGGAACTTAAGAAAAGTTGGTCGATGAGATAGTTGTCCTGTCTGGTTTCAGGTATTAATCTCTGACCTGAGAAAGAAAGATAGTTTCCTGGCCTGTTACAGGTGTTAATCTTCAATATCTTCATGTAGATAGTTTTCCTGGCTGGTTTCAGGTATTAACCTACAATCAGTCGTCCACAGATATTTTCCTGGCTTGCTACAAGTATTAATCTGGAACTTAAGAAAGTTGATGGGTTGTCTCTTCTGACAGGGTATCTCCTTTGACGAGCTTTACCTCAGAAAAATCTTTAGGAACTGATTTTGTCTCCATTGACTGGCTTCGCCTCAGAAAAATATTTAGGAATCGACTTAACTCATTTTGTCTCCATTGACTGGCTTCGCCTCAGAAAAATCTTTAGAAATTGATTTAACTGATTTTGTCTCCATTTACTGGCTTATCGTCAGAAAAATCTTTAGGAATCGATCTAACTGGTTTTGTCTTTTTTGACTGGATAAGCATCAGAAAAATCTTTAGGAATCGACTTAACTGGACCAGAGAAGGCCTTTTGATATGGATGAGAATTTAACTGCATCCTTCCTGAAAGGTAAAGGTCAGTCATATGCAATGTATGATATGGATCAAGCAATGATGTTCTCAACATAAATGAGATTGTGCGATATGATGCGTTTATGCATGTATCATGATGTATGGAAATGTCATGATGTATGAAATGCATGATGTCGTGATGTTCTCAAAATAAATGAGATTTGTATTGTATGATGCGTATGCATGTCATAATGCATGAAGATGTGATGTTTTTTTTTTAGTTGGGGAAAATAAATCCCGGAGCTGCTGGAGAATAGTGTTGAGTTCTTCATTTCCGCTGGGGATGATGAACGAAGATGATTGTGAGAATAATCATGCGGGAGAAAAGAACTCCGTTGGGGAATAACCCTGGTGAAGAGATTACTCTGTGGGGAATTACTATGTGGGGAAGAGATACTTTGTTGGGATTTCAATGATAACTCCGCTGGAGATTCCGTTGATAAGCTCTGTTGGGGATTTTGATGATGAACTCTGTTGGGGATAGAAAGAACTTCGCTGGGGATGATCTTTCAGTTGCAACTTGCTGAGGATAACCCAGTTAGACTCTTGTGGGGATAACCTCTGAATTTAGCTGAGGAGATACATTTGTACTCTGCAGGGGACAAGCTTCCAGAATCTACTGGGGAAGATGATTCCACTCTGGCGGGGAAGCTTTTTTAGACTGCGCTGGGGAAATGGCTCCACTGGGGGTATCTTGTATTCCGCCGGGGAACATTCTTATACTCGGTTGACGAATATTAAGACTGTCGGCGAATCCAGGCTTCATGGTGTTCTGTACTGCTATCTGGTAGTAATCCAGGCTTCATAATACCTTACTTCTTATCTGGTCGAAATCCAGGCTTCAGAAGAAATCAAATGGTTATTCGGTCGTAATTTGGGCTTCCCTTTGGATTTGGGCCTACTAATATTCGGTCGAATCTGGGCTTCATAGTAATTGGCCGAGTAAACTGCTATTTGGTCGTAATCCAAGCTTCACAGTGTCCCTTACCGCTATCTGGTCGTAATCCAGGCTTCACAATGTATCATACCACTATCTTGTCGAAATCCAGGCTTCGTGGTGTTCGAAGGAATCAAGATACTATCCGGTCATAATCTGGGCTTCATAACTTGTAATAAATATATACCACTATCTGGTCGTAATCCAGGCTTCGTAGTATTCTTGGTTTCTATTTGGTCGTAATCTAGGCTTCACAACGTCTTCTACCATTATCCGGTCGTAATCTAGGCTTCATGGTCTTGTATTGCTATCTGGTCGTAATCCAGACTTCACAATAACTTGTTGAGCTGTTATCCAGTCGTAATCCGAGATTCACGGCTTGTGTTTATGATATACCACTATCTGGTCATAATCCAGGCTTCATGGTACTTGCAGAGCTGTTATCTGGTCGTAATCCGGGCTTCACGGCTGGCTGGGGATTAAACTATTATCCGGTCGAATCCGGGCTTCATAGCTTGCTTTTAAGAGATACCACTATCTGTTCGTAGTCCAGGCTTCGCAGTAGTCTGATACTGTTATCCGGTCATAATTCGGGCTTCACAATATGCTGTAGAAATCAAGATACTATCTGGTCGTACCCGGGCTTCATAGCTTGAGTTTTGTGAGAATTTGATTGTATCTTTCCTGAAAGGTAAAGGCTAGTCGTATGTAATGCATGATATGTATCAATCAATGATGTTCTCAAAATAAATGAGATTGTTTTGTATGATGCGTATGTACATGTCATGATGTATGGACATGCAATGTTTTTATGATGTTCTCTAGCTGAGGGAAAATAAATCTCGGATTGCTGCTGGAGATTATAAAGAGTTTTGCTCGTTGGGGATAACGATCGAAGATGATTGGGAGAATAACCCTGCTGGAGAATATATTGGTGAGAGAATGACTCTGTAGGGAAGAGATGCTCTACTGAGGATTTGCCAATCTTGGAGCCCTCGGCTGTGGATAAATTACCGTTGTTGGTGATGATAACTCTGTTGGGGATTGAGTTTCCATTTGTGAAAGAAATGAACTCCGTTGGGGATAATCTTTTAGTGGTGACTTCACTGGGGATAATCTTCCAGACTCTACTGGGGATAATCTTCCAGTGCTGGTGATAGATAAACTCTACTTGGGGAGACTCTTACCGACTCATTCGCGGTTGTGAGCCTCAGTTGGGGAGAATTAACACCACTGTCCTTTTCTTTCTTTACAGGGAGTGAATGTATTTTTAGTCATATCCTTCAGCTAGATCTATCCCTGTACCTGGTGAATAGAGCAACTGTAAGGTCTGGACATTTCTTGTTTGCCCATGTTTCTGATATTACGAGTAATCGTATTTTGTTTCACATGTAAGCAATTATTGTCAAATACATATATCAAAAATGAACATTGGATGTTCTTGCAAAACAAAACAGAAAAAAGGAAAACAATTTGAAATTTTTTTGTGAAAATGAATTGTATTGATTTTGAAGTTTGGCCTATAAATAGGCGTTTTTGTACAAGAGGATGACGTCCTAGTAAGAGAACGCCACTGAAAGATAGAGTTCATACAATTTATGAAAAACAAAGAAAAAAAGCAGCTATGTGAACAATCCCACTGGGTTCCAACTCTGTTATTGCCTTTATATCCTCGAGCATCTCATCACTTTGCTACTTGGTTGAAGGTAGATCAGACTGATTGGCACCGTCTGAGCTTGATAGTCGATACAGAAGTCTGGTTGCAAGGTGATCCAATGAGACATAGTGTTACGCTTTGATCCCTAATTTTTGCCTGGACCGCCCTTTCGGGTTTTCAGTCCACCGGGATACCCTTTTTTGCCCAAGCTGCCTTTTTCAGGTTTTCGACTTGCCGGGTGTACATATTTTTCATTTTCATCCCTTACTTTTGCCTGAACCCTTTTGGTTCGCCGGGAAGCCCTTATTTTTGCCTAGGCCAGTCAACCTAGCGGGTCTTTGATTATGCGTAGTATTTTTTCACTATGTCTGCATTGATGGGGTGAGGAAGGTCATCACCATCCTTGGTGGTTAGAATCATAGCTCCTTCTGAGAAAATGTTCTTAACCACAAATGGCCCTTTGTACGTAGGGGTCCATTTTCCCCTGGGATCACCTTGCGGCAATATGATGCGTTTGATCACCAGATCCCCGACTTGATACTCTTGTTGTCTAACTTTCTTGTTAAATGCCTTGATCATCCATTTTTGATACGTCCGACCATGACAGATAGCAGTAAGTCTTTTCTCATCGATTAAGTTCAGCTGATCAAGTTGGGTCTGGATCCAGTCATCTTCGCTCAAACCTGTATCCTTCATAATCTGAAGAGAGGGTATCTGAACTTCAATGGGCAAGACTGCTTCCATACCATATACCAAAGAATAGGGTGTTTCCCCTGTTGACGCCCGCGCTGAGGTACGGTACCCATGAAGAGAAAATGGTAACATCTTGTGCCAGTCTTTGTATGTCACCGTCATCTTCTGCACAATCTTCTTGATGTTCTTATTAGCCGCTTTAACAGCCCCATTCATCTTTGGCCGGTAGGGAGGAGAGTTGTGATGTTGTATCTTGAACTGCTTGTAGAGCTCGGTGATCATCGTATTATTGAGATTTGTACCGTTGTCCGTGATGATCCTCTCTAGTACACCATATCGACAGATCAAATTGTGACGAATAAACTGTGCCACGGTGTTCTTGGTTACCGTAGCAAAGGAAGTTGCCTCAACCCACTTCGTAAAGTAATCAATTGCTACCATGATGAAATGATGCTCGTTGGACGCAGTAGGTCTGATCTCACCAATCATATTGATACCTCACATTGCAAAAGGCCAAGGTGTCGTCAAGACGTTCAGAGGAACTTGAGGTATATGCACCTTATCAGTATAGACTTGGCACTTATGACAGGTCTGAGAATGTTGATAACAATCGGCTTCCATAGTAGACCAATAATATCCTGCCCGTAGGATTTTCTTTGCCATGGTATGCCCACTGGAATGAGTTTCGAAGGTACCTTCATGCAACTCCGCCATGATCCTTTCTGCCTTGTTCTTATCCACACATCGCAGTAAGGTCAGCTCATGGTTACGCTTGTAAATAATACCATTGTTGATGAAGAACTTTGCCGTGAATCTTCTCAGAAACTTCTTATCATTAACAGATGCACCCTCGGGGTATTCCTGAGCCTCAAGATACCTCTTTACCTCGTGAAACCAGGGTTTATCTGCTACCTCTTCAGTCTCAATATCACAGCAATGTGCGGGTTCGTCCAACCTCTCGATAGTAATCTGGGGAGCCTCATTGTCCCACTTGACCTTGAACATAGAAGACATAGTAGCTAGCGCGTCCGCTAACTAGTTCTCCTCTCTAGGGAAGTGTTCAATGGTTATTTCCTCGAAGTGTGGGAGCAGCGTCAGTACATACTCTTTGTAAGGAATAAGATTTGGGTGCTTCGTATCCCACTCGCCTTTAAACTGACTGATTGTGAGAGAGGAATCTCAGAATACACTCAAGAACTTAATCCTTAGGTCAATAGCTGCTCGAAGGCCCAGGATGCATGCTTCATACTCCGCCATATTGTTGGTGCAGTTAAAACATAATCGAGCGGTGAACGGAGTATGACAGCCTTTAGGAGATATGATCACAGTGCCAATTTCGTTACCCAAAGTGTTTGAAGCTCCATAAAAGTACATAGACCATCGGGATCCTTCCTCAGGTCCTTCATTCGGCCCAGGTGTTTCACAGTCAGTCACCAACATGATATTCTCATCCGGGAATTTGAAGTTCATAGATTGGTAGTCGTCTACAGCCTGATGCGCCAAATGATCTGCCAACGCACTTCCCTTGATTGCCTTTTGGTTTGTGTATTGGATGTCATACTCAGTCAAGATCATCTGCCATCTTGCTATTCTTCCGGACAAGGCGGGCTTTTCGAAGATATACTTGATTGGATCCATCTTTGATATCAATAAGGTAGTGTGAGTCAGCATATACTGTCTCAGCCAGTGAGCAGCCCATGCCAAAGTGCATCAAGTTTTCTCAAGCAGTGAGTATCGGGTCTCACAGTCAGTAAACTTTTTGCTAAGGTAATAAATAGCATGCTCTTTTCGGCCAGAGTCGTCATGTTGCCCCAACACGCACCCCATTGAATTGTCGAGTATTGTCAAGTATAAGATTAAAGGTCTCCCTTCAACTGGAGGCATCATAATAGGTGGCTCTTGGAGATATTCTTTGATCCTTTCGAAAGCAGCTTGACATTCATCATTTCATCTTACCACTTGATCTTTCTTCAGCAGCTTGAAGATCGGCTCACAAGTAGCAGTCAGATGTGAAATGAATCGGGCAATGTAATTCAGCCGTCCCAAAAAGCCTCTGACTTCTTTTTCTGTTCGGGGAGCTAGCATTTCCTGTATAGCCTTCACCTTTGAAGGATCCACTTGAATACCTTTATCACTAACGACGAAACCCAGCAGCTTACCAGACCTTACCCCGAAGGTGCACTTGTTCGGGTTTAACCTCAGATTGTACAACTTCAACCTGTCAAACAACTTCTGAAGATGGTCCAGGTGTTCTTCCTCAGTCTGGGACCTTGCAATCATGTCATCCACGTAAACCTCAATCTCATGATGAATCATGTCGTGGAACAAAGCGACCATGGCGCGCTGATATGTTGCCCCAACATTCTTCAACCCGAAAGGCATGACTTTGTAGAAAAAGGTACCCCATTGTGTAACGAAAGTTGTCTTCTCCATATCCTCGGGAGCCATCTTAATCTGATTGTAACCAGAAAAACCATCCATAAAGGAGAAGACCTTATGTTGTGCGGTGTTGTCAACCAAAACATCGATGTGAGGCAGAGGGAAATCATCTTTGGGGCTCGACCTATTCAGATCCCTATAGTCTACACACATATGGACTTTACCATCTTTCTTCGGAACCGGAACCACGTTGGCAACCCACTGCGGGTAAGAAGTAACTGCTAGAAAACTGGCATCAAACTGTTTCATAACCTCAGCCTTGATTTTCTCAGACATCTCGGGGCGCATTCGGAGAACCTTATGTTTCACTGGGGGACAGTCTTCTTTGGTTGGCAAGCGGTGAACCATAATATCGGTATCTAACCCAGGCATATCTTCATCAGACCAAGCGAAGATCTCGACATAGTCACGCAGCATCTGTATCAACCGTTGCTTAACACTAGACTCCAGATTTGCACCGATCTTGACCTCTTTCTTGTCTTCCTATGTACCCAGATTTATTGTTTCCACTGGCTCTTCATGTGGCTGTATGGACCTCTCTTCCTGAAGTAACATTCTAGTAAGTTCCCCAGGCACTTCACAATTATCCTCACCTTCGTCCTCGGCTTGGTTGATCGGACTTTCGAAGTCATAACTGGCAGTAGTAGAGTCGTTATCAGTGGGATCCAGAGTGGATGTAGACCTGTATTATGATATGTGAGTGTGTGTAAGACAAATAGCTATTTTATAAAGTGCAAAATAGGAAAGAAAAACAGGGAGCGTAAAATTTGTAATGCAAGAAAAACGTCCAATGCTTTATTGATGATATATGGAAATGACATATAATAAGCCCTCACAAACAAATCCACGGTGTCTCGGGCAAGGCACCAGGCCGTAAAAGTTTCAAATTGTCTTTTACAAGTCTCGAAACAAAAGTCTATTACTGTGTAATAAAAGAAACGGGCACGAAGTCTTTCGCCGTCCAATTGTTCAAGCCACTGTTGGTAGTCGGGTAAATCCAGCTATCAAAATCTGACTCTTCATCATCATCTTCAATTGCATTCACTCCCGGATTATTGATACGTAGGGGAGGTCTTCCAATCCGCGCACGCCGAACAGCCCTTTGAGCTTCTGCAGTAAAACCCAACCAAACTTGTCAGTCTTGTGTGCAAAGTCAGGGAGTTGGCCCCAATTCGCACACCCACCTTTTTCAACAACAGCCCTAGCATCCTTGAGGGAAGCCATCTTCATTGGAGGATCTTCAGCAACAGTTTCAGTCGACGCCAGAGTCTGGGGGACTTCTTCAAAGTTCTGACATGGGGTTTCAATGAACTCCCCATCCATCTCCACATACCGAAAAGAGTTGAGATGGCTCACCATGTACTCTTCCTCACCCTGCACCGTAACAATCTTCCCATTTACTGGATACTTTAACATCTGATAGAGCGTAGAAGTTACTGCCCCAGCTTTATGAATCCATGGGCGACCCAACAAGCAAGAATAAGAAGGTCGAATTTCCATCACATAGAACGTAGACGCAAAATTCTGGGAACCAACCTTAACAGGGACGTCCACCTCTCCATGTACCATCCTTTTGGACCCGTCAAAGGCCCTAAGCATAATATTACTTGGCTTCAGCACCCTTCACAATCCAACCGATCTAGTGTTTTCTTGGGTAAAACATTTAAGGAAGACCCAGTATCCACCAGCACGTGGGCCAAAGTAGTGCCCCTGCACTCAATCGAGACATGCAGAGCATCATTGTCATTCCTTCCTTTGGCAGTCAGATCTGCATCGGAGAAACACAACCCATTGTCAGCGGTCAAACTAGCCACACAGTCTTTGAATTGATCAGCAGATGTTTCCTGCGGCACATGCGCAGTTTTAAGGAAAGCAAATAAAGCCTTAGCATGGGCTTCTGAGCACAACAATAAAGATAACATGGAGATCTTTGACGGGGTTTACCCCAGCTGTTCGACTACGTTGTAGTCGCTTTTCTTGATAATCTTCAAAATTTCATCTATCTCCTGCCTAGAGGTTTCAACAATGACTTTCTTAGGTGCCTCCATCCGGGCAGGTCCACCTGTAACTTCTTTGCCCCGAGTGTCAGATGACTCGGCGTCAGGGGTGATAACTGGTGTAAGAATCAGAACAGCAGCTGATGTACTGGCAGATGGAATGACAACAGGCTTTTGAATAGTCGGGGGAGAAATCTCAGGAGAGAAGATTCTTCCGCTTCGGGTGACCTTGATAGACCCGACAATATTGCTGACATCAGTATCATCCTCTTCAACCTTAAAGTCTTGTTTAATCCCATGATAATACACATCGGCCCCATAGTTCCACGGGACAGCCTTATCCAAAGTGTAAGGGATAGGACCAGGAATAATAATGATCAATGGAGCAACTCTCGGAACAGATGTAATCCTAACAGGCTTTCTCGAGGAAGCCTTGGAAGAATTGGCGGAAATGGTTATTATGGAAATGTCTTCAACAGGAATCAACGGAACCAAAGTTTTCTCGAACAAGATTTCTTTGTTATCCATCAGGCGTTGAACACCTGATTTTAATAAATGGCAACCAGCAGGTAGGATGGAACATAGGTGGCAACCTTCGCCATAGCCCGGAAATAAACTGGCCAACAATAGGTTCTTCTTAACGGTCATCAACGGAGTAGAAATGTCTTCCACGGAGGTCACAAGCGAATCATCATCCACAGCATTCACTCCATGCTTGGGCATAGGAGCAGTCATGACATTAGGCTTTTCTGGTGCGTCGAACTCAATTTCTTTAGCTTCAATCAAATCTTGCACCTTATTCCTCAAGGCCCAGCAGTTGTTGGTATCATGCCCTGGTCTATCAGAGTGATAGGCACAGCGGGCGTTTGGATTATACAGCGGAGATGTGGTACTGGGATTCTTCGGAGCTTCTCTCAGAGTTACCAAGTTGGTTTTAAATAACTGCGGCAGAATTTGAGATAAGGTCATACTGAGTCGAGTATACTGGCTTTGTGGTCTCCTAACACTTTGCTGATTGTTGCATTGTGGGGCAACAGTGGGTCTTGATATTACCACTGCATTCACTGCTTGGCAGCGCTCAGGTCGGTTTAGGCTCCTCGAGCTATAAACTGCACTAGATTCCTTCTTGAAAGGCTTCTTTTCTGGGCATGATGAAGCACCTTTCTATATTTTACCACTTCTGATACCAGCTTCGACTCTCTCCCCAGTCATAATCAATTCAGTGAACCCATGCGATGAACTACTGATCAAATGATTGAAATATGGACCAGACAAAGTCCCGAGAAACATATCTACCAACTCCCTATCAGACAGAGGGGGTTGGACTCTTCCCGCCAGATCTCTCCACTTCTGAGTATAGTCCTTAAAACTTTCGCTCGCACACATAGACATACCCTGAAGTTGAGTACGCATGGGAGCAAGGTCGGCATTATACTGGTATTGCTTGTAAAAAGCAGCAGCAAGGTCCTCCCAGTTGTGGACATTAGCTCCTTCCAGTTGATAGAACCATTCAAGTTGAGTCCCTGACAGACTATCTTGAAAGAAATGAACCCAGAGATTCCTATCAGCAGTATATGGTTGAATCTTTCTAACGTATGAGCAGAGGTGTAGCTTCGGGCAGGATACCCCGTCATACTTAGCAAAGACAGGAGCTTTAAACTTGTGTGGGATCACCACCCCTGATGCTAGCCCCAGATCTCCAAAGTCCAAACCGGGAACCTTCTGAATCTCCATGGCACTCAGACGGTCTTCAAGTTGCTTGTACCTATCCTCAGCAGGAGGGTACTGGTCTTCATCAAAATCAGTGTCATTGTCAGAAACTATAGGGCTAGGGCCCTTCCTTTCTTCTTGATTCTCTCCTCCTCCAGATGAATGAGACAGATCAACTTCCTGTCGCAAATTGTTCCTGAATCTGTTACCCATATTCAGCAGAACCACCCTCTTCTTCTTCTTCTTGTCCTTCAAGATGAGAGTCTTCAAATCTTGTTGACTTTTGGCCAAGTTCAAGAACATCTCCTAGAACTGAGCATTCTGAGCTTGCAGAGCCTTAATAGCTTGATCAGTAGGTATTTCAGAAGACATTTTGTGCTGAAATAAACAGAGAAGAAGATAAGAAACCTGTAAGGGTACCTGTAATGAGGTGCATGGTAATGGAATGCGTATGAAATGATTTCAAAGACTTAGGGAGATTCAAATTTGTAAACCAAAATAAAACACACTTTATTAGATAAAAACTTGTAACAATGTTTAACAAATGCCATTAAGGCGTTACAAAAGAAATGAACTGAAAAACAAATATAAACTAGAAATAATAAAAGACATCAGAAATCCCATGGTCGTTTTCCTTTCATGCTGACATAATCGTTGACCGTCCTCTCATTCTCAAGCTGCCTTGTAAGCTTCAAGATCTTCCGCTCCTGCTCATGATACTTCTCTCTGTAGGTATCTCGTTCTTCCTTCAACTGGATCCAAGATCTCTTCAATGCCCCCAGATCAGTAGGCATATAGGGATGGAGGACTGTATAAGGAACACCTTCTTCATTAGTATGCTCTATAATCACTGGCAAAACAGCTTCATATGGCATCCCCAGCTTTTGAGCACTGGCTCGAACCCACTGGAGGTAAGGTTGCATTGGGAGAGAAGTCTCCATTCCTAGATCATGTGGGTCAGACCTGTTCACCCTGCCCCAGGCTCGTATAAATCTGCGGTGATGTCCCTCAACATCCCCCTTGAAGTCAAAGACAATGTCTGTAAGCAGCAGCTCATGAGGACCGTCTCTTCGAGCTCGTCCAAACTGTCGTAAATACAAACAAGGATTATAGGTTATTCCTCCTCTAATTCCAAGCAATGGAACATTGGGGTATTCCCCACACCGATCAATGACAGCTACCCTTTCCATATCTTTAGAACTCCAAAGGATGTCCGTATGAGCAAGGGACATGATTATGTAAGCCCAACCTACGCCTTCCTCATTCTTCAATATAGATTTGGGGAGGTTCAAAATAAACCACTTCTCCAGCAACGGCGTGCAACACATGACGGTTCCCCTCCTCCGTACCGTACGGGTATAGAGAGCATGTAGAATATCACCTAGAAGAGTAGGCACTGGGTTACGAGACATGAAAATCTTGACTGCGTTCACATTGATGAAAGAATCTGGATTCGAGAACAGAACCAAGCCGTATATGAGGAGAGCTGGGATGTCTTCAAATGCTTGAAAGTCCAAACTATCCCAAAACTGTTGAGCTTGATCGATCAAAAACTTAGCCAAGAAACCTTTAACCCCACTCCGAGTCTCCCAGTTAGATACTACATCAGCCATTTTTAGATGTAGGGCTTAAGCAATATCTTCTGGCCTAGGAGCTATCTCCAAACCTGTAAAGGGTGTCTGCTCGAGGATAGATATGCCTAGTAAATCAGAAAACTCCTCCAAAGTAGGGACCAGCTGATAGTCCAGGAAGGTAAAACAATGATGCAACGGGTCAAAGAACTGGAACAACACGCTCATCATTTGCTCATCCAACTTTGAAGTGACCAGGCTAAGGAGATGACCATGTCTTATAACAAAGGAAGAAGTATCAGGAACTTTTGAAACCAACTCTCTGAGCTGAGCAGGTATCTGCACGAAGTTGACTCGAATGGTATTTCTGCGCATAGAAGCCATGATCTGCAAAATAGAACAAAGATGAATCCCCTCGGTCTTTGAAATGGTTAGTCTAATGAAATATGCATGCTATGTCATGATGCATGATGTCATGATAAAAACACACCACAGGTATCACAGATAGCAAACATGGTAAGGGCAAACAAGTCACACAATAGCCCTTAAATTTCAGGCTGGCATGGAGTTTAGGTATTACCCTCTTGCAGTTTAGTTGGTTCAACCTGTCCTAATAATAGTAACCGGGTTCTAGAGGTTCTCAATATCACTGACCATCCTCCATCGGTCATAGTTTCAGCTCACGCAATCTTTTCTTGCAGCCGGAACTATCGCAAGAGTATGGTCTCAATGAGTGTAGCATTCTACTACTTTCTATGGCCAAGTTGGTCAATTATAGGTTCTAAGGTCAGTTGATACTTAACGACCCATATAGCAGCCCCATATTCTCCTTGTTGCTCCACAAGGGATATCAGTACCAACTAATGTTCCACATCAACGTAGCTACTGCTTCAACTGTATCGGTCTACGCCGTACAATTCCCTCATAGTCTATTGCTACTTACCTAAAAGGTATCCCCCAGATCCGAGTTAGGATCTATAGTAACTCTGATACAAAGCCCACAAAAACAAAGCAATCAAATCAAACATTAGAAAACAATATGATGAACTAATCCTAAGGTACACCCCACTTATATTATTCCCCAGCAGAGTCTCCAGTTTTATGATACGGTGGCTAGAACCGGGACTGTTTTTTAGGAATGTTGGTTTGCGTTTTGCGTTTGTGTTTGCAAAATGTCGCGGTAAGCAAGAGTCACCATCGACTTTTATTTTATCCAACAAGGAAAGGAAAAAAGCACAGAAAAATTCCTTTTTCGAGATTATTCTGAGTAAGGGGGGTAGATTATAGAAAGGGAAGGTATTAGCACCCTTTCTATCTGTAGTTATCTACGGGCTCTTAGGTACTTGCTCATCATTTTCAAAATTGCTTCTTTGTGTGTTTTGAAAAGTTTTTTGTTTTGACTTCGATTTAACTCTTGCTTCTGTCTTCAAGAGTGTAATGAAATGTTTTTGAAAACTTTGTTTGTAAAGGAGTGTAAGTGTGAAAAAGTTGTTTTGTTTGAGCAAGTACTTAAAATCTAATCTACCTACTCGAAAAAAGAAACGTTTTATGTTCATTTCCTTTAGACAATGCTATCCCACTATTAGTGATTAGGTAGCATCGTCGTTGGAGTTTTGAGGGTCAATTCGAAAGGGACGTACGGTCACTAAAGCAATGTTAGGATGTCTTAGTAATAACCCTAATGTCTTAGATCAATCATCCGAGGCAACAATATCCGAGGCAACCTTTCTGAGGCAACTTTGATCTTTGGACAAAAGGACGACCACTAAAGCATCCTATACTCAATGACCGTTTACCGAAGGCAACCAAGTGGGAGTGTACCCTAGGAGTGCGCATGTGCGAGTGACTCAACTTCAGATTATTTATCTTTGCACATTTTAGGGTTACCTAACTGTTTTAAAGTTTTACATATATTCTTGTCATGCAACCCTAACTATCCATACATCTAACAGTTTAATATTTTGCAGGAATTTAAATGCGGAAATTAAACTAAGCTATTACAAGGCTTCGGGTATTTATATAGCCAAAAACAAACCCTTAAAAATAAAGCGATAAAAAGAAAAAGTCCTAATTTAAACTATTACAACTTGTGGGCAGTTGCATCAATATGGTAAAAATAATAATAATAAAGCACGCGATGAAATCAAGATCGGGAAGAAATTAGGGTTTTGACCCTTTTTAACCTAATTAAAAGAAAAAAATGTTTTTGTTGTTTTTAATAAAAAGGATTAGGTTTTAAAATTAAATAAACAAATTAATTTATCTAATTAAATTAATTATCTAATTAAATTAATTAATGAAAATAATTACATAGCCTATTTTTTATGTTTTGGTTATTTTTGAAAAAAAGAAAATATTATTAAGTTAGAAGTAAAACCCTAATTATTCTAATCAATTTTAATTTATTTACAAAAGGAATTAAAGTTATCTAATATTAACAACCTAATTAAATTAATTTAATTTTGATTAAAAATAAAATCTAAAACCTAATTGGTGAAAAACAATATTTTTTGTGATTTTTTGATTGGTTAAAAAAATAAATTTGTTAGTAAAACAAATAAATAAATAAAATAAAACAAAAATATAAAAAAGAAAAAGAAAAGAAACTTGGGCCTGGTTTGGAGATTTGGGGTGTGTAAACAGCAATCTAGGCCCAAGACAAAGAGGTCCAGGTTTGACTTTTTGAATCCAACGCGTTGCTTTGACTGAGGCACACCATGGTCACCACATCATGGCCATCAGATCTGGCTTCTGGGACACCTGGATGGTTGTATTTTGAGGGAGCATGGTAGTCTTCATGCCTTATAGAACGCCTGATCACTGAAAGAAAAAAATGCATGAAATAATTGGGGGACCTGGGATTCGAACCCATGTCCTGAAGCAATTTACAACCACTCCACTACCACTGCGCCACTTGCTTTTGTTTGTACATAAAATAACAACATAAAATAATATATGATAAATATAGTTAGTGGGAAAAACAAGCGCCAGAATTCAAATGACCCAATAGAAGGGAGCCACGCAGTCATCTTCTTCCCTTCTCCGTGGGTAAAAGTCCCAGACTTTTACCTACGGACGTTCGTCCATAGTTACAGGTCCTGTAAATCTCAAAACTCAACACAAGTGTGATAAATAAAAACGAAGGCCATGGATAGCTTCGTCTGGCCTTGCTGAACACAATGGTGGCCCTTTCATGGCCCAATTTTTCCTGTAAATGAAAATCCTAATTTGAAGCAAGAAACCCTAATAATGGTGAAATCCAATATAGGCCATGAAAACACAATTGAATATTACAGAAAGCTTGCAAATATGATGGTGAACAATAATATACAATTATTGTATGCTACAAGTACAAGAATGATGCAATTCGAATTCAAGAAGGAAGCAATATCGTGACTGGCTT
The DNA here is from genome assembly GCA_948472305.1 of Vicia faba. Taxonomy (NCBI): domain Eukaryota; kingdom Viridiplantae; phylum Streptophyta; class Magnoliopsida; order Fabales; family Fabaceae; genus Vicia; species Vicia faba. The sequence goes on from OX451740.1 coordinate 1,317,859,178, forward strand.
ACAGCGCAATTTGGTACTGGAAAGGCTTTGTTCTTGATTGCTTTTACTTGCCTGCACTCCTAGGAATCGATTGGGATAGCTAGAAGGCCTTGAGGATGCCTGGAAATAGGAATTCGTGTTTACACTTTTTATGGTTTTTTTCAAGTTTTGTTCTTGATTTTGCGCCTCTCTCTAACCTCCTTTTAGGTCTGCAATGGTTCTATATGTATTGAGGAGTGAACTAGGGTTCAAAAACTGATCTCAATCTTTCTCCATCAATGAATTTGATTTTGATTTGATACACCTTGAATATCTTTCCAAAAATAGTCCAAATCCAATCTTTTTGTGCACCTTATTCCTTTACACAAATTTGATCTCATGCTAGCTGGATGTAGGACCTGAAACAAGCACAAGATCTTTGAATTTCAATAATTTGGATTTTCTATGATTTGTTTTGATTTAAAATGATTTAATTCAAATAAAAATCAAAATAAATAATAAAAACAAGATAATGACAATTGGAAAGGGATAGGGCTCTTGGACCATGTTGCCAACTTAAAACAAGTGAAAAAGATTGGGCCCATTTGGCAAAAATTGCATTTTTAAGCATAGTTGACTTTTGGAAATTTTGCAAAAAAAGGTCAAATTCACCAATGCATAACTTCCTCAATTTTGACTCTTTGGAGGTGTTCTTGGACTTTTTAGAAATCTTGAGATGTCCTCTAAGAAACCCTTTTGGTGTCATCTCAATTTTATATTCCATTCTCATGTATGAAGCTTTGACAAAAAAGGCGTTTTTGTTGACTTTTCAAAATGATCTATAATGTCCAAATTCATAACTTCTTGTGAGTGCATATTTTGAACTTTGGAGATGAATATGGATTGTAGAGAATGGAATCCTCTTAAAAATGAGATTTGGATGGGTCATTTATCATAAAGTATGAGAAAGTTATGCTTGGTCAAATTTGAGTTGACTTTTCCTACAAAACCCTAATTTAGCAACTTTTGATTCTTGATGAATTATGAGCAATACTTGATTAATCATGATCAACCCTTGATAAAATGATGAAATATACTTAAAAATTAGGATGTTGACCAAAAATCTTGAAGTTTGACTGTATGTGGGCCAATTTTGACTTTTGCCCTAGCATAGTCGATTTTCAGGCCTTTGAGCAATTGACTGAGCAAATTTTCTCTGCAAGGCTTGAAACTTGACATGGATGATCTTGAGAACATATTAGGACATTGGTGAGCATTTGGGATCCCTTGGACTCAAGTATCTTGATGCAATATGAAATCCTAATTTGAGGTAGACTGCCTTAGGAGAGAGCTTGTCTGGTCAACCCTTGGACTTCTTTGAGCAACTTGAGAATTTTTCTTGAAATGTTTTGAGAAATATGGGAGGGAAAATTTTGGGGTACAACACCGCCCATCTTGAAGTTGAATATTATAACAATCCAGTTGTTACCCCATTGGTAATTAGTTTTTCGGGGCCCGTTCCCTACAAGTCAGATAAGGCTGTGCCTTACAAATACAACGCTACAATCTTAGAGGATGGAGTGGAAATTACCATCCAGCCAATGCCTGATGTTGGAAATATTTCTGAAAATAGTAGAGTGACCCGCAGCATTCGTGTATATGCACCAGTTGTTCGAGGAGATGTTAGTGCTGGAAAGAAAATTGTTGAGAATGTTGAACCCAAGAAGGTTATGGGTGAGACTAGTGGGGCTACATTAGAGAAAGAAGTGGATGATATTTTAAAGATAATCAAGATGAGAAACTACAGAATTGTAGATCAACTACTGCATACTCCTTCAAAAATATCTATCTTGGCTTTATTGATGAACTCATATGCTCACAGAGAATATTTGATGAGGGTATTGGACCAAGCTTTTGTGGAGAGTGATATGCCAGTAGACCAATTCAGCAGTGTAGTAGGGAACATTACGTCATGTAATAACCTGAGTTTCTGCGATGATGAACTGCCAGATGAAGGAAGGAATCACAACCTGGCCCTCCACATCTCTATGAACTGCAAAAATGATTCACTTTCCAATGTGCTGATTGATAATGGATCTACATTGAATGTTATATCGAGGAGTACACTTATGAAGTTGAAATATCAAGGAACGCCCATGCGCCCAAGTGGAATTATTGTAAAAGCGTTTGATGGATCAAGGAAATCTGTTATTGGTGAAGTGGACTTGCTTATTCATATAGGCCCACATTTGTTTCAGATTACTTTCCAGGTCATGGATATTATACCCGCTTATAGCTGCTTGCTGGGACGGTCGTGGATACATGAGGCAGGGGCCGTCACTTCTACTTTACACCAGAAGCTGAAGTTTATATGTGAGGGAAAAGTGGTAATTATAAATGGAGAACAGGCATTATTGATATCTCATTTGTCCTCTTTCAGCATTGTGGAGGCGGATGAAGCTACTGTTGGAACCCAGTTCCAAGCGTTATCCATTGACAACATAAGAGGAAATGAGAATTCTATGGTTTCGCTTAAGGATGCGCAGCAGGTTGTGCGTAATGGCCATAGTGAAGTTTGGGGACAGATTGTGGATCCACCTGTAAACAAGAATAGAGTTGGCTTGGGGTTCTCTGTGAAGAATGATAAAGGTAAGGGCATGAAGCTGAAGTTTGCTGCAGATAAGTATCAAGACATCTTCTGTAGCGGGGGTTATCTTCATCCAACTATTTCTGGGATTAATGCCATTGTGGAAGATGAAGCAGAGCCAAAAATGCCAAATTATGTGACGCACGGAGTTAGGGTTCAGAATTGGATCATCATTGATGTTCCCTCTTGCATACATGTTTCTAAGTAATTTGTTTTTGTTAATCTTTTTGAAAATCTTTCACTCCGCCCAAGGTGAAAGTATTGTATGGGCTTATCTGTTTGCTGTGACTTTTAAAATCAATAATAAAAGTTGTCTTTGTTTCCCAAAATTGTGTTTTTATTTGTTGTTTTTTTCTTGGAAAATGGTAATCAGAAAAAACCTTTCAAAATAAATAATAACTGAAATTCAATATGCACGATCACTTGTTATACGTGCCAGTCTCTAAAAATAATCATAAATCATATGTGCAGATTAATTAAAAAACCGTTGAATACAATGACTCTGCACCCTTTCCCAACTTTGAATGTACTGTGTATGGGGCCGAAGAAGAATATTATGATGAGATTCCAGAAGAGGTATCACGGTTACTTGAGCACGAGGAAAATACCATTCAGCCATATAAAGAGCCATTGGAAGTAACCAATTTGGGTTCAGAAGAAGATCCAAAGGAAGTCAAGATCGGAGCATTACTGCATCCTGATGTAAAGAGCAGGTTAACTGAGTTGTTGAAAGAGTATGTGGATATTTTTGCTTGGTATTACCAAGATATGCCTCGTCTAGATACAAATATTGTAGAGCACCGTTTGTCGCTGAAGCCAGAGTGTCCGCCAATCAAACAGAAGTTTAGAAGAACTCACCCAGATATGTCAGTGAAGATCAAAGAGGAGGTTCTAAAGCAGCTCAATGTCGGTTTTCTTGTGACGTCAGTGTATCCTCAATGGATCGCCAATATTGTCCCAGTACTGAAAAAAGACGGAAAAGTTTGCATGTGCGTAGATTACAGGGATCTAAATAAAGCTAGTCCAAAAGATGATTTTCCATTGCCACACATTGATATGTTAGTGGATAGCACAACAAAATTCAAAGTATTCTCGTTCATGGACGGATTTTCCAGGTATAATCAAATAAGAATCGCTCCAGAGGACATGGAAAAAAAATAACGTTTATCACACCCTGGGGAACATTCTGTTACAGAGTGATGCCCTTCGGGTTGAAGAACGCTGGTACAACGTACCAGAGGGATATGACAACCTTATTCCATGATCTGATGCACAAGGAAATTGAGGTATATGTTGATGATATGATTTCTAAATCTCATACTGAAAAAGGGAATGTAGAATATTTATTGAAGTTATTTCAGCATTTGAGGAAGTATCGTCTCCGCTTGAATCTAAGTAAATGTACCTTCGGTGTTCGATCGGGGAAATTATTGGGTTTCATTTTTAGGCAGAAAGGAATTGAAGTTAACCCTAATAAAGTCAAAGCAATTCAAGAGATGTCAGCACCAAGAACTGAAAAGAAAGTCAGAGGGTTCCTCGAGCGTTTGAATTATATTTCCATATTCATTTCCCACATGACTGCAACATGTGATCCGATCTTTAAGTTGTTAAATAAAGATCAAGGTTGTGTATGGACGGATGACTGCCAAAGGGCAGTTGAAAGTATTAAAGAATATCTGCTTGAACCTCCTATTTTGCTCCCTCCTGTCGAAGGAAGACCGTTGATTATGTATCTGATAGTGTTAGATAATTCCATGGGTTGTATTCTGGGACAACAAGATGAAATAGAGAATAAAGAGTACGCCATTTATTATCTCAGTAAAAAGTTTACTGATTGTGAGTCACGGTATTCCATGCTGGAAAAGACATGTTGTGCTCTGGCCTGGGTGGCAAAACATTTGCGGCAATATATGTTGAATCACACTACTTGGTTGATCTCCAAAATGGAACCAATCAAGTACATTTTTGAAAAGCCTGCTCTTACTAGGAGAATTTCCCGTTGGCAGATGCTGTTATCTGAATATGATATCGAATACCACAATCAAAAAGCTATTAAAAGTAGCGTGTTGGCATATTATCTTGCTCACCAACCAATTGATGATCATCAGTCTGTGAAGTATGATTTCCCCGATGAGGATGTGATGTTTCTGAAAGTAAAATATTGCGATGAGCCATTTCCTGATGAAGGTCCTGATCTTGAATCTCGATGGAAGATGATATTTGATGGAGTTGTGAATGCTTATGGTAAAGGAATTGGTGATGTGATTGTCACTCCACATGGATCGTACATTCCTTTCACTGCAAGGTTGACATTTGATTGTACTACTAATATGGTAGAATATGAGGCTTACATCATAGGTCTCGAAGAAGCTATTGACCTCAAAATTAAAATTCTAGATGTGTATGGTGATTCAGCTTTGGTAATAAACCTGATTAAAGGAGAATGGGATACTTGTCACCCCGGCTTGATCCCTTACAAAGATTATGCTAGAAGATTGTTACCCTTCTTTAATAAAGTTGAATTCCATCACATCCCCAGAGACGAAAAATCAAATGGCGGACGCTCTGGCAACTTTGGATTCTATGTATCAAGTGAATACCTAGAATGATATACCTCGAATTATGGTTCAACGACTGGATACGCCCGCTCATGTGTTTACAACAAAAGAGGTAGCAGATGAGAAACCTTGGTATTATGATATCAAGCATTTTCTCCAAACTAAGGAATGTCTGATTGGTGCATCGAATAAAGATAGAAAGATATTGAGAAGATTGGTTGTTCTTCCTCAGTGAAAATGTGTTGTACAAGAGAAATTATGATATGGTCTTGCTCAGATGCATGGATAGACACGAAGCAGACCTGTTGATGCATGAGGTTCATGAAGGTTCATTTGGCACTCATGCCAATGGATATTCGATGGCTAAAATGATGCTAAGGGCAGGTTACTATTGGCTGACAATGGAATCTGATTATTACAAATTTGCAAAGAAGTGTCATAAATTCTAGATTTATGCGGACAAGGTTCATGTACCTCCGACACTTCTCAATGTGATCTCTTCCCCATGGCCTTTCTCTATGTGGGGTATTGACATGATTGGAATGATAGAACCCAAAGCTTCGAATGGACACCACTTTATCTTGGTAGCAATTGATTACTTCACCAAGTGGGTGGAGGCTGCTTCATATGCTAATGTTACTAAGCAAGTGGTTGTGCGCTTCATTAAGAATAATCTCATATGTCGGTATGGTGTGCCGAGCAGAATTATCACTGATAATGGCTCGAATCTGAACAACAAGATGATGTCATAACTTTGTGAAGAATTCAAGATTGTCCATCACAACTCATCTCCGTATAGGACAAAGATGAATGGGGTTGTTGAAGCTTCTAATAAGAATATCAAGAAGATTATCCAGAAGATGGTTGTTACTTATAAAGATTGGCATGAAATGCTCCCTTTTGCTTTGCATGGATATCGAACATATGTCCACACTTCAACAGGAGCAACCCCCTCCTCCCTTGTGTATGGAATAGAAGCGGCACTCCCAATTGAGGTTGAGATTCCCTCTTTGTGTGTGATAATGGAAACCAAGTTATCAGAGGCTGAATGGGTCCAAAACTGGTTTGACCAATTGAATTTGATTGAAGAGAAAAGAATGACAGCTTTGTGTCATGGGAAGTTATATCAGAAGAGAATGAAGAAAGCTTTTGATAAGAAGGTCAAACCTCGTGAATTCAGAGAAGGTGACCTCGTGCTCAGGAAGATCATGTCTTTTAACGCTTATTCTAGGGGCAAGTGGACTCCCAATTTTGAAGGCCCATATGTTTTCAAGAAAGCCTTCTCTGGAGGTGCATTAATTCTTGAAACTATGGATGGCGAGGAGTTCCCACGTCCCATGAATGTTGATGCCGTCAAGAAATACTTCGCCTAAAGAAATAAAAGAACAGCTCGCTAAGTTGAAAACCTGAAAGGGTGGCTTAGGAAAAAAAGAGCGTCTCGGTAGGCCGAAAACCCGAAAGGGCGGTCTAGGAAAAAATTAGATACATAAACAAAATAAAATTTCTTGCTAAGTTGAAAACCCGCAAGTGAAGCTTAGGAAAAAGTTAGGGACTTTCTTGGCAAGTAACTGCATCAGACAAGACTTGATCGATGAAGCAATAATCTTCTTGGATCCTCATCATACTTCAACGGAAGCTGCTGCTCAGAATTTCAAAAGTTATTTGAGGGGATATTGGTCATTGTATCTCAATGTATCTTTTCCATTATAAATTACCATTTTCCGAACTTTCTAATCATCCATAGAGTCTCGCCATTCGCAGACTACCATTCTATCAATAAAATTTGAGCTTTTATCCAATTCTTTGTATTTCTTATTTTATTTAGCTTGCAAAGACTCCATTTATTATTGATAATAATTTTCAAAGCGAAAAGATTAAATAACAAATTTGTTTTTCAAAACGAATTTACAATTTACTTTTACTTTGGATTTTGTGATTCAAGAGAAAAGCAAAAGTGGTGATCCCAGGAACGGACGAACTCCAGTTGTTTTGAGAAGTCTTTGTTTCCTCCGGGAAGGTTTACTCAGGATGTTTTCGTTGTATTGGGTTTGTGGCTCCAGTATCACCAGTCAAGTTTTGATTCATTTTTCTTCTTTTCTAAGTTTGCATGATATGAATACTTAATCCAAGATTTCTCCAGTGAAGGTTTCGCTTGTTTGATAGAAGTATTTTCTCCCCAGAGAAGTTGGTACAATAATTACTCTCAAAGAACACGTGTCTCTGGTTCCCCCAGTGAATAACGTATCTTGGTTTCCCCTCGATGATGTGGTGTTGACCTCCCCATTAAATTCAGCATGAAGTCCCCAGTAGATGTCTCGATGATGAAGCATTGTCTCCCTTAGTGAAGTCTGTATGTTTTTCCTCCTTCAAAGTGGGCCTAAATTCCCCAATGAATGTTTTGACGATTTGGTTTCCATATGCCTTATTCGAGATCAGTTTTGCAATCTCCAGTAGAAGTGCTACACATGAAAACATGTATTTCCCCATTGAAGTCTGAGTGTTATTCCCTGGTGAAGCCTGAAGAAGGATGTTATATCCCGGTATCTGTACTGTTTCGTTGCTATATTATGTTCTCCCCAGTAAAGTTAAGCCATGCAGTATTTCTTTGTTTCCTCAGTTGGTGCTTATTTTTCTCTTGGGATGATCGCCTTGGATGTGATTTGGCCGAGTGTTGTGTGCGCTCGAGTTGGTTTCGTTTGCTTATCCCCAGTATTATATGTTTATTTTGTCAACATAGACATGATAACACTCATACATCCATACATACATCATGCATAGCTAAATTGGAAAATCATTGCTCATTCACATTCGTTAATATTTTGTTGACATATTACCCTGTTTTGTAGAGTTTTGTTATCCTCTCCCCAATAGAGTGTCATCCATAAGCAGAAATTATATATCCTTTCAATTTCACCACTGTGTTATCCCTCGTGGAAGATTTTTGCTTTAGCCTTCCTGCACAGCTCTTTATCTGGATAATTTGGGTTTCCCTCTTGAGTTTATTTCTTAAAGGATTTATTTTGGACGACTGTCTCATTCCAGTTTATTTCCGGTTTGAATCTTTGATCCTCGGCAATATTATTACTTTTGATCTCCGCAAGCTTCGAGCCTTGGTTTGAGTGTGCATTTATTTTGCACAAGAGGACTTTACCTCCTCTGCAGGAATATGTTGGTATTTCCCCAGGAAGGCATTTTATTTTCCCCAGGAAACTATACCGCCTTCCCCGTGAAGTCATGATTCATTCCCCAGGAAGTCATGATATTTTCCCCTGGAAGTCATTTTACACCTCCATAAGAACAAGTAGCAGGTCTCTTTATTTGAGCAATTTTTATTCCCCGTAAAAGTCGACGTTACTTTTTTACTATCTTCTCCATGAGTGGATAGTTTGCAATTCGTTGTCAGATTACTCCAGTGGATGGAAAGTCTTTCGATATCATAGAAACAGTTCATTGTGAAAACTTTGCAAGCGGTAGTCTCTTTATTTGAGACAGCTTATATATTACCCTTTCTAGGCGGAGTTCCTTGGTTAAAGAAGAACTTGAGACCCATTCTAGGTGAAACGTCGAAATTTTGGGGAAAACTTGTTATCTTTTTGCTACCTTCAGTGAACGTTGGTAGTTCATCGTCAGTGAATGACAGTGCTATGATATATTCTCTTTTCACCTTCAGTGAAAGTTGGTGATTGTTATCTTTTTTCTACCTTCAGTGAATGTTGGTAGTTCATCGTCAGTGAAAGGCGGTGCTATGATATATTTTCTCTCTACCTTCAGTAAAAGTTGGTAGGTCATCAGCAGTGAACGTCGATGATTGTTATCTTTTTGCTACCTTTAGTGAATGTTGGTAGTTCATCGTCAGTGAACGGCGGTGCTATGATATATTTTCTATCTACCTTCAGTGAAAGTTGGTAGATCACCATCAGTGAAAGTTGGTGATTGTTATCTTTTTGCTACCCTCAGTGAATGTTGGTAGTTCATTGTCAGTGAACGACGGTGCTATGATATATTTTCTCTATACCTTCAGTGAAAGTTGGTAGGTCATCGGTAGTGAACATCGATGATTGTTATCTTTTTGCTACCTTCAGTGAACGTTGGTAGTTCATCGTCAGTGAACAGTAGTGCTATGATATATTTTCTCTCTACCTTCAGTGAAAGTTGGTGATTGTTATCTGTTTGCTACCTTTAGTGAACGTTGGTAGTTCATCATTAGTGAACGGCGCTGCTATGATATATTTTCTCTCTATCTTCAGTAAAAGTTGGTAGGTCATCGACAGTGAATGTCGATGATTGTTATCTTTTTGCTACCTTCAGTGAACGTTGGTAGTTCATCGTCAGTGAATGGTGGTGCTATGATATATTCTTTTTCTACCTTCAATGAAAGTTGGTAGGTCATCGGCAGTGAACTTCGATGATTGTTATCTTTTTGCTACCTTCAGTGAATGTTGGTAGTTCATCGTCAGTGAACGGAGATGCTATGATATATTTTCTCTCTACCTTCAGTAAAAGTTGGTAGGTCATCAGCAGTGAAAGTTGGTGATTGTTATCTTTTTTCTACCTTCAGTGAACGTTGGTAGTTCATCGTCAGTGAACGGTGGTGCTATGATATATTCTCTTTCTACCTTCAGTGAAAGTTGGTAGGTCACCTTCAGTGAAAGTTGGTGATTGTTATGTTTTTGCTACCCTTGGTGAACGTTGGTAGTTCATCGTCAGTGAACGGTAGTGCTATGATATATTTTCTCTCTACCATTAGTGAAAGTTGGTGATTGTTATCTTTTTGCTACCCTTAGTGAACGTTGGTAGTTCATCGTCAGTGAACGGCGATGCTATGATATTTTCTCTTTCTACCTTCAGTGAAAGTTGGTAGGTCACCATCAGTGAATGTCGGTGTTGTTATTTCTTTCCTCCTTCTACCTTTAATGAATGTTGGTATTTTTGCCTTCAGTAAAAGTTGGTGTATCCTTTGATCTTTTACCGTCATCTGTGAGTCGGTATCTTTTTTATCTTCTACCTTCGACTATTGAGTTGGTAGTTCACAGTTATCTGTCGATCGTTGTTATCCATCGCCTTTTTCCTCATTTATTGAGTTGATACTACCTTATCTCTTCTTTGGGTTTTACACTAATAGAGTTAGGTCTTTTGTTCACCAGTGATTTATTTTCCTGGTTGGGTTCCTTTTCGATTTTTTGTTTCCTTTGCTACATCCCCAGTGGTGTCTTGCGTCTCTTTAGATTTGTCCATCTGCATTCATAATCATGAGCATCGCATAGCATCTTAGGGCCAAAAATAGGGCTTGTTTTATATTTAAATATCTTCAATCGCGTCGATACGAAGATTTATAACATTCGTATCTTTGGATAGAAGACAGTTAAATAAGGACAGTTGTTGTACCCCAATTTTTGCGCCTAAGATTCCTATATCATTTCATACCATCACAATGCAACAAGATCACATTAGGGTTGGTTCTTCCTATTTTTCTATCTCCTATCTTTAAGTTTGCTCTTGAGGAATCTCCAAGCACCTTGGTTGTGTATTTTGTATATGTGTTATTGACTAACTTCTAATCAAAATACCAAAAAAAAATATTTCTCTTTTTCTTTGAATATTTATGTTTTGTAGGTATCAGGTCAAAGCATCTGACAAATAAGGTTTTACGGTATTATTTCCCTAAAATCTCTATTTGTAAAGAAAAAGAATTAAAAATTTTCATTTTTTTTCACTGATGCAATCGATTGCTCTTAGAGTGCAATCGATTGCACATAGTGCATTTTGTGCAATTTTTGAAAAAAATACACTGTGCAAATCGATTTGCACTATAATGCAATCGATTTGCACATAGCGAAAATTTGAAAAAATCAGCAATTTTAAGCTTGTCAAATTTTGGCTCCAATTTTTCTTCATTTTTTGAAAGATATATCATTAATTCAAATTTTAGTGCCAATCTTTCATTTTTAAGAAGAATTATCATTAATTCAAATTTTGGCTCTAATATTTGAAAGAATTATCATTAATTCAAATTTTGGCTCCAAGAATCAATTACCAAATTACCACTAATCCCAATCCCAAACTCTATAAATAGAGCCCTCATTTCATTCAAATTGTAAGCTTTTGATAGCCAAATCCACCTTGCTAAAAAATCTCTCAATTCTCTCCATCTACAAAATTCAGTCAAAGCTCCATTTTCAAAAAAAAAAAGTTAGTAAGCTTTGCATTGAAGCTTGCTAATATTTGGGCTAAACCTTCATCCAAACATTTTTTCTCCATCAATTCTCTACATCCAAGCTTGGTCAATTGATTCTTGTGGTTGAATTGAATCAAATTCTTGAAGTTGTTTTGATAATTCTCTAGATCTACCTTTGGTAAGTTGATAATTCATCTTTCACAATGTTATATCTTGTTGATCTTTGGGTTTGATTCATTGAGCATTATTTTGGGATTCCAATGGTGCTATTTTCTCATAATTTTATGGATTTTTCATGCTCAATTGGATTCATGATCATAAGGTATTTGATGGAAGGTTTAAACAAGAATTTGGCCTTTTAAAATGTTGTTTTACTGTCTATAACAGCGTGCAATCGATTGTTGTAACAGTGCAATCGATTGCGCTAAGTGAATTTTGCATAAATTTTTGAAAATTGCATAATGTAAATCGATTTACACAGTAGTGCAATCGATTTACACAGGGACAGGATGCATTTTTTTGCCTTCTTTTGGGGCAACTTTGATCCAAAATACTTTTTCTACTTACTCCTTTCGATTGTTGGTTTGGATTACAATTTTAAATGTCCAATTTCTCTTTAAATTCAATGGACTTTGTGATGTAGATGAAGTTGGATAAATGTTCATCAATTCAAATCTACCAAAGAGTGAATTACTTAATTCATTTTTGGTGCTTTGTATTAATGATATGTTTAGTGCTTTAATCCATCTAGAGGACTGGTTGAATTTAAAAATGAAAGAAATTTAAAGTAGTGATCCAAATTAGCTTATCATTCCCCTCCCTCTTCATCTTATCCCTTTCTTTTTTAATTGTGCTACATGTTAAGGGATGATGATCTCTATATCATTTATCCAAACATGGAGTACATAGATTATTATTGACCGGCCTCAAAATAGGTACGACTTCTACATAAGTCCACTTACGATTGCTTAACATAGCGCTAAATTTTGTCCTGATTCGAATAAATGATCATTCGTGGCCCAAACCTATATTTGCAAGCCCAGGTATGTTAATTTGATCTCTTTGATCCAATAACCTTCAGATTCATTGTGTGGAGTCTTTAGTTCTACCAATCCTCTAATGGATCTACATCACTTTTGGTCAACGCGGATCACTTAAACATCGTTGATCATTAAATGTTACTTTTGAGGATTCCAAAATAGATGATATACTTGACAAAAAGCAAATGCAACTTGTTGTGTGGAGGCTTTGGTTCTACCCATCCTCTAATGAGTTCCAAATTCAAGTTTCAAGATGGTCACCCAACTAACCACTAATTTCTAACAATTGACTTTATTTTATGCTCTCTACTTTATGTACCATTTACTTTTTGCATTTACATTTCATGCTATTTTCATCTTTGCTCACTTGAGCATTTACTTTTATGTCATTTTTATTTTGTTCACTTGAGCTTTTCTTTTCATTTTAAAGACACTTAATAATCAACATGAACCATAAAAGACTTTAATGATACTTATACTATTTGGTTACTATCCTTGGCATTATGGAGTATTGAACTTCTTGGACTTAGGATTAGAGACCTTGACCTATGTTGGAGACCCTGTGACCTTAATTGATATTTTGTCTGGAGTTCTTGGGGTTTACCTTAAGACATTGGGTTGTTTGTTTATTTTGTATGCAGGTTATTGTGATTACATACTTTGTTTGTAATATGGAATTCACCTGTATACAGCTGTTACTCTTCCCAATTTTTGCGAAGACTTAATACACTTGAAGTTTGGTTCTCTCAAGAGGTCTAGTATCTTTGCTTGCTTGGTTTCAATCCAAAGAATGGGAATTCTATATTGACTCATAATGTCAAGTATTGGATTCTTGTTGGTTAGATGGTTTTTCTCCTTATCTTTTACCTTATGCTTTAGGATAGTCTCTTTATCTCCTCCCATCTTCTTTAATTTCAAAAATATTCTCCCTCCTTTTGAAAACTCTTCTTGTTTTTTAAACTTTAACCACTTTCATAATAAACTTGGACTTATGTCCATGCATTTTCAAAACATTTTCATAAATAAACTTCAATCAACTTAATAATACCTTGACATTTTTTTGTGAGAAGACTAAAAGTCAATCAATCTCATTTCAAACTATTTTGCCACTTTGGCTTTTATCTTTAAACTTTTTCTCAAAAGATTAGACTCTTGTCAATCCTTGTAGTGATGCAAACAACTATACTTCTACAATATGTAGTGAAGTGAGATATTTTCCACTTGGGTGTTGAGTGAGGCATTGTTGATTTTAAAATCCAAGTCATATCCTCCACTTTGAGATGATGCAAATTCTCCTTTCTCATAATTGTGGGTAGTAAGTATGTTTTCCACATGGACAATGATGATAATGTCTTATCTCATTAAATTAACCAACACACTTGTGTTTTAAAAATTTTAAAAGAGGAACTACGTGTACCCTGATCCCCTATTGCATGAAAGGTGGTACGTAGGCACTAAAGGTTCGCAACCGTGGCGGGTGCAAAAATCATAAAAAATATATTTATTTTTCTCACCTCCACCATCTATTTTACATATAACATTTTATAGCCAAAATATACAGATTTTTTCAAAGAGGTTCCTGCGGAGTACCGTAGATGTTTAGGGTGCTAATACCTTCCCTTTGCATAACCAACCCCCTTACCTTGAATCTTTTCCCCTCTTTTTTGGGTTATTCGCTCTTTTCCCGTTCCTTTGGAAACAATAAAGCGCGGTGGTGATTTTTATTTTTATTTGTATAAGTCTAGTAAATCCAATGGCTTAGTCTTAAGCATTTCTACCGCTACACTTCCTTCGGATATTACCAACTCCCTGATTAACTCGGTAATTAGTAATATTCTCAAGAAAAACTCGTTTGAGCGTAGTATCGCGTGACAACTATTTCCGGATTACTCCGTCATAGCTTCTGCACTACACCTAAAAGTCCAATATGGGTTAGGTATTCTACAGTCCTCAACTTCAGCAGGCTCTCGGGTCGAAAGCAGCACGTCTTCTCGATTACTCGATAAACGACACTACAGTCAAATAGGCCTCCACTGGGTGGGGGATCTCATGCCTCCTTTTTTGGGATTACTCCCTCAAAGTTAGCATGACTATACCGCCCGTCCTATCTTAGATTTCCCAAGTCCGGGTATAGGACTTATGTGAAATCACCACGCACCCTGAAAACCGGGAAAATCCAGACAAACAGATATACAACATATAATATATAACAAACAATAGCAAATATACAGATATAAACAAAGATAGGTTTAACCCACATAGGGATGGACCAGCAAGAGGTCAATCTTTCCTCAGTGAAGTCATCATTTTTTTTGTAGCGGTAGAAATGTTTAAGAGTAAGCCATTGGATAGACTAGACTTACACAGATCAAAATAAAAATCGCCATCGCGCTTTATTGTTTCCAAAGGAATGAGAAAAGAGCGAGTAACCCATAAAGAGGGGGAAAGATTCTAGGTAAGGGGGTTGTTTATGAAAAGTGAAGGTATTAGCACCCTAAACATCTACGGTGCTCTGTAGGAACCTCTGTGAAAAATCTGTATATTTTAGCTATAAAATGTTGTATAAAAAATAAATGGTGGAGGTGAGAAAAGAAGTATTTTTTATGAATTTTTGCACCCGCCGCGGTTGCGAACCTTTAGTGTCTACGTACCACCTTTCGTGCAATAGGGGATCAAGGTACTCGTAGTTCACCTTTAAAAAATTTAAAACACAAGTGTGTTGGTTAATTTTATGAGATAAGACAAAAAGTTGCTAGGGATGTTGATGCGTTCTCTCATGAGGAGGTCAAAGTTATTGAATTGAGAGGTTGTGTTGGCAATTGGTATGAAATTGAGTTTGCTATGAATGTTATCAAATATGCCAACAAACTTGAGCGAATAGTTTTGAGTCCATATTGGAGAGGAGATGAATCTTTGGATTGGATTGGAGATGAATCTTGCATGGTTTCATAGTGGAAAATTTCAAACTGAAGTAGTAGTTGATCGAGAAAAACCAGTGCATAATTCTTTTTCTTTGAGATTTACTTTTAGTGATTGATATATTAATCACTATATTTTTTTTATAATTTTTAAAAATAATTAATAAAGATGTATTTATGTGTCCTTGTGTAACATCATATAAGAAGTATTAAGAAATTATTATACAATGTTAAACATAACAACATTATTCAGTAGAGTTACATGATTAATCATCCCACTTTAAAGACCTAATACATAAATTTTAATTTTGTCTCTGATTCCTTGCTTGCTTTATCTTGACGGTTATGTATTCGTGTCCCTGAATAAAATAATAAGCTACATGGGACGGGTAGTAAATTCTCAGTGGGTTTCGTACGAGGAACCTCAAGTTGTCCTCACACCATCTATTAAGAAATTTTTTTTTGGAATAACCATATATTAAAAAAAAATTCACAAATAATCATATTTTGAAAATAATTATGCAAATAACTATGTTTCAAATGACTCCTCAAAGGAGGAGTCATCTCACTTGGCGCCTACACCTACATTTTAAGGGGAGGTGCCATCTCACTTGGCGCCTAGGTGCTTAGGGCAAGCCCTAAGCCAAGTGAGATGACGACTTAGTGCAATTGCTAGGACAATTTTTGCGTTTTTTTTCAATGCGGTGCGTTACGTATTTGATATAGGATCAACAAAATTGACTTTTTATTTACAAAATATGATTACACACATAAGTATTACATAAAAAAACAGATTAGTCAGTGGTCCCCCGGAACCTGGTAATGACCCCCGGTTCCGCATCCTCGTCCTCGCCTTTCTCGTGCTGGGTTTCGTCATGTTTCCTGCTGTGGTAGGGTCGATGGCCCAGCGAAGTCAATGCGCTCCGGATTCATGAAATCAGTCAGATCTCCATATCTAGAAGATTTGCTTTGGTACAGTCGGTTATCCATACCCTCAAAGTTTGGTCGTGTTGGCGGTGGGTGGGGCTCCATGGTTGGTATGTAGCATTGGTCGTCTGAGTATGGGGGATAGAAAGGAAATGGATCTTGGGGTGTTTGGTATTGAGGATGTTGGGTGGTTTGGTGATATTGTGGTTGATGGTAAGTTGGGTCGGTTGGTTCATAATCTTCCGACATTCCCAGATCAGGGCTAAGGTTTGATGTTTAGGGGCCCATATTGGGATATGCAGAAGACTGGAATTGTATGTGGGGTATGCAGGTGTGTTGGTATTGTGATTGAAATTGCGGTTGGGTGTGAGGCATATGGGGGTATGGGTATTGAGATGGTGATTGTGGTTGGTTGTGGGGCATGTGGGTGTAATTGTATTGTGGTGGCGAATGTGGTTGGATGTTTGTGGTTCTGTTTCGTCTGGGGGGTTGGTGGGAGGTTGATGTGTGTTGGGTTTGTTGTTGGGGAAATGAGGGTTGTGCCCATTGTGTTCGCGGGTCAACCAAATACCTTAGATGAGACACGTGCATTTCAGGGTTACTAACCGATCTGTACCAAGATAAATACTGATCCATGTGTCACGTATTACCATGATTGAGGAAAACTGGGAATTGTAAGACATGTTGGTGACGCCTCTGCCACATCTTACACCATTCTGAAGCAAAGTCTTTTCAGTTGGTAAGTCCCCATTGGGCGTCGACCCTTTTAAGATGCCACGGGGACAAACAAGTTGAATCGCTGGGTATCTCTTGATGCATTCCAAAATGCATCTTCACACGGTCACTGTGGTGCATCTCCATAACATTGAACCGTATGATTGCAGTCTTGGCGCTCCAAATTGCTGCATCCTCGAGGTTTGGTTCATGACCCAAACCCAAATATGGTCTCCAGACAAACTGTGCATAAAATTAAATCAGGTTAATGAAAACGTAATATATAATTATTTTAGAAGTAGAAAAGTTGAAAGGTACGACGTACATCATCCGCGCCAAGGTGATCCAATAGATTGCGGTATAGTGCGACATTGAATCTTAGATTCTTACCGTAATACATACCCCTCACGCAATACCTGAATGAAATGAAAAATATTTTATTTTTATCATATATTTGGTGAAGAGATGAATAGTAATAAATGATATAACTTGATGACTTACTTTGTCGCGTACGGGAAAACGAATGTGTTGTTGTTGATGGGGTTTAAGGACTCCATCCTCCACCAACCCCAGGCTTGAAGTAAAAAAGCGCAGCCATAAAATATACATTTTTCCTTGATTGCATTTTTACACAAGGAACTGTATAGGTGGGCTAAAACAGCAGAACCCCAACTATACTTTCTAGTTTTTTCGAAGTCTCTATGTAAATTTAAATACATAAAATTTACACTATTTCCCGTACTTTCGGGAAATAAAAAGGTTCCAAATAGTATCATTATATAAGTTCTAGCTTTTATTACCTTGGCTAGCTCGGAGGAATTTTCGTTTAATTCCAAAGTCGCATAATGATTTTTAAGCTCAGTTAGTAGTATACCCTGACCTCTCGCACCACCACCTTCAACCATATCCACGCCCAACAATTCTTCACACAGAGAATTGGGTTGTCGAACCGACCCGTTAACAGCCTTACCATCGACAGGGAGGCCTAGTAACATGTACACGTCCTCTAGCGTGACGGTACATTCACCTATTGGTAGGTGAAATGTATGGGTCTCTGGTCTCCACCTTTCCAACATTGCAAGTATGAACTTTGAATCAATTGTGCAGTTGGAGATCTTTATAACGTGTCTGAAACCTGTGTATTCTAGATATGTTACGATCAATGGATCGGGAGTAAGGTAGTTATTAGACCGGATTCTGAATCTTTTGGTATCCTGAGTTAAAAATGTAAAAGGTGTAAGAGTAAGTAAGATGAACAAAGCATTACCAGCAGTATGAAAAATGTATAACTATAAAAGAAACTTACAAATGCAGCAATGTTGTCCCTTGTGCCTCTGTGAGAATCGCCCATTGTGAGAAGAGCCATTGTTGAAAATGCCTGAGATTGTGAAAGAGTTTGAAATTGTAAGGGATTATGAAAGAGTTTGTAGCAGAGAGTGAGACGATTGTGGGTGAAAGAGAAGTATGTTATGCTCTGTATTTATAGAGTAAGTGAGGCGGTAGCTGGTGTATGCATGCATGATAAATGTCACTCTTGCAGTGTAGGCGCAGGCTAGGTGGAAGCCTTGGAGAATGCATCTCTACATGTATGTAACACAATTGGACATCAAGGGAGGCTCCATTGGACTTGGTGAAAGAGTACAAAAATGAAAGGTGTCACCATTGTAACGCCCCGTTTTATTTAATATTATATTATATTAATATTTTCGAGTTACCGTTTGACGTTTATTTTTGCGATGAGAATATTTATATTAACCGG
Organism: Vicia faba; assembly: GCA_948472305.1. Taxonomy (NCBI): domain Eukaryota; kingdom Viridiplantae; phylum Streptophyta; class Magnoliopsida; order Fabales; family Fabaceae; genus Vicia; species Vicia faba. Next base: position 1,317,877,874 of record OX451740.1, read on the forward strand.
TATATCTGTTAATATATTCGGCGACGTTTTATTCGGACCGGTAATTATTTTATTCGGTCCGGTATTTATTTTGAGGAACCGATAATTATTTTGTTCGGTCTAGTTTTTATTCCGTTCGGTTCGGTAAAATATTATTCGGACCGATATTTAATTATTCGGAGTTATTTTAATTATTTAGAGTTATTTTAATTATTTGGGTTAGTAATATTATTTAGTGTTAATTAATGGTGATATATCAAGAAGGGATTTTTGGATATTTTGCTAGCTTATGTCTTACTTCTAAACAAACAAAACCCACAATTTCCTTGTTTTATGACATAACGCCAAAAACACACTTAGAGAGAACTAGAGAGAGTCTTGGAGGAAGAGAAGAGCAAGAACACAAAGCTTGAGTTTTGAGTTGGTTGGAACATCAAGAATCATTCAAATATTTAAGGTAAGGGGTTGATTTTCTAATGCTTATAGTTAGGGTTTGATTTGGTATATTTTGGATTTGGGAAAAAAATTAATGTTAGGGTTCTTGAGTTTTGTTGAGATAGAAATTAGAAGAGTTAATTAGGTGTTGTTGTTGTTGAATTAGTATTAGGTTAGTTGAAATTGGAATGAAACAAGAACTAGCATTATATTAAGTTTAGAAACTAAAAACTTGTTGTATGTATATCTAATTCATGGCTTTTAGAGCATATATTTTTCTTGCTAACTTTTGGAATTAACTTTCCTGTAAAAATCCCAGTGAATTTTCTCGTTCTGAAGTTGGAAATGGAGCTTCTGGCGTTTCAGTCATTGTTAATGTTTATAAGTAGTTATTGCAATGAGTATTGCATTATTTTATCCCTCTATTTCCAATGCTTAAAGTCGCATATATTCTGTTGAAGCATAAGTTGCATAATTGCTGATATATAATTGTGCTGATACCAATCTTGAGTTAACATTAATTTGAAGGCTTATACTCTCTCTTTTTTTTCTGTGAGTAATTAGAATAAGCTTGTAAACTAAATATGAAGTATGCAATGAAGTTTATTATGTAATAACAGTATATCTTAAAATTAAGCTTATATCTAATAAACTAGATGTATAGTTTAGGGGAAAAGAAACAAAAACGTACAACTTTTATATATATATATATATATATATATATATATATATATATATATATATATATATATATATATATATATATATATATATATATATATATATATATATATATATATATATATATATATATATATATATATATATATATATATATATATATATATATATATATATATATATATATATATACTTGAATTAAGGAAAACTACTAAACTAACAATATAGAAACTAAAGTACTAGCGGCATTAGCGGTATATTAATCGAATTGAAATTAAGTTTAGAAAATTAATTTATGTTTTGTTTTTCTTTTCTTAATTTGATATATTAAATATTTATATTAACTAGATACAAATATGACATAAGTTAGCCGATTTAATTTGGAACCCGATTATGTTCCGATTTCCCGATTTCGACAATTTCAGCGACGGAGCAAGTTGCTCCAAATTTAACGAAAATTGACGTGCTAGCTAATTTTGACGTGTAGAACGTCGTGGTGAGGTTAGTTTTTAGAGATTATGAGTTTTTAACGGAGCAGCCCGAAATAAGTCAATTTACGGTTAATTTGAAATGGGTTGCGTTTTAGTCGGTTTAAGTCGCGTATGGACAATCCGATTACAACGTTAATGTTTATAACTGATGCTGATTATAGTGAATGATTTTTGCGACGATTATTGATGTTTGACTATTTTCCGTGTTTGAAATTTAGTGAATTATTTGATAATGATGTGGTGTGATTAAATATGATGTTTGTGACAGTTTATTTATAATGAATACTTGATGATATGCGATGCGATGATATGTTTATCTTGATGTGGATAAATATGGCGACGTGGGTTTTATACTAATTTTGATGTGCGATGATGATGTTTTGTTGTGTCGTGTTTGTGATGTCGTGTTGTCGAGTCACATACATTGCATTGGCGACGAGGGCTTTTATGCCAAGCGACTAGGGCTTTTATGCCAAAGCGACGATGGGCTTTTATGCCGAATGTCCCTAATTATGGATAAAGTAACGGGTACCATATGCATAACATAGTCGTGTCTATGGAGTCGGTTATGTTTATTTTTGAGTCTTTTGGCGTTGAGTTTTATTTGATGACTTATAATGAATTGCGATGTTATATGATACTTTGTTTGTGATGATTTTTGTGTTGAACATAAAGTGAATATATGTGATGATCTCATGATGAGTAAGCGATGAATACAACATGACGGTAAAGTGACGATATGAGTTATGGCGATGGAGTTTATGTTTTGTTTTGATATGATTATGGTGATTATGTGATGAAATTAAAGTGTTGATCTTATACACTAAATGATGATTTTAAAGTATGTGAGATTTGATATTTGTTGATATATTCTTATTAACCTATATCATTTATGATTCCAAAACTATTTATATATTTTATCATGCCTTTAATTATATGTTTTGGAGTATCTCACCCTTTACTTGTTTCGCCGTTGCCTTTATATTGGTAACGTGCAGGTGATTCGCGAGGATGATGGGGATTAGCTCGAGTCTCTTTATTTTGAGTCGCTCTGCTCTGATTAGTAGTAACACTCGGGATTTGGGCGACGTTATTATTTTGATAGGATAGTTTATGTATACTATCTTATGACCTTATGTATTGATGATAACTTGATGATACGTACATTTTGTGAACACATCCGCTGTGCTGTGATTAGTCATATGTTTATATGATGATTTATGTTATGAATCAGTATATCTGACTTTTAATTTTGTGATGTGCATTATAATGCAAAGTGATGAAAAACATGAATATGTGATACCTCAATTTATGTTTGGATGAAATTTTGAAACTCTGATTTTATTATTAATTACGAGTGGTAGAATTGGGGTGTTACATTAGTGGTATCAGAGCAAGTCGGTCTGTCCGGACAAGTTGTTAAATTTGTTGTTGTCTAACAATCAAGTATTGTTATTTGTTGATTCTAATCCTTGTTTTGTTGTAAGCAGAAGTTGTTATGGCTGGAAGGAACGCTGGTAGGAATGATGAGGCTCTTGCTGCTACTATGCAGGCAATGGCTCAGGCTTTCCAAAACCTGCCGAATGCTGACGAGAACGCTGGGTCTCGTAGTTTGGCAACCTTCCAAAGAGAGAATCCTCCTAATTTCCAAGGAAAGTATGATCCCGAAGGTGCTTTGGCGTGGCTGAAGGAGATTGAAAGAATCTTCCGTGTGATGGATTGCACTCCTGTGCAAAGGATCCATTATGGTACTCATAAACTAAGTGCTGAAGCGGATGACTGGTGGGTTGAAACCCGTCAGAGGCTTGAGATTGCTGGTGAGGAAGTGACATGGGAAGTTTTTCAAAGGGAATTCATGAGGAAGTATTACCCGAAATATGTTCGGGGAAAGAAGGAGATAGAGTTCCTTGAATTAAAGCAAGGAAGCATGTTTATCACTGATTATGCTGCAAGGTTCATTATGTTGGCCAAGTTCTATCCGCATTATGATGGGCCGAATGGCGAGTTCTATAAATGCATCAAGTTTGAAAATGGTTTGCGTCCTGAGATTAAGAAAGCTGTTGGTTATCAGAAAATTCGTGTCTTTTCGGATTTGATTGATAGTTGTAGGATCTTTGAGGAGGACAGTAATGCTCATTATAAGATTATGTCTGATAAGAGAAACAAAGGTCAGCAAAGCCGTGGAAAACCATATGATGCTCCAGCTGGTAAAGGAAAACAGAAAGCGTTTCAAGGGCGAAGAACTAGTGGGGGAGATGCTCCTGCTAGTATTATTTGTTACAAGTGTGGGAAACCTGGCCATAAAAGTAATGTTTGTCGAAGCGATGTTAAAGTTAAGGAGAATGAGGTAAGATGTTTCCGATGTGGAGAAGTGGGCCATATGACTCGCGATTGTAGACATAAGGATGTGGTATGTTTTAATTGTGGAGAGGGAGGTCACATTAGTGCTCAATGTAAGAAGCCTAAGAGGACTCAAGGAGCAGGAAAGGTGTTTGCTTTGTCGGGTGCTCCGACGGCAAACGAGGATGGTCTTGTTCGAGGTACTAGTTTCATTAATAGCTTTCCTCTTATTACCATTATTAATACTGGTGCTACTCATTGTTTTATTGCTGTTGATTGTGTAAAGAGATTGGGTCTCACTTTGTCGTCTCTGGATAGAGATATGGTGGTAGAAGTTCTGGCTAAGGGAACGATTACTACTTCTTTTGTGTGTGCAAGTTGCCCTTTATCAATCTTTGATAGAGACTTTATGGTGGATCTTGTTTTTTTTACCGCTTGTCGGGTTGGACGTGGTTTTAGGTATGGATTGGTTAAAAGCTAATTATGTCCATATCAATTGCTATGACAACAATGTGAGGTTTTCTTCCTTAGTAGAAGAAGAACAATCTATGTTGGTGTCGATGAAGCAGTTGAATGAGTTCATGAAGGATGAGGCGTTGGTTTTCTTGTTGATGGCGACTCTTTCTATGGAGAGTCAAGCTGTGATAGCAAACTTTCCGGTGGTGTGCAATTTTCCCGAAGTATTCCCTGATGAGATTCCTAGTGCACCTCCAGAAAGATAAGTTGAATTTTATGTGGATCTTGTCCTTGGTACCAGACCTATCTCTATGGCACCATATAGGATGTCTGCATCTGAGTTAGCAGAATTGAAGAGCCAATTAGAAGATTTGCTCGAGAAGAAGTTTGTTAGACCTAGTGTGTCGCTGTGGGGAGCTCCTGTGTTATTGGTGAAGAAGAAAGACGGTAGCATGAGACTTTGTATTGATTATTGTCAGTTGAATAAAGTGACTATCAAAACTAGGTATCCACTTCCTAGAATTAATGATTTGATGGACCGATTGGTTGGCGCTCCCATGTTTAGTAAGATTGATTTGAGATCTGGTTACCATCAGATAAGGGTGAAAGAAGAAGATGTTCAGAAAACTGCTTTCAGGACGAGGTATGGACATTACGAATATTTGGTGATGCCTTTCGGTGTCACTAATGCACCAGGAGTATTCATGGAGTACATGAATCGTATATTCCATCCTTACTTGGATCGTTTTGTGGTTGTTTTCATTGATGATATTCTGGTTTATTCTAAATCGGAAGAAGAGCATGCAGAACATTTGTGCATCATGTTGGAAGTTCTGAAAGAGAAGAAGCTTTATGCTAAGTTGTCAAAGTGCGAGTTCTGGTTAAGTGAAGTGAGCTTTTTGGGGCATGTCATTTCTGGTGATGGCATTATTGTAGATCCTTCTAAAGTTGATGCTGTGTTGAGATGGGAAACTCGTAAGTCTGTTACTGAGATTAGAAGTTTCTTAGGATTGGCTGGTTACTATAGAAGGTTCATTGAAGGTTTTTCTAAGTTGGCGCTCCCTTTGACAAAGTTGACTTGTAAAGGAGCTACATTTGTGTGGGATGTCAAGTGTGAAGAAAGTTTTGTTGAATTGAAGAAAAGGTTGACAACGGCTCCGATCTTGATTCTACCTAATCGTGAAGAACTGTTTGTTGTTTATTGTGATGCTTCTAAGATGGGTTTAGGTGGTGTACTTATGCAAAATGGCAAAGTGGTTGCTTATGCTTCTAGGCAATTGAAGATTCATGAGAAGAATTATCCTACGCACGATTTGGAGCTTGCAGCAGTTGTTTTTGTGCTTAAGATTTGGAGGCATTATCTTTATGGTTCTAGATTTGAAGTATTTAGTGACCATAAAAGTTTGAAGTACTTGTTCGATCAGAAAGATCTTAATATGAGACAAAGACGGTGGCTTGAATTGTTGAAAGATTATGATTTTGGATTGAATTACCATCCTGGTAAAGCTAATGTGGTGGCCGATGCTTTAAGTCGAAAGACTTTGCATATGTCACTTTTGATGGTGAAAGAGTTGGAATTGATTGAGCAATTTAGAGATATGAGTCTTGTAGTAGAAGTGACGCCGAATAGTGTTATCTTGGGAATGTTAAAGATCAATAATGATTTCCTTGATAGTGTTAGAGAAGCTCAGAAGCTTGATGTGAAACTTGTTGATTTGTTGGTTGGTATTGGACAAACTGAAAATGAAGATTTCAAGTTGGATGCTCAGGGTGTATTGAGGTTCCGAGATAGGATTTGTATTCCCGATGATGTGGATTTAAAGAGAATGATCTTGGAAGAAAGTCATAGAAGCAATTTGAGTATTCATCCTGGAGCGACCAAAATGTATCAAGATTTAAAGAAACTATTTTGGTGGTCGGGCATGAAGAGGGAGGTGGCTCAGTTTGTTTATGCTTGTTTGACTTGTCAGAAGTCTAAAGTGGAGCATCAGAAACCTGTAGGGTTGATGCAACCGTTAGAGATTCTAGAATGGAAATGGGATAGCATTTCTATGGATTTCATAACGGGGTTACCGAATACACCAAGAGGACACGATCCAATTTGGGTGATTGTTGATAGGCTTACGAAGTTGACTCACTTTATTCCTATTAACATCACTTATCCCATATCGAAGTTGGTGGAAATTTATACGCATGTGATTGTGAGATTACATGGTATTCCTTTGTGTATTGTTTCGGATAGAGATCCGAGGTTTACTTCTGAATTTTGGAAGAGCTTGCAAGAGGCTTTGGGTTCAAAGTTGAGGTTGAGTTCGGCTTATCATCCTCAAACTGATGGTCAGACGGAAAGGATGATTCAATCGTTGGATAACTTGTTACGTGCTTGTATTATTGAACATGGTGGTTCATGGGATACATATCTTCCTTTGATTGAGTTTACTTATAACAATAGTTTTCATGCTAGTATTGTAATGGCACCGTTCGAGGCTTTGTATGGTCGGAGGTGTAGAACTCCTTTGTGTTGGCATGAGTCAGGTGAAAGTGTGGTGCTTGGACCAGAATTGGTTAGAGAGACTACTGAGACGGTGAAGATGATTAGATAAAAGATGAGAATTTCTCAAAGTCGACAAAAGAGTTATCATGATAAAAGGAGAAAAGACTTGGAATTTCAAGATGGTGATCATGTATTTTTGCGAGTTACTCCTACAACCGGCGTTGGGCGAGCATTGAAGTCGAAGAAGCTAACTCCTCGTTTTATTGGTCCTTATCAAATTACTAGTAAAGTGGGAAAAGTGGCTTATAGAGTGGCGTTACCGCCAAATCTTTCGAACTTGCATGATGTGTTCCATGTGTCGCAACTTCGAAAGTATGTTCCGGATCCTTCACATGTGATTGAGATGGATGATATTCAAGTGCGAGACAATCTTACGGTGGAGACGATGCCATTAAGGATCGAAGATCGTGAGATAAAGTCTCTTCGTGGCAAAGAGATCTCCTTGGTTAAAGTTGTTTGGATAGGAGCAGTTGGTGAAAGTGCGACGTGGGAGTTAGAAAGCAAGATGCGGGATTCCTATCCCGAGCTTTTCGAGTCAGGTAATTTCGAGGTCGAAACTTTTTTTAAGTGGGGGAGAGTTGTAACGCCCTGTTTTATTTAATATTATATTATATTAATATTTTCGAGTTACCGTTTGACGTTTATTTTTGCGACGAGAATATTTATATTAACCGGTATATCTGTTAATATATTCGGCGACGTTTTATTCAGACCGGTAATTATTTTATTCGGTCCGGTATTTATTTTGAGGAACCGGTAATTATTTTGTTCGGTCCGGTTTTTATTCCGTTCGGTTCGGTAAAATATTATTCGGACCGATATTTAATTATCGGAGTTATTTTAATTATTTAGAGTTATTTTAATTATTTGGGTTAATAATATTATTTAGTGTTAATTAATGGTGATATATCAAGAAGGGCTTTTTGGGTATTTTGCTAGCTTATGTCTTGCTTCTAAACAAACAAAACCCACCATTTCCTTGTTTTATGACATAACACCAAAAACACACTTAGAGAGAACTAGAGAGAGTCTTGGAGGAAGAGAAGAGCAAGAACACAAAGCTTGAGTTTTGAGTTGGTTGGAACATCAAGAATCATTCAAATATTTAAGGTAAGGGGTTGATTTTCCAATGCTTATAGTTAGGGTTTGATTTGGTATATTTTGGATTTGGGGAAAAAATTGATGTTAGAGTTCTTGAGTTTTGTTGAGATAGAAATTAGAAGAGTTAATTAGGTGTTGTTGTTGTTGTTGAATTAGTATTAGGTTAATTGAAATTGGAATGAAACAAGAACTAGCATTATATTAAGTTTAGAAACTAAAAACTTGTTGTATGTATATCTAATTCATGGCTTTTAGAGCATATATTTTTCTTGCTAACTTTTGAAATTAACTTTCCTGTAAAAATCTCAGTGAATTTTCTCGTTCTGAAGTTGGAAATGGAGCTTCTGACGTTTCAGTCATTGTTATGTTTATAAGTAGTTATTGCAATGAGTATTGCATTATTTTATCCCTCTGTTTCTAATGCTTAAAATCGCATACATTCTGTTGAAGCATAAGTTGCATAATTGTTGATATATAATTGTGCTGATACCAATCTTGAGTTAACATTAATTTGAAGGCTTATACTCTTTTTTTTTTCCAGTGAGTAATTAGAATAAGCTTGTAAACTAAATATGAAGTATGCAATGAAGTTTATTATGTAATAACAGTATATCTTAAAATTAAGCTTATATCTAATAAACTAGATGTATAGTTTAGGGGAAAAGAAACAAAAACGTACAACTTATATATATATATATATATATATATATATATATATATATATATATATATATATATATATATATATATATATATATATATATATATATATACTTGAATTAAGGAAAACTACTAAACTAACATTATAGAAACTAAAGTATTAGCGGCATTAGCGGTATATTAATCGAATTGAAATTAAGTTTAGAAAATTAATTTATGTTTTGTTTTTTTTTTCTTAATTTGATATATTAAATATTTATATTAACTAGATACAAATATGACATAAGTTAACCGATTTAATTTGGAATCCGATTATATTCTGATTTCCCGATTTCGGCAATTTCAGCAACGGAGCAAGTTGCTCCGAATTTAACGAAAATTGACGTGCTAGCTAATTTTGACGTGTAGAACGTCGTGGTGAGGTTAGTTTTTCGAGATTATGAGTTTTTAACGGAGCGACCCAAAATAAGTCAATTTACGGTTAATTTGAAATAGGTTGCGTTTTAGTCGGTTTAAGTCGCGTATGGACAATCCGATTACAACGTTAATGTTTATAACTGATGCTGATTATAGTGAATGATTTTTGCAACGATTATTGATGTTTGACTATTTTTACGTGTTTGAAATTTAGTGAATTATTTGATAATGATGTGGTGTGATTAAATATGATGTTTGCGACGGTTTATTTATAATGAATACTTGATGATATGCGATGCGATGATATGTTTATCTTGATGTGGATAAATATGGCGACGTGGGTTTTATACCAATTTTGATGTGCGATGATGATGTTTTGTTGTGTCGTGTTGTCGAGTCATATACATTGCATTGGCGACGAGGGCTTTTATGCCAAGCGACTAGGGCTTTTATGCCAAAGCGACGATGGGCTTTTATGCCGAATGTCCCTAATTATGGACAAAGCGACGGGTACCACATGCATAACATAGTCGTGTCTCATGGAGTCGGTTATGTTTATTTTTGAGTCTTTTGGCGTTGAGTTTTATTTGATGACTTATAATGAATTGCGATGTTATATGATACTTTATTTGTGATGATTTTTGTGTTGAACATAAAGTGAATATATGTGATGATCTCATGATGAGTAAGCGATGAATACAACATGACGGTAAAGCGACGATATGAGTTATGGCGATGGAGTTTATGTTTTGTTTTGATATGATTATGGTGATTATGTGATGAAATTAAAGTGTTGATCTTATACACTAAATGATGATTTTAAAGTATGTGAGATTTGATATTTGTTTATATATTCTTATTAACCTATATCATTTATGATTCCAAAACTATTTATATATTTTATCATGCCTTTAATTATATGTTTTGGAGTATCTCACCCTTTACTTGTTTCGCCGTTGCCTTTATATTGGTAACGTGCACGTGCAGGTGATTCGCGAGGATGATGGGGATTAGCTCGAGTCTCTTTATTTTGAGTCGCTCTGCTCTGATTAGTAGTAACACTCGGGATTTGGGCGACGTTATTATTTTGATAGGATAGTTTATGTATACTATCTTATGACCTTATGCATTGATGATAACTTGATGATACGTACATTTTGTGAACACATTCATTGTGCTGTGATTAGTCATATGTTTATATGATGATTTATGTTATGAATCGGTATATCCGACTTTTAATTTTGTGATGTGCATTATAATGCAAAGTGATGAAAAACATGAATATGTGATACCTCAATTTATGTTTGGATGAAATTTTGAAACTCTGATTTTATTATTAATTACGAGGGGTAGAATTGGGGTGTTACAACCATCCCCATTGGCGAATAAGAGGTGGCATGGGTTGCAGAGTAGGCGTAGGCTAGGTGACAGCCTTGGAGAAGGCATCCATGAATGCATGTAACACTATTGGACGTGATGGGATGAGCCTTAGAGGTTACAGTGTAGGTGCAGAGTAGGCGCAGGCTAGGTGGCAGCCTTGGAGAATGCATCTCTGCATGCATGTAACACGATTGGACATGAAGGGAGGCGCCATTGGACTTGGCGAAAGTGTACAAAAATGAAAGGTGTCGCCATCCCCATTGGCGAATAAGAGGTGGCATGGGTTGTAAAGTAGGCGCAGACTAGGTGACAGCCTAGGTAACACTATTGGACGTGATGGGAGGAGCCTTAGAGGTTACAGCCTTAGTTAATTCAAATTTAGTATGACCTATTTAGTCTTACATTTATCAAAACACTGATTCACTTAATCTCTCAAACCTTCCAACCTTTAAACCTCCAAACAATCAAACCTTCAAACATTCCAACCTTCAAACCTTCAAACAATCAAACCTTCAAACCTTCAAATAACTCATAAACTTCAAACCTTCCAACCTTCAAACCTTCAAACAATCATACGCAATGGCCTCTGCACCCCAATATGTCATCAGTGCACATTTCAGCGGTGAGACATACATTTGTCCCACCTATGGGTTTTTGTTTAGAGACACTGACAACATCCGATTTTGTTTAAACAGGAAAGCCAATTTCTTGTACTTCAAAAATCGATTGGAGGCCAAACTTGGACGAGGCCCAGTGACATAAATATTTTATCAGAATCCAGTTTTATTTGGTAACAACCAAATAATATTTTATAAGGTTGAGGTTCAAGATGACGAGGATCTTCAGAATATGTTTTCCAGTCATGAGTATTCTGGGTACGACTCTATTGAGTTGTACATTATGCTGTGAGAGCCTCAGGTGACACGAGTGGTTGATCCTTTGGAGACCGAACAAGCAGAGGTAGATGCAGTTGATGAAGAAGAATAAGATGACGAGTTAGAGTTTGATGAAATGGTCAATGATGATTCCGAAGACGATGGGATACCTGGTATTCCTGCAAATGAGATCTACACACCACCTCCGCACATGACAAACTTCAACATGGGCGGAGATGAACCGTCTTCTGATTTATTTTTCAATCTGTATATACAGTCGGATGAAAACTTAAAAGAGAAAGACAAGTTTCGTAACAGAGAAGAATGTATCAGAGCCATCAAAAAATTCCACATGCTCAACTCAATCGATTTTAAGGTGGACCGTGTAAACCCAGAAAGGTACAAGATCAAGTGTGTCCATCCTGATTGTATGTTCAAGCTCACTGCATCATACAGATTAAGAGGTGATTGTTGGGTCATAGGTTCCATGTCTACCCACACTTGTGTCAGTTCTACTCAATCACAGGATCATCGAAAACTTAATTACGATCTCATTTGTCAAGAAATCCTACCACTCGTCAGCAACGATCCATCTTTGAAGGTGAAAACCATCATTTCCCATATCACTACGGTTTTTAACTATACTCCGTCTTACCGTAAGGCGTGGTTAGCAAAGACCAAGGCGATTGAAAAGGTATACAGAAATTGGGAGGACTCATACCAAAAACTTCCTCGCTACCTGAATGCACTCAAGACTTATTCTTCGGGTAGTGTTTACATTCTGGAAACAGTGCCAACATACGCCCCGGATGGTAGTCAACTCAACGGAAATGGAATATTCAGTCGAGTGTTTTGGGCATTTCAACCTTGCATCACAGGGTTTGCATCATGCAAACCAATTATACAAATTGATGGGACTTGGTTGTATGGGAAATACAAAGGCACGCTATTGATGGCAATTGCACAAGATGGCAACAACAACATTTTCCCAATTGCCTTTGCCCTAGTCGAGGGGGAGACTGGTGGTGCTTGGAGCTTTTTTCTGAAAAATCTGCGAACACACGTGGCTCCTCAACCAAATCTCTATTTGATCTCAGATAGACATGCATCCATTGAAAGTGCATATAATAATCCTGCAAACGGTTGGCATGACCCTCCTTCTACGCATGTCTATTGCGTTAGACATATCATCCAAAATTTCACGAGGGAGATCAAAGACAAAACACTAAGGAAAGCGGTTATGAATATGGGATATACATTGACACAACCTACATTCAAATATTACCGCAACGAGATCCGTTTGTCAAATCCAGAAGCCGGTAGGTGGATCGACAATATTCCGGTAGAAAAATGGACTAGGTCATACGACAATGGCCAAAGATGGGGGCACATGACAACAAATCTAATTGAATCGATGAATGGGGTATTCAAAGGCATACAAACCTCCCGGTCACTGCTTTGGTGAAATCTACATATTTTAGGATGGCTTTGTTGTTTGCCAAAAGAGGTGAAATATGGAATGCGGTGTTGCAATTTGGACAACTGTGGAGTGAAAGCTGCATGAAGTACATTAAGGCAGAAAGTGCCAAAGCCAACACCCATATGGTTATACGCTTTAACCGACACAGCCATAACTTCATTGTGAAAGAGACAATCGACCACAACGAGGGTCTGCAAAGACAAGAATATAAGGTTGTACTACCTTCTCGTTGGTGCGATTGTGGCAAGTTTCAAGCCTTTCGTATGCCTTGCTCTCATGTCATTGCCGCGTGTGCCTATACTCATCAAGACGCGCTACAACTTCTGTCACACATTTACAAATCTTAAACGTTGCTCAATGTTTACAACAACAACTTCCCTTTGGTAGCAAAACCAGATTATTGGCCTGCATACGACGGTGAAATAGTATGGCACAATGACCAAATGGAAGGAACAAAAAGGGTCGTCCTAAAAGTAAGTGCATCACAACCGAAATGGACTCCCTTGACAAGCTGGAAAGAAAGTGTGGTTTATGTCGTCAGGTCGAACACAATCAAAAAAATTGTCTGAATCGGGCTACTGCATCGACCACATAAAAATTGTATTATATAAAATCTTTCCTTTATTATGTTGTAAATATTAGGGTTTTTTGTTAACAGTATTTGTTACAATAAACATTGCGCGTACAAGAAAAAAAACATGATATTTCGTCTATGAAATTACAACTGTTAAAACAATATCATCTGACCCATGCATCATCAACATTACGTCGCTGTTTATTTTGACTTCCTCCAACCAAACATTAGGTCTTCCTATCACATGTGAGGATGATGTTCGTCTTCGCTGGATCCTTCGAATTTTCCCCCTCCATGATGTCTCCATCTAGCCATCGCATCAACTCCCGCTTCAGACGCTCCATGGAGTGAATGTGCTACAATTTCATTTTCATCGCAGGTTTTGTGGCGGAGAAGATAACATAACCATCTCTGGTAAAAATCATTGGTGATGTCATGACGCAAATAACAGAGTAAAAAATAAGAAAGCAGTGCGAGAAAGTGTGAGAAATGACGGAGAAACGGATGTATTATTTATAAAAAAACAACATTTTCCCCTAGGAGCCAAGTGAGATGGCGCCTCCTCTCACTTTTGTAGTGCATGCGCCATATCACTTGGCTAAAAGAGAGAGGAGGCGCCAAGTGAGATGGCGCCTAGGGCTAAATGCATAGTGGAGGCGCCAAGTGATATGGCTCCTCCTTTGGGGAGTCATCTAAAACATGGTTATTTGCATAATTTTTTCCGAAACATGATTATTTACGGGGAAAAAATTTAATACTTGGTTATTCCAAAAAAAAATTCTCTATTAAGTCCTCTCATCACTTCCTATCGATGCTCATTGAACTTACTAATAATAACATGCTTAACTAGCGTATAGCAATTTCATTAAGATATTGTGGATAACTGACTAATGATCTATGAGTTAATCATCCAAGGTCTAAAAATTGTTAGAAAATGAGCAAAACTTTATAACTTGTTGTAAAATAGAATATAATTTTGGTCTTTATATAAATTCAAAGACTTCTATTATTCTAAGATAGTAAATACTATTATAAACTACTATCTTTTGGCCTTCCAATTACAATAGACATTTAATTTTTCCACTAATTTATTAATAAAAATTCACTATTTTTGGCCCGCTCCGCCTAACCCGCTTGAAAAAGTGGGCCGAGGCGGAACGAGTTTTCCCCTGCAGACTTTTTGTTAAAACTTTTACTATTTTTATTAAAAATTAAAACAACTTTAATTATAAAAACAACACTTATCTCTTAGGATTGTAGTATAAATTATTATACAGACAAATTGAATTATAATCGTAACGTTCTTTCTATAACTTTATAATACATGCGTTGATTGAAAATGATTGAAATAAAAGAACAAATGTATGACATACATAATTATTAAGTTTCCTGACCCGCCGACTCGTTAGGAAACAGGGTGGACTTAACTTTTGAGTTTGGACCTCTACGTTGGCTCGCTCCGTCCCGCTCCACTTTTGGAAGGACTTAAACGGGACGGGCCTAAATGGGGCGGGTCGTCCGCTTTGCCACCCCTAATTATATTATGGATAATTAAGTAACCACTATTAATTTTTATAATTGTAATCTCACTTATCATGAATACAATTATATAAATTTTTCTATTTTGAATAAAATATAATTATTTTAATTTGTATGATTGCAATTAGGAGTGGAAATAGGTCAGACCACAAACAGGGACCTACAGGCTAGCCTATATAGGCTCAGGCTAGACCAAACTTTTTCTTTAAATAGAAAAGACTCATGCTTTTTTATAAGCTTATTTAATTAAAAAGGCTAGGTCATAGGCTGCAAAAAAAAACCTTTTAAGCCTATCAGACTGGCCTATTTAAATAAATATGCATATTTTTATTATTATTGTGTTTATATTTTAAATTAAAATACAAAAATAAAGTTTAGATGTCTAGAAAGACATGAAAATACGCTGAAAAACCTTATGAACAATATCATAAGTTGTTTTTCATAAGTTCTCTCAAACAAATAGTATCACAAAATATATATTAATAGGTAAGCTTGAATAAGTCAATTCAAACAAGCATCTAGTCTAATTAATCTTTAATTTGCTAGTATATTTTAACATTAGTTGAATTGCTTATTTAAAAACGTTCAAATAAAATAGACTTTTATATATGCTAATAGGCCAATCAGACTTTCGAAAATGGCAGACTCAGGCCTAAAAAAACCTTTGATAGACCACATGCCAGACTTAGACTTTGAAATATTTAGCAGGTCAAGCTCAGGCTTGACAAAGCCTAACTCGATCTAGCATATTTTCACCCCTAATTGTAACTCAATTATCGTGAGTACAGTTGTATACATTTTGTGTAGTAAAATAATTAAATTTATTTTAACTATAATAAATATTATATTGATTATAATTATACCCTATTGATGTATTATTGTTAATATAATTTATTTATGTTCGATGTAGTTGTGATTTATAATTTTGTAACTTATGATTCGAATACCCTATTGGTATTTAAATAAAATAAAAATTGTGACATAATATTTGTACATTGCTATATTTCTTATTCAGTATTATCGATGCTCTCATATGAAATTACAATAAATACAAATTTCTCTTTAAAGACATGTGGTATTTTATGAAATCCAATATTTATATTCAATAATATTTATTTATTTTTAATGGATTTCAATTCTCTCTATATTATGTAAGTCATTGACATACCCTATCGGTGTGACATTATTTGACATGATCAGTGTGTGATAGAAAAAATAGTTGAATATTTGTTTAAATATATTAAAACTCTTAGATTCATAATTCAACTATTTTTCTCTATCAAGTGGGAGAATTTAACATGTCAATTATATTTGAGAAATAAGAAATTATTCTTTAAAGACATGTAATACTTTATGAAATCCAATAATTTATTTTCACTATTTTTTAAAAACGAATTTCAATTCTCTTTGTATTATGTAAGTGATGGACATAACCCTATCGGTATGACGTTATTTGACATGATAATTGTGTGATAAATAAAATAGTTGAATATATGTTTAAAATATTTTTTAAACTCTTGAGTTAATAATTTAACTACTATTTTTCTCTATCAAGTGGGAGAATTTAACATGTCAATTGTATAGAAATGAGAATCAATTATTATTTCTTTAACATTTTATTATTTAGGGAGACTTATATTGAGGATATTATAGTCTTATGTTATTGATGGAAATTTATGACTAGTTGTATTATATCCTCAATATTAATTAAATTAAAGTCTCATATTTTTCCGCTATGTATTGTAACGCCTGTAATTTAATTAATTATTTAGTTAAATTATTTTTGGAATATTTGAGAAGATGTGTGATAATTGATTAATTGGATTTAATTATTTTATTAAGTGGAGAAATAATATTAGAATTATAATATTATTGGTGTGGGCTTGTTTTGAAGGAATAAAAGTAATAAGGGGGTGTATTGGTTTTAAGCCCAATAAGGAATAATAGAATAATAGGGTTATTTTATTGTTGTTGGAATAGAATAGAAAGAAAGAAGTAGTAGAAGAATAAGGATTGAGAGAAGAATGTGCAAGCTGCTAGAGAAAGTGGAAAAACGGCAAGAACGAGAATTCAACCGAAAATTGTAGAGTGACCTTCAATCCAAGGTAAGGGTGGGGTTCTAACTCTATAATTGGGTTTATGATGATTGATATGTGGGGTTAGAGGTGATTGTTGTCTTGTTCTTGAATTGAAAATACATGATTGTTGTATGATGAGAATTAATGAATTCTAGATGAATATTGATGTCATGATGTTGTTTAATTAATGTAGAATTATAAGGTAAATTATGAGTGATGATTATCCATGATTATATTAAGTTTTAGGGCTTTAGGTATGAATTCCGTAGTGAGTTGCAGTGATAAAAAACACAGAATATTGCAGTGATGAAAAACGCAGAATTAGGCCAGAAGGATATCATAAGTTGTTGTATTAGAATAATGAATTAAATTGGATATAGAATTTGTCATACTGTTCTTTGTTAGGATGATATCAGGCTAAGAATTAAAATAGTAGGATTGGTAAAAAGTAGCAGTTCTGATGGTAGAAGCTATGGTGGTTAGAAGTTGCATTGAATTATTAGAGAGTAGAAGTTCTGATGGTAGAAGCAGTGTTAGTAAGAAGTTGGGTTAGTCAGAAGTTGCATTGTCAGAAGTTGCATTGGTCAGAAGTTGTGTTGTCAGAAGTTGTGTTGTCAGAAGTTGTGCTGTCAGAAGTTGTGCTCTCAGAAGTTGTGTTGTCAGAAGTTGTGCTGTCAGAAGTTGTGTTGTCAGAAGTTGTGCTGTCAGAAGTTATGCTGTCAGAGGTTGTGCTGTCAGAAGTTATGATGTCAGAAGTTGTGCTATCAGAAGTTGTGCTATTAGAAGTTGTGCTGTCAGAAGTTGTGTTGTCAGAAGTTGTGTTGTCAGAAGTTGTGCTGTCAGAATTTGTGTTGGTCAGAAGTTGTGTTATTATAAGCTGTGTTATTAGAAATTGTGTTGGTTAGAGGTTGTGATGTTAGAGGTTATGCTGGCCAGAAGTTGTGTTGGCCTTTGCGTTGTTTTTGTACAGAATATGGAAGTTAGATGCTTAGAAATTGTTGTTTGAACTATAACAGTAGGATAGTGACGGTAATGACGTTAGAGTTACAGAATAGCAGTATGAATTACTATGGATTTAATGTACATCTGAGTTGTTATTGAGAAGTTATTAATAATATTGTGTTGATGATTTATAATAAATAAATGATGTTTAATAAATTATTTTGATGATATGAGATGTTGATGACGAGACGTTGAGATGCATTTGAGATGTTGTTATTTTGAGATGCTTTTGAGATGTTAATTGAGATGTTTTTGAGATGATTTGAGATGTTGTTAACTTGGGTGTTGTTATTACATTCATGGTTGTGTCGCATACATTGCATTTTTCAGATGGAGCTTATGCTCGTTGAGATGGCTTGTATTGGCGAATTTTGAGATGAAGGCTATGCCTTGTTGATGCCTCTATTAATTGGCAAATTTTTGAGATGGGAGTTCTGCTCCAATGGTACCACATGCATTTGCATAGTATTGAGTCGCATTATATGATTGTTTAGAGAAATGTATTTTGATGTTGATGAATGCGTATATGCATTGTAACTATTGTAGATTATGAGATGAGAAATGGTGATGTTATTGATCTAATTTAATATATTGATTATCATGCGCTTTATTATATTGTTAGATACCTCACCCCTTCTGTTTGAATGTTGCCCTTATGTTGGTAACGTGCAGGTAATCGAGAGTGAAGGTTGTATTCCTTCAATAATTCGAGTCGGTGTAATTGCTCGGATATGTAACACTCGAGGGGATGAATGTTTGCTGTTTTGATTGTTGACTTTCCCGTTGTTGAACTTTAAATTTACTATTATTAAATATGTGATGTTTAGAAGTTGTTGTTTTGTTGTTAGAGATGCTATTGAGAATTACATTGCATAGATGTTGAGTTATTTGATTAAAGATGTTATGTTGATGGTTCACCCGATGTTTTAAAAAGTGTTATATATCCACGATGAATGCAATGAATTTTGATAGAAGAATTTGTGACGTTCCGATTCGTTTGTATGATTGAATTTTATAACTCTGATTTAATTATATAATTTGTCGGGGTAGAATTAGGGTGTTACAAAGTTGGTATCAGAGCAAAAGGTTGGTCTGACCTTGTCGTCGAGTCGTAGTTGTCTAATAGTCGAGTATTGTTATTTGAGTTCTAATCATTGTTTATGTTGTAGTGAGAAGTTGAGATGGCTGGAAGGAATGATGCTGCACTTGCTGCTGCTTTAGAAGCAATGGCTCATGCGATGGAAAATCAGCCGAATACTGACGGGAATGCTGGATCTCGTAGCTTGGCGACCTTCCAGAGAGAGAATCCACCTACGTTCAAGGGAAAGTATGATCCTGGCGGATCATTGGAGTGGTTGAAAGAGATTGAGAGAATCTTCTGTGTGATGGACTGCACTCTAGCGCAGAAGGTTCGTTATGGGGCTCATATGCTAGCAGTCGATGTTGATGGCTGGTGGCTAGAGACTTGTCAGAAGTTGGAAGCTGCAGGTGAGAATGTCACTTGGGCTGTGTTCCATATGGAGTTTTTGAGAAAGTATTTTCCTGAAGATGTCTGTGGTAAGAAGGAAATTGAATTCCTTGAGCTGAAGCAAGGAAATCTGTCAGTTGTTGAGTATACTGCCAAGTTTGTTGAGTTGGCTGAGATTTATATTAGTGTGATTGTGAAGCTGCATGGTGTTCCTTTGTGCATTGTGTCAGATAGAGATCCAAGATTTACTTCTGATTTTTGGAAGAGTTTGCAAGAAGCGTTGGGTTCTAAGTTGAGGTTGAGTTCAGTGTATCATCCTCAGACAGATGGACAGACTGAACGGACGATTCAATTGTTAGAAGACTTGTTGAGGGCATGTGTTCTTGAGCAGGGAGGTTCGTGAGATACTTATCTTCCGTTGATAGAGTTCACGTATAATAACAGTTACCATTCTAGTATTGGGATGGCACCTTTTGAAGCATTGTATGGTCGAAGATGTAGAACTCCGTTATGTTGGCATGAATCTGGTGAGAGTGCAGTACTTGGACCTGAACTTGTTAGTGAGACTACCGAGAAGGTGAAGTTGATTCGAGAAAAGATGAAAGCTTCACAAAGTAGACAGAAGAGTTATCATGACAAGCGAAGGAAAGATTTAGAATTCCAAGCTGGTGATCATGTGTTTTTGAGAGTTACACTTGTGACTGGTGTTGGGCGAGCATTGAAGTCTAATAAGCTCACTTCTCATTTTATTGGACCGTATCAGATTTCAGAGAGAGTGGGGAATGTTGCTTATAGAGTGGCTTTACCGCCTAATCTTTCAAATTTGCATGATGTGTTTCATGTGTCGCAACTTCAGAAGTATATTTCAGATCCATCTCATGTGATTCATATGGACGATGTGCAAGTACGGGATAATCTTACGGTGGAGATGATGCTTGTACGGATCGCGGATCGTGAAATGAAGACTCTGAGGGGCAAAGAGATTGCCTTGGTTAAAGTGGTTTGGCTAGGAGCTGATGGTGAAAGCATGACTTGGGAGTTGGAGAGCAAGATGTGAGACTCTTATCCTGAATTGTTTGATTGAGGTAAATTTTCGAGGACAGAAATATTCTAAGCGGGGGAGAGTTGTAATGCCCGTAATTTAATTAATTATTTAATTAAATTATTTTTGGAATATTTGAGAAAATGTGTGATAATTGATTAATTGGATTTAATTATTTTATTAAGTGGAGAAATAATATTAGAATTATAATATTATTGGTGTGGGCTTGTTTTGAAGGAATAGAAGTAATAAGGGAGTGTATTGGTTTTAAGCCCAATAAGGAATAATAGAATAGTAGGGTCATTTTATTGTTGTTGGAATAGAATAGAAAGAAAGAAGCAGTAGAAGAATAAGGATTGAGAGAAGAACGTGCAAGCTTCTAGAGAAAGTGGAAAAACGACAAGAACGAGAATTCAACCGGAAATTATAGAGCGACCTTCAATCCAAGGTAAGGGTGGGGTTCTAACTCTATAATTGGGTTTATGATGATTGATATGTGGGGTTAGAGGTGATTGTTGTCTTATTCTTGAATTGAAAATACATGATTGTTGTATGATGAGAATTGATGAATTCTAGATGAATATTGATGTCATGATGTTGTTTAATTGATGTAGAATTATAAGGTAAATTATGAGTGATGATTATCCATGATTATATTAAGTTTTAGGGCTTTAGGTATGAATTCCGTAGTGAGTTACAGTGATGAAAAATGTAGAATATTGCAGTGATGAAAAATGCAGAATTAAGCCAGAAGGATATCAGAAGTTGTTGTATTAGAATAATGATATAAACTGGAGATAGAATTTGTCATACTGTTCTTAGTTAGGTTGATATCAGGCTAAGAATTAAAATAGTAGGATTGGTAAAAGTAGTCGTTCTGATGGTAGAAGTTATGGCAGTTAGAAGTTGCATTGAATTATTAGAGAGTAGAAGTTCTGATGGTAGAAGCAGTGTTAGTCAGAAGTTGGGTTAGTCAGAAGTTGCATTGTCAGAAGTTGCATTGGTCAGAAGTTGTGTTGTCAGAAGTTGTGATGTCAGAAGTTGTGTTGTCAGAAGTTGTGCTTTTAGAAGTTGTGCTATCAGAAGTTGTGCTGTCAAAAATTGTGTTGTCAGAAGTTGTGCTGTCAGAAGTTGTGCTGTCAGAAGTTGTGATGTCAGAAGTTGTGCTGTTAGAAGTTATGTTGGTCAGAAGTTGTGTTATTAGAAGTTGTGTTATTAGAAGTTGTGTTGGTTAGAGGTTGTGATGTTAGAGGTTGTGTTGGCCAGAAGTTGTGTTGGCCTCTGCATTATTTTTGTACAGAATGTGGAAGTTAGATGCTTAGAAGCTGTTGTTTGAACTATAACAGTAGGATAGTGACGGTAATGACGTTAGAGTTACAAAATAGCAGTATGAATTACTGTGGATTTAATGTATAGTTGAGTTGTTATTGAGAAGTTATTAATAATATTGTGTTGATGATTTATAATAAATAAATGATGTTTAATAAATTATTTTGATGATATGAGATGTTGATGACGAGACGTTGAGATGCATTTGAGATGTTGTTATTTTGAGATGCTTTTGAGATGTTAATTGAGATGTTTTTTAGATGATTTAAGATGTTGTTAACTTGGGTGTTGTTATTACATTCGTGGTTGTGTCGCATACATTGCATTTTTGAGATGGAGCTTATGCTCGTTGAGATGGCCTGAATTGGCGAATTTTGAGATGAAGGCTATGCCTTGTTGATGCCTCTATTAATTGGCAAATTTTTGAGATGGGAGTTCTGCTCCAATGGTACCACATGCATTTGCATAGTATTGAGTCACATTATATGATCGTTTAGAGAAGTGTATTTTGATGTTGATGAATGCGTATATGCGTTGTAATTATTGTAGATTATGAGATGAGAAGTGGTGATGTTATTGATCTAATTTTATATATTAATTATCATATGCTTTATTATATTGTTAGATATCTCACTCCTTATGTTTGAATGTTGTCCTTATGTTGGTAACGTGTAGGTAATCGAGAGTGAAGGTTGTATTCCTTCAATAGTTCGAGTCAGTGTCATTGCTCTGATATGTAACACTCGGGGGGATGAACGCTTGCTGTTTTGATTGTTGACTTTTCTGCTGTTGAACTTTAAATTGACTATTATTAAATATGTGATGTTTAGAAGTTGTTGTTTTGTTGTTAGAGATGCTATTGAGAATTCCGCTGCGTAGATGTTGAGTTATTTGATTAAAGATGTTATGTTGATGGTTCACCCAATGTTTTAAAAAGTGTTATATATCCACGATGAATGCAATGAATTTTGATAGAAGAATTTGTGACGTCCCGATTCGTTTGTATGATTGAATTTTATAACTCTGATTTAATTATATAATTTGTCGGGGTAGAATTAGGGTGCTACATGTATAATATAATATGTTTCCCAAATGTGTGTAATTATATTTGTAGCCTTTGAGTTTTGAGTGGGTTATTAAGATGTTGTATATAATCCTATATTTAAAATTATATGGATTTGATCTCACTCAAATGATGATGAATCTTTTATATGACCATCATACTCTTTCATGTGAAATTATATCAATAATGATATATTTTGTTTATTTGCAAAATTGTTGGAGATCCACCAAATTCTATGATAAATTTCTACCATAATGACAATTTAATTATGAGACAAACAAAGAAAAGAAGACAAGACAAATAATTTCTGCAGAGTTTCTCTCTGCTCACAAACTGTGAAAACTTTCTTATTCACTTTTCAACTGCAAAATTCTGTGAATGACTTGCTTACAAAAAATAGGGGTTACTCCCTCTATTTATAACTGAGCTTACACCCTAATCCCAAAGCCCAAAATATCTTTTTGTTACTAAATCAAAATTAATCTATTCTAGACTTAAATCAATTTTATTTAAATCTAAAACAAATCAAATCTTTTCGACACATAGTTTCGACACACTGTATTACAATTTAACACACCACCTAATTCATTGTGTCTAAACTATCTATGTTCATCATGGCTCTTAGCTTTCTGAATACTTCAACTTGCACTCCCTTCGTCATGATGTCTACAATCTGATTCTCAATTTTGTAGTGTTCCAAATTCATCTTCCCATGTGCTACCTGCTCTCGAAGATAATGGAACCTCATTTTGATGTGCTTACTTCGACCATGTGCTATTGGGTTCTTCGCCAGATTGATAGCTGACATTCTATCGATCTTCATGGTAATTGCTCCATGATCTTTCCCTGTTATCTCTTCGAACAAGTTCACCATCCAAGTTGCTTGACATGCACAAAGAGAAGCAACTATGTATTCTGCTTCGCATGATGATAATGCCACTACTGGTTCCTTTCTTGAATTCCAAGCAACTGGTGCACCACCTAGCATAAACACATATCCTGCTGTTGACTTTTGATCTTCAGCATCACTACACCAACTCGAATCAGTGTATCCCACTAACTTGCATTCTTTTCCTTTATCAGCTGCAAGAAATAAAATGCCATAATTGAAAGTTTCTTTGAGATGCCTTAGTATCCTCTTCAATGCTGCTATATGTGATACCTTTGGCTTCTGCATGAATCTACTTACCATACCTACACTGTATGCTAAGTCAGGCCTTGTATGACAAAGATATCTTAATGATCCAATAAGTCTTCTATATTGGGTTGGATCAATATCATCTTCATATGCATTTTTCGACAGTTGCAGTCTTAGTTCTGCAGGTGTCGAAGTTGAGTTGCATTCTTCCATCTCAAACCTCTTGAGAATTTCTCCTGCATATCGTCTTTGATGCATCATCAAACCTCTACTGCTCTTGTAGAATTCGATACAAAGGAAATATGAAATCTCATCCAAGTCAGACATTTTGAATTCCTTACTGAGATCACCTTTGAAGTCTTCGATCTAACTTTTACAACTACCTGTTATCAACAAATCATCTACATAGAGACATAGTATAAGCAATTCACTCTTTCTTCTTCTTACATATACTCCATGTTCAGTTGTACACTTTATAAATTCCTTCTTCCTTAGGAAACTATCAATTTTCTTATTCCAAGCTCTTGGAGCTTGTTTCAATCCATACAGGGCTTTATGCAGCCTGTACACCTTTCTTTCTTTGTCATGTTTCACAAACTCAACTGGTTGTTTAACATATACTTCTTCATCTAAGGGTCCATTTAAGAATTCACACTTCACGTCCATCTGACATATGTGCCAACTGTTTATTTCTCCTAGACCAACAATAACCTGATTGTTTTGATCCTAACAACAGGTGCAAAAACTTCATCAAAGTCTATTCCTTCTTTCTGTAGAAATCCTTTTGCCACAAGCCTTGCTTTGTGTCGAGTTACTTCCCCTTTCGAATTCGTTTTCACTTTGTATACCCACTTGACATCAATTTCCTTCTCGCCTTGAGGAAATTCGACAAGTGACCAAGTGTTGTTGTCTTTGATAGACTTTACTTCTTCGTTCATTGCTTTTACCCACTTCGAATCCTTCAATGCTTCAGTTGCATTAATAGGTTCGACATCTGCATAGAAAGCATAATGTACCAGCTCACCTTTATTATCTATTACATCATCTGATGTAATCACACAATCTTGCAATCTTGCAGGTATGCGTCTTGTTCTTTGAGGCCTGCTTGTACTTGGTATATCTACTGGTTCCTCTTGTCGAACTTTTCTTTCGACTTGAGTTTCTGGCTCTTCAAGTAGGATTCCCACTGAATCTTTCTTGACATTTTCAGTCCAATCCCATTCTTTAAACTCATATATGATCACGTCCCTGCTGATCACTATCTTCTTGTTCTCTGGATCAAACAACTTGTAGCCTCCTGTCGAATGATATCCAACTAGAATCATTTGACTTGACTTGTCATCAAGTTTTCTTATCAACTGACCTGGAACATGTCTATGTGCAATAGATCCAAATACCTCTAGATGACTCAATCTAGGCTTCACACCAGACCAACATTCTTCTGGAGTAATTCCTTCTAGCTTCTTTGTAGGACATCTATTCAAAATGTATGTTGCAGTCGAAACAGCTTCACCCCAAAACTCTTTAGGTAAATTCTTGCCTTTCAACATACTTCGTACCATATTCATGATGGTTCGATTCTTCCTTTCTGCAGTTCCATTTTGCTGTGGAGTATAGGGTGGCACCACTTCATGCACAATCCCTTCCTTTTCACATAGCTCGTCGAAGTCTTTCGACACATATTCTCCACCACCATCAGTTCTCAAAACTTTAAGCTTTCGACCACTCTGTCTTTCGATCATAGACTTAAACTTGGCAAATACTTCGATCACTTCACTTTTCTTCTTGATTATATAAGTCCACAGCTTTCAACTGAAATCATCTATGAATGTAATAAAGTATTTGTTACCTCCCATCGAATCCACCTGGATTGGTCCACATACATCAGAGTATATGACTTCAAGAATAGTCTTCGATCTGCTTCATGTATCCTTGCTGAAGCTATTCTTGTGCTGCTTCGCCTGCACACATTCCTCACATACTTCATTTGGAATGTCAATTTCAGGAAATCCTGAAACCATATTTTTTCTCTTCAAATCTCTGATGTCTCTGAAGTTGAGATGGCCTAGTCTATAATTCCATATCCATTCATCTCTGCTAGCTGCAGCCGAAAGGAACTTGTGCTCCATCACATTTAGTTCAATCTTGAAGGTTCGATTCTGAGACATAGGAGCCTTCAAGATTAATCTCCCATTTGCATCAATGACTCTCATCATCTTATCTTCGATTGACACTTTATAATTCTTTTCGACCAACTGCCCTATACTGAGCAAATTGCTCTTCATGCCTGGTATGTACAATACATTGGAAATTACTGACCTCTTGCCATCTTTCCTCATAATCATAACATCACCAATACCTTCAGCTGCTAGGGTATTATCATTTGCAAATTTTACCATATTTTTCATTGAGGGATTTATATTGACAAACCAGTCTTTCCTTCCAGACATATGTGATGAACATCTTGAATCCAAGTACCATTGGTCCTTGAATCTATCTTCATCTTTTGTTGTGACCATCAACATCATCTCTTCTTCTTCTTCATGTTTTGCAAGCTTGGCATCACTTTCTTGATTCTTTCATTTTTCTGGAGAATCACTCGAATAGTGACCATACTTCTGACAATTGTAACATTGAATGTGACTCTTATCAGGTTTTCGACCACCACCTCTTCCTCTATTTGCAACACCACCTCTTTGGTTGCCTTGGTATAGCCTTCTTTGATTCGACATGTTTCCTTCAATCTGGTTTCCTCTACGATTCAATTTGTTGTAGCCACCTATACCTCTATCGAAACACTTTCCTTTGCCTTTGGTCTCTTTTGTTGACTGTGCCTGCAGGGCCGCATCACTCTTTGATTTGCCTGCAGCTCTTTCATTCATTCTTTGTTCATTAGATGCAAGTGTCCCTTGAAGTTCTTCCTTTTTCAATTTCAACAAGTCTTTCCCCTCTTCTATCGCCACCACTATGTGGTCGAACTTAGTAGCTAAAGATCTCAAGATATTCGAAACAATAGCTCTTGTTGTTAATGCTTCTCCACATATCTTGATTTGATTTACTAGTTTTGCAACTCTAGTGAAGAAATTAGATATGCTTTCACTGTCTTCCATCTGAAGCAGGTCATACGTCCTTTTGTGAGTTTGTAACCTCACTTCTTTCACCTTCTCAGCGCCTCCAAAAGACTTCTCAAGGATTTCCCAAGCTTCTTTTGCAGATTCTGAATCACTAACCTTTTCGAAATTGTCTGGGCTGACACATTGATGAATTATAAATAATGCTTTATAACTCAACTTCTCAGATTCTGTGTATTTCTTCTTTTATTCTTATGAAGTGTTTTCTCCAAGCGCTTCGACTCCATCTTTTACAAGGTCCCAAAGACCTTGACACTTGAATAAGACTTTCATCTGTTTGCACCAATTCACATAGTTGTCAACTTTCAGAATTGGTAGCGTTGTTGGATAGTTTGCATTCCCATAACTTGTCATCGTGAATTCTTCAATCGTTCTTGATTGATACTTCCCTTGAATCGAAATAAAGCTCTTGATACCAGATGTTGGAGATCCACCAAATTCTATGATGAATTTCTACCACAGTTACAATTTAATTATGAGACAAACAAAGAAAAGAAGACAAGACAAATAATTTCTGCAGAGTTTCTCTCTGCTCACAAACTGTGAAAACTTTCTTATTCACTTTGCAACTGCAAAATACTGTGAATGACTTGCTTGACTTGCTTACAAAAAATATGGGTTACTCCCTCTATTTATAACCGAGCTTACACCCTAAGTCCAAAGCCCAAAATATCTTTTTGTTACTAAATCAAATCTAATATATTCTAGACTTAAATCAAATCTATTTAAATCTAAAACAAATCAAATCTTTTCGACACTTAGTTTCGACACACTGAATTACAATTTAACAAAAATATGTGGTTGAGTTTGTAAAACTCTATTGATGATATATCATACAACCACTTTTCAATATAGTTTTGAAATAAAAAATATAATTATTATCCCATTGTATAATCAGAGTATATAATACTAGTGAGCTCTGAAAAATCTTTATACACGTTGGATCAGTGGGAGTGCACGTGTATAAAATTATATAATCTGAAACAATTTAGATTATTATTCTCATATTGTCATATATTCTTGTGTGCCCTATAAAATATGACATATGCTAAGAAGACTTCAAAATATACTCTAAGAGGTCTTGTTCTATTATACTGAGATAAATATTATTCTCTTAATCTCAAGAAACATCATTTAATGTTTAGGTCAATATTAAAATGACACAATAATTCTTTGACATGCAATAATATTGAGTTATTTTATCT
The DNA here is from genome assembly GCA_948472305.1 of Vicia faba. NCBI lineage: Eukaryota > Viridiplantae > Streptophyta > Magnoliopsida > Fabales > Fabaceae > Vicia > Vicia faba. The sequence continues at coordinate 1,317,906,292 of OX451740.1, forward strand.
TTAATAGTCAACTTTTGTCAAGTCATAATATGAAAGTACAAGTAAATATCAATACTCCTATCGAGTATGATATTGTATTATGAAGGTACTTATGATTAAATGTAATTACTCTTGTAATAGGACAATGCCTATATGTAATTATTATTCTTAGACCTACATGGATATGTTATGACCTTTAATGTGAAAACTCATTAGTAAATACTAACCACAAACTTATACACATGAGTAAGTCTTATGATATTTTGGATTAGTGGGAGTTTATCAATAACATTTTCATATGCTTGAGCCCTTGTTTAATAACATATTTTTCTCGTATGAAATATGTTTCTCTAAATTCATCTTTTTAATATAAAATATATTTCTTTAGCTTGTATGATCTGTTTTCCCTATCGGATTCATTTCTGCAATGTTGAAGTTTACTTTTATTTTGTGAACAAGTGCTTTGACTATAATTAAAGTTCTAGTATTAAAATTTATATATTTATAATAATTTATTATTGTCATCCAAGTGAGAGAATGTTGGATTAATTATTTAATTAATCAATTATGGATTAATAATAATCAATTATTAGAAATTATTATTAATATTAATTATGATATATTATTATTATGCACTTATTGATGAATTATCTAATTGAGCTATTGTCTATGAATGGACCGTGATGGGTTGGATCATTCCCTTAAGCCTAATAAGAGGTCTCTGCCCTCAACCGCTTAGCTATTTAAGCGTTTCCATTAAACAATTAACATACTCTGAAACTCTAAATGGTATGAGTGTAGTAATTCTCTCATACTCTATGACATCAATCTATATAATTTTAAAAAGGTACATCGACATTCTCTAAAATCTTACAAGGTACACACCGTTCATATTATTCTTGATTATTCTTTGATATATAATATGCGATAATTTGTGTCTATCATATTCATATAAATTTATCACTTATTACATCAATCGAGTAAATAATAGTTGTCGCATATAAATTGAAACAATCTGTGTATATATGAATCTTATAAATAGTATTACTTGAGGACAATTGGTATAATTAAAGAAGTAGAAAAGAACAAGGAGAGAATAAAAGAAAAAGAACAAGAAGTTTCACCTTATGCTAAGTTGCCATACCCTCCCTCAAAAAAGAAGAAAAAAAGATGGAAAATTTAAGAAATTCATGAAGATGTTCAAATCCATACCGATCATCATTCCTTTTTGTAGACACATATAATTTACCATTTATGCAAATTTTATGAAAAATTTGTTCACCAAGAAAACAAAACCTTAAAGCGGTGAAACAATTGCTTTATTTGAAGAGTGTAGTGCTATAATTCAAAGGAAGTTGTCACTGAAATTAAATAATTCAAGTAACTAACTTTACTATTCCATGTACTACTGAGAAGTTAAAAATTGAAAGTGCTATGTGATTTGGGAGAAAATATCAAGTTAATGCCACTCTCTATGATAAACATTGCAAATCAAGAGACACGGGTATTCCACTGTAAGAAAGTTGAGATTCAGTCACGTAAAAATCAAGTCACAAAATTTTAAAAATAATAAAACAATAAAATTTAGCTTATCACATGGGGGAGGGGGTTTAAATTTTTTGAAAACTTCATAATGACGTGCAAAACACGTCGCTGCCTAAATTTTAAAATAATTAAAAAATAAAATACACCTTTTCACGTGGTGGTGGTGGTGGGGGAAGTTTACAATTTTCGAAAACTTTGAAGTGACGTTCAAACACGTCGCTACCTAAAATATAATTCTTTTGGTGGAAATGGCGAAAATTTGAGAAGCAGGTTGACTGACCCATTTATGATACAAAGTGATTTTCACGTCGCTACTATCCTACCGTTTTGTGACAAACTGACATGTAAGGTGTGAAAAAGTGATTTTCATGTTGCTACCACAACAAATTTATTAGCGTTGTGTTTTCACGATACCCAAGTGTCTATTTATTTCCTTGACTACATCGCTTCTCAGACATTATTAGAAGAGAAAAACCAAAAATCAATCCTTCTTCTTTAATTTTCAGATCCCTCCACCCTCAAAATACAATTTCTTTTCCTAATCTCTCATTTTCTTCTTCAATTTCCCAATCTGTCACCATTTTTGCAAAAGCCATTATGTTCTTCACTCAAAGATGTGAATGATTTTTTATTTTTCTTATTATTAAGCCTTTTCATTATAATTTTCTTTTATTTTTTGATCAAGACTCAAGAATTTGATCAAAACTTAACAAGAAGCTTTTTCAATTTTCTTGTTTCTTCACTCAGGTATATGTTATTTTCGATTTTCATATATAAATATTTATGAGTTGTTGGTTGTTTTGGTATATTTGTTTATATTGTTTTATATTTTTGTATTTTATTAAAATAAAAATGTATAATATGCAAATACTAAATATGAAAATGTTACAATATATTTTTGGGTGCAAGTAATAATACATAATGTGTTTTAGAAAATATTTAATCGAAAATATTTTTTATTTTCATAATATATTATTAAAACAAAATATACAGGTTTATTAAATGTTTATAAAATATATAAGTTTATTAAATATTTATTATTTATTATTTTAATAATCTTTTTTTAGCTTTTAGAAAATGTATATGTTTATAAAAACTTAATAGTATAATTTAAAACAAAAAACAGATTATTCTCAGTTGATCTGAGAATAATCTTTGTATCGAGAGGCAGTACTTCCTTGACCTCTCAGTTGGTCAATGAATATTTCTTAGCTTCACCCTCTCTTTTTTGTTTTCTTGTTTGATTTCTTCGTTCCCTTCAAATTAGTTTTCCTTCTCAAACCCCTTGTCATAAATTGTCTTATTGACAATCAACTTTACCCCGTATTGTATGAACTTTTCTACCATTGCCATTAGGCTGTTAAAGATTTTACCTGCCTTGATTTCAATATTAAACCCTTGTTCGAGTCTTAGACTTAATAGGTATTTCTTCATCTTTTCGTCGATGCACATGACTAGTATTGATTCTCCGTTGAACCTTTAGATATAGGGTCACAACGACCCACCTTTCCATTATCTGATGGATATTAGGCTTTCCACTAACACATGTTGCCTTCTCAACGTCGTCAAGTGTAAAAAAAAAGCACTTCTTTGGGTTTAAATTTGTTGAAAGTATTAGAACTAGAAGTATATGTCTTCCATGGAGTTCACGATGTCGAGAAGAAAACCAAAGTTAGTGGAAGGCCTGAGATCCATTAAACAAGGGAAAAACACGCCAATGCGTTCCTAAATCGAGAGGTTCAACGTAGAAGAGATACTAGTCAAATGCGCCAACGATGAGAGCAAGAAGTATATGTCAAGTTTAAGACTTCAACTAGGTCGACATTCGCTGAAAGTATTGTAATCAGGGCTCCTAAAACCTTTAGCAACTTGCGAGAGCTTCACAAATAAGGGAAAGATAATCCACTAATAAGAAGGGATAATGTAATTTGTTAATCTTTTAGGGGAAGAGAGTGTTATCTTTTCTAATATATTTTGTCGATGAAAGGATGTAACTGTATAATTTATTCACCATTAAGTAACGTTTGATTGTATGTCAGTGAGTTTGAAATCATGACATTCAACTTATTCCCCTTTAAAGAGTAAAATCATGGTCACTAGGCTACTAGACAAAAAAACATAAGAGAGGAAGATAATGTAATATAAATATCTCACAAGAAGGAATTGTAATATATTTTATATAAAATGTGAGAGAAATGTATATTTTAACACAAGAGAGAGTATTATAACATCAATATTTATCGAAAGTGTAATATATTTTGAGTTAAAAGGCAGTGCACTGACAGTGTAAAATAATTTATACTGTCATCCAATAAAAATTTATCAATTAGCCATGTCATATAATTTATTTAAAATTAACAGCATAACTTGTCACTTAACATGATCGTGATTGATTGACAGTGCAAAATTATTTTACACTATTTTTTTCCATATATTTGGTATAAGAGAGAAATAAAATGTATATTTTAACACAAGAAAAAAAAAGCAATATAGTATGATTTTAGAACCAGGAGCGCCTAATTTAATCAAAATAAAAATGTAAAGTCTAAGATATTCTAAAATATTTGGCGCGGAGCTCAATTTCACGCCTCTAGGGGTGAAAATAGGCTAGGTTAGGTTTTATAAGGTCTGAGTCTGATCTATATCCTACTATAGACTCATTTTTTTAGTCTGATCTGACCTTTTTAAAAGTCTGGATTGGTCTTAAAGCCTATTTAAAAGGCCTATTTCTCATTAAGATTTTCAATAAATTCATATTATTTAAAAAGTCTTTGGACCTATATATACCGACCTATTTAACAATTTTCATATATATATATATATATATATATATATATATATATATATATATATATATATATATATATTTAAAAAAAAGCTAAATAAACCAATCTATTTTATTTATAAATATAAACTAACCTATAAGATTTTATAAATTTTTTTTAATTATTTAAACTAGACCTATTTAATTAAATAGACTTTAAAAAAATATAAACCTAATTTTCTTAATAAATAAGTTCAACTGACCTAATATTAAACAAATTAGATTATAAATTTCTGTAGACGGGTTTGACCTATTCCCAGACACTAGACGTGACGAATAATCATGGTGTATATATCTCCTCCATGTTCAATTCTTGGACCATTATATTAAAGAAATTAGTCATATAATATAATATTGCACAAGAATTTTCAGTATTACTAATAAAACAATGGATTAAACAAAAATGGAAGAGAATCTCCCAAATATTTGTAATGTCGCAAACACGTTCTAATTCCGACACGCAATTAACTATCCCGGAACGCGCTTTTTCCGCCGCCGGCGCCGCTTTCCTTTCCGCCGTTATCGTCAATCCCCTCGATGTCGTCAAGGTACCATAACTCCCCTTTCAACCATCATCCATTCATGTTTCAAATTCAATTCTTCCAATGATTTCATTATCAATTCTTTCTTTTCAGACGAGACTTCAAGCACAGGCTGCCGGAGTTCCCTACCATGACGCCTATCGAAAGCCGTCTTTTCAAACTAACACGGTAATGCTTCTTTCTCAGTTTCTCTCTTTTTTTTTTTTTTTGTTATTCGATACTATGTTTGTTATGATTTTGGTTAATTATTCTGTTTATTTTCAGATGCTTCACGATATTAAATGTACAAAGGTTTCAAAATCTCAGCAAATACCATATAAAGGGACACTAGATGTACTCTACAGAGTTATACGTCAGGTTAGTGCTTTCTGTTCGTCGCGTTTTTCGTATGTGTTATAAGCTGTGATGTTAGATTGGCTTGGTAGTTGAGTAAGAGATTAATGAGTAGAGTGTTAAGAAGTTGGAAGATTTGAAGATACATTAATTAAAAACATAATACAAGTAGATGAAGAGAAAATTATTGTAACACTATTAAATATATCAATTTATGCAACTTCATTATATTTCATATCAACTATATAAGTGTACTTTTGTTCCCAGTTACTTTTTCCCTTCAACACGCTAATTACTTATACTTACTCTAAGAGGGTTCACAGGAGTGAATTTATGCAGGAAGGATTTACTAGATTGTGGAGAGGCACAAATGCTAGTTTGGCATTGGCCATGCCAAGTGTAAGCTATCTTTTCTGTCTTGAATTTTCTCCTTTGTGCTTTTTGGTTTGTTTTAGAAAAATGGCGAAACTGTTCATTTTGTCCGGTACTGTATGTTTTGTCATGAATTCTGACTTCATGCCTTTCTCATTGTATTTGATACTATATATAATAGTGTCGGTAATTACAACTCATAATGACTAATTACAACTCATAATAACTAATTACAACTTATAATGACAATTTCCTATTCTATGAATATAAATTATTCACAATAAATGTGTTTGATTATTTCCTGATTAACATCCCCCTCAAATTGATGCGGCTGGTCAAGGAGCATCAATTTGCTAACAAGAAACTGATGTCGTGGACGTGGAACAGCCTTGGTAAGAATATCTGCAACCTGCAACTGAGTACTGATGTGAGGAAGTGATATTATTTGATTATCGTAGGCGTCACGTCACGTATTGAATGACAATCAACTTCGATATGTTTGATGCGCTCATGAAAAACAGGATTTGCAACAATTTGAATGACACTTGTATTGTCAGCATAAAGTGAAGTTGACTCTGTTTGAGGAAATCCAAGTTCAGCCAAAAGACCACGAAGCCAAAGTATTTCTGAACAAGCAGCAGACATGGCACGATACTCTGATTCAGTAGAAGATTTAGAAACTCTTGCTTGCTTCTTACTTTTCCAAGAGATCAATGAAGAATCAAGAAACATGCACCAACCAGTAACAGATCGACGAGTATCAGGACACCCTGCCCAATCAGCATCACTATAAGCACTCAACTGAAGAGAAATTCCAACGGAAAAGAATAATCCGCGGTGAGAGGTTCCCTTTAAGTAGCGAATTATACGACGAACCGTAACCAAGTGAAGATGACGAGGAGAATGCATGAATTGACTTACTTGTTGAACAACAAAAGATATGTCAGGGCGAGTAATAGTCAAGTAGTTGAGGCTGCCCACAAGTTGTCGATACAATAAGGGATCAGGCAAAAGATCACCATCATCACGATGATATTTAACATTAACCTCAAGAGGAGTATCTACCGGGTTAGCCGATTCTAGACCGGCCATAGAAATCAAATCTGTAGCATACTTGTGTTGATGGAGAAAGATGCCCTTGAATGTAGAATGAACCTCAAGACCAAGAAAATAATGTAGATTACCCAGATCTTTCATGTGAAATGAGGCTTGTAACTGTTGCTTAAGTCGCTGAATGGAAGCATGATCCGAACCAGTAATAACCATATCATCAACATACAAAAGAAGCAGAACAATACCCGTAGATGTGCTATGAATAAATAAAGATGAATCATACTGACTCTGAATAAAGGAGAATCCAAGTAGAGTGGAGCGGAATTTCTCGTACCATGCTCTAGGTGCCTGTTTCAAACCATATAAGGAGCGTTTGAGCTTACACACGCCTTTGGATGACGAGAATAAGCCTTGAGGTGGAGTCATATAAATATCTTCTCTCAGATCACCATGAAGAAAAACATTCTTCACATCCATTTGATGAAGAGTCCAACCACCAGAAGCAGCTATAGAGATGATCGTGCGGACAGTTGTCATTTTGGCAACCGGTGCAAATGTCTCATCATAATCAATTCCATATTCCTGCTTGTTTCCTAACGCAACCAAACGAGCCTTGTAACGGTTGAGGGACCCATCAGAATTTAATTTCACAGAATACACCCATTTGCAACCTATAGGTTTTACATCGGGAGGGCAAGAGACAATATCCCATGTGAAATTCTCTTGAAGAGCTTGAAGCTCTTCATTCATTGCTTTTATCCATCGCACATCCTTAACAGCCTGTGAGTAACAAGTAGGAATAAATATGCTAGAGAGTGTGGCAGTCAGAGAAGTATGTGAGGAATCATACCTGTCTGGTGAATATCTATCTGGTGCACGAGATATTCGACCAGAACGCCGTGGTTCAACCGATACAGGATCAGGTGGCGGTTCAGCGTCGGGAAGGGGTGTGGGAACCTGCTGTCTGTGTTTTCTGACATATACATGACCTGGTTTATAACGTTCTATAGATTGAGGCATAATAGAAAACTTAGGAAGAGTAACAATATCATTAATGGCAGGAGAAACACAGGGAAACATAAACTGATTATCAAAAAATGTCACATTTCTAGAAATGCGAAAACGATGGTTAGTGACATCATAACACACAAATCCCTTATGAGAGTGACTATATCCCATAAATGCACATTGAACTGATTGTGCTCCAAGCTTATGCCTTTCAAAAGGAGGTAAGTGAACAAAACACACACACCCAAAAGTATGTAAAGCACTATAATCAGGATGAATTTTAAAAAGACGAAAGAAAGGAGAATCAAGTTCAATAACCGTAGAAGGAAGACGATTGATCAAGAAGACAGCTGTGGAAAGAGCTTCTACCCAAAATCGGGATGGTACTAAAGCTTGGAGAAGCAATGTGCGTGTTACATCAAGCAAATGACGATTCTTCCGTTCTGCAATACCATTTTGTTGAGGGGTATTGGGACAAGATCGTTGCGACAAGATGCCTTTTTGTTGAAGGTATTCCTGAAACTTATGAGACATGTACTCACCACCAGAGTCAGAGCGAAATTTTTTAACACTTGCTTGAAATTGAGTTTCAACATATGTTAAAAATTTCTTAAACACAGAAAACACTTCAGATTTAGACCGAAGGAAATATATCCAAACAAAACGACTATAATCATCAATAAATGTGACAAAATATTTATAGTGAGAATGAGAAACTACAGGAGACATACTCCATACATCACTATGAATCATTTCAAAACAAGTGGAAGCACGATGAGCACCAGACGGAAAAGGAAGTGTTTTACTCTTAGCTAATTTGCAAACAGAACATGAAATAGAGGCATTAGAAACATTTTTATTTCCCAACAAACCATTTTTAAATAAATGGGACAAAACAACAGAGTTTGGATGACCTAATTTTCTATGCCAATCCTCATAAGAGTTCAAAACATTATTACAAGCAAGAGATATATGATTAGAAATAAACTGGAGTGGAAACAGTCTTCCCACTTTAGGCCCCTTCACGATCACTCTCCCCGACACCTGTTCCTGCACAAGACAACCATCACGAGAAAAGTTAACATCATAATTTTTATCTACCAATTGACCAACAGATAATAAATTAGACGCAAGTCCAGGTGATACAAGCACGTCCCGAAAATCAGAGTTGATGTCGCCAATATCCGTAATAGATAAAGTATTACCATCAGCTATTTGAATTTTCTGATTACCATGATAAGAGTGTAAATTGTTCAAATACTCTGAAGAACCTGTCATGTGATTGGATGCACCCGAATCAAGAAACCATGGGCGAGAAACATTAGAAGACTTACCCTGAATTCCCAAGGCCGAGAGAGCGGAAAGTACCATTTGTTGAATCAATTCAGGTTGTATAGCACTATCGTTTGATGCCCCATTAGTGGAAGGACCAACCGCATGATTTGCATGGAATGGCCTGTACTGAACGTTGTGTTGGTCGTGGAGGACGTGTGGGACACTCAGAGATAATATGACCCTGTTGCTTGCAGTAATTACAAAACTTCTTATTGCAGCTACGAGCAATATGACCAAATTGTTTGCAAGAGAAGCACTGAACCTGTTTCATATCACGATTTTTACCTTTACTTTGAGCAGCATATGCAACCATCACGGGCTCGGAAATGGTAGCATCATGAGACATGGCTCCTTGAGTAATAAGACGTTGTTCCTCCCTTAGGAGTTCTCCAACACATGTATCTAAAGAAGGAACAGGATTCCTATTCAGCAAGGCACCTCTGACAACCTCAAATTCTGGGCGTAATTTCATGAGAAATTGATCTCGACCACTTGTGTTGTAAACCTCTTGAACAACCGCAAGAGAGGTCTTGGGTACATTAGCATGTATAATAGCAGAGTGTTCTGCCCAGAGATTTAAAAAATCAGAATAGTATTCTTGAATAGACAAATCACCTTGTTTGTAGTTGGCTATTTCTAACTCCAACTAAAAACGTTTTGCCGAATTGCCCTGGTTGTAAATGCGCTTTAGATAATTCCACATTTCTTAAGCAGTTGAAAAAGAGCGTAAGTTATTGATCATGTGTGGTTCAATACTATTGAGAATCCAAGTGATGATTTGAGCATCTTTAGTTTCCCACGCATCTAAACCAGTTTTCTCCGTCGGTGCCTTAGAAACACCATCTAAATGACTCCATAATCCCTTTCCTTTAACATACATCTTGAACTGAAATTCCCATGCAGAATAATTCTTGCCGGTAAAACGGACACAAAAATTCTTTTCATTTTCCATTGCCATTAGATATAACCTCTTTGTATTGTTAAATAAACAGGATAAATCCAAACCCAGTGTGCACGTGCAACCAATTTATTTAATAATACCAATTAAATAAATAGTAAAACAATGGGAAGCAAACCAGGAAACCACGCGGTAGCTAAACCAAGAAACCACGCAGTAGCTAACGAACGGTGAAGAAACACCCACGATCTAGAAATCGCCAACAATTCAACAATGAAACCACGATCACCGAACAAAATCACCAAGAACAACGATCACCAAGCGGAATCGCCGAGAATACGAAACGGAATCGCAAAGCACGATATGTTAGCAGCACCAAATGATTAACGAGCACCCAAACAACGTGCGATAAACACGAAATCAAGATCACGAAGCAACAACAATGAAGAAATCACGAAACGGCAATTGAAAGATTTCAGATTTCGAGAAATACAAACAAGAAACACGATTTCAAGAGCGACCCAGTGGGGTGTCGCTATTTAGCCAAGAGAACAAGGATTCACAGGTTAGATCGAACCCTTCTGATACCATGTCATGAATTCTGGCTTCATGCCTTTCTCATTGCATTTGATACTATATATAATAGTGTCGGTAATTACAACTCATAATGACTAATTACAACTCATAATAACTAATTACAACTTATAATGGCAATTTCCTATTCTATGAATGTAAATTATTCACAATAAACGTGTTTGATTATTTCCTGATTAACATGTTTGTCTCACATGTAATTATATACGGTGTACTAATGGTCTGGGTATGTTTCCTGTCAAATAGGTAGGAATTTATATGCCTTGTTATGATATCTTCCGCAACTTTATGGAGGACTATACAACTCAAAATGCTCCAAATTTAACACCTTATGTTCCATTAGTAGCGGGGTCACTTGCACGCTCATTGGCTTGCATTTCTTGTTATCCTGTAGAACTTGCAAGGACTCGCATGCAGGTAAAAACAATTATATGCTAATTTTTTTTATGATGCATTGCATAATTTGCCAAGACGTGAAGAGAGAAAATTGACGGGACATTATCTAAAGATATGCTTGGCATTGTATAGACTACAAAAACATTTTACTATTTTTAGAGTATATAGACTAAATTACATAGATTCTATAATTGCTATCTTAGAGTATATAGACTAAATTACTTAGATTCTATAAAATCGTAGTTAAGATTAGAAGATTCCACCCAATTATTTTTGTAAGATTGAGAGGGGTTAACAAGATCGTAAAACATAAGATCGCTATAAAAATCGTAAGATCCTACTAAAATGAAAGAATAATAGTATATATTTAAAAGTATTTTTACATGATATATGTTAGTAGGCAAGTGCATTAGTGAGGAAATGACTCTTTTTCTTATTATTTAGACATGCATGATTGAGTTTTTATACTTTATTACTACCACATGGAACATTTGTTAGACATTAGGAACATATTTGGTCAATTACTAGGATTATCATAAGTCAATTAGTTAAAGCAAACCCTACAAGTGAGATGTTTATTCCCTAAATCCTAAATCTAAAACTTCATCATTTCAAAAGAAGGCAGACATTCATCCCCGCCGAACCGTAATTGTTGTGCATCTACATCTTGTCATCCTTCTCACTTTTACTGATGGTGGCTGGAAAACGACCAATCATGCCCGAAACTGGTAAAGACTGCACAAAATCAATGATTTTACAATTTTTCTTCCAACAATTTGACTACAACACGCAATTCTACTTAAGATCGGGATCCTTGGAGATGAGTGAGATCGTAAAATCTTAAGATTTTAAGAGCTAGATCGAGATCTTGACAACCATATCACCGCAACTTTCAGAACACAGATGAAACATATAAAAATGTACAAATACTGAAAAAGTAGTGTATTATTCATGTAAATGAAAGATAACTCTAGAAGGATGATTATCCTAATGCCCCCAGCCAAGCTCCTACAGAGAACAATATTCTCTGTCCATAACTAAATAAATGATTTCCCAAAGACACCGCTTCTCTATCCTTCAACCCCTATATAACAAATTCAACCCTTTCTCTTTTTCTCTTTCTAGTAACTAACTATCGTTTCTCAAATAGGCCTAGGACAATTGGGTCTACACATGCATATCTGGTACCTAACAATACCACCCCTTAAAATTTGCCTTGTCCTCAAGACAGAGAAAAGAATTCGCTCTCTAATTGCTGCTGCCACGTCACAGCCTGCAGAATAGAAAGGAGATTTCGTCTGCTTGATAAAATCAGCTTTTCTACTAGTGGCATCCTTGTTGGTGCTGAGACATTTGTATATTGGCTCATAGTATTGAATCCTCGTATGGCTTGGCTATGAACAACTTCCAGAGACCCTATACATGAGCAACACAATAAAAATTGCAACAATGAGGCCAAGGAAGAGCTTTTACTGCCATTCAAACTGTGATTTAAATATCTGCTGTTGCCCTATAAGACATTCTCCAATGGTGGGTTTGGGAAAAATACATGAATGGTGGAGGATATGGAACCAACTCCGAACAAATTTTTTTCCGTCAAGATAAAATTTGACCAAGAGCATTTCTTCTAAAAACTCTCCTTGTACAATAGTTGAAGATTAGGGTCCTTCCACCAGGATCCCACTGTTGGGAGTTTGATGAGACAGTTTCAAACCTTTGAACCGTCCAGACATTTTCAATCACATTGCATTTGGATGGCTGCCTATAATTTCTTTCTTTTACTTGTAGAGGAATTTATCCATCATCACTCACAACCCAGCCAGAGAAAACAACAGACTCATTTGAAGTTCCTAATATGTCCCAACTTTTATCTCCCCTTGTCAATATCGCAGTATCATGTGTCAAACTGTCGATTCATATAAAGAAGATATACAGCTTTCAAATTAATAACCATATTTGTTGGTGCTGCATAGAGAACATGTGAGGGTTCCTTAACAATTAACACAGTGAAAAATTCCTCGAACAATATCCATTGCTTCACTTATGTGTTCTTCTCTGACACATGGGTGTATCTCCTCCTCAATATCTAGTAATATGTTGGCCAATGATTTTACTCTTTGACTATTAGAGGAATGCATATTGTTAACAGTCTTAACAATATTAGGTGTCCGGTCTGCATCTCCGTGACTTTTCCAGGAAGTGAGACTCTACATTTATGAGAATAAGAAGTTCTGGCTCCTTTTCATCGGGTTCCAAAAGGACGTCGTTTGCAGATTGACCAGAATTAACAAGTGTTTTACTTGTAGCAACATGTACTAATTTAATACTTTCATACCTGGATATTGCCGTATTAGAAAAGCTCATTGAGGACATACCTACCCCAATAATTGTCCTTGTATCCGTGTAAGTTTTCTTGTTCTCTTCCTTGTTGGTCTTCAGTTTTACATTCCATGATGCTCCTCTTCCCAAAAATACTATGAATTCCTTCCCGAGACTCATCTGCACCTCATTTGAGAAAATAAGAGAGCTCATCCCCCTCCCTCCATGATTAATATTTGAAGTAATTGATCAGGGACAATATTGCATAGCAAAAAACAAATCTCCTCGTCTCTTTGCCATGAGTTCTGCATGTTGTGAGTATGAAAAACAACTCTGCACATAACCATTTTTCCCTTTTATGATATGCACACACATCATTCTCTTTGGCGGTAAAAATAGCATCCCACTTGTCAAATCCCAACTGTGTGTGAGCCACTTCACAATCTGAACTTGAAGTGTTTGCAGTGGCGGTAGTGTGGATTGTAATGATAGGATTGAATCAACCCCCAAAAGGCGGCCACTGCTTCAGTTGCTATTTTCTCTTATCATACACGAACTCTTCTGGTGTTGTGTTCATGTTTTTCGAAAAATTCAATTTCAAACCCAACACACGGGCTTCTGCATTATGTGGCCATAATCATGGAAGCTCATTTCAGAAATATTGACTAGAAAGTTGCATACCCATCTAGTTGTGTATGGTTAAGTTCTGCTTTGTGTGCCTCTTTGTGTAGATTCTGAATGGTTTCCCTTGGTTACAGCCAATTACAATGGGGGTAACAGTAGTGATATGACATCATCTAATTCGACCAGGCCTATTATGTCTAAGTTTTGAGCTAACCTACATAATGACAAATTTTTCCCTTCTATCTCCTTTCATTCGGGTCGGATCTTCTATCACACACACCCGTTCTAACTCCTTTTGCAGTGACATCATTGTTACATGATTGAAGGTTCCGGTTGAGGAGGGATTGTCGCACCTAGGCCCCCGACCAATATTGGTGCATCTGGCAGCTCGGGTGGTGGATCCGGCCATGGGAAAGTCCAGTGAGTCGTCCAATATCCAGCAGTTTGAATAGCTTTTGCTGCCCCAAGAGTGATGATTCTTGGTCAACCACATTTGGGTTAGAGTTATGCGGCTTTGGTGGGGTTGGAACCATTGTCGAGCCAAATGCTGTTTGAATCTCCTCCATTACACCCTAAAGTACCTTATCTGATGCTTTTGAAGTAAACACTGTGCTAACTGAAATGTTCAAGGCCAAGGAATCGATTATGTCAACATCAAACTTTGACCTATCATTACCGGAGCAGCCGTCACTCACCTTCACCCTCGTTTTGCAAGATTTTTGGTCGTTGCTGGATTCATCTTACCCGACCGCTCCTATAGTGCTCTAATTTCTCCTCCATCGGTTGATTTTCATGTCGGTAAAGCACTGATCCTGTCACGAATCTGGCAGGTCAGACCATTGTTGCGTACCCGTATCACCGCAACTTCCAGAACATAGATGAAACAGATAAAAATACTAAAATAGTGAAAAAGTAGTATATTATTCATGTAAATGAAAGATAACGCAGAAGGACGAATATCCTAATGCTCACGTAGTCAAGCTCCTACAGGGAACTCTGTCCATAATTACATAGATGATTTCCCAAAGATACGGCTTCTCTATTTTTCAACCCCTATATAACAAACTCAATCCTTTCTCTCCAGTAACAAACTATCCTTTCTCTAATAGACCTAGGACAATTGGGCCTACACATACATATCTGGTACCTAACAAAAATCTTCCTATACTAATACAACACTTTGATTTCTTTATAAGCACTTCGCTAGAGAAAGTTATGTTATGTGGTTTTCCAAATTAAATATATTTTCTTCTGTTCTTAGGCATTTAGAGTAACACAAGATGGAAAACCTCCAGGTGTTTGGAAGACATTGCTTGGAGTGATCAACCCAGACAAGGGAACAAGTATTCTTCAAAACTGTAAGTATATTCCTTGCATCTCTCTCTGATTTATCCATCTCTGCTTCTCTTCTGAATTAAAACAAGTTTGAGTTTACTTTTATTACATTGTATGATTACTGTTTTCTTTTGGTTGCCTCGATGTAAATACTTCGATTAACTTTTTTAAATAGTACACAGGTACCGTTTCTGGTGGACTGGGCTTGGAGCACAGCTTTCTAGGGATGTTCCATACTCGGGAATTTGCTGGGCAACCCTTGAGCCAGTAAGATTTTGTTATATTTAGTTATGAAATGAATAAGTGATTTTTTATTGTTTTGGTTTGCGATATTTCTTTGTGCATGTATTGATTTGGATCTGCTCGCAGATAAGGAAAAAAATTCTTGGACTGATGGTTGAAGAGCCAAGTGCCGCAACTGTCCTTGGGGCAAATTTTTCTGCTGGTTTTGTAGCAGGAACTTTAGCATCTGCTGCCACATGTCCACTGGATGTGGCTAAAACCCGACGACAGATAGAGGTTAGACGCATAACTTTGCTTTAGTGATAATATTACGTGCACTTCACTTGCCTTATTTCCCGCTGAGAAGTCAAATTCGGCACACAAAAAATACAAAGTTAGCCATTGACCTAAGTCAAATTTCCCACATTTTTATTCTGTTTTGGTCCTTAAAAACGGTAGAGCTAGGCCCATGACATCAGAATATTTGTTCATGAAAACAAATAATACAAACTCAACTTTTTCCGGTGATATTTGGCTTTAACATATGACACCAAGCTTCAAATTGAATGAAAAATTGTGCACACTATAAATGCAGTTAGGATTGTTATCCATTGCTAAACTTTCATATGTATAGACACGTGAGTCGTTTAACAGGTCAACTTGCAGAGTTACCTTATATAATCTTACTAAATTTAAGGAGGATTATTATGCATGAATTTCTGACATTAGATTTCAAATTGAATGAAAAATTCTGCAGAAGAGTGATATAGTTAGAATTGGACATTGCTAAACTGTAGTAGGTTTAGTTCATTATACAGATAAAAAACCGAGTTGCATAATTTTCCATTAGTAAGTTTAACTTTATATGGTGTGATAGTGTTCTTTAGACCGGAATACTTTATTTCCATTGTGTTGGTATGCTGCTCCATCATTAAGTTTATCCGGAGAATCATGCACATTTACTTAATTTTCACTAGTACATAGTCGATGACTTCGGTTAGCTAAAAATGGTATCTTTCTCATTCCCAGAAAGATCCTGAAAGGGCATTTAAGATGACTACAAGAACTACATTGCTTGAAATTTGGAGGTATGTCATAATTTTTAAATTGGTATTGATCTGATATCATTTGATTTCTAGCTTTGAAGATCATGTTATTTCTAGAGCAAAATTTAGCTGGTCATTCAAGGCATAGATTTTGGATTGACTTTGAGCTCTTCACTTTTTTTGGGACAGGGATGGAGGATTAAGGGGGTTATTTACCGGTGTTGCTCCCCGTATAGGTCGTGCTGGTCCATCTGTTGGCATAGTTGTCTCCTTTTACGAAGTTGTCAAGTATGCTTTAAATCATAGACATTCAACTTCATAGAATGCACTTCACTTACCTTATTTTGTGCTGGTCCATCTGTTGGCATAGTTGACTCCTTTTACGAAGTTGTCAAGAATGCTTTAAAGTTAGCTTAATAATTGAGTGCATCAAAGACACTAACTAGTCTCAGCCTCAGAATATGTTCCTGACATCGCAAGAAGTCAGAACTCAAGATAATGATGACAATCATAAGTAACAACCCAGTAACCATCTTCTTCCTGCCTAGTTTCCCCTTGAATAGGCAAGTGTTCAATTTTCATCATTACATTTGCAGCCTTATAAGTTAACAAGAAGGTGATTTACCTTGTACAGCGAAAATAGGTTATTTATTTATTTTGGTAAAAAAATATAGAAATTCGTTTCTAGGATTATGTAATAAATTGTTACCTTTTTTTATAAAATAAAATTTATTTTATCTTGATATTATTGACTATTTATTATCTTATTTTACTTTTTTTTCTTTCTTTCTATAATAAATAGTAAAAAGTAATTTCGACAAAACTTCATTTTTAAACTTTAAAAACGACAACTAAAATCAAATATATCCAATATATCCAAACCTGAACGCTAAAGATTTGTTTTTGAACATCATGGAAAGTCAAACAATAACGAGAATACAGAAACTTTTTTGGAGATCAAATACTAATCGATCTAACTTATAATTGCAAATTGTTCCTTCCAACGTGGAAATTTCTTCTTTAAACGGTTAGGTTATAGTTGTCACCGATCGAAAGATCGACATCTTTCTAGTTGCTTGTTGATTTGAAGAGAGAGGTGTAGAGGAGTACCAGCACAAACTTCGATGTTCAAGATAGTGTATAAAGTTTTAAAAGATTTTTTGTGTACCTTGATATGACGTCTGGTCCTTTTTATAAGGGTGTTACTAGGGTTTATATTTAGTATTTCATTATGTTATTTGACGGTTCTTTCTCGGCTTTTTGCTTCAGTAAGGTGTTTTATGGGACATGTCTATGTCTGCTCTCCATGTCTTAAATCTTCTGTTCGATAGTAGATATTTAACTTATAACGTCATTTCAATCCCAAATATCTTTATCTTGGACCTTTATAATTATCTTAGATGTTACAAAAATCACTGTGTTTGGCCTCCACATGTTAAGCCTTCGATGATGATCCACTTGTGAAACATGTTGATGTTGCGTTTAAAGCCAAGATAAATAACATCGTCGTTAAGGTGATTACTGATTACTGTTTAATTAGTTACTTCAATTTATGAATTTAATTTACTTTCTGATTTTGCTATTTGTGATTTTGTTTGTTGATCTGTGTCCAAAAGTTTTGCTGTTGTAATTGATACCATATGCTTCCGTTTTTAAACTTGAAATTATTGAAATTTTGTGTTTATTGCTTTAGGAGTGAAATTAATCTGAGATTGTCTACTACAATTCTAGGGTTTTAATTGGGAATGCGTTTGGTTTCAATTTTTATATAAGATTAATTTACTTTTGTGCTACGAGGACATCTCATAAGTTATTTATACGACATTCAAACACTTTTACAAATGTTTTGTTATGGTAGATTTGCAGAAATGAAGATTAATTTGATGTTAGCTGAATCAATTTCCTTTTTATAATGTGCATGAGCTATAGGTATTATTGGATCAATATACTTCCAAACTTGATTCTAAGATATAGACAAAGGTGGAAATTTATAAGACTACACTCAAGCATGGCTTCCTAAACTAGACTGCTGTCTATATTAGATTTAATGTCACAAGTCTTGGCATTTATATTTGGATTTGGTGCATTATCTGTATCATGTAGATTTCAATCTCAATCATCTGATTTCAAATTAAAAGTCGAGATCAAACATTATACTGATTGGTTATTTTCTTTTGAATCTCGAACTAGCACTAATTTTGTGATTTCTTGTGGTCTAACATGTGTGACAGTTTGTAATGTTTTGTAATGTTTTGCAGTAGTTTTTTCTTTTAACACTAATGCTTAGTAGATATATTCAATGCTTAGTATTGATAATACTTTTTGTAGAGGACATTCATGGAGGACGTGGTGGCTATAATCGAAGGCGGTATGCATGTTGGTATTCTTCTTTAGGGCCAAGCAATCGAAGACGAGAATAGAACAATTGAAAAGACATGCTTATTTTACAATGAGAATCTCAATACCCTTAGTTTCAATAATTAAGGTATGAGTTTTGTGAAACCTGTAACGTCCTATTTCCTCGTCGGTAAATTATATCATAATCAGAGTAAATTAATTTCTAAACAAACATCAACAAATAGGATGTCACATACTTCACAAATCACACCTACTCTATAATTAGAATATGCAACACAAATCACATGTTCATATGTCTTAAACTTCAATACATTTATTCAGAGCGGAAAAACATCAATGAATAGTTATCTCAATTCTCCAATCGAAGTTACAATTATCATCTTTCAAACATCAGCATAATCATAAAATAATTCAAACAACGAAGCAATAAATGTTCACTCCTAACATAACAAAACAAATCACACAAAACCCCAAGTGTTACGTATCAGAGTATACACCAGCTCAATATACGCAAACTGAAGGAACTCCTCGGCTAACCTCGATCTCTAGCTACTTTAGGTCATCTGCACGTTACCCACGAGGAGGAAACATTCAAACAGAAAGGATGAGATATCATAACAATACAAGAGGAAACATAATAATGAGCAAGTAGAGATTCAAGTACAAAATCAGCACATAACATCCATCCTAATATAATACATACTTTCATCAATATTCACCCATCGAATTATCAATCACAATATGATCCAAAGACCGACGCTAACTCAATGCATGTGGTACCAACAGGGTAAAATCCTAATCACAATAATGCCAATTTAGGACAATCAACTTCGCTCACCAATACAGGTCTTCGCTCGCCAATACAGACCTTCGCTTTATGAATGCATGAGACACTATCATGCAACAACATACTTCGCATTTATCGTTATTACTCATCATAATTTCGCTAATACAAGACATCTTCATCATCATTATCATGTATCTTGTGTCACACAATCAAGACAATCATCGTAATTAACCACAACATAGTTCATGGCATATAAATAAAAAACACTCACAAATAGGTATCAATGTCGGTGAGATAATTAACTATTGCATTATAAGTCATTTTTATAATATATTTCATCTTTCCAACGGTCCAAACGGTGCGTCAAACAGACACTCGAGGCAAAAGTTATGAGTTTTAGAAGTTTTCTAAAAATGTTGTCCTTAATGAAAGGACATAACTACTAAATAAGAGTGAGAGAAAGGAAAGAGCACACCCGAATAGTCAAGGAGGATAAGTGATCACATAAGCAACCTTTTCAATGAGAGATCTTCTACATTCTCTTCTTCCAAAGTGGGGCTCTCATAGAGTAGCTTTGGGCAATGTCCATTGAACTTAAATTTTTTATTAGTGCCTTCGCCTTTTATTCCAGGATCAAAGAAGAATCTTTGAAAAGTAAATGTGTTAAATAGACATGTGATCGTGATCTCATCTTTCACAACATCAAGGATCAAAAGGTTATGGGGTTGCCTCACGACTTTTGCTACATCTCCAAGTGAGATCCTATGCATACACATGGACAGACTAATATCATAAATATCATCCAAGGTCCATCCAATTTCTTTATTCTTCTTCTTCAAAACCTGCAAAAATTTACTTTCTTGATCAAAATAAAGCTTAGAAGAAATTATAACTGGGAGTTTTTCATTCATCTCTAAATAAGCATAGTTAAAATTTTTAGGGATTGGTTTCAGCTCTCGAGAAGGTGATTGTTTGATGGATGGTTTGTTTTGGGCAGCCGCGACGTCGAGAGCTTCATCTACATGAACAATTTCATTTGCAACCTCATGTGCAGTAAGAATATCAACTTGCAAGGCAGCCTCAATTTCAGCACAAACAGAACAAATTTTACTATCAATACAAACATCACAAGAGTAAACATCATCAAAATCAGATAATGATGGAAAATCAACTTCAAACAAATCAGTATAAGTATCATCAGCAGTCTCAGAATGCAACTCTATGGGAAAAACATAATTCTCTTCCAAGGGTTGTTGGTTAGATCATTGAGCTTGTTGCATGATATTCATCAAAGAGGCAAGCTGTTCAATATGTGTTTGCAAAGTCTGGAGAGTAGAATCTATTTGTTGTTCAAACTGGAGATTATTTGCAGCAATTTGTTTGACAATATCGCTAGTGAAGGCCCGGAAGGTGCAAAGCACACAACGTGAAATTCCTTCAGATTCTTATGCGGATCTTCACCTGCAAGACCATTAAACTTTGGCAACAAGTATATTAAATCAAATTTCAATTCAATAGGTACATCAGTTATATGATAGTCAATACATACACCATTATAGTTCACATCAGAGGCAACCAACTGCCTCAAAGCTCTTTGTTCAGCCATGTTATTAACAAACAAAAAAAATATAAATTATGTCTCAAACAGGCAGAAACAAATAGAAAGAGGGAAAATGATTAAAATAAATTCAGAAAAATATAAAAATATCTAAATTAATCTAATGAAGTAAAATAAAAATTTTGAGATTTTTTCGACACTGAAAACAATAAAAAAATTAATTGAAAATAGAAAAAAAAAAGGAATTTGCAATTTTGAGGGCCAAAATCTTTTAGAATTTTATTCTAAAGGAGTACTGTTCGTCGATTTTTTTCTGAACTTCTGGAAAAAATTCGGAGCAAATCGAAACAGTAGGTTTCAAACTTACCTGGTGTGTTGAAAAACTCTACTGCAACCGAAATTGCAACTCTGAAAATCAACAAACACAACAAAATAACAAGAAAAAAATATCAAGAAGATTATACCTATGACTCTAATATCGGTTAATAACAACAAGAATCTCCGGCAACGGTGGCAATTTTGATCCGTTGTCGCGGGCGGATCAAAAACGAGTTGTTTTAAAATATGTAGTTAGCGACAATGGCTCGAGTCGTATCGCAAGGATTCTTGTCTTTATTAACTAAGAGTAGTAACGATTTATGGGGGTTTGTCGTTTTAGGATTTTTTATGAAAACAGAGAAAATAAGTGATTATAAATTAAGTAATTATAAAATAAGCTAATCTGCTAATTCGGTTCCTACCTATCATTGATTATTATAACATCGTTGCCCTAAGCGGGTACTATTCTTGTTCGATCATAATAACATTCAACAAGCGTGAATGATATTATAAGAATTATGTTTCCTGTTTACCGAATTAAGCAAACGGTTAAAAATAAGAGAATTAATGAATTAAGCAAACGATAACACACAATGAAAATTAGGGAACATAAATCAATTGAACAAGACAAAACTATTCTATGACAATCAGATTAAGAAAACGATGAACATATAATAGAGTTGAAAAGAATAGGAATTAAATTGCAAAATTATATTAACCTCAAGTATCAGAACATGAATGTAGCAGATCAACTCAGAGGAAATTTAGCTCTCCATAAGATTCGTACAAAGCAAAAGTTCTATCGCGAAAAAAAGGTTTTTCTACTGTAGCACGACTGAAAACCTTATAAACAAAATAGGTTTTTTCACTACTAAGTCAAACTAGGCCAGAAACATAAACCAGGCCCATAAACGACCCGAAACAGATTATTTTCTAACGTCTGAAACTTCAATGAATTACTGAGACTTATGCAAGCAGAATCAGCCTTTTACTCCAACATGAAAGTTGTAGCTCTTTCTCTTAGCTTTCAAACAAATATTAGAACGCGGCAATCTGATTCCCGTAGCTCCAGTTATGATTTTTCATTGAAAGCAGCTAATGTTGAAAATAAAATACGAAAATCAAATAAAGGCAACAATAAACTAAATTATAAAAATATTATAAAACATAAAAATAAACAAAGTAAAACATAGAAATGCTTAAGTACAAACATGAAAGAATATGCATCAAAATGCACTGATCAAGCCTTAATCTCCGCAACTGATTTAGGAGCTTCCCATTGTAACACTGCATCTACTTTAGATGGATCTATAATAATACCACCACCTGAAATAACATGACCAAGAAAACTGACTTCTGTCAACCAGAACTCACATTTTGACAACTTGACATATAACTTCTTCTCTTTCAATACTTGCAATACAATCCGCAAATGTTCCGCATGTTCCCCTTCGAACTTAGACTAAATCAAAATATCATCGATGAACACTACAACAAACCGATCCAAATAAGTGTTAAAAATGCAGTTCATATATTTCACAAATACTCCCAGCGCATTGGTAACACCAAAAGGCATCACTAAATACTTGTAATGTCCATACCGAGTTCTGAAAGCTGTCTTTTGAATATCTTCATCTTTCACTCGAATTTGGCGATAACCCGATCTCAGATCAATCTTGCTAAATACACGTGCACCCACCAATTGATCCATGAAGTCATCTATTCTCGGAAGTGGATACCTGTTTTTGACTGTCACTTTATTTAACTGTTAATAATCCACACACAACCTTATACTACCATCTTTCTTCTTCACAAGTAATACCTGAGCTCCCCAAGGAGATACACTTGTCCTAACAAATTTCTTTTCAAGCAAATCTTCAACTTGCTTCTTCAATTCTGATAATTCGGACGCCAAAATCCTGTATGGTGCCATAGAAATAGGTTTGGTACCAGGTACAAGATCAATTAAAAATTTTACTTTTCTTTCTAACAGCACCTCTGGAATCTCATCAGGAAAGACTTCGGAAAAGTCGCACACAACCTGCAATTCGTCATTTGCAGCCTAATTCTAAATGGATAAGGATGCCATTAAAGAAAACAACTGAGCTTCGTCCCATAATAACTCCTTCAACTGTATAGCAGATAAGAAACCATCTCCCTCTTCCTTTTCAGGAGTGGAAAACTGCACCGACTTGTTATAACAGTTAATATGAACGTTGTTATATTCCAACCAATCCATACCGAAAATCACATCCAGACCAGTCAACGACAAACAAACTAGATCAAAAACAAAATCTTTGTCACAGATAGACAAGGGGAATTTCAATCATACTAGAGAAGTAGTCACAGATCCCTTAGTTGGAGTATCGACAACCATCTCCCCACTCATAGAAGATAATATAAGACTCAACTTTTTAGCACAATCAACAACAATAAAGCAATGTGTAGCACCAGTATCATTAATAGTAATTAAAGGAGTACCATTAATGAAACATATACCTCTGATCAAGCGGTCTCCACTAGATGTATGAGTCCCAGCTAAAGCTAACACCTTCCCAACAGATTAGTCTTTCTTAGGTTTCTGGAATTGGGCACTGATATGTCATTCTTCACCGCAGTTGAAACATATTACTTCCTTGTGTTTACATTCGATTATCTCATGCCCGATTTTGCCACAACGGAAACACCTCTTTACTTCAGTATTGCATTCGATACTCCAATGACCAGGTTTTCCATATTTGTAACACACAATACTAGCAAGAGCACCTCTGCCACTTGGCCTCCTACCATCAATAGCTTTTTGTTTTCCTTTGTCAGTTGGAGCATTGTAAGGCTTCCCACGATATTGTTGTTGCTTGCCTCTCTTCTCAGTGACAATCTTTTAGTGAGTTTCACTATCCTCTTCATAAATCCTGCACCTGTTCACTAAATCAGGAAATTTACGGGTCCGTTGATACCCAATTACCTTTTTGATTTCAGAATGCAGTCCGTTTTTAAACTTCACACAGAGAATTCATCAGTCTCTTCTCTATAATGAGAATAATAGTTCGCCAATTCCACGAACTTGGCAGCATAATCAGCTACCGATAAATCCCATTGTTTCAGTTCCAGATATTCAATCTCCTTCTTCCCACGAACATCCTCTGGGTAATACTTCACCAGGAATTTCCTGCGAAACACAACCCAAGTAATAGCCTCTCCTGTGCTTTCCAGCCTCTAGCGAGTAACAATCCACCAGTCACCAGCCTCTAGTGCCAGCATATGTGTACCAAAAGTCACTTTTTGTGCATCAGAATAGTCCATAACTCAAAAATCCTCTCAATATCCTTGAGCCACTCATGCACTCCTTCATGATCATGCTTCCCTTTAAACGTAGGTGGATAATTCCTCTGGAAAGTTTCAAAAGCACGAGTCCCATCATTCCCACCAGCGTTAGGCTGATTCTGCATTGCCTGAGCCAATGCATGCAACACATTAGTGAGTGCACTATTTCCTCTTCCCGCCATTTCTATGCTTCACATCACAACATCAAACAGCAGTTAGACAGATAAACATCGATAATATTCCACCATCACACTACACTAACGACTTAACAATCTGGCCGGACGGACCGACCTGCTCTAATACCAATTGTAACGCCCTATTTCCCCGTCGTTAAATTATATCATAATCAGAGTAAATTAATTTCTAAACAAACATCAACAAATAGGATGTCACATGCTTCATGTGATACGGTGGGAGAACTGACTTGGTGTTTTGCGTTTTATCGCAATTGTTGTGGATAACAAGAGTCGCCACCGACTTTTTTTTATCCAATAAAGGAAAGGGTGAAAAGAAAAGGAAAGACCTTTGAGATGTTTTCTTGAGTTTGGGGGGCAGGTTATGAAAAGGTAAGGTGTTAGAACCCTTTTCATCCGTAGTTATCTACAGGCTCTTAGTTGCTTGCTAGATCACTTGAAAATGCTTTATTTGAAAATGTGTTTTGTGATGGGTGAAAGTTTGAAAACATATTGAAAACGCCATTGTTTCGGAAAACTTTGTAATGATTCTCGTCTTTATAAGAACGTATACAAAGTGTTAGTTTTGAAAATAGTTCAAATAGATGTTTGTTTTTGAAGATGTTTTAAAAGTGTAAGTGTGTAAGTGGTTTTAGTTTGTGAGCAAGCAACTACGAGCGTCCTACCTACTCAAAAGGTCTATGTTCTTTTCCTCCTCCTTTAGATATTGCCATCTTACAATTAATTTGGTAAGAAGCCCTATCGTTGGATGTGAAGGGACGGGCGTGGGTCATCGTATAGTCATGAATGGAAATATTGTGAGATATCTTAGCATTTCTCTTAAGGGACTAAGATCATTTCTAAGGAAACATTCGTAGCGTCATCGAGTGACTATGATCTTGTATTTTGATTATTTTTGCTAAGGTGGCTCACATGCACATCATGACTATTTTTCTCAAGGCAACAAGTGAAGTTAACCCTAGAGGTATAAGTGTGCAAGTGTTTATTTTCCATGCATTGTCTTGTCTTGGATTAGGATTTTCTAAGGTTGATTTTTTATCTTGCCATACACACCCTAATTACTAACATTTATGAAAGCGATAAAATTACGGAAAATAAATATTCTACGCTATTACATCATTTAGGGGATGGGGGATACAAATATACGAATGGGGATTGCAAGAAATTAAACCTAATTATCTATTACAAACCATATTGAATAGCTATGAAGCAAATATATGAAATATGTAAAAAAAAACAGCGCAAAAGAGAGAAAAAAACAAAACTTTCGACATTATGTGTCGAAGCATGTGTCGAAGAATGCTTATATGCATCGAACATATCCTTCTTTCGACCCTGTAATTCCAAATCAAACTCAGTATGAGTCGAAGCATAATGTTATGTGTCAAATCACACACCCTTTTACCCTTTCGTTTTAGGCCTGTAAAGCAGTATGTGTCAAAGCCTAAAGCTTTGTGTCGAATCATGTTGTACAAGTTAGTTCTTTACATATAATTGACAAGAAAGGAAGACAAACAAAAGGTAAGCTTCGAAGGAAATGGTTATTACATATTATCTTCGAAGATGAATCATCAATGATACTTGAAATGAAAGGTTTAAAGTCAAGAAGACTTACCTTGAAGCTGGAATTTGTGTTTCGAACTTGAGTTACTGCCTTAAATATTCATGAGTTTGAAGAAAAGAACAAAGGTGTTTTTTTTTGTTCTGGGTTTAAGAGTGTTTTAAGGCTTCAACATCCGTGTTCTTTCCTCTTTTTTTTTCTTCTTCTCTTTTTTCCTTGCCAAAAGCCCCCCCTTGTGTGTTGTGAAACAACTTATTTATAGAAGAGTCTTGCTGGGGTTTTGGGGGTGGGGGCAAATAAAATTTGAACTGTTTGGGTATGTCCTTCCATTGCTTTTTTTTTGATGCAGCTCTTATGTGCTAATTCTGTGCAAATATGGGACTGAGATAATGCAGGCTTGGACTGGATTAGGAGTAGCATAGCAGGACTGTTTTGCAGCAGTTTTGAAGTGTTGTGGCAACTTGGTGCAGGGCTGTTTCATAGCAGTACAACAAACTGTTTTTTGACATGGTCTTAGGCTGTTATGTGGACAGTACAGCAAGCTTGGGCTTGGCAGTATATAGAACTTTGTTCAGTAAGCATCTTGAATCTCTTAAATATGTCGAATACTTCGTCCTTTCGTTTTGATCACATAGATCCACAACCTTCGACCAAACTCATCAAAAGACAAAACAATATTTGTTTCCACAAATTGTATGTTCTTCGAATGGATCACATATTCAATGCATTTATTCAGAGCGGAAAAACATCAATGAATAGTCATCTCAATTCTCCAATCAGAGTTATAATTATTATCTTTCAAACATCAGCATAATCATAAAGTAATTCAAACAACAGAGCAATACATGTTCACTCCTAATATAACAAAACAAATCGCACAAAACCCCTAAGTGTTACGTATCAAAGCAGACACCAACTCCATCTATGCAAACTGAAGGAACTCCTCGACTAACCTCGATCTTTAGCTACTTCTGGTCATCTGCATGTTACCCACGAGGAGGTAACATTCAAACAGAAAGGGTGAGATATCATAACAATACAAGAGGAAACATAATAATGGGCAAGTAGAGATTCAAGTACAAAATCAGCACATAACATCCATCCTAATATAATACATACTTTCATCAATATTCACCCATCGAATTATCAATCACAATATGATCCAAAGATCGACACTAACTCAATGCATGTTGTACCAACAGGATAAAACCCTTATCACAATAATGCCAATTTAGGACAATCAACTTCGCTCACCAATACATGCCTTCGCTTTATGAATGCATGAGACACTATCATGCAACAACATACTTCGAATTTATCGTTATTAATAATCACAATTTCTCCAATAGAGGCCACCGTCATCATCATTATCATATATCTTGTGTCACACAATCAAGACAATCATCGTAATAAACCACAACATAGTTCATGGCATATAAATGAAACACACTCACATATAGGTATCAATGTCGGTGAGATAATTAACAAATGCATTATAAATCACTTTTATAATATAGGAAATTATTTTATCTTTCTAATAGTCCAAACGGCGTGTCAAACAGACACCCGAGGCAAAAGTTATGAGTTTTAGAAGTTTTCCAAAAATGCTGTCAGTAGCAGTGGTAACCGGTTACTCAGTTATGGTAACCGGTTACCGCAAGACAGTAACCTTGTTTATTTTCAAAATTCCTCAAGGTAACCGATTACCCACTTATAGTAATCAGTTACTGTAAGTCAGTAGTCACCCGTCTTCCAACTTTTGATATGGTAACTGGTTACCATATCTGGATAACCGGTTATCCTGCGATAACAGGGAAAAATACTGCAATTTCAAGTTACGATCCTCCCATGTTTCAACCCCCAAACATTCATAATTTTCTCATCAAAATTTATCTTTTAAGCATATGCTAGTTACTCACCAATATTTTTCTGTCAATCCTAATCAATTCATATCATCCAGTTCCATCAAAACACACAAAATTCACCAAAAATCCATCAATGGGAAAACCCCCCAAAACAACCAAATAGGGAGAAATCAAAATATACAATCATGCAACCTAGATCCTATCATACCCCATCATTAGACAATCTTTTATAAAGTTAGAATCCTCCTTTACCTTAGATATTTGGTTGATTCTTGATTTCTACAGTGAAATCCTGCCCTAGCTTCCTAGTGCCTTTCTCCTCTTCTAACTTCTCTGTTTTTCTTCTATTTCACGTACTACTCTCTTTTCCTTTTACCCACTCTACCATATTTTAATAATATTACTAACCCAAATAAATAATTAATTAATTACTATTATAAAATAATAATAATAATTATTCTAATAATATAATAATAGTAATCTACATTATTTCACACACCCATATGTTTCTACACATTTAGCCAAACACCCCCATAACTCTAACTTCTATAATTCAAAGGCATCTAGTCCACAACAAGGCATCACACCACATCATAAAATCCACCAACTCATATAACTTCATCGCATCATCTTATTATTTAATTAAAAATAATTCTAATTAAATCAGGGTGTTACAAAACGAGTTAAAAAATTAACAACTTTTGAAACCAGTTGAAGAATTAAATGTTATGAAACAAGTTGAGAAAATCAGCAGATGAAGTTATTTGATCCAAACAACTTTTGATCCTATTTTTAATCAATCAATCTGTAGTGAGAGTGTGTATAATTCAACGATATTCCTTCGTTGTTTATCTTGATTTGATTGTTCAGTACACTAAACAATGCGAATAATTCCATGCCTGTAGTTACTTAAGTGTACAAATGTCGAGATTGTCATTTATATCTAACAGTTACTTTCGTTTGGGGAGGCTTGATGCATCACTTAATGTTATTGAAAAATTATAGAAAATAACATATGTCAATGACAAGTAATTCAATCTTTTATCTTGCAAGACTAATTCTCAATTTTTCATTTCAATCTATATACATTTTATTTTTTTACAACTACTAGAGATGCCTTATTCTCATTTCAATCATGTAGGTGTATGATTGATAACATTGAAGAGTTGATGTAATTAGCTGCTAAAATACAAGAACTTCTAGATCATAGGATAACTGATAGATGTCCGTCTTCCTAAGTGTATTCATGATCACAGGGTAACTAACATATATGTGCATTTCCTTTCATCATAGGTTTTATATTCGGTTTCTAATATAATAATTATAAGTTGAATTAAATGTCGATATATTTTCATGTTAATTTAATTATTACCCAATTGTAATGATTCTCATTTGTAATGATTATCCAATTTCTTTGTTGGATATTGTCATATTTTTTAGAACTTGCTGCAGAATCAAGGTGCTGATCATCCTCCAAAATAAACACTTGCTAAGGTGATTAAAGTTGTGATGTTTCAAACCTTATTGGTTAGTCTTTTAAATAGCAATGTTGTTTGAAAAGAATGATAATTAGTTATCAATTTATCATGCTCATTAAATATTTTTCTTTGCTTCACAGAATACTATAGCTCACAAGAAAATGCGGTATAAACAAAATTATTTCGGATCAAAGTGCAATTGTTCTTTACATACAAGAAATTCATCATTTTGTTTCTGTTGAAAATTCTGTGATGCAGTTTTTCTGTTGTGCATTTTACAGATTTTGAGAAAAGTAAGGTGGTTAGGATTGAATTGGATTGCATGATAGTCATATGTTGAGTATTCACTTATTATCTTTTAGAAAAAAAATTTGTGATATAATTCACGTATTTCATATGATTACATATACTTCATTTTTCCCTACTTTAAAAAGAGCAATTTCTCTGCTCCTACATTAAGATTAAATGACACCAATATGTTCTGTCAACAACACAAACTCTTAGATGGAAGTAACTGAGCAACCATTATGATCAAAGTCATTTTTAATGATTTATTCGTTTTTCTTATTCGTCTTCTACATCTGATAATGCAGTCTATGTTTCTTTTGATTAATTCTTATTATCGTTCTTTTGCTCACTTGACCAAACTAGCTTATAGATGTCATTCTACAACCTTTTGCTCAATAGGTGCCATTACAATTGTCTAATGCAATTAGTTCTAATCTTATTCATTTCTTTCCTATGAACAACTGTAAAACAGAAGTGTGAATAAGTAATATAGTAGCAATTTTATTTTCAAGACCAAGAAAAGTTTAGGTTCTTCAACTTTCGAAAAAGGTGATATCACAAAGCCTTACATTAGAAGTTCTTAAAAAGATAAAAAATTATTCAACGAACTATTATACATTATACAACAAATAATGAGTATAAAATGGTGTTTATAAATTATAAAAGCTTTTTTGAACTCACCTCAATAATATTAAATTACTCAATTGATTTTAATAAATTATATTAAATTTTATATTTAATTTAAATTTGCTGTTTCATATTAATTTCCTAAAAATTTATTTTTGACTAAATTGTAGACTCTTTTTAACATTAAAGACTTAAATATAAAGACTTAATACTTTCTTGGTCAAGTATATTAATTTAATAGTTTTTTATTTAGATTACTCATCTTAATGAAAGTCCTTGCATACACATATTCATGGATAGACGTGAACATATCTATGGGATATCAACTATATTTTGTTTATTTTAATGTCTATCTTTTAAATCAGATGCACAATTTATTATAAATACAAATTTATGATTTTTTATAAATACGAATCAATGATTAAAATTTGATGTATATTATTACTCTATATTTGTAACTATGTAAATGTTAATCAATTGAAAAATAAATTAAAATTTTAGGAATGATAATTTGGTAAATGTGAATCAGACGGGACCCGTACGATAACACAGTTTCTTAGTAATTGTATGTAATCCTCTTATACTTGTCCCTATTG
Source organism: Vicia faba (assembly GCA_948472305.1). Lineage (NCBI taxonomy): Eukaryota > Viridiplantae > Streptophyta > Magnoliopsida > Fabales > Fabaceae > Vicia > Vicia faba. The sequence continues at coordinate 1,317,937,671 of OX451740.1, forward strand.
ATATTTTCTATTTAAATGTTCCATCTTTGTTGCTTCGTAGTTTGTGGTGACATTTGGTTTTATGGTAAGTTTTCTTGCGCATTCCGTTTCTTTTAATACGAGATTGATCTTCCCTTTTGAAACACTTTAAAAAAGAAAAGAAAGGTGATCCCGTTAACTGTGTTATTGGGGTTTCTAGGCTATCTGGTGACTCTGTTATGCTGAAAATGTATGTTGATTTGTCATGCAATGTGGTTCCTTTATGATGTTTATTTGTAATGGGTGGTAGAAGAAACTTTGTAGAAGAAAAAAACTTGATTGACTTGTCCCCTTTGTTGGACAGGTAATCACGGCTGAGTCTCTATGGTGATTTAGGGGCTAGTATGAATAAAATGTATATATGGTGTGGATCTATTTATTCACAGTTTTGATTTTCGGAACTCCTTTCTAGGGGTTAAAGAACGGGGCACAGTACGGTGTTTAGACATTGAGTGAGGAGCAACTCCTTCCTGAGTTGGAGAGTACTAGATGGATAGTGATACTCTTTTTTGGTCTCATACTTTGGATAAACGAGAGAAGGGTAGCTACACTTCATCCTGAAAATAAGATACTAAAAAGGTGTTTTGGTCAGCATATGTTTGAGTCACCGAAACAACAAATTCTATTCTTAACCTTAGATAATCTTCAACAGAGAATATATGATTTACGCTTTGATTTTTCAAGTGCCAAATGCTAGTGAAATACTCTACTTCTTTGTTTTATATTTTAAATCTTTCTTTGTGTTCTTTTATCTTCTCTGAAAAATTCTTCTTTTCTATCAACATGTCTTCAAGAATCTTCAAAGATAATGAAGTTGTTTTATCTGTTCTCTATGAAAAAAAACTATCTTTGATGAAGAACTAAAGGAGCAAGAGATTAATTATAACCAACGTTCTTAATTATATCTTCATTAATCCAGCAAACCTTGCTAATGTCTCCTACCTTGCACTCTTAGCAAAAATATGACATCAACTTCTGATGGAAAACTTTCGTCCAAGAGAAAAAGATCAAGAAGTGCTTAGTTCTGATGATAAACAATTTCCATACTTCATTCCGCTAAAAAGTAAAATTAATCTATCTCTTACTATCTTTAGCTATCTAAAAGAGAAAATCACGACTTCTCGTGAGGGCAAGATCTTCTTCATTCCTTTTGGAAGACTTCTATCTAAACACTTTATTTGGAAAGGGATAGTTAAAAAGATCCAGAAGGCAGATCTAACTGATGTCCTTGAGACTGTTTGCGGTTCAAAATTGGAAATAAATGAAATAGAAGTCCAGATTGTTTGAATCAGGAGTTGTACATGACTTGATCCTTATGCTATATCATCATATTCCTTCTTGTATTATTTCTTTTTTCAATCCACTTCTTTATCAATAAAATATTTCTGTTTTTTATCCTTTTCATTCAATCACTATGTTTACTATACATTCTTTTTGATCCTTATATAGAATCCAAACATATGAGACATATCTTTTGGGAACTTTTGTTTAGAGGCAAAATTAAATCTGATTGTTATATCCATATTTGTTGTGATAAGATTTGCGGAGGTTCTGTGTGCAAAATCTAATTAATGGCACTATTATTCTGGTTAAGATGTTCTTGTTCTAAGAGCGAGCTTGCAAACCTCACTCTAAAGAGATTGAAAATCTTAATATTTTTAAACTTAGAGGGAGCTTGCAAATCTAACTCTGACGTTTTAAACTACTGCGTATCTTTCAGTTTGATTAAATCCGACACTTTTATCATGATTAAATTTTTTGGAACAATCAACATTTTCTAAGTTTTACTCTCAGGGGGAGCTTGCGAACCTAACTTTGAAGTGGTCATAAAAATTTCCGATATTATTCTCAGGGGGAGCTTGCAAACTCCACTCTATTGAAGTTGAAAATTTTAATAAGTTTTAAACTCATGGGGAGCTTACAAATCTAACTCTGATGTTTTTAACTATTGTGCTTTTATCAAAGAAAAATTGTTTATCAAAATACATGGTATTGTCATCACCATAAAAAGGAGAAGATTTTTGGAACAAGTTTGGTTCGTCAGCTAATCCTTTAAGTTTTGATGATAACAAGTACATTTTTATGGAGAACAATTTTGTACTCTAACGATTGTTCAATGTGCAGATCTAAAAGAAATCAACTCTGACTCCAAAGAAGTCAATTTTAAATGCATCAGATGCTGAGCACACATATCGAATATGAAGATCGGAAAAATCTAAAGACTGGCGAAGTCTGAAGATTAGCGTTATCAAAAGTAAGCAGACTCTGATGTAAGAGAATGACTTTGAACTATAAACAAGCTTCATCATTATTTATCAAAAGCCCCTTATTCAAAGGGATAAAGTTTGGAAGAAGATCTTGAAGAAGCAACAAATCAAATTAAGCATTTGTGTTATCAAGTCAATGCATCTACAAGAATCTATCCAGAAGACATCTGAGATAAACTCTAATTCTTTTCGACTCTGATATCTCAAAGCTCCTAAGACTAACTCTGATCAAGCTTCACCATAATCTATTAGAAGAGTTTGACTCAAAAAATTAAGTATGAAGAAAAAGATAGTGACTCCAACCTATGATCAAGCTTCACCTAATTTTATTAGAAGCCTCTGAATCATGAAGTTATTTGTGAAGAGAGTTTATATGAAAATATTATAATAGTACAAGATCACGTGACTACAATACAACATGCTATCAACTACCTTGGAAATCAAGATAAAGGACAGTACACTGTACCATTACTGCTCTCACATGTCCCATCATTTATCCTACTGCTGCAAGATCCACTCTACTTGTTTTTCTAGCTAACGTCTCCAACAACTATTTGTTGCGTGGATACCCAATCTCTCATTCTCCACTTGATCTATTTTATTTATCTATTTAAAGAGAAACTCGAAGATTGAAAAAAAACACATATATGGAGACAAGATACACAAGAGAGTGAGAGACACCAAAAGTGGAAAATGAAGCTGCTCAAGAAGAAGATGCACACATAAAGAAGAATATATTTGTGCAAAGTATAAGAACAACATTGAGAAATCAAGGAAAGAATATTGCAAGTGCATATGCGTATCTGAATACAAAGAAATCACATATATGCAAATGAAGGAAGACATAATTGAAGAAAATCAGTGAGGATATTCAATAAAGAAATGTTTTGGTGCAGAATGGCTAATATCAAAGTAAAGAAAATGGTTATGGTTTGTACACAAGCAAAATCATACACAACCAGAAGCATCTATTAAGAAGAAAATGAAATACAAGGCAAAATGTTAAGCATGATTATCATCTGGAATTATTTTTCTTCATCTAAGTGATCATAGTGAAAATGTTGCAACTGGTTTTTAAATCAGAGTCGTCACTCTTAATTTTTATCCTAAAGGAAGGGAGTATAAAGGAATAATACTAAAAGAGATTCAGAGATTCTAGGTTTGACTCGGTTCTAGACAAAGGAAAGGTGTTAGGCATTCCTCATCTACCTTGTTCACAAGGATATTAGGTTTAGAAGCGTGTTTTTAAGAAATAGGGTTTTAAATATTTATTAGGGGAACTCGCCACAATTTTAATCGCATGCCTACGTATCCTCTTAGGAGGAATTAGATTTATATTTCGTAGTTCGCAGTACTGGTTTGTGTTTTTTATGGATTGCGTATTTTCCGCAAATTTAGCCTAGGTGTCGTGGATAGCAGAAATTGTTAGACTAAACATACAGTCGATTCGAATAAGTTCACAATCCTTTTTTAAAGTTGTTTATTGAATTAATTTGATTTATAAAAATAAATTGTAATTGGTTAGACATTTTTAATATATTAATTATTAAAAATCTCTATTTAAATGCATGATAAAAAAATGAATTTAATGTAATAAACAAAATAAATTTGAATGAGTTTAAAAAATAAAAATTTGTGTGATAAATAATAATATTAATAAATATAATATTAACTATATTAAATATATAATATAAAAATATATAATAATTATTATAATTAATAAAAAAAATATAAAATTATAAAGATAATGAAATAGATAAAATAAATAAAATATTTAAAAAATGCAGGGGGTGCAAAATATATAAGGGTAGTAAAAAAATAGGATGCTAATAGAAAGGACCTGAATTCAGATATCGAATTCAGGCCCAAAGGCCAAGGGGATGCGTCTTTATGCTAAAAGTTAAAAGAGGGGGGTGTCAAGAACCATGAGCCCAAGTACAAATTTTGGACTTGGCCCATTTAGGCCTGGGGGTGCTGTTTTACTAGTGTTTGGCAAAATAAAAAAAGAAGGGGGTGGCGTTAGTGTTGGGCTTGGCTCATAACGCTTGGGGAAGGGTCCGTTCGTCAGCGTGTGGGTGGACGCATCGTTATATCATGGGCATGTGTATGCAGGGGTATATGATTAAGATCATACGATTGTGATTTGAGGGTGCATGGTATTGTACCCCAAAATTTACCCTCTCATATTTTCCCAAGATCTTTATCTTACACGGTGATTACAAGTATCTGATCAAAGGAAAGATAATTTTTTTTGAAGATAAACAAGGAGTATTTGATTGGCATTTTGACAAAATCCTTCGATTGGCATGTTAAAAGGCCTTTCGATTGGTATTTGGACAGGCTTCGATTAAGCGTCTAACCTCCTCCAAGTTTGCCTCAAATTTCCAAGATTCGATTGAAGCCTTAGTCTTTTGCTTGTTTGCTGCACACCAGCTTCGACTGGACATGTTTTCCTTTTAAAGCATCCTCCTTCGATCCAAAGGGGAAGGGCTTCTTGTCAGTGCCCCTTCGATTGTACCACTGTCTTTGCATGCTGGCTTGACTCACAAATGCAATGGCTACCTGCATGCAGGCTGGATCCTTGCTTCGATTGAGCATTTGTTTTCCTTGGAGCAAGCTTATTTCTTGCTTCTACTAGGAAAATTATCCCTATGGGTGTGCTTTCAGTGTACATGGCAAGAACTTCTCCAAACTGTCCTTCAATTCATAAAGCTCCCACTAGGCAAAAGACCCCTCAGTGTGTCACCAGCGCATGTATCCCTCTTCAGTTTGTCTTTAGCACAAGGCCAGGACTCCTTCAAACTTGCCTTCGACCCACAAGGCACTGACCACCTTTGTGCCAGCTTCGCCTAGGCAATGACCCCAGTTTAAACAAATTGTACACACTTCAACAAGCGTGATAGCCATTCGAAGGACACATTTTGGCAGCACATTCGAAGAGGACACAACACATACATAGAAATTCCATTCAAAATAGCCATGTGAAGGACACACCAAAGGCCCATTCGAAGGGTACACCAGAAGGACCATCTAAAGACCCAATCGAAAGAGGCAACTTGAGCCCAGTCGAAGGCTACACAAAAAGGCCCATTCGAAGGGTGCATGGGAGGTCCAATCAAAGGATAGAGACTGGAGGTATTTGAAAGTCAAAATTGTCCATATTTATTTAAATTTCAAAAAGAGGACAAGATCCCATGTTGTTGGCCACAATTAAAAAACTTCATTCATGGCCTTGAAAACATTTATTTATGGCAGTTTAAATTATTGTCTTCTTGTCCCCTCCCTTCTACTCTATATAAGCAGAGTGCTTGCAAGCCAAATGGAGGAGGACACACACATTGGAGATACACTGTCCACAAACCCACCAAAGTTATCAAAATTTTCATAAGTGATCCAAATCAAAGCAATCCTTAAACAAAAGGTATCCACGTCCAGAAGCCAAATCAAAGCAATCCTCAAACAAGGATATCCATACCTATCACCACTGATTTATCCATCAATCATTGGTAACAATTGGTAAAAAGATCAAACTCTACATTTGCATGACACATCTGTAATTTCATTTGATTTGTTATTCAAGACTAAAGACCTGGGTTCGACCCCAGGTCTGCTTTTGTTTTGTTGCTAACATTTGCTGCAAATATAGTCTGACTAGACCCAGCGCGCGCATGATCGAAGGACCTGGGTTTTGATACCCAGGTCCTACTTCTTTGCTTTTGCTAACACACCTTTTCAAATTCAGTTCCCTCACAGTATCCACCCTCTGGATCGAAAGCCATATCATGTCACTGGATTGAAGGATATCACCCTTCACAGAATCGAAAGACAACACCCCCTCTGGTTGGAAAAGTCCATTCTCCCTCTGGATCGAAAGATCCATTCTCCCTCTGGGTGGAAAAAGTCCATTCTCCTTGCAATCGAAGGAATTCCATTTTTTTTTGTATTTTATTCTTTGTTTCATTTCTTTATTGACCCTTTTTCTATTTAAATTGACATTAAATATAAAATATCACAAAAATTAGGCTTAGGCATTTTAATTAAATAATTAATTTCTTAATTAATTGATTAATTAAATTTTTACCATTTTCTTAACTTAAAACAAATTAGAATTTAAGACTTAATTCAGATTTAATTTTATTTTCATAATAAAAAAAACCAAAAATAACTTATTTTATTTTATTTTTCAAATAGACTTTAGGATAATTTAAATTTAACTATTTTCTTAAAATAAAAACAACCAAAAAGATTTTTATTTCGTAGGATATTGTTAGACGTTATTTTCAATTTCACGCGCGTTTATTTAATTCCGTATTTTTTATTATTTATGTACCTATCCACTGGATATAATAGATTAAAACTAGGAGATTTAGTGCTTTATCCGCCTCATTCTTGTACAGCATAAATCCCCTCCCCAAAGCATTATAATAGCGTAGATTTAAATTCCTGCACTTTAATATTCTGCAATATATATTAACTGTTAGTAATTAGGCGTGTATGATAACACTAATAATCAAACACTAGAAAACTTAACAAAAAGACAAAAATAACTGAATTGAATCAATTGCACATATACACCTCTAGGGTACCCCACTTTGGTTGCCTTTAGAAATAAAACAGTCATGAGGCAGGAACGCTTTAGCAAAGACCCGTAAATCAAAAAGATCATAGTCCCTCGATGACCCAACAATTGCTTTCTCGGTAAATGATCTAGTCCCTAAACAAAATTGATAAATCATCTCCATAAGTTGCTTTTGTGACTGTATCGTCCCTTCGATGTCCCTCATACATCCAACGACAGGGCTACCTACTCACTAATAGTGGGATAGCAATGTCATTCAAGAGATCTACTTCATTCCATCTTTTTTGGTCAAGAGAAAATTCTAAGTGGAAGGCCATGTTTGGATGCAAGAGATTATAGGTCATTTTTAAAGAAGAATTTGAAATATTTCTAAGTATGGAAAGTCAACTCTTTTTCTTCAACTTTGACTTCATGTAACTTTCAGCTCAAGCGTCCATTTGATTCTATTATTTTTCCATTGCAAAGCTTGTTACCTCATCTTTCCAAAGCATCAAGAATTTTGCCCTAAGACTCCTTGAGGTGGAAATGCCATTGGATTGAACTTGGTAACTTGGAACTGAAGTTTCTCCATAAGTCAGAATTTGAAATTCATGTTTTGGCCTTTAAACATCAAATTAGCACGCGTTTGTGATCTAAAAATGTTTAACCAAGTTGCCAAAGTGGATTAGAGCCTTGAAATTCAAGGATTAGATGAGTTTTGATGCAAATCAGATCACACTTTGCTCGTGCATCAGGTTCACACAATTTCCCTCCAAACTTCATCATTTCACACGCTTGAATATTCCATTTGATTCCCTATAAATAGAGGGTCATCCCCCATTCAATTTCCCAAACTTAGTTAGCCAGAATCACCCTGCCAAACTTGCTTCACAACTCAGAATTCAGCTACTTCGAATCCCATTCTCAAGCCTTTTTCAATCCATTTTTCCATCAATTCACCTTCCTTGATCTTCCCTGAAGCTAACCATATAATTACATTCAAGAATCGTGCCCTATATTGCTCCATAGAAGTCCAATTTCATAGCTCTGCAACTCAACTTTAATAGGTAGATTCCTTCATCAACTCTTCAAAACTTTGGTATCATTGTGTTGCTCTCATTTCCCTGGTTCTAGTCGCAACACTTACTTTCATCTGGAAGCACGTTTTGACCATGAATTTTCAAATCCCTTTTCAAAACTTTTTTTCCAAATTGCTTGAGCTACAGTTTATATAAATTTGGCGCAAGGGTGTGGTTGTCTTCGTCTTGAAGAGATGAAGCGAATGGCATATGTCTGAGCTTCTGATTTTACAGTTTGAGAGACCTGCAATTCGTGAGGGCTGGAGGTTGAAGATGACCAACGTGTCATCTTCTAACCAATGAAAGCGTGACATTTGTTATTTTCAAATTCTGATTTTATTAATGATTCTGTACATTATTCATTAAAGACCATGATATGCACAACGCGCCAGATCCCTTGGATTTGATTACTAACGCGTTTGACTCTCATCCAATGGTCCACATCTTTTTCTTTTATTTTCTTTTTTTGATTTTTATATTTTAATTGTTTTAAATTTCAAAAAATCATAGAAAATTTATTTTTAGTCCAAAAAACTGAAAAAATTATGAAAAATATTTTTGATTATTCTCTTTCTGATTTTTATTTTTTCACAATTTAGTTTGGTATTTTTTATGAATTTTACACTTATTTAATTTGTTTAAAATGTTTAAAAATACTTTTACATATTTTTAGATTCTGAAAAATTAAGGAATGATCCATTGATATTGTGACAAATATTGGTGACCTTATTTTTTTTTTCTTTCTGACTTTACTATTTTTTACTATTTTTTTTACCCATTTATTTTAATTTTTAAAAATAGTTTCTGACTTTTAAAAATTCCCAAAATTTTTATAAAATCACTTGGCCTCTTTTTTGATTTTTCTATGGTCTTATTTTTCATTTCTTGATTAATTTAAATATAATTGGCATTTTCTTCATTATTTTCCATTTTTTAAAAACATTTTTAAACCCTTTAATATATATATATATATATATATATATATATATATATATATATATATATATATATATATATATATATATATATATATATATATATATATATATATATATATATATATATATATATATATATATATATATATATATATATATATATATATATATATATATATATATTCATTATATTATTATTTTGTGAATATTTTCTGGCTGTCTTGGGTTGATTTTTTGGTCATGGCTTTATTAACATCATTGGATCCATGGTGTTGAGTTTAACTCCACAAAAAATGGATGAATGATTTTAATAATAGTTTGATTAAATATTAATTCAATGTGGTTTCTCTTTTACCCTAAATCCCCTTCATCTCATCCCCTTCTCATTCCACTAAATGTTGTTGGAGCATGATCTCTATATCATGTCTCAAAACAAATAGTGCATAGATTGCTATTGACCAACCTCAAAATAGGTGCGACTTCTATATAAGTCCACTTACGATTGCTTAACATAGCGTTAAATTTTGTCTCGATTCGAATAAATGATCATGCGTGGCCCAAACTTATGATTGCAAGCCCAAGTATGTTAATTTGACCTCTTTGATCCAATAACCTTGAGATTCATTGTGTGGAGGCTTTGGTTCTACCAATCCTCTAATGGATCTACAACACTTTTGGTCAACGCGGATCACTTAAACATCATTGATCATTAAATGGTACTTGTGAGAATTCCAAATGGATGATATACTTGACAAAAAGCAAATGCAACTTGTTGTGTGGAGGCTTTGGTTCTACCAATCCTCTAATGAGTTCCAAATGCAAGTTTCAAGATGGTCATCCAACTAACCACTAATTATTGACTTGTTTATTTTATGCCTTTACTATTTTATGCTTTATGTACTATTTATTTTTTAGCATTTTTCATTTCATGCCATTTTCATCTTTGCTCATTTGAGCATTTATATTCTTATCATTTTTACTTTGCTCACTTGAGCTTTTCTTTTTCTTTTCCTAAGATACTTAATAATCAACTTAAACCCTGAAAAACTCTAAATGGTACTTGGACTATTTGGTTACTATCCTTGGCATTATGGAGTATGGGACTATTTCTTGGACTTAGGATTAGAAACCTTGGCCTATCTTGGATACCTTGTGATCTTATCTGATTGTTTTGTCTGGAGCTCTTGAGGTTTACCTCAAGAGATTGAGTTGCTTGTTTGTTTTTGTGTGTAGATTTTTGTGATTACATCCTTTGTTTGTAATCTGGAATTCACCCGTATACAGCCGTTACTCTGCCCAATTTTTATGAAGACTTAATACACTTGAAGAGGTCTAGTATCTTTGCTTGCTTGGTTTCAATCCAAAGAATGAGAATTCTATCTTGCCTCATAATGTCAAGTTTTGGATTCTTGTTGGTTAGATGGTCCTTATCCTTAGCTTTTACCTTATGCTTTAGGATAGCCTCTTCTTCTCCTCCCATCTTCTTTAATTTCAAAAATCTTCTCCCTCCTTTTGAAAACCCTTCTTGTTTTGAAACATAAACCACTTTCATAATAAACTTGGACTTAGGTCCATGTATTTTCAAAACATTTTCATAAATAAACTTCAATCAATTTAATAATACTTTGACACTTTTTGTGAGAAGACTAAAAGTCAATCAATCTCATTTCAAACAATTTTGCCACTTTGGTTGTTATCTTTAAACTTTTCTCAAAAAGGTTAGACTCTTGTCAATCTTTGTAGTGATGCAAACAATTATACTTCTACAATATATAGTGAAGTGAGATATTTTCCACTTTGGTGTTGAGTGAGGCATTGTTGATTTTAAAATCCAAGCCATATCCTCCACTTTGAGATGATGCAAATTCTCCTTTCTCATGATTGTGGGTAGTAAGTATGTTTTTCCACACGGACAATGACGATGATGTCTTATCTCATAAAATTAACCAACACACTTGTGTTTTAAAATTTTAAAAGAGGAACTACGTGTACCCTAATCCCCTATTTCACGAAAGGTGGTACGTAGGCACTAAAGGATCGCAACCGCGACGGATGCAAAAATCATAAAAATATACTTCTTTTCTCACCTCCACCATCCATCTTATATATAACACATTTTTATAGCCAAAATATACAGATTTTACAAAGAGGTTCCTGCGGAGTACCGTAGATGTTTAGAGTGCTAATACCTTCCCTTTGCATAACCAACTCCCTTACCTTGAATCTTTCCCCCTTTTTTGGGTTATTCGCTCTTTTCCCATTCCTTTGGAAACAATAAAGCGCGGTGGCGATTTTTATTTTTGATTTGTAGAAAGTCTAGTCAATCCAATGGCTTAGTCTTGAACATTTCTACCGCTACAGAATAAATGGCGACTTCACTGGGGAAAGATTGACCTCTTGCTGGTCCATCCCTAAGTGAGTTAAGCCTATATTTGTTTATTATCTGTATATGTGTTATTGTGTTTATGTATTATATTTTGTATATATGTTTGTTTGGATTTTCCTGGTTTTCAGGGTGCTTGGTGATTACTCATAAGTCCTATACCTGAACTTGGGCAAACTTTAAGATAGGACGGGCGATATAGTCATGTTAACTTTGAGGGAGTAATCTCAAAAAAGGAGGCATGAGATCCCCCACTCAGTGGAGGCCCCTTTGACTGTAGTGTCATTTACCGAGTAATCGGGAAGACGTACTGCTTTCGACCTGGGAGCTTGTTGAAACTGAGGATCATAGAATACCAAACCCATCTTGGCCTTTTAGGTGTAGTGCGGAAGCTATGACAGAGTAATCCGAAAATAGTTGTCACGCGATACTACGCTCGGACGAGTCTTTCTTGAGAATATTACTAATTACCGAGTTAATCGGGAAGTTGGTAATATCCCAAGGAAGGATGTAGACTCTGGGAACCTCTAGAACCTTGTTCGGCAAGTGATAACTTTTTAGACCAACACCTTATGGGTAGTACTTTCAACCTCATGCTCGTGACTTTGAACCTATGAACCCTATATGTGTGATCTTGTGTGTGATTGTTGCATCATGATTCCATGCACTCATAAGCATCTTTTGAAGAAAATAATATTTCAAGGGATTTAAAGGTTGACTATTTGTGAATATCTCAGGTACTTTTAACCATGGATTCTGGAAAGAGAAAGATAGGGAAATACAGTTTCAAGGATCCCAAGATAGATGAGTTGATCAGTCTAATTCCAGAGATTGAGTGTCCTGCAGACTTTCGGAAAAAGTATGGATCCATCATTACTCTCATGAAGCTGAAGATGAAGGAGGGTATTCTCTCGACCTTGGTCCAGTTCTATGATCCGGTGTATCACTGCTTTACTTTTCCCGATTATCAGTTGATGCCTACACTGGAGGAGTATTCTTATCTTTTGGATTTACTTATTACCGATCGTGATCCTTTTACCGGTTTGGGGTGTGAGCCAAAACCACATGAGATTGCTGCTTTGATTCATCTGGGGAAGTCTGAAGTGGAAGCCCATATGACTACTGTGATCGGTGGATCTGGAACTGACTGTTTAACGCTGGTTCGTGAAATGTCGCGGTAAGCAAGAGTCGCCACCGTCTTTTATTTTCTCCAACATGGACATGACAAAAGCACAGCAAAATTCCTTATGAGATAGTTTCTCGGTTCGGGAGGTAGATTTATAGAAAGGGAAGGTGTTAGAACCCTTTCTATCCATGGTTATCCATGGGCTCTTAGATACTTGCTCATTTGTGTTTTCAAAATGTTTGTTTGCTTTTCAATCATGAGTGGGTTTGAAAAAGTTTCGTTTAAAGATTTCAGATCGACTCTTGTATCAGTCCTCAAGAGTGTTTGAAAAATTGTTTTGAAAGCTTTTTGAAAAGTGTCGGTGTGAAAAGATGTTTTTTGTTTTTGAAGAGAGCAAGTATCCATGAGTCATCTACCTACCCTAAGGAATTAAGTTGTGTAAATGTCCTTAAGGTAGTGCCATCCCACCATTGAGAGGTAGGTAGCACCATCGTTGGAGGTGTTCGGGTCAATTCGTTTTGAGGGACAGTGTGGTCACCAGAGCAACAATAGGACACCTTAGAAGCTACCCTTATGCCATAGATCATGGACATAAGGACTTACTAAAACGTCCTATACTCGACGACCACGTTTCGAAGGTAAGGCAACAGTGAGGCGTACCCTAAGAGTGGTGTGTGAATTTGTGTGTTATTTTCATGTTAATATTTGTCTTTGATCATGCATTTGTGGTGATCTATGCTTGTTTTTAATTTAGGCCATACATTCTTTCATGCAATTATAATTTAAAAGTGCGGAAATTTAAATGCGGAAAGTAAAATCCTACGCTATTACAAGGCGCGGGTCCATACATCGCCAAATTAACAAAGACCCGTTTTTAATAACAATGCGGAAAGTAAAATAAATTCCTAATTACTATTACAAGGCTTGAGCAATTACATAATATTCACAATAAAATAAATGCGCGAAAGAATAGAAATTGAACGTTCGAGGGCGTTGGACCCTTTTGAAATTAAATTGAATGAAAGGTTAATGAATTATTTAATTAAAAGAAAAAAATGTTTTTTATGTTTTTGGTATTTAATGGAATAAGAAAATTAAAATTAAAATTAAAAGAAACCCTAATTCTAAGTTATTTTTAATTATTAAAGAAAAATATTAAAGTTTAACCTAATTTACTAAAATATTTATGTATATGTTTATTTCCAAAATAAATTAGTAATTAATAATAATAATAATAATAATAAGAAAAATTTATTTATTAAGAAAAGTGATAAAAAGTTAAAAACTCTAATTTCTACATATTTTAATTTGTTAAGAAAAATATTAAAGTTTTGAAACCTAAATTAATCTAATTAATTGTTTAAAGTTTATTTACAAAAATAATGGTGAAATTAATATTAATAACAATAAACATTTTTTTTTGATTTTCCTGTATTTTATTTTTATTATGAAAATTATTTGATGGAATTGAAAGAAATAATTAAAACATTAAAAGAATTAAAAGAAAATCAAATAGAAATCAAAAACAATGCAAACCATGGGGGATATTCAGACCCAAAGGGAGGTTTTTTGGAAGCAATTTGGTCCATTAGACAAAAAGCCTTGTTTGACTTTCTGGCATCACGCGCGTGTTCATTGACTCCTGAGTACCGTGGTCTGCATTCTTTGGCCATTGGATTGGGTTTCATGGCCATTTGTGTTCTGACTGTTGGCCATTTGTGTTCTGGCCTCAACGTTCCTTAATCTTCTCAGAATGTCTGTCTCGCCATGTATTAGTGTCATGCATAAGTTGTTCTTTTGGCCATTTGGCTTTTGGCTTTTGGTCATTTGGCTTTTGGCTTTTGGCCTCAACGTTCCTTAATGAACCTGCATGGGATCCTGTCTAAATCTGCAGTGTTGAATCTCATGAACATATTAAATAAAATCATAAAATGCAAATAAAGCCAATATATGAAGAAATTTAATGTTTAGGCACAATATGGCATGTATGAATGATTATACCCTTTTGATCATGGAGATCAAATCAATCTTACCCTTACTGGAAAAGTAGTGACATGAATGCTTTTATGCCCTTTTGATCATGGAGATCAAGCCAGCCTTACCCTTACTGAAGAAGTAGTGAGGTGTTGGTTTGTAACTGTGATGACTTGTTTGAAGTGAGAGAGGGATTTGTAATAAGGATTTCAAGGTTTTAGGGTTCTTGAAAGAATTTGATATTCTAACAGTGTTGTGGCAAAGTTTTTTCTCTCTTTTTTTTCTCCTCTTTTTTGTGTGAAAAGAAGGTGATTATATAATGGAAATTAGGGTAAAGAAAATGGGCTTTGAATGTGCATTTGGGCCTCCAATGTTCACTTGAGTTCGTCACTTTCCAGGCTAAATCGCAGGGACTTAAGTGCAATTTTTGAAGTTGAAATGTGAAAACAAAATGTATCCGACATCGATAAATAACTCTTGTCCGAAAATCGGCTCAATCGGATAAACGGTGAATTAGTTATGAATTTTTTGAAGTTTCAGCTCAGACAAACTTATTTTGGGCTCCAGTGTCGACTCTGACACGTTCTTCAATAAAAAACTGGTATTGATCGGTGCATAATTTGGTCCCGACTTTTGAAGCAAAGTTGTAGATCTATGAGTCAGTGACCTTGTGTAAAAATATGAGTCCAATCCGATAAAAAATGACCGAGTTATGAATTTTCGAAGTTTTGACTCAGATGAAATAATATTCAGCATTCAGGATTTTCAGCGTGTCACGCACTCTGAGCAAAAAACGAAGGCCTTTTGAATACCGTTTGAACTCAATACCTTCTGTGAAAATGTAGTCAACTCAATTTGTCAAATTTTGGCGCTGGAACCAGCTCGATACGATGAAAATCGACCAAGTTATGATTTTCTGAACATGACGCAAATAAACTTCTGTCACAAATTTTCTGTATGAAAATACTTGATAAATCCACATTTTTGAAGACCTTCTGATCTAAATTGACTTCCATCCGTGAGAGATGAAAACGTAGATAATGTCAAGACGGAATTTTGGCCACCGGAACGGGTTCAAAACGAGCCACGATCTTCAAGTTATGAATTTTTTAGCGCGTAAAAACTGCACTTTCAGCACACTTTTTCACCATATTTCTTCGAGAAAACTCACACATTCGGATACCTTCTTTAAAGAATTGACTCTTGAGCCGAACCTGAATTTGAGAATACGTTAGGACATTAAGGAGAACTTGAGGTCATTTGGATGTAAGGACCTTGATGCAACACAAAAACCCTAATTTTGACTTGACTGCCTTAGGAGGTGATTTGACTGTGCAACCTTTGAGAAATCTTGAGGAATATGGGAGGGCAAATTTTGGGGTACAACAGTTGCCCCTGTTCAATCTTCTTAAACCTGAGGATGTAGATTGGCTTGCGTGCCTTTCGTGATCCGAAGGTGGAAGATGATTGAACACTAGAGTGCCCAGAAATTTGCACTCACATAATAGAGTGTCAGCAGCGTGATGTAGGGAATGGGCTTATAGATGCCATTTGGAGACTGTTGGTATGTGGATGGGCTTACAGATGCCATTCAGGTGTCGATCGCGTAAGAGATTCCTTAGCGAGAACTTGTGTACCTGAGAAAGAAAATAATTACCTGGTCTGTTACAGGAGTTGATCTTCAAACCCTTTATGTAGATGTGCCCTGGCTGGATACAGGAATCAAATCTTTAAACTCTTCAGACGTGCCCTGGCAAGATACAGGAATCGAGTCCGGAGAATATAGTCGTCAACAGATACACCCTGGCAAGATACAGGAATCGGATCTTCGAACTCTTCAGACGTGCCCTGGCAAGATACAGGAATCGAGTCTGGTAATGTTAGTCGTCAACAGATACACCCTGGCAAGATACAGGAATCGGATCTTCGAACTCTTCAGACGTGCCCTGGAAAGATACAGGAATCGAGTCGGGTAATGTTAGGTTGGTGAGTTGTCTCTACTGACAGGTTATCCTCATGGACGAGTGGTCTTTAACGACGAGTGTCTATAACGACGAGTGTCTATAACGACGAGTGTCTATGACGACGAGTGTCTATAACGACGAGTGTCTATAACGACGAGTGTCTATAATGACGAGTGTCTATGACGACGAGTGTCTATGACAACGAGTGTCTATGACGACGAGTGTCTATAACGACGAGTGTCTATGACGACGGGTGTCTATGACGCCGAGTGTCTATGACGACGAGTGTCTATGACGACGAGTGTCTATGATGACGAGTGTCTATAACGACGAGTGTCTATAACGACGAGTGTCTATGACGACGGGTGTTTATAACGACGGGTGTCTATGACGACGAGTGCCTATAACGACGAGTGTCTATAACGACGAGTGTCTATGACGACGAGTGTCTATGACGACGAGTGTCTATGACGACGAGTGTCTATGACGACGAGTGTCTATGACGACGGGTGTCTATGACGACGGGTGTCTATGACGACGAGTGTCTATGACGACGAGTGTCTATAACGACGAGTGTCTATAACGACGAGTTGTATCAGAGAAATCTTTAGGCATTGATTTAACTGGATTTGTATTCTTTGACTGGGTTGGTCTCTTTTGACTGTATTCGTCTACATAGCTGATCTTTTAACTGTATCCTTCCTGAAAGGTAAAGGTCAGTCATATGCAATGCATGATATGAATCAAGCAACGATGTTCTCAACACATGAGATTGTATGATATGATGCGTATATGCATGTATCATGATGTATAACAATGTGATGTTATGAATGTATCTTCGTCTGGGAAAATAGATCCTTGACGGATGCCGGGAAGTCAAATCCTGGGCTAATGTTGAAGAGTGAGATTCTTCGTTTCCGTTGGGGATGATGATTGCAAGAATACCGGTAGGAGAAGATGACTCTATTGGGGAATAAACTTGGCGAATAGATTACTCTGCGGGGAAAGAGAGGCACTTTGCTGAGGTTTGATGATAACTCCGCTGGGGATTTCGTTGTTGTGCTCTGTTGGAAATGAAGGTATCTTGGTCGCATTCTTCAGCTGAACTTACCTTGGCACTTCGGTGGACAGGGCAACCGGATCATTTAGACAACTCATTATTGCCCCAGTTTCTGTTGGAGAAGAAGGTACCTGTGAAGGTGTTTGATGACTACCAATTGACAAATCTTCTTCTGGTAGGCACGTGACGAGATACCGGGACATAGTCGTACGCTTTGATCCCTAACTTTTGCCTGGACCGCCCTTTCGGGTTTTCAGTCCACCGGGATACCCATTTTTGCCCAAGCCGCCTTTTCAGGTTTTCGGCATTCCGGGTGTACAGATTTTTTCATATTCATCCCTTATTTTTGCCCGAACCCTTTTGGTTCGCCGGGAAGCCCTTATTTTTGCCTAGGTGTGTCAACCTAGCGGGTCTTTGATTTTGCGTAGCATTTTTTCGACTATGTCCATGCTCTCAGGATGTAGGGAGGTGCCCCTGTCAGTAGTGTAGTGTTGCCATACTACCAGAAGATCTTCGTTTGATCGTCCAATGCCCCAAGTGATCTAGATGGCGATTTGCCCCAGGCTATTTGGCACTTGAGATATTCTCTGAATCTTGACTTGACTGCCCCAGATGACGGACCATGACCATGCCGTGCCCCTTGATTGGAAGTGTTTTTGTTCATCAGATATTCGTCATGCGAGCTTCTATGCTGTTCAAACAAATAGTCGTATGCAAACAAAGTTATGTTAAAAATGCAAAGCTTATGTCTGTTTTGAAGTTTTTGAAAATGCAGTTTTTTAATAAAACAAGTGAGTTCTTTTGTAAACTGTGATGTCAAACTCGTTATTTTACTGCGAGCCTTAAGGAGTCAGGATACCTTTGTAACAGTATGCCTTCGAACTAGCCCATGCTTCAGCTAGGACTTTTTAGGGTTATAACGTGGCCTGGTTCATGGTTTAAGAAACAAAGGATAAAGGCTCAAATTATTTGTACCCACCCGCTCTTCGTGATGTTCTTCAAACCTAAACTCAGCTGATCGTGCGTTAGACCTTGTTTGAGTCTTTGCTCTGAAATTCCAGTGATGGTTCGGATGTTGAACGTTTATTTGAATAGGCAGTCATTTTTGTTTGGTTTAGGGTTTGTAAGACCTCTTTCTTTTTCTTTCATTATCCCTGTTTTTTGCCTGAACTGTTTCTTTTTGGAATTACAGTCAGCGGGATGCCCCAGTTTTGTAAGTCTCCTTCATAGGTTTTGACTTAATGGGTTTTTATTTTGAGAAGTAATGACTGCCTGTCTGTATGATTGTTCGGAACCATCGCTGTCTTTTGTTTTGTAAGGACCTCTTTGGTGCCATTCGTTATGCACTTGGATCAACTGAGAGACTACCCTGCCCCAGGTTATGATAAAGGGTTTTAATTTTCGAAAAGAAAAACTCCTACTTCTTTGGCTCAGAGGGGTTGACGAGGGATTATCTTCCTTATAACTCCAGTGTTTAGGGATTGAAACAATGCCTGTACCTCATCAGCGGGGCCTGTTCAAAAGCATACTGTAAGGATCGTGGTATCGTTTTCGTCATCCTCCCTCAAGAGGCTTAGAATTTTCAATCAAGAGTTGATCATCACAAAAATATGAAAACAGTTTGCATATAGTGAATACGAAATAATTACTTCAAAACAGACATGTGTAGTGCATTAATGAAATAACAATGTTTAACATGAATAAATGTTTGAACAATCAAAAGAAAATTACAATCTGAACATTCAAATGAACAAAAGTTTCCAATCCTAGCCATGTTTGGGAAGGGGAGCAGTGGTCACATTGGGAGCCTCTGGAGAGCCGAGCTGGACTTCCTTCGCGTCAATCAGATCCTGAACCTTGTTTCTCAAAGTCCAACAGTCATCTGTAGCATGCCCCGGGCTGTCAGAATGATAGGCGCAGCGAACGTTGGGGTTATACCTTGAAGGCGTCCTGTTGGGATTCTTTGGAGGGTCCATGAGAGTTACCAACTTGGTTTCCAACAACTGTGGAAATATCTGTGACAAGGTCATGCCGAGGGGAGTGAATTGCCTTTTGGGTCTCTCTTCCCTTTGCTGATTGTGACGCTGAGGAGCGCCGACCGGTTTTGCAATAACCACCGCGTTGATATCTTGGCGGTGTTCGGACCTATTCTACCCTTTTGAGCCATAGACAGCACTAGATTCTCTCTTGGATGGTTTCTTCTTAGTGTTCGAGGAGTCACCATTCTGTATTTTCCCCGACTTGATGCCAGCTTCTATTCTTTCCCCGGTCAAGATCATATCCGTAAACCCAACAGCAGAATTCCCAATCAGGTGGTTGAAGAATGGACCAGACAGGGTCCCCAAGAACATGTCGACGAGCTCGCGGTCAGTCAGAGGTGGTTGTACCCTTCCAGCAAGGTCCCTCCATTTTTGAGCATATTCTTTGAAACCTTCACCTACACCCATAGACATTCCCTGAAGCTGAGTGCGCGTGGGAGTAAGGTCGGCATTGTACTGGTACTGCTTGTAGAATGCAGTGGCCAAATCCTCCCACCTGCGGATGTTAGCTCCATTCAGTTGATAGAACCAGTCGAGTTGGGTTCCCGACAGACTATCCTGAAAAAAGTGAATCCACAAATTCTTGTCAGCCGTGTAGGGCTGGACCCTCCTTGTGTAAGACCTGAGATGCAGCTTAGGACAGGATGCCCCGTCGTACTTGGCAAAGGCAGGTGCCTTGAATTTGTGCGGGATTACTACCCCAGAAGACAGACCTAGATCCTCAAAGTCCCGGTCGGGCACTTTTTGTATCTCCATGGCACTTAGCCGGTCTTCTAACTGTTTATATCTGTCCTCAGCTGGAGGGTATTGCTCATCATTGAACTCTGTCTCGTTGTCGGAGACCACTGGACTAGGAACCTCCCTTTCTTGGGGACTGTCTTTCCCAACAGATGGGGTAGTCTGCTCAACTTCATTTCGTGATCCATTCCCAGATTTGCGTCTAGGGTTGAACAACACCGTCCTCCTCTTCTTCTTTTTCAAAAGCAGGGTCTTCAGATCTTGTTGCCCCTGGGCCAAACTCATGATCAACTCTTGGAACTGGGCGTTCTGAGCCTGGAGAGCCTTGATGGATTGCTCAGTAGATGATTCAGGATTCATGACGATCGGCTGAAATAAACAGCGAAGAAGGTAAGCAACCTGTAAAAGGGATACTTGTAATGCAATGATATGTATGTATGCATGCAATATTTTTAAGGATCTCGCGGGGTAAACAAGAAAATTGTTAGAGTTGGGATCCGATAGCTTGATTGAAGGAACTGCATGTTGTTGAGAGTCCTTCTTCAAGGGTCAAAGGCTCACCATATGCAGTGGGTCATAGCCCCTGACAACCTTGGCTAGAGGAAAATAAATCCCCTTTGCCCCTTGCTGGACCGTTGGTTCATCAAGACCTGCATCACAAGCCCTTGAGATCCTTGAAATGGATTAGTCTTTATGCAGGATGTATGCAATGGTATGATGGTATGTTATGCATGGGGTAATATAGGTAAACCCTGTTATGAGTCCTAATTAAGGATTGTAAACAAAACCTGCAAGAAACTCAAGTGTCAGATAACAAGCATGCAAATAGTCAAGTTGGAAGGCACACAAGTCACACAAGAGAAGCCCTTAGAGTTTAGGCCAGCATGGGGTCTAGGTATTACCCTCTTTCAGTTTGTTGGTTAAGACCTGTCCTATCAGAAGTAACCGGGTTCTAGAGGATCCCAATATCACTGACTACCCTCAATCGGTCATAACTCCAGCTTCGCAATCTTTTCTTGCGGCCAGAACCATCACGAGAGTTTAGCCTCAATGGGCGTAGCATACTGCTACTGTTCTATTGGCCAAGTTGGGTCAATTAGGGTTCTAAGGTCGGTTGGTGCTTAATGACTCCTCAGAAGACCCATATTCTCCTCGTTGCGACACAAGGGATATCGGTACAGACCAAGGTGCTACACCAATGTAGCCACTGCTTCACCCGTGTCGGTCTACGCCGGACAGGTCCCTCACAACTTATGTTACCTAACAGGGTATCCCCAGATCCGGGTTAGGATCTATGTAACTCCAAGACAATGCCCATAATAATAAAGCAAACAAAACACAGCAATTGAAAACACAAGTATGATCTAATCCTAAGGTACACCTCACTTATAAAATGTCCCCAGCAGAGTCGCCAGTTCTGTGATCGGTGGATCTGGAACTGACTGTTTAATGCTGGTTCGCGAAATGTCGCGGTAAGCAAGAGTCACCACCGTCTTTTATTTTCTCCAACATGGACAGGACAAAAGCACAGCAAAATTCCTTATGAGATAGTTTCTCGGTTCGGGAGGTAGATTTATAGAAAGGGAAGGTGTTAGCACCCTTTCTATCCATGGTTATCCATGGGCTCTTAGATACTTGCTCATTTGTGTTTTCAAAATGTTTGTTTGCTTTTCAATCATGAGTGGGTTTGAAAAAGTTTCATTTAAAGATTTCAGATCGACTCTTGTATCAGTCTTCAAGAGTGTTTGAAAAATTGTTTTGAAAGCTTTTTGAAAAGTGTCGGTGTGTAAAGATGTTTTTTGTTTTTGAAGAGAGCAAGTATCCATGAGTCATCTACCTACCCTAAGGAATTAAGCTGTGTAAATGTCCTTAAGGTAGTGCCATCCCACCATTGAGAGATAGGTAGCACCACCGTTGGAGGTGTTCGGGTCAATTCGTTTTGAGGGACAGTGTGGTCACCAGAGCAACAGTAGGACACATTAGAAGCTACCCTTATGCCATAGATCATGGACATAAGGACTTACTAAAACGTCCTATACTCGACGACCACATTTCGAAGGTAAGGCAACAGTGAGGCGTACCCTAAGAGTGGTGTGTGAATTTGTGTGTTATTTTCATGTTAATATTTTTCTTTGATCATGCATTTGTGGTGATCTACGCTTGTTTTTAATTTAGGCCATACATTCTTTCATGCAATTATAATTTAAAAGTGCGGAAATTTAAATGCGGAAAGTAAAATCCTACGCTATTACAAGGCGCGGGTTCATACATCACCAAATTAACAAAGACCCGTTTTTAATAACAATGCGGAAAGTAAAATAAATTCCTAATTACTATTACAAGGCTTGAGCAATTACATAATATTCACAATAAAATAAATGCGCGAAAGAATAGAAATTGAACGTTCGAGGGCGTTGGACCCTTTTGAAATTAAATTGAATGAAAGGTTAATGAATTATTTAATTAAAAGAAAAGAAATGTTTTTTATGTTTTTGGTATTTAATGGAATAAGAAAATTAAAATTAAAATTAAAAGAAACCCTAATTCTAAGTTATTTTTAATTATTAAAGAAAAATATTAAAGTTTAACCTAATTTACTAAAATATTTATGTATATGTTTATTTACAAATTAAATTAGTAATTAATAATAATAATAATAATAATAATAAGAAAAATTTATTTATTAAGAAAAGTGATAAAAAGTTAAAAACCCTAATTTCTACATATTTTAATTTGTTAAGAAAAATATTAAAGTTTTGAAACCTAAATTAATCTAATTAATTGTTTAAAGTTTATTTACAAAAATAATGGTGAAATTAATATTAATAACAATAAACATTTTTTTTTGATTTTCCTATATTTTATTTTTATTATGAAAATTATTTGATGGAATTAAAAGAAATAATAAAAACATTAAAAGAATTAAAAGAAAATCAAATAGAAATAAAAAACAATGCAAACCATGGGGGATATTCAGACCCAAAGGGAGGTTTTTTGGAAGCAATTTGGCCCATTAGACGAAAAGCCTTGTTTGACTTTCTGGCATCACGTGCGTGTTCATTGACTCCTGAGTACCGTGGTCTGCATTCTTTGGCCATTGGATTGGGTTTCATGGCCATTTGTGTTCTGGCTGTTGGCCATTTGTGTTCTGGCCTCAACGTTCCTTAATCTTCTCAGAATGTCTGTCTCGCCATGTATTGGTGTCATGCATAAGTTGTGCTTTTGGCCATTTCGCTTTTGGCTTTTGGCTTTTGGCTTTTGGCCATTTGGCTTTTGGCTTTTAGCCTCAACGTTCCTTAATGAACCTGCATGGGATCCTGTCTAAATCTGCAGTGTTGAATCTCATGAACATATTAAATAAAATCATAAAATGCAAATAAAACCAATATATGAAGAAATTTAATGTTTAGGCACAATATGGCATGTATGAATGATTATACCCTTTTGATCATGGAGATCAAATCAATCTTACCCTTACTGGAAAAGTAGTGACATGAATGCTTTTATGCCCTTTTGATCATGGAGATCAAGCCAGCCTTACCCTTACTGAAGAAGTAGTAAGGTGTTGGTTTGTAACTGTGATGGCTTGTTTGTAGTGAGAGAGGAATTTGTAATAAGGATTTCAAGGTTTTAGGGTTCTTGAAAGAATTTGATATTCTAACAGTGTTGTGGCAAGGTTTTTTCTCTCTTTTTTTCTCCTCTTTTTTGTGTGAAAAGAAGGTGATTATATAATGGAAATTAGGGTAAAGAAAATGGGCTTTGAATGTGCAATTGGGCCTCCAATGTTCACTTGAGTTCGTCACTTTCCAGGCTAAATCGCAGGGACTTAAGTGCAATTTTTGAAGTTGAAATGTGAAAACAAAATGTAGCCGACATCGATAACTAACTCTTGTTCGAAAATCGGCTCAATCGGATAAACGGTGAATTAGTTATGAATTTTTGAAGTTTCAGCTCAGACAAACTTATTTTGGGCTCCAGTGTCGACTCTGACACGTTCTTCAATAAAAAACTGGTATTGATCGGTGCATAATTTGGTCTCGACTTTTGAAGCAAAGTTGTAGATCTATGAGTCAGTGACCTTGTGTAAAAATATGAGTCCAATCCGATAAAAATTGACCGAGTTATGAATTTTCGAAGTTTTGGTCCAAATGAAATAATATTCAGCATTCAGGATTTTCAGCGTGTCACGCACTCTGAGCAAAAAACGAAGGCCTTTTGAATACCGTTTGAACTCAATACCTTATGTGAAAATGTATTCAACTCAATTTGTCAAATTTTGGCGCCGGAACCAGCTCGATACGATGAAAATCGACCAAGTTATGATTTTCTGAACATGACGCAAATAAACTTATGTCACAAATTTTCTGTATGAAAATACTTGATAAATCCACATTTTTGAAGACCTTCTGATCGAAATTGGCTTCCAGCCGTGAGAGATGAAAACGTAGATAATGTCAAGACGGAATTTTGGCCACCGGAACAGGTTCAAAACGAGCCACGATCTTCAAGTTATGAATTTTTTAGCGCGTAAAAACTGCACTTTCAGCACACTTTTTCACCATATTTCTTCGAGAAAACTCACACATTCGGATACCTTCTTTAAAGAATTAACTCTTGAGCCGAACCTAAATTTGAGAATATGTTAGGACATT
This sequence comes from Vicia faba, assembly GCA_948472305.1. Lineage (NCBI taxonomy): Eukaryota > Viridiplantae > Streptophyta > Magnoliopsida > Fabales > Fabaceae > Vicia > Vicia faba. Next base: position 1,317,962,467 of record OX451740.1, read on the forward strand.
AAGGAGAACTTGAGGTCATTTGGATGTAAGGACCTTGATGCAACACAAAAACCCTAAGTTTGACTTGACTGCCTTAGGAGGTGATTTGACTGTGCAACCTTTGAGAAATCTTGAGGAATATGGGAGGGCAAATTTTGGGGTACAACAACTACTAAAGGAGGGATTAGAGGATTACCAACTCAGTTCTTATTGGAGAAAGCTCATTACTTTGCCAGAATGAAGAGTACGATTGCTTTTGAGGCCATCTTTGCTCTGCTTGCTTATGGATTGTTCTTATTCCCTAATGTGGACAAGTTTGTCGACATTAACGCTATCAGGATTTTCATGATTGGAAACCCGGTTCCTACACTGTTGGGTGATGCTTATTACTCTGTTCATCTTCGGAATTCCTATCATGGGGGAATGATTATCTGTTGCACGCCTTTGTTGTACCGATGGTTTATCTCTCATATGCCCCAATCTGATGCTTTTTGGGATGTCAAGAAGGAACCCCATTGGGCTCCTAAGATCATGACACTTACTCACTCGGATATTGATTGGTATCATCGAGCTTATCAGGATATAGAGATTATTGACAGTTTTGGTAGTTTCCCCAATTTACCTCTTCTTGGTACAAAGGGAGGAATTAACTATAACCTTGTTCTTGCACGGCGACAGCTTGGTTATCTGATGAGGGATAAACCGAACAGTATTCATTTGAGTAGTTTCTTTCTGAAGGAAGGAGAAGACCACAAGGAAGCTAGGGAGAAGATTGTGAAGGCCTGGCGTCATATTCATAAGAAGAGTAGGAAGGATTTGGGACCTAGGGGGGCTGTTTATTTGGAGCCATATCTTCAGTGAGTTCGATCGAGAGCCATCCAATTGAAGATGTTGTATACTCGGGAGGCACCCATTCCTGATTTGTTTGTGAAGACCATCCCTCCCTTATTAGATGATCTAGGAGAGTTGCAGCTTGCTTTGGTTAGGATGCAACATGAAAGGGATGCTTGGAAGAATAAGTTCCAGACTTTAGAGAGTTCCTACAAAGCAGACTTGGAGAAAGATGATTTGATCGAGATCCTTGAGAGTTGAGCAGTAGAGTCTATGGAGAGGCAAGGGGATTTATTTTTTCCTAGGCCTCAAACAGGTGCTGATTACTCATTTCCTGATTCAGATGATTGGAAGGAGGTTGCCATCAGGCATGTGGAAGAAAACCAGAGGTTGAGGGCTCAGATTGCCAGGCTCACAGGGAAGCGCCAACGTACAGATTGATCTCCATCAGTTCTTGTTCTCAGAATTTTTAGATTGTATTTTCATCTTATACTTGGGATCATTGAAACTTGTAACCCATTTTTGAAGTTATTATAATAAAAGTTTTTCAGTATTTCAAATGTGTTATTATTTTGATGTTTGCAATATGTCTATAAACGTTAAATCCCTTGAAATATCAAATAATAAAGTAAAAATAATCATATGCATTGCACATCATGCATCATATTGCACATATTTCTTGTATTTATTATGCATATCCAGGTGCCTTACCCAGCTTTTTACTACATCCAGCAAGCTGACTCATCGCTACAACACTCGGGCTAACTTCAAAAATAAGATGGACAACTTGGAACAGGAGAATCGTGAGCTACGCGAAGAAGTTTCTACTTTGAAGGTTGGCTTGGCCAACTTGACTACTCTGATGGAAGCTCTCGGTGTTGCTCAGAATCAGCCACCGAGTGTTCAACCTCAACCAACAAGGGCAAATGCTAAAGTTCCTACTGTTCCTGTATCCGCTACTCCGACTGTTGTTCAAAACGGCATGCCTCAGGGTTATCCGTGGGGAATGCCAGAGAATTTTACACCTGAAGGTTTCAATTTGGGGCCCCAAGATGCTCCAGTGGTTCCAAATGTTGTTACTCCAGCACCTTCTGTGGTGCATATTGTTCCCGCTGCACCTCCTTCGGTGAATTTGGTTCCGTTTGTTAATGAAGATGTATGTCGTCCTTTCCCTCTGCCGAGTGAAGACTTGGATATTTATGACAGAATGGATGATTTCCAAGAGAAGTTTGATATAATTCAAAGAGAGATGAAGGCTCTTAAGGGAAAAGAGTTATTTAGGCAGAATGTGAATGAGATGTGTTTGGTCCCGAATGTTAAAGTGCCTGCTAAGTTCAAGGTCCGGAGTTTGAGAAGTACAAGGGAAAAACTTTCCCTCGTGTTCACTTGGTGATGTACGTGAGGAGAATGTATACCCACACCAATGATCAGTGTCTGCTGATTCACTTTTTCCAGGATAGTCTGACCGGCGCATTGTTGAAATGGTACATGAGTTTAGATAGCGCCAACATCCATACTTTTAATTATTTGGGAGAAGCATTCATTAAACAATACAAGTACAATGTGGACATGGCGCCTGACCGTGACCAGTTTAGGGCCATGTTTCAGAAATACAGAGAATCGTTCAAAGAGTATGCGCAGAGATGGCGCGAAGTGGCTGCACAAGTGATTCCTCCCATGGAGGAGAAGGAAATAACTAAAAAAATTCTGAAGACGCTAAGCACTTTCTACTACGAAAGAATGGTAGCAAGTGCCCCAAGTGATTTTACAGAAATGGTAGGGATGGGTGTCCGCCTAGAGAAGGCAGTAAGAGAAGGCCGTTTGATAAAGGGTGAAGGATCTGGAGGTTCGAAAAAGTCAGCTTATGGGTTTACAAAGAAGAAAGAAGGGGATACATATGCTATCATACAAGAGAGGAGAGTGAATGTTCCTAGAAGGAATTATCAGTGTCACCAGCAAGTTGCCTTAGTGACTCCTGTTATGAATGCCGCTCCAACTACAGTTGCTTATCAAAGACAGTCCCAATAGGGGAACCAAAGGAATAATCAGAGAAGGGAGAACTACGACCCTATTCCCATGAGTTATGAAGAGCTACTACCAGCATTGATTCAGAAGAAGTTGGTCCAGACACGACCGCCTCAGCAGTACCATCACCATTTCCTTGGTATTACAAAGCAGACCAGACGTGTGCCTTTCATCAGGGAGCACCAGGGCATAGTGTTGAAAATTGTTATCCTTTGAGGACTGAAGTGCAAAGGTTGGTGAAGTCTGGAATTTTATCTTTCAAAGACATGGGACCTAATGTGAAAGACAATCCTCTACCCAAGCACGAGGGAGTGAATGATGTGAATATGGTGGCCGATTGTCCAGGTGACTTCCAGATTTTTGACATTAATCTGGTTAGAGGAGATTTTATGAAGATGCACGTAGACCTCTGTGAATTCAGTTATTATACGCATGACTATGCCGGTTGTGCTATTTGCAGTATAAACATACATGGTTGTGAGAAGATAAAGGCTGATTTACAGGAGATGATGGATGAAGGTCTAATTCATATAATCAAGCCTAGGGCAGAATATGAAGAGGAAGTGAATATGGTTTCTGGATGTCTGGGTGAATTCAGAATTTTTGAAGTGGAGCATTTGAATGAAGATATCGTGCAGTTGCATGCTACCTTCTACCGTACTGCTGGTCAGGTGGAACACCAATATGGATCATGCGTAGTATGCTGTCAAGAGCCCCGAGGATGTTCTATTGTGAGAGAGGGTGTTCAATTACTGTTAAACAATGGAACTATCAATATCAGAGGTCAGATAGAAGATTATCACGAGATTGATATGATTGAAGTTTGTTTGATGGGAGAAGAGTCAGAGGAGGAGTATGCCTCCGCGGATGAGTATTTCTCCTCAGACGAAGATTTGTTTGCCAGAAATGACCTTTTGAGTGCTGATTGTGTTGAGGAAGGTGTAAACATCATTGTACCTTGTTTTGGTGCACCCGCTCATCTTGAGGTGGAGTACCATAGCAAACCAGTTGTTACCCCATTGGTAATTAGTCTGCTAGGACATGTTTCCTATAAATCAGATAAGGCTGTGCCTTACAAATACAACACTACAATCTTATAAGATGGGGTGGAAATTCCCATCCAGCCAATGCCAGATGTTGGAAATATAGCTGATAATAGCAGGGTGACCCGTAGTGGTTGTGTGTTTGCGCCGGTTATTCGAAGAGATGTTATTGTTGGAAAGAAAATTGTTGAGAACGATGAGCTTAAGAAGACTGCAGGAGAGACTAGTGGAGCCACATTAGAGAAAGAAGTGGATGATATCTTGAAGATAATTAAGATGAGCGACTACAAAATTGTAGATCAGCTATTGCAGACTCCTTCAAAGATATCCATCCTAGCTTTATTGATGAATTCCTCCGCTCATAGAGAATCACTGATGAGAGTACTAGACCAAGCTTTTGTGGAGAATGACATGTCGTTAGATCAATTCAGCAGCATAATTGGAAACATTACATCATGTAACAACTTGAGTTTCTGCGATGATGAGTTACCAGATGAAGGGAGGAATCACAACCTGGCCCTCCACATATCCATGAACTGCAAGAATGACTCGCTATCCAATGTGCTAATTGATAACGAATCCGCTTTGAATGTTATACCGAGAAGTACCCTCATGAAGTTAAAGTATTAGGGAACACCTATGCGCCCAAGTGGCATCATTGTGAAGGCTTTTGATGGGTCGAGGAAATCTGTCATCGGTGAGGTGGACTTACCCATCCATATAGGACCACACTTGTTCTTGATAACTTTCCAGGTAATGGACATTATTCCCGCATATAGTTGTTTGCTAGGACGGCCATGGATACATGAAGCTGGGGCTGTCACTTCAACTCTGCATCAGAAGCTAAAATTTGTGCGTGAAGGAAAGGTATTGATCATAAATGGGGAGCAGGCATTGTTGATATCCCATATATCCTCTTTCAGTATTGTAGAAGCGGATGAGGTTGCTGTTGGAACCCAGTTCCAAGCCCTATCCATTGACAGCATAAGGAAGAATGAGAATTATGTGGTTTCCCTGAAGGACGCACAACAGGTTGTGCGCAATGGTAATAATGCAGTTTGGGGACGACTTGTGGATCCACCTGTGAACAAGAACATAACTAGTTTGGGTTTCTCTTCGAGGAATGGCAAAGGCGAAAGTTTGAAGTCAAAGTCTTCTGTGAACAGTTACCATGATGTTTTCTGCAGCGGAGGCTACCTCCATCCAATTGGTTTTGGAATTAATGTTGTTGAAGAGGATGAAGTAAAGCAGGAAGTACCAAATTATGTAACGCATGGAGTCCGAGTTCAGAACTGGGTCACCATTGATGTTCTTTCTTGCATACATGTTTCAAAGTAATTTGTTTTGTTAATCTGTTTCTTTCTTTTGAAAAGCTTTCACTCTGCCCAAGGTGGAAGTATTAATGTTATAGGGCTTATGTGTTTGCTATGACTTTTAAGATTATTAATAAAAGTTGCCTTTGCTTCCAAAATTATGTCTTTATTTTCCGCTTTTCTTGGGAAATGGTAATTAAAAAAAACCTTTCAAAATAAATAATAACTGAAAATTAATCTGCATGATCACTTGTTATATGTGTCAGTTTCTAAAAGCAATAAAAAATCATATGTGCAGATTAATTAAAAAACCCGTTGAATACAATGACCCTGCACCCTCTCCCAACTTTGAATGTCCTGTGTTTGGGGCTGAAGAAGAAGATTATGATGAGATTCCAGAAAAGGTCTCACGGTTGCTTGAGCATGAGGAAAATACCATTCAGCCATATAAAGAACCTTTGGAAGTGGTTAATTTGGGTTCAGAAGAAGATCTGAAGGAAGTCAAGATTGGAGCATCGTTGCATCCTGATGTAAAGAGTGAGTTGATTGAGCTGTTGAAAGAGTATGTGGATATTTTCGCTTGGTCTTATCACGATATGCCTGGTCTAGATACAAACATTGTCGAGCATCGTTTGCCGTTGAAGCCAGAGTGTTCGCCAGTTAAACAAAAGTTGAGAAAAACCCACCCGGATATGGCAGTAAAGATCAAAGAGGAGGTCCTAAAGAAGATTAATGCTGGTTTTCTTGTGACGTCAGTGTATCCTCAATGGATTGCCAATATTGTCCCAGTACCGAAAAAAGACAGAAAATTCCGCATGTGCGTAGATTACAGAGATCTAAATAAATCTAGTCCAAAAGATAATTTTCCACTGCCTCACATTAACATGTTAGTGGATAGCACAACAAAATTCAAGGTATTCTCGTTCATGGATAGATTTTCCGGGTATAATCAAATAAGAATGGCTCTAGAGGACATGGAAAAAATAACGTTTATCACACCCTGGGGAACATTCTGTTACAGAGTGATGCCCTTCGGGTTGAAGAACGCTGGTGCAACGTACCAGAGGGCTATGACAACCCTATTCCATGATCTGATGCACAAAGAAATTGAAGTATATGTTGATGATATGATTTCCAAATCCCAAACTGAAGAAGGGCATATAGAAGATTTATTGAAGTTGTTTCAGCGTTTGAGGAAGTATCGTCTCTGCTTGAATCTAAATAAATGCACCTTCGGAGTTAGATCGGGGAAATTGTTGTGTTTTATTGTTAGCCAGAAAGGAATTGAAGTTGACCCTGACAAATTCAAAGAAATTCAAGAAATCCCAACACCAAGAACTGAAAAGCAAGTCAGGGGTTTCCTCGGGTATTTGAATTATATCTCCAGATTTATTTCCCACATGACTGCAACGTGTGAACCGATCTTTAAGTTGTTAAAGAAAGATCAAGGTTGTGTATGGACGGATGACTGCCAAAGGGAATTTGAAAGTATTAAAGAGTATCTGCTTGAACCCCCTATCTTGCTCCCTCCCGTAGAAGGAAGATTGTTGATTATGTATCTAACAGTGTTAGATAAATCTATGGATTGTATTCTGGGACAACAAGATGAAACATGAAAGAAAGAGTTCGCCATTTATTATCTCAGCAAAAAGTTCACTGATTCTGAGTTGCGGTATTCTATGCTAGAAAAAACATGTTGTGCTTTGGCCTAGGCGGCAAAGCATTTGTGGCAGTATATGTTGAATCATACCACTTGGTTGATCTCCAAAATGGATCCAATCAAGTATATTTTTGAAAAGCCTGCTCTTACTGGGAGAATTTCCCGCTGACATATGTTGTTATCTGAATATGATATCGAGTACCGCACTCAAAAGGCTATTAAAAGTAGTGTGTTGGCAGATTACCTTGCTCACCAACCGGTGGAAGATCATCAGTCTGCAGAATATGAATTCCCGATGAAGATATGATGTTATTGAAAGTGAAAGATTGTGATGAACCATTGCCTGAGGAGGGCCCCGACCCTGAATCTCGTTGGAGTATGGTATTTAATGGAGCTGTGAATGCTTATGGTAAAGGAATTGGTGTTGTGATTGTTACTCCTCATGGATCACATATTCCTCATGGATTCTTTTCCAAATGGCATCTATAAGCCCATTCCCGATATTATTCACCAACAATATCATCTCAGACGAGTGCAAATTTCTGGATACTCTAGTGTTCAATCATCTTCCACCTTCAGATCACGAAAGGCAGACAGGCCAATCTACAGCTTCAGGTTTAAGAAGATTGAACAGGGGCAGCTGTTGTACCCCAAAATTTGCCCTCTTATTTTTTACAAAATCTTCTCTTACATGGGTGGCTACAAACACTTGCTTGAAGAAAAATAACAAATTTTGAAGTTGGTCAAAGTGCATTTCGATTGGCCTCTCCAAAGTGCCTTTCGATTGGCATCTATAAAATGCCTTTCGATTGGCACCTACATAGTGCCCTTCGATTGGCATGGACGAAGGTCCTTCGATTGGCCTATTAACAAGGCCTTTAGATTGGAATTTTAGCAAAGTCTTTCAATTGGAATCTGAACAAAGACGTCTTTGATTGGCATCTTAACGTTGCTTCGATTGGTCTAAACTGAACAAAATTGAAGAGAACAAAACAAAGTTTTTGAGCGGTCAACAATGCCCATCGATTGGCATTTCAATAAAGCCTTTCGATTGGCCTTGTCACATGATCCTTCGATTAGGCATTTCAACAAGGTCTTTGATTGGCATGGATACAAGTCCTTTAGATTGGCCTCGTGACAAGCCTTTTGATTGGTGTTGTACCCCAAAATTTGCCCTCTCATGTTTTCAAAGGTCTTCCCTTACATGGTTAGTCACGAAAATAAAGTTTTTTTTGAAGATGTACAAAGTGTCTTTTGATTGGCATCTGGGAAAAGTCTTCGATTGGGTATCCAAAATCCTTCGATACAGGCTTGGTTCACCAGTCTTCGAATGGGAATTTGGCACTCTTTGATACATGCTTGGTTCACCAGTCTTCGATTGGGCATTTGGCACTTTTCGATCAGGTTTTGATTAGTAAGCTTCGATTAGGTGTTTGGAACCCTTCGATCAAGCTTTGGTCCGCAAGTCTTCGATTGAGCGCTGGCCCCCCTTCGATCAAGTCAATTTCACAATGCTTCGACTATGCATTAACTACTCCAGGCTTACCTTCGACTCATGAGGCAAGAATCTCCTACAAGTTTGTTTCGATTCACAAAGGAAAAGGCCCCTCAACTTGCCAACACACCGGGCAAGAGGCTCATTCGAAGAACATGTAAATGACTCATTCGAAGAACATGTAAAGGTCCATTTGAAGAAGCATTCAAAAGGTCAATTCGAAGAACATTCAAAAGGTCCATTTGAAGAAGCATTCAGAAGGCCCATTCGAAGGGTACATAAGAAATCCATTCGAAGGAGGCAAATCAAGACCAATCGAAGAGCAGGGCCTGAAGGCATTCGAAAATCAAAAGTGTCCAGGTTCATTCAAGATTCCAAAGAGACATGAATATTTCAAAAAAGGAAATCTTTTAATATGTCTGATTCTTGTCTCATGGCTTTAAAGGCTTGTTTAATTGGTTGTCTCTTGCCGTTACTAGACCATCATACTCATATAAATACTAGGGCCAGCATACAGTGTCGGGGGGAACAGGGAAACGAAAAAAGAGAAAAAAAGGAAAAAAGAAACATGGAGGATTTGGAGATACGCTGCCCACAAACCCACCAAAGGTTATCAGCATTTTCATAAGTAATCCAAGCCAAAGCAGCCATTCAGCGAACATCTCCACACCCAGAGCCACAGATCATACATCTTTAATTGGTAAGGGTTTGCAAAACCAAAATTGCACCTTCATGACATTTAAATACACATTGCATATGTATTCTTGTTATTACTGATTATGTTGCATGTAAGCTAAAGCGCAAAGATGAGATCGTGCCATTGCTTGGGCACGATCTAAGTTTCTCCTTCGAATCTCAGGATAAAACAAACCCAGACCCAGATTCAGCAGATTCAAATTGAGGAAGGATTCAAATTAGGAGGAGATTCGAATCAGGGGGGTAAAATCCCCCCTGGATTTTTAACATTTTGTCTCGTTTTGCAGGAAATATCTTTCTCAGAATCTTGTTCAGAGCTTCGAAGCTTAGCAGCTTAGCTTCGAACTGGATCCAGGGTTCCCAAATCGAAGGATGACATATCCAGATCGAACACCCCCAAAGTGCAGCCCCTCATGCACCTTCGATCAAGCCTCTTCACTGGATCGAAAGACAGCCCACACCTCTTTCGATCCAGGCCTCCAGAATTATACCTTTCTTGATTTACTGCCTGCTCCTTCGATTTCATCTTTGTTTTGACTATTTTATTTCTTTTTTTTAATCAACATAAAATCAATTTAAAAAAAAACCACAAAAACATTAGGCTAGTTTTTTCTATTAAATTAACTTTGTTAATTAATCATTTAATTATCTTAACATTTTCTCAAAACTAAAATTAAGAAGATTTAGATCATTTTCCCAAAATAAAATAAAACAACAAAAAGATTTTATTATTAGGATTTTTAGAGGTTATTTTCATATTCGTGCGTGTTTATTTTATTGTAATTGCCTACTGGTTTGTGATAGTTTAACTAAGACTTTTACACTTTACTGCTTTATTCCCCCAATTTTGGACATATAAATAATCCCCCTCCCCGAAGCCTTGTAATAGTGTAGGATTTACAATTCCCGCACTTTAAATTCCTATACATATATTAACTGTTTAGATGTATGCTAACTAGGATTGCATGACAAGATCTGAAAACAAACGGTAGAACACCTAAATATACAAAGATAATATAACTGAAAAACAATACACTCGCACATGCCACTCTTAGGGTACACCTCACTTGGTTGCCTCGAACGTGGTCATTGAGTATAGGATGTTTTAGAGGTCGCCCTCTTGTCCAAACATCATAAGTTGCCTCGAAACGGTTGCCTCAGATAAAATGATCTAAGACATTAGGGTTACCACTAAGGCGTCCTAACATTGCTTTAGTGACCACACGTCCCTTAATCGAATTGACTCGAAAAGCTCCAATGACGGTGCTACCTACTCCTCAATAGTGGGATAGCACTGTCTAAAGGACATTTGCACAGTTTAATTCCTTTTTGAGTAGGTAGAGGTTCTTAAGTACTTGCTCCTTTAAAAACAAAACAAAACTTTTCGCACTTACACCCCTTTTAAAACAAAAACTCTTTTCAAACCCACAAACACAAAGAAAAGCAAACTTTTGAAAACACAGTGAGCAAGTACCTAAGAGCCCGTGGATAACCACAGATAGAAAGGGTGCTAACACCTTCCCTTTCTATAATCTACCTCCCGAACCCGAGAAATATCTCAAAAAGGAATTTTTCTGTGAATTTTTCCTTTCCTTGTTGGATAAAATAAAAGACGGTGGCGACTCTTGCTTACCGCGACATTTTGCAAAAACAAACGCAAAATGCGAACCAGCATTCCAAAACAGTCAGTTCTCATTCCCACCGATCACAGAACTGGCGACTCTGCTGGGGACTTCTTTAAAAGTGGGGTTACCTTAGGGTTTAGATCACCTTTACTTGCTTACCTTGATTGCTTTGTTTGCTTTACACTTGGTTCTATTGTTTGGGTTTGAAATCCTCCACCCGGATTTGGGAAACATTCATAGATAGCAATACATTGTGGCAACTGTGCGGGGTATACCGACACGGTTGAAGCAATAGCTATATTAGTGCGACATATTTGTGAGTACCGGTAGCCTTTGAGTCAATCAAAGAGAATACGGGGCCGCTGAGTGATGTCACTAAGCACTAATGAACTAGAACCTTACTTGACCATCTTGGCCTTTTTTAGGGGTAGTGAGATGACCGACTTTGGTGCAGTCCGAAGTTGGTAGATACTCGATACTACACTCATTGAGGATTGTTTTCTTGGAATATTTTGGTCGCTAGTTAAGTGGCTAAACCAAAACTATGAACATAGAAAACAATCCAATGATATTGAGCTCCTTAGAACTCGATTACTATTTATAGGACATGTTTTGAACCAACTGAAACTGAAAGAGGGTAATACCTAAACTCCATGCCAACCTAAACTTAAGGCTGTTTGTGTGACTTGTGTGCCTTCAAACTTGAACTACTTGCACATTCTTGTTATCTGACAACATGAGTTCCTTGCAGGTTTTGTTTACAGTCCTTATCCGATAATTTGGATTTATTGCATGGTTTACTTACATCACTTCACACTTTTGCTTAAACGCATATCATACACATCATAACATCATGCCTTAACATTTCCTTAAAAATTTCAAGGATCTCAAGGGCTTGTGATGCAGGTTATGGTAAATCAAATGTCCAGCAAGGGGAAAAGGGGATTTATTTTCCTCTATCCAAGGTTGTTTAGAAATCAAAACACGATAACTTGAGTCAGGGGCTATGACCCACTCGATATGGTGAGCTTGACTCTTAAAGAAGGACTCTCAGCAACATGAAGTTCCTTCAATCAAGCTACCAGATTCAGATTCTAACAGTTTCTTGTTTACCCCGCGAGATCCTTGAAAACATTGCATACATATATCATACATATCATTGCATAACAAGTCTCCCAGTACAGGTCTCTTATCTTCTTCGCTTTTTATTTCAGCAATCATCATGTCTACTGAACCTTCAACCGAGCAAGCTATCAAGGCCCTGTAGGCCCAGAATGCCCAATTTCAAGAGTTGTTCATGAATCTAGCTAAGGGTCAGCAGGACCTGAAGACTTTGATTCTGAAGGAGAAAAAGAAGAAGAAAAAGAGGACCATCCTATTCAACACTGGACGCAGGTTTGGAAACGGGCTGCAGAATGAAGTTGATCTGACCACCTCATCTGAAGGGAAAGATAGTCCACAAGAAAGGAGGGCCCCTAGCCCTATGGTCTCCGACAATGAGACAGACTATGATGAAGAACAGTATCCTCCTGCTGAGGATAAGTACAAACAGCTGGAAGACCGTTTGAGCGCTATGGAGATACAGAAGGTGCCCGGTATGGACTTCGGAGATCTAGGTCTATCCTCTGGGGTGGTGATTCCCCATAAATTCAAGGCACCTGCCTTTTCCAAGTATGACGGAGCTTCCTGTCCAAAGCTGCACCTCCGGTCATATGTAAGAAAGATCCAACCTTACACTGCTGATAAGAACTTATGGATCCATTTCTTTCAAGACAGTCTTTCAGGGACTCAGCTTGAGTGGTTCTATCAGTTGGACGGAGCCAGTATCCGCAGCTGGGAGGATTTGGATACTTCATTCTATAGGCAGTATCAGTATAACTCCGACCTCGCTCCTACGCGTACCCAACTCCAGGGTATGTTAATAGGGACGGGTGAAGGATTTAAAGAGTATGCTAAAAAATGGAGAGACCTTTCCGGAAGGGTGCAACCACCTTTAGCTGATCTTGAACTTGTTGATATGTTTTTGGGGACCCTGTTTGGTCCATTCTTTAACCACTTGATCGGAAGCTCTTCAGCCGGGTTCACCGAGCTAATACTGACCGGCGAAAGGGTAGAAGTTGGCATCAAAAGTGGGAAGATTCAAGAAGCTACACCTTCTGATGCTCAGAAAAATCCCTACAATGGGAAGAAAGATTCCAATGTTGTGTATGGTCAAAAGAGTCGTCATGACCAAGACGTAGGAGAAATCTTGATCTCTAATCCTACGTCTGCTCAACAAAGACAGGGGCATCAGCGTAAGGAGGTCATGCCTAAAAGACAATTCACTAAGATCAACATGTCACTGGGTCAAGCTCTACAACACATGTTGAAGGCAGAGCTGATTACGTTAAAGGCTCCTCTCCGGAACCCAAATACTTCCGCTCCTACCTGTCATCCTAATGAAAGGTGTGCATACCACTCTGACAGTCCGGGACATGACACAAACAACTGTTGGGCTCTGAAGAACAAGGTCCAAGACATGATTGATGCCAAGGAGATCAAGTTTGACCCTCCAGAGACTCCAAACATAATCACTGCTCCTATGACTAATCATTGAAAGCTTTTGTTCATTTGAATTTTCAAGTTGTAATCTCTTTGTTATTCAAACAATTATCTATTAATGCCAAACTTTGTTTCATTAATGCATTGCATATGTTTGTCTTTATTTGATCAAATCATTTTCATTACATTTAAACTATGCTTTTTACTCACTTTATGGCATTCAACTCTTGCTAAAAGTTACAAGCCTTTAGAGGGAGGATGACGAAACTATACCATAATCTCATACAATATGCTTTTGGACAGACCTTGCTGACGATGTACAGGCGTTTCTTTCAAATCCTAAACACTGGAGTTATAAGGAAGATAATCCCTAGTCAACCCCTTCGAGACAAAGAAGTAGGAGTTTTCTGTTTTAAACATAAATTGAAACCTTTAATTTAAATCTGGGGCAGGGTAGTCTCTCAGTTAATTCAAAAAGATGCGCATTGAAGTCGCAAAACTCTCAGTTCATAATACAACGAACGACATCAAAAGCATTCCTCTAGAATCAAAAGACAATGGTGGTTCCTTATCTCATAGGCAGTCAATCTCTCAAAAGAGAAAATCCCACTGCGCCAAAACCTATAAAGGAGGCTCAAGAAATTTGGGGCATCCCGCTGACTGTAATCTCGAAAACAGGAACAGTCAGGCAAAAATTAGGGATAATAAATCAAAAGAACGAGGTCATTACAAATCCTCGACAACATGAAAAATGTTGCATAAAAAAATGATGACTGCCTTCAAAAATCCAACTTGTATGAACCATCACCAAAACGTTGTTCCAAATTCGAATAGAGTTCGACGCACAATTAATTGAGTTTAGGATTGAAGAACATCACGAAGAGCGGTTGGGTACAAATATACTTTGAGCCTTTATCCTTTGTTTCTTAAACCGTGAACCAAGCCACGTTACAACCCTTCAAAAGTCCTAATTGAAGCATGGGTTAGTTCAAAAGCATACTGTTACAAAAGGTATCCTGACTCCTGTAAGGCTTTTCCCTAAATCTTGTGTTGAATTTGTCTTATAAAAATTTTTCTACTAAAAAACGCATTTTTCAAAACTTCGAGACAAGCATAAACTTTGCATTATTTGAATATCACTGTTTGCATTTGGCTATTTGTTTGACAGCGGAGAAATTCACACAACGAATATCCGATGAACGAAAGCCCTCTCAGTGAACAAAATCACTTCAAAAAGGATGACACTTCCGTTGACAAATCTCCTATCAACAAGGGGACTTGACATGTCACTATCCAGCACACCTGGGGCAGTCCAGTCAAGATTTCAAGAAATCTCTGAAGAAGTGCAGAGTAACCAGGGGCAAGTCTCCATCTCCGTCACTTGGGGCATTGAACATCAATCTCGGTGAATGGTTACGTACAATCAAACATTTTCTGGCAATGTCACAAACACTTGCTACTAGGGGCAATGACAAATCTCCCCAAAATCCTTCTCATAGGATGACTCCCAGCAAGGGTTTAATCTCTGAAAACCTTTCCCCAGCTGAATCAACCTCAAGAATCCTCGAGGACTTCCCCCAACGAAGATGTCACCTCTCTAGCGGACTGACAATAGGGTTTATTTCCCCAACATCACAAGAATTCCCCAGCTTGAGTTTGCCTCTCCGACTACTACAAATCAAAGGACCACAACTCCCCTTCCCCAGTAGACTACTCTACAATCCCCAGAAGATCTTAATATTCCCCAGTGGAGTATAAAGATGTTCTCCAGCAAGCGTAAGAGCATCCCCGACAGTCTTAATATTCCTCAACAGAATATAAGAATGTTCCCCGGCGGAATACAAGATACCACAATGGAGTCATTTCCCCAACGCAGTCTAAAAAAGCTTCCCCGATGGAGTTGAATCATCTTCCCCAGTAGACTCTGGAAGCTTGTCCCCTGCGAAGCACAAATAAGTCTCCTCAGCCAAATTCAGAGATTATCCTCACAAGAGTCTAGCTGGGTTATCCTCAGCAAGTTGCAACTGAAAGATCATCCCCAACGAAGTTCTTTCTATCCCCAGCGGAGTTCATCATCAAAATCCCCAGCAGAGCTTATCAACAGATTCCCCAGCGGAATTATCATTAAAATCATCAACAGAACATCTCTCCCCCACAGAGTAATTCCCTGCAGAGTAATCTCTTCACCGTGTTTATTCCGCAACGGAGTTCCTCTCTCTTGCAGGTTTATTCTCACAACCATCTTCGGTCATCATCCCCAGCAGAAACGAAGAACTCAACTCTATTCTCCAGTAGCTCCGGGATTTATTTTCCCAGCTAAAACATCACACTTCCATACATCATAATACATGCATGTACACATCATATGGATACAATCTCATTTATTTTGAGAACATCATTGCTTGACCCATATCATGCATTGCTGACCTTTACCTTTCAGGAAAAATGCAGTTAAGTTCTCAGCTTAGTCGAAGATCTGACCAGTTCTTAAATCTCAATTGAATTATCATCGGTTGAATTTCAGATATGGTTCTCAATCTCGACAGTTTCCTCCATCATAGTTTGGATGAGTTCTATAACCTCAACGATATACTCCCGGTGAGCACGAGACAGTTCCTAGATCTTGATGAAGATGTTTCCCTACGTCATAGTGTGGACGAGTACTATAACCTCAACGGTATACTCCCGGTGAGCACGAGTCAGTTCCTAGATCTTGATGTTTTCCTCTGTCATAGTGTGGACGAGTTCTATAACCTCAACGGTATACTCCCGGTGAGCACGAGTCAGTTCCTAGATCTTGATGTTTTTCTCCGTCATAGTGTGGACGAGTTCTATAACCTCAACGGTATAGTCCCGGTGAGCACGAGACAGTTCCTATATCTTGATGAAGATGTTTCCTCCGTCATAGTGTGGACGAGTTCTATAACCTCAACGGTATACTCCCGGCGAGCACGAGACAATTCCTAGATCTTGATGAAGATGTTTCCCTACGTCATAGTGCGGACAAGTACTATAACCTCAACGGTATACTCCCGGTGAGCACGAGTCAGTTCCTAGATCTTGATGTTTTCCTCCGTCATAGTGTGGACGAGTTCTATAACCTCAACGGTATACTCCCGGTGAGCACGAGACAGTTCCTAGATCTTGATGAAGATGTTTCATCCGTCATAGTATGGACGAGTTCTATAACCTCAATGGTATACTCCCGGCGAGCACGAGACAGTTCCTAGATCTTGATGAAGATGTTTCCCTACGTCATAGTGTGGACAAGTACTATAACCTCAACAGTATACTCCCGGTTAGCACGAGTCAGTTCCTAGATCTTGATGTTTTCCTCCGTCATAGTGTGGACGAGTTCTATAACCTCAACGGTATACTCCCGGTGAGCACGAGACAGTTCCTAGATCTTGATGAAGATGTTTCCCTATGTCATAGTATGGACAAGTACTATAACCTCAACGGTATACTCCATTGAGCACGAGTCAGTTCCTAGATCTTGATGTTTTCCTCCGTCATAGTGTGGACGAGTTCTATAACCTCAACAGTATACTCCCGGTAGGCACGAGACAGTTCCTAGATCTTGATGAAGATGTTTCCCTACGTCATATTGTGGACGAGTACTATAACCTCAACGGTATACTCCATTGAGCACGAGTCAGTTCCTTGATCTTGATGTTCTCCTCCATCATAGTGTGGACAAGTTCTATAACCTCAGCGGTATACTCCATTGAGCATGAGACAATTCCTAGATCTTGATGAAGATGTTTCCCTATGTCATAGTGTGGACGAGTACTATAACCTCAACGGTATACTCCATTGAGCACGAGTCAGTTCCTAGATCTTGATGTTTTCCTTCGTTATAGTGTGGACAAGTTCTATAACCTCAGCGGTATACTCCCGGTGGGCACGAGACAGTTCCTAGATCTTGATGAAGATGTTTCCCTACGTCATAGTGTGGACGAGTACTATAACCTCAACAGTATACTCCATTGAGCACGAGTCAGTTCCTAGATCTTGATGTTCTCCTCCGTCATAGTGTGGACAAGTTCTATAACCTCAACGATATACTCCCGGTGAGCACGAGACAGTTCCTAGATCTTGATGAAGATGTTTCCCTACGTCATAGTGTGGACGAGTACTATAACCTCAACAGTATACTCCATTGAGCACGAGTCAGTTCCTAGATCTTGATGTTTTCCTCCGTCATAGTATGGGCAAGTTCTATAACCTCAGCGGTATACTCCCGATGGGCACGAGACAGTTCCTAGATCTTGATAAAGATATTTCCCTACGTCATAGTGTGGACGAGTACTATAACCTCAACGGTATACTCCATTGAACACGAGTCAGTTCCTAGATCTTGATGTTCTTCTCCGTCATAGTGTGGACAAGTTCTATAACCTCAGCGGTATACTCCCGGTGGGCACGAGACAGTTCCTAGATCTTGATGAAGATGTTTCCCTATGTCATAGTGTGGACGAGTACTATAACCTCAATGGTATACTCCATTGAGCACAAGTCAGTTCCTAGATCTTGATGTTCTCCTACGTCATAGTGTGGACAAGTTCTATAACCTCCGCGGTATACTCCATTGAGCACGAGACAGTTCCTAGATCTTGATGAATATGTTTCCCCACGTCTTAGTGTGGACGAGTACTATAACCTCAATGGTATACTCCATTGAGCACGATTCAGCTCCTAGATCTTGATGTTTTCCTCCGTCATAGTGTGGACAAGTTCTATAACCTCAGCGGTATACTCCCGGTGGGCACGAGACAGTTCCTAGATCTTGATGAAGATGTTTCCCCCTAATTGAATTATACACAGGTTCTTAAAACTCAGCTGAAGCATTCTCTCAATTGAAGTACAGGCAGGTTCCTAAATCTCAACAAAGTTAGACTTCCCCAGCGGAATCTTCTACAACAACAGGTATGCAAGTTCTCGCTAAGGAATCTCTTATGCGATCGACACTCCTGCAGATGTCATCTATAAGCCCATCCTCCTACCAACAATCTCCAAATGGCATCTGTAAGCCCATTCCCGACATCACAATGCTAATACTACACTATGCGAGTGCAAATTTCTGGGCACTCTAGTGTTCAATTATCTTCCACCTTCGGATCACGAAAAGCTCAAAAGCCAATCTATATCGTCAGGTTTAAGAAAATTGAACAGGGGCAACTGTTGTACCCCAAAATTTGCCCTCTCATGTTTTCAAAGGTCTTCCCTTACATGGTTGGTCACGAAAATAAAGTTTTTTTTGAAGATGTACAAAGTGTCTTTCGATTGGCATCTGGGAAAAGTCTTCGATTGGGTATCCAAAATCCTTCGATACAGGCTTGGTTCACCAGTCTTCGATTGGGCATTTGGCACTCTTCGATACAGGCTTAGTTCACCAGTCTTCGATTGGGCATTTGGCACTTTTCGATAAGGTTTTGATTAGTAAGCTTCGATTAGGTGTTTGGAACCCTTCGATCAAGATTTGGTTCGCAAGTCTTCGATTGAGCGCTGGACCCCCTTCGATCAAGTCAATTTCACAATGTTTCGACTATGCATTAACTACTCCAGGCTTACCTTCGACTCACGAGGCAAGAATCTCCTACAAGTTTGTTTCGATTCACAAAGGAAAAGACCCCTCAACTTACCAACACACCAGGCAAGAGGCTCATTCGAAGAACATGTAAATGACTCATTCAAGGAACATGTAAAGGTCCATTTGAAGAAGCATTCAAAGGGTCAATTCGAAGAACATTCAAAAGGTCCATTTGAAGAAGCATTCAGAAGGCCCATTAGAAGGATACATAAGAAATCCATTCGAAGGAGGCAAATCAAGACCAATCGAAGAGCAGGGCCTGAAGGCATTCGAAAATCAAAAGTGTCCAGGTTCATTCAAGATTCCAAAGAGACATGAATATTTCAAAAAAGGAAATCTTTTAATATGTCTGATTCTTGTATCATGGCTTTAAAGGCTTGTTTAATGGGTTGTCTCTTGCCGTTACTAGACCATCATACTCCTATAAATACAAGGGCCAGCATACAGTGTCGGGGGGAACAGGGAAACGAAAAAAGAGAAAAAAAGGAAAAAAGAAACAGGGAGGATTTGGAGATACGCTGCTACCAAACCCACCAAAGGTTATCAGCATTTTCATAAGTAATCCAAGCCAAAGCAGCCATTCAGCGAACATCTCCACACCCAGAGTATAATCAAATAAGAATGGATCCAGAGGACATGGAAAAAACAACGTTTATCACACCCTGGGGAACATTCTGTTACAGAGTGATGCCCTTCGGGTTGAAGAACGCTGGTGCAACGTACCAGAGGGCTATGACAACCCTATTCCATGATCTGATGCACAAAGAAATTGAAGTATATGTTGATGATATGATTTCCAAATCCCAAACTGAAGAAGGGCATATAGAAGATTTATTGAAGTTGTTTCAGAGTTTGAGGAAGTATCGTCTCCGCTTGAATCTAAATAAATGCACCTTCGGAGTTAGATCGGGGAAATTGTTGGGTTTTATTGTTAGCCAGAAAGGAATTGAAGTTGACCCTGACAAATTCAAAGAAATTCAAGAAATCCCAACACCAAGAACTGAAAAGCAAGTCAGGGGTTTCCTCAGGTGTTTGAATTATATCTCCAGATTTATTTCCCACATGACTGCAACGTGTGAACCGATCTTTAAGTTGTTAAAGAAAGATCAAGGTTGTGTATGGACGGATGACTGCCAAAGGGAATTTGAAAGTATTAAAGAGTATCTGCTTGAACCCCCTATCTTGCTCCCTCCCGTAGAAGGAAGATTGTTGATTATGTATCTAACAGTGTTAGATAAATCTATGGATTGTATTCTGGGACAACAAGATGAAACATGAAAGAAAGAGTTCGCCATTTATTATCTCAGCAAAAAGTTCACTGATTCTGAGTTGCGGTATTCTATGCTAGAAAAAACATGTTGTGCTTTGGCCTAGGCGGCAAAGCATTTGCGGCAGTATATGTTGAATCATACCACTTGGTTGATCTCCAAAATGGATCCAATCAAGTATATTTTTGAAAAGCATGCTCTTACTGGGAGAATTGCCCGCTGACAGATGTTGTTACCTGAATATGATATTGAGTACCGCAATCAAAAGGCTATTAAAAGTAGTGTGTTGGCAGATTACCTTGCTCACCAACCAGTGGAAGATCATCAGTCTGCAGAATATGAATTCTCCGATGAAGATGTGATGTTATTGAAAGTGAAAGATTGTGATGAACCATTGCCTGAGGAGGGCCTCGACCCTGAATCTCGTTGGAGTATGGTATTTGATGGAGCTGTGAATGCTTATGGTAAAGGAATTGGTGTTGTGATTGTTACTCCTCATGGATCACATATTCCTCATGGATTCTTTTCCAAATGGCATCTATAAGCCCATTCCCGATATTATTCACCAACAATATCATCTCAGACGAGTGCAAATTTCTGGGTACTCTAGTGTTCAATCATCTTCCACCTTCAGATCATGAAAGGCAGACAAGCCAATCTACATCTTCAGGTTTAAGAAGATTGAACAGGGGCACCTGTTGTACCCCAAAATTTGCCCTCTTATTTTTTACAAAATCTTCTCTTACATGGGTGGCTACAAACACTTGCTTGAAGAAAAATAACAAATTTTGAAGTTGGTCAAAGTGCATTTCGATTGGCCTCTCCAAAGTGCCTTTCGATTGGCATCTATAAAATGCCTTTTGATTGGCACCTACATAGTGCCCTTCGATTGGCATGGACGAAGGTCCTTCGATTGACCTATTAACAAGGCCTTTCGATTGGAATTTTAGCAAAGTCTTTCGATTGGTATCAGAACAAAGACGTCTTTGATTGGCATCTTAACGTCGCTTCGATTGGTCTAAACTGAATGAAATCGAAGAGAACAAAACTAAGTTTTTGAGCGGTCAACAATGCCCTTCGAATGGCATTTCAATAAAGCCTTTCGATTGGCCTTGTCACATGATCCTTCGATTAGGCATTTCAACAAGGTCTTTGATTGGCATGGATACAAGTACTTTAGATTGGCCTCGTGACAAGCCTTTTGATTGGTTTTGTACCCGAAAATTTGCCCTCTCATGTTTTCAAAGGTCTTCCCTTATATGGTTGGTCACGAAAATAAAGTTTTTTTTTGAAGATGTACAAAGTGTCTTTCGATTGGCATCTGGGAAAAGTCTTCGATTGGGTATCCAAAATCCTTCGATACTGGCTTGGTTCAGCAGTCTTCGATTGGGCATTTGGCACTCTTCGATACAGGCTTGGTTCACCAGTCTTCGATTGGGCATTTGGCACTTTTCGATCAGGTTTTGATTAGTAAGCTTCGATTAGGTGTTTGGAACCCTTCGATCAAGCTTTGGTTCGCAAGTCTTCGATTGAGCGTTGGACCCCCTTCGATCAAGTCAATTTCATAATGCTTCGACTATGCATTAACTACTCCAGGCTTACCTTCGACTCACGAGGTAAGAGTCTCCTACAAGTTTGTTTCGATTCACAAAGGAAAAGGCCCCTCAACTTGCCAACACACCAGGCAAGAGGCTCATTCGAAGAACATGTAAATGACTCATTCGAAGAACATGTAAAGGTACATTTGAAGAAGCATTCAAAGGGTCAATTTGAAGAACATTCAAAAGGTCCATTTGAAGAAGCATTCAGAAGGCCCATTCGAAGGGTACATAAGAAATCCATTCGAAGGAGGCAAATCAAGACCAATCGAAGAGCAGGGCCTGAAGGCATTCGAAAATCAAAAGTGTCCAGGTTCATTCAAGATTCCAAAGAGACATGAATATTTCAAAAAAGGAAATCTTTTAATATGTCTGATTCTTGTCTCATGGCTTTAAAGGCTTGTTTAATTGGTTGTCTCTTGCCGTTACTAGACCATCATACTCCTATAAATACAAGGGCCAACAAACAGTGCCGGGGGGAACAGGGAAACGAAAAAAGAGAAAAAAAGGAAAAAAGAAACATGGAGGATTTGGAGATACGCTGCCCACAAACCCACCAAAGGTTATCAGCATTTTCATAAGTAATCCAAGCCAAAGCAGCCATTCAGCGAACATCTCCACACCCAGAGCCACAAATCATACATCTTTAATTGGTAAGGGTTTGCAAAACCAAAATTGCACCTTCATGACATTTAAATACACATTGCATATGTATTCTTGTTATTACTGATTATGCTGCATGTAAGCTAAAGCGCAAAGATGAGATCATGGCATTGCTTGGGCACAATCTAAGTTTCTCCTTCGAATCTCAGGATAAAACAAACCCAGACCCAGATTCAGCAGATTCAAATTGAGGAAGGATTCGAATTGGGAGGAGATTCGAATCAGGGGGGGTAAAATCCCCCCATGGATCTTTAACATTTTGTCTCGTTTTGCAGGAAATATCTTTCTAAGAATCTTGTTCAGAGCTTCGAAGCTTAGCAGCTTAGCTTCGAACTGGATCCAAGGTTCCCAGATCGAAGGATGACATATCCAGATCCAACACCCCCAAAGTGCAGCCCCTCATGCACCTTCGATCAAGCCTCTTCACTGGATCAAAAGACAGCCCACACCTCTTTCGATCCAGGCCTCCAGAATTATACCTTTCTTGATTTACTGCCTGCTCCTTCGTTTTCATCTTTGTTTTGACTATTTTACTTCTTTTTTTTAATCAACATAAAATCAATTTAAAAAAAAAACCACAAAAACATTAGGCTAGTTTTTTCTATTAAATTAACTTTGTTAATTAATCATTTAATTATCTTAACATTTTCTCAAAACTAAAATTAAGAAGATTTAGATCATTTTCCCAAAATAAAATAAAACAACAAAAAGATTTTATTCTTAGGATTTTTAGAGGTTATTTTCATATTCGCGCGCGTTTATTTTATTGTAATTGCCTACTGGTTTGTGATAGTTTAACTAAGACTTTTACACTTTACTGCTTTATTCCCCCAATTTTGGACATATAAATAATCCCCCTCCCCGAAGCCTTGTAATAGCGTAGGATTTACAATTCCCGCACTTTAAATTCCTATACATATATTAACTGTTTAGATGTATGCTAACTAGGATTGCATGACAAGATCTGAAAACAAACGGTAGAACACCTAAATATACAAAGATAATATAACTGAAAAACAATACACTCGCACATGCCACTCTTAGGGTACACCTCACTTGGTTACCTCGAACGTGGTCATTGAGTATATGATGTTTTAGAGGTTGCCCTCTTGTCCAAAGATCATAAGTTGCCTCGAAACGGTTGCCTCGGATAAAATGATCTAAGACATTAGGGTTACCACTAAGGCGTCCTAACATTGCTTTAGTGACCACACGTCCCTTAATCGAATTGACCCGAAAAGCTCCAATGACGGTGCTACCTACTCCTCAATAGTGGGATAGCACTGTCTAAAGGACATTTGCACAGTTTAATTCCTTTTTGAGTAGGTAGAGGTTCTTAAGTACTTGCTCCTTTAAAAACAAAACAAAACTTTTCGCACTTACACCCCTTTTAAAACAAAAACTCTTTTCAAACCCACAAACACAAAGAAAAGCAAACTTTTGAAAACACAGTGAGCAAGTACCTAAGAGCCCGTGGATAACCACGGATAGAAAGGGTGCTAACACCTTCCCTTTCTATAATCTACCTCCCGAACCCGAGAAATATCTCAAAGAGGAATTTTTCTGTGCTTTTTTCCTTTCCTTGTTGGATAAAATAAAAGACGGTGGCGACTCTTGCTTACCGCGACATTTTGCGAAAACAAACGCAAAACGCAAACCAACATTCCAAAACAGTCAGTTCTCATTCCCACTGATCACAATTGGCATGGCAAAGAATCCTTTGATTTAGCATCTCAAACCAGGCAGCTTCGACATGCATGTTAACAAAGTACCCTTCGATTGGTATGGACAAAGGCCCTTTGATTGGCATTCCAAAAGTTCCATTCGAAGAAGCCTTCAGAAGTCCATTCGAAGCATGCATAATAAGTCCATTCGAAGCATGCATAAGAAGTCTATTCGAAGCATGCATAAGAAGGCCATTCGAAGGAGGAAACTCATAGACCATTCGAAGAAGCGTTCAATGACTCATTCGAAGGGTGTATGAGAAGTCCATTCGAAGGAGGCAACTCCTAGTCCAATCGAAGAGAAACGCTGGAGGGTATTCGAAAGAGTCAAGTGTCCAGGTCTATTCCAAGATTTCCAAAGACACATGAACGTTTCAAAAAAGGAATGCTTTTAATATGTCTGATTCTTCTCTCATGGTCTTAAAAGCATGGTTAATTGGTTGTCTTTTACCGTTACAAGACACCATCATTCCCCTATAAATACAAGGACAAGCATACAATCAAAGGGGGAACAGGGGGGGGGGGGACGAAAGAGAAAACAAAAGAGAGGCATAAATACTTTTGCACACGAACAAATCACACTTCTATATTGCTCATAGAAACCCCAAGAGGGTCAAATTGAAACACCTTTTTTTGCAGGCACCTTCAGCCCAAACGAAGACCAGATCCTTGTTCCTGAGACATCCAGGAGTCTACAACAGCTTCTAAGCAAGTGTCTCCACATCCAGGAGTGTCAAATCAAAGTACCTAACAACCTCAATCCATGCCCAAAAGTGCCAAATCGAAGCATCCTATTGTTGGTAAACTTTCAAATCCATGTTTATAATTTCATAATGTATTAGTTCAGTGCTTGATTCACGCATAGGATATCATGTGACACTGTTTGATTTGGTTTCAAAGCTAAGGGCTTGGTTTCGACACCAGGTCCACTTTTGTTTTATTTTGTCTCTAACGCCCATACTGCAGATCTGGGCCAGATAGACCAATACACGCAGGATCGAAGGTCATGGGTTTGACACCCAGGTTATATTTTTTCTAATATTTTTCTTGTAGGTCTAGAGTGAAAATTATTTCCTCCCTTAGATCGAAAGGAATAACTCTCTTCCCTGGATCGAAGAATCAGACCTTGCCCAGGATCGAAAGACCGTTCCTTCCCTGGGTCGAAAGAACCATATCTTGCCCAAGATCGAAGAGGCCATACCTCTTCCTCTTTAGATTGAACTCCCCCCTTCTTCAGCCAATCGAAGGATGCCTCCTTGTACCCTTATTTTTGCTTTTGTTTCTTTTCTTTATTTTTTTTAGACTATTTATCTTTTTAATTAATATTAAAATCAAAATCAAAAAAATATTAGGATAGTTGTTTTTCCAACTAAATTAATTTTGCAAATAAATAAATTAATTATTTTAACATCCTTTTTTCTTAAAATTAAAATTAAATAGACTTAGGCCTTGTTTTCTTTTATACCAAAAACAACAAAAAGATTTTCTTTTACTTTGCGCGTTTATTTAATTCTGTATTTTTACTATTTATTGTATCTATTCACTGGATGTAATAGATAAAAATTAGGATATTTTACTGCTTTATTCCCCATTATCCTTGTATAATATAAATCCCCTCCCCGAAGCCTTTTAATAGCGTAGGACCTATATATTCTGCATTTTACTGCTTTTCATATTAACTGCTAGTAATTAGGCTTGTATGATAAGACTAATAATTAAACGTTAGCTAACTTAATAAAAAAGACAAAAATAACTGAAACACAACACACTTGCACACAAGCACCTCCAAGGTACGTCCACTTTGGTTGCCTTTAAAAAACAGTCATGAGGCAGGAATGCTTTAGCAAAGACCCGTAAAAACAAAAAATCATAGCCCCTCGATGAACATACAAGTTGCCTTCTTGGTAAATGATCTAGTCCCTAAAAAATAATTGCCAAAGCATCTCCATGAATTGCCTTCGTGACTGTAACGTCCCTCCGATTATCCCTCAAACATCCAACGATAGGGCTACCTACTCACTAATAGTAGGATAGCGATGTCTAAAGGAAAAGAGGAAAAGAACACCCTTCTTCAAGTTTATTTCCCACATCACAGATATCATCAACCTGTAGTTTTGGAGTTCTTCTGACAGTTTCCATAGAGATAGCTCTCTTCATTCTTCTTAGATGAAGGAGACCAAGCTTATGCTGCCACAGTTTCACCTCTTCTTCTTCTTTTGCAATGGAATACACAGATGAGGAATTAGTGTTCTCAGCCTCCCACAAGTAGCAGTTGTCTTTGGATCTGACTCCTTTCATTACTATCTCTTGTTTGTCATTGATTACAAGGCATTCAGATTTTGAGAAATTGACCTTGAATCCTAGATCACACAGTTGACTGATACTAATGAGATTAGCGGTCAGTCCTTTCACCAGCAGTACTTCATTCAGACTTGGAACTCCAGGGCAGTCCAAATCACCAACTCCTTTGATTTCACCTTTAGCCCCATCTCCAAAGGTCACAAAACTGGTGGTGTGAGGCTTAACATTATTGAGGAGGTTCTTGATTCCAGTCATATGTCTGGAACATCCACTGTCAAAGTACCAGTCTTCCTTTGCAGAGACCCTCAGGGAAGTGTGAGCTATCAGTGCAGTAGCCTTTTTCTTCCATTGAGGAGCATGTGGTACCTTTTTAGACTTAGGTTTGACACCTGAGATCTGATTAGGGTATCCATGTAATCTGAAGCAGAAGGGCTTTATGTGACCATATCTACCACAATGATGGCATTTCCATCTTTGGTACCTTTTCTTCATATGTCTCTGTTCCTGATGTTGAGAGTTGTGTTGAGACATCCGTTTTGACATTTGCTTACCAGTACCAGATTTCTTTGCTTCCATAAATCCTAGTCCAGATTTATTTCCCACATTTTGTCCAACCTGAAGGATCTCTTCCAATTTGTCTGTTCCATTGGACAACATCTTGACAGATTTGGTCATTTGATTCAGTTGTGAGTTCAGCAGTTGATCTTCTCCTTCTAAATGACTTATAGTTTCAAGATTTGCCCTCTTTTCAGCCTCCAGCTTTATAATGAGTTTTGATTGTTTCTCATTCTGCACACAGACTTCAGCACTTCTGATACACAATTTCTTGTAGGTATCAGCCAGTTCTTCAAATGTCACTTCTTCATCACAAGTGTCACTTTCAGAAGTACAAACACTAGTTAGGGCAGTAACTAGTTTGGCAGATTCTTCTTCAGAATTACTTTCTGAATCATAGTCAGACCAAGTAACAGTCATTCCTTTCTTTTGCTTCTTAAGAAAGGTAGGACATTCAGCTCGAATATGTCCATATCCTTCACATCCATGGCATTGAATACCTCTGCCTTGGTTTCCCTTATCTTCTGACCTTGGTCTTCTGCTGGAACTGTCAATGTCAGAGGGAATGTTATGAACATTAGACCTTGACTTTGGGTCCATTCTTTTGATGAGCCTGTTGAACTGTCTTCCAAGCATGGCAATAGCTTCTGATATGTTCTCTTCTTCATCCTCCTTGTATTCAACATCAGTGTTGGATACAAGTGTTATGCTTTTGTTCTTCTTGTCACCATTATCAGTGATCCCCATCTCAAA
Organism: Vicia faba; assembly: GCA_948472305.1. NCBI lineage: Eukaryota > Viridiplantae > Streptophyta > Magnoliopsida > Fabales > Fabaceae > Vicia > Vicia faba. Next base: position 1,317,990,130 of record OX451740.1, read on the forward strand.
AGTCTGAAGAGACCCAATAAGTTCATCCACTTTCAACTTGCTAATATCCTGGGCTTCCTCTATGGCAGTTACCTTCATTGCAAATCTTTTAGGCAAGGATCTGAGAATCTTCCTCACCAGTTTTTCTTCTGACATCTTTTCTCCCAGTGCTACTGAGGTGTTGGCAATCTCCAAGATGTTCATGTGAAACTCATGAATGGTTTCATCTTCCATCATTTTTAGATTCTCAAATTTGGTAGTCAACATCTGAAGCCTTGACATTTTTACTTTGGAAGTGCCCTCATGAGTAGTTTTGAGAGTGTCCCAAACTTCCTTGGCCAGTTCATATTGATGTACTAGTCTGAAAATGTTTCTATCAATTCCATTGAACAAGGCATTTAAAGCTTTTGAATTTCCCAGAGCTAACTCATCTTCTTCTTTACTCCAATCTTCCTCAGGCTTCAGACTGATTGTCCCATCTATCTCAGTTATGGTGGGATGAATCCATCCTTTGTCAGCAGCTCTCCAAGCCTTTTTGTCCAGAGATTTTAGGAAGGCAATCATACGAGGTTTCCAGTAGTCATAATTAGTTCCATCCAGAATGGGTGGTCTATTTCCAAAAACTCCTTCTTTGTCCACAGTGCCAGAAAGTGATATCCCTAGATCTCACCCAGTAATACAGGCAGGGTGCCTGCTCTGATGCCAATTGAAATTCTGGCTGTAGATACTCAATGTCACGTTCAATGTTATGACACCGTATCTGACTTACTATATGACAGTAAATACAAAAGCAATAAAGAACACAGTCAATTGTTCACCCAGTTCAGTGTGCAACAACACCTACTCTGGGGGCTACCAAGCCAGGGAGAGAATCCACTATAAGAGATGTTAATTCAGGAATAAACCAACCAGTTTATCTCCTTCACTTAAGACCTACCCAATGCAATTCTAATCTAAGTACAACTTAAACCTGAGTTCCTACTCACTCCCCCTCAATCACAGCAGTGATACATAAACCAATTTGACTTAAGAATTGATGAAGACACTCTTCAAAAATAAACACTTGATTAAGCTTCACAGCTTTTTAATCAAGCAACACAATCACTCGTGCTTCACAGCTTTGAGTGATGTACACAACTAACTTGACTCTGCTTCACAGCTTTAGTCAAGGAACATTCAAACACTCTTGCTTCAAAGCTTTGAGTGCTACACAACCCTTATAAATAGAAACCTATTCCAAGGCACTTATCACAATGATAATTGCTTGGAGTACAATTAACAAATCTATACAGATTACAAATGATCTTCTAATCAATCAGCCGAGATGCTTGAAAAACAGCAGCTCTGTTGAATATATAGCAGCTGCAACTTCAGTTAGGGTTTCCAAAAACCTAGGGATAATTCCGTTTGACCTAAAGACCAGGTCACAGGACTTTATTAGCCAGGTTAGGGTTGAGCTAGGTTACCCCTCAGAAAACGCAGGATTCTGTTCAGAAAGGACTGAGTTATTTCCTGAAAAAACTCAGACTTATCCAATCCTGCAATCCTGTTAGTTCAGAACAGGATGTCATAACATCTGTTATGACATCTGAGAAAACCTGTCTACTGATTTAGCAAAATGTGATCATTTTGCAAAATGCTCAGATACACACTTATAAACATCAGTATATGAATTACAATATTTTTCTGCAAATGTACCTAATGAGTTAGTACAACCTGAACTAGAATGTTATGACATCAGTCATGACATTCACACATACACTTGGGATTTACCAAAAATGCAAGCCAATACCTAAACACCTACAAACTCCCCCTTTGGCAGATTTTTGGCTAAAGACCCTAAACAATCAGAGATAGATAGCAGCAGAAATAAGTGACAGCAGAAAAATAGAATGTCAAGTACTAATTAAGCAAGTACCAAAATATTCTCCCCCTCTTTAGCCACAAATGGGCCAAAGATACATGTTCAGAAAATTTTACAGTTATCCAAAACAAAATAATAAGATCAGCAGCAGACAGCAACAGAACACACTTCCAAACTCCACCAAACAGCAATCAACCTTCAAGCACTGTCATCAGATTCTGAGGAGCTAGTTTCCTCAATGTTGAGATGTCCTTCACCTTCTTCCCTTCTGTTTTCTTCAGCTTCCTCCTTTTCTAGCCTGGCAATTAGAAGTTCTAGGGTCCTTTTTCTAGTATCCAGCTCTTTGCAAGTTTCTTTTAAAACAGCTATGACATCTGATGTCTTGGACTGGGTCTTCACAGACGATGTCTCAGCTGATGTTATGACAATGTCTGGAGCATGAGATCCCTGAAACAGTTTGTAGTGCAGGCCAAGGGCAGGAGCTCTTTTGCAGACTGTATCTCTTGCCACAAGGATATCAGGGAATTGTGCAAGGATGATTCCACAGAGGAGGGAGGGAAAGGCAATTGGTCCTTTGACAGCAAAACTGCCAGCATGCTTTAAAGTTTGTTCAAAGATGTACCTTCCATAGTCAAAGGCAGTCTTGGTTCCTACAGCATAGATAAATCTCCCCAATCCTGTGGAGATAGTTGATTTGTGATTTGTAGGCACCCAGTTTGCTGTACCTATTTTATGCAAGATGGCAAATTTCATGCTGAGTTTACTAGCATTCAGCTTCCCTTTCAATGACCAGCACTTTACTTGCCTGGCTGTGATGGTTAGACACACTTCATTGTCAGTTGCCTCTAGATCAGGACAGTCCTTATTTGTTCTTCCAAGAAACTTGTTGATTTCTGATGGAGAGAACTTGACCCTTCTTCCTCTAACAAAGACACTTTCAAAGTCAGCTGACCTTCCATCAGCACAATCATTTGACAAGTTCACTACAAACTCCTTAACCAGATTTTCATAACATTTGTTAAACTTCATCACTGTCTTCATTAGCCCAGCATTCTTGATTAGATCCATGATGTCTTTGCACTCTAAGGCATCATTGTTGAGTTCTCTCTCCAAGGCTATTCTCTTTAAGCAAACATACTTCCATCTGTTTGCATTGTCAGGATGATGAAAGGAGATGTTGTCTGTAGGCACTTCAGGCACTCTAGCAGTCTTGCTGGAGGGGAGCTTCCTTCTGATGGGAGTTTCTTCAATATCAATCTCAAATTATGATTCCTCATCAGAATCTGAAGTTTCTTTACTTTTCTTAGAGATTGGTTGTCTAGCAGTCTGCACCTGTGCCTTCTTCCCTTTTGTCTGAATACTTTTCTCAGCCATGCCTTCAGCCTTGGATTTCTTAGCATCAGGTTTATCATTCTGACTACTCTTTCTTTTCATCAATCTCCTAGCTATGCTAGGGTTCACATTAGCAATCAGTTCATTATCTGAGTAATCTTCATCCACATCAATGATAGGTGGATCAGCAGCCTTTTCAGAGGGGTTCTGAATGTTGTCTTTTGGTGTCACAACATCCTCAGTGACATCTACATTTTCAGAACCTTCCACATTTGGACTTTCTGATTGATTTAAAGGGATAGAAATCCCCGGTACAGATTGGTTGCCACTCAGAATGCTAGTAACCAGCCTAGCAATAGCTTGGTGTACTTGAATTGATCCTTCTCTATTAGGTACAGAAGACGAAGGATGAGAAGAATTACCAGAGGCTGTAGCTTGAGATCTTCCTGCATGTCTGGTTCTGAGCTTTTTGACTCTGGCTGGGTCAGTTGCCATCTCCCTGAGAGGAGTGACCTCAAGAACTTCAGATTATATGCATGTAGTGATTGCCCTAGAATCTTGATCAGATGATGCCGATGATGAGGAAGACGAAGCCGCCATGGTGGAAGACGATGTCTGAGACATTTTGATTGACTTTGAGTAATAGTAGCAGTTTGAGAAAAATCTTTGATTGGGAGGAGGAAACAGGTTGCAAGGATGAGAGAGGTAGGGGGTAAAAGGGAGTCTCTTCAACTTCTTAAAGCTTTTGAAGGAGTTGTGAAAGAATATGATTAACCCACTAAATATAACATTAATCCCTTCAACCCTTGTTTTAAGCAAAACTAATTGCTATAATTTCTCAAGTTGGTGAATACCCAACCTGCCCCTCAAATTTTCAAGTTTATTTCCAACAAGAGCCTTGGTAGAAGAATCAGTCAGCTGAAGCTTAGAGAAACTGTGTTCCAGTTTAAATGACTTCTTCTCTTCAAAGTCAATAGGGTTCAAGGAAATGTTGAATGTTTTCAGATTGTCACAACACAATGTCACAACATCTTGTGTAACATTGTACTCAGGGAGCATCTGCTTTGACCAGATGTTTTGAGAACAGAATTTATGAGACTTGTTATTTCCAACATCCTTGTCAAGATGACTTAAGGTTCTGACAACACATTCTTCTTCAAGTTTATTTCCCACATCACAGATATCATCAACCTGTAGTTTTGGAGTTCTTCTGACAGTTTCCATAGAGATAGCTCTCTTCATTCTTCTTAGATGAAGGAGACCAAGCTTATGCTGCCACAATTTCACCTCTTCTTCTTCTTTTGCAATGGAATACACAGATGAGGAATTAGTGTTCTCAGCCTCCCACAAGTAGCAGTTGTCTTTGGATCTGACTCCTTTCATTACTATCTCTTGTTTGTCATTGATTACAAGGCATTCAGATTTTGAGAAATTGACCTTGAATCCTAGATCACACAGTTGACTGATACTAATGAGATTAGCGGTCAGTCCTTTCACCAGCAGTACTTCATTCAGACTTGGAACTCTAGGACAGTCCAAATCACCAACTCCTTTGATTTCACCTTTAGCCCCATCTCCAAAGGTCACAAAACTGGTGGTGTGAGGCTTAACATTATTGAGGAGGTTCTTGATTCCAGTCATATGTCTGGAACATCCACTGTCAAAGTACCAGTCTTCCTTTGCAGAGACCCTCAGGGAAGTGTGAGCTATCAGTGCAGTAGCCTTTTTCTTCCATTGAGGAGCATGTGGTACCTTTTTAGACTTAGGTTTGACACCTGAGATCTGATTAGGGTATCCATGTAATCTGAAGCAGAAGGGCTTTATGTGACCATATCTACCACAATGATGGCATTTCCATCTTTGGTACCTTTTCTTCATATGTCTCTGTTCCTGATGTTGAGAGTTGTGTTGAGACATCCGTTTTGACATTTGCTTACCAGTACCAGATTTCTTTGCTTCCATAAATCCTAGTCCAGATTTATTTCCCACATTTTGTCCAACCTGAAGGATCTCTTCCAATTTGTCTGTTCCATTGGACAACATCTTGACAGATTTGGTCATTTGATTCAGTTGTGAGTTCAGCAGTTGAACTTCTCCTTCTAAATAACTTATAGTTTCAAGATTTGCCCTCTTTTCAGCCTCCAGCTTTATAATGAGTTTTGATTGTTTCTCATTCTGCACACAGACTTCAGCACTTCTGATACACAATTTCTTGTAGGTATCAGCCAGTTCTTCAAATGTCACTTCTTCATCACTAGTGTCACTTTCAGAAGTACAAACACTAGTTAGGGCAGTAACTAGTTTGGCAGATTCTTCTTCAGAATTACTTTCTGAATCATAGTCAGACCAAGTAACAGTCATTCCTTTCTTTTGCTTCTTAAGAAAGGTAGGACATTCAGCTCGAATATGTCCATATCCTTCACATCCATGGCATTGAATACCTCTGCCTTGGTTTCCCTTATCTTCTGACCTTGGTCTTCTGCTGGAACTGTCAATGTCAGAGGGAATGTTATGAACATTAGACCTTGACTTTGGGTCCATTCTTTTGATGAGCCTGTTGAACTGTCTTCCAAGCATGGCAATAGCTTATGATATGTTCTCTTCTTCATCCTCCTTGTATTCAACATCAGTGTTGGATACAAGTGCTATGCTTTTGTTCTTCTTGTCACCATTATCAGTGATCCCCATCTCAAAAGTCTGAAGAGACCCAATAAGTTCATCCACTTTCAACTTTCTAATGTCCTGGGCTTCCTCTATGGCAGTTACCTTCATTGCAAATCTTTTAGGCAAGGATCTGAGAATCTTCCTCACCAGTTTTTCTTCTGACATCTTTTCTCCCAGTGCTCCTGAGGTGTTGGCAATCTCCAAGATGTTCATGTGAAACTCATGAATGGTTTCATCTTCCATCATTTTTAGATTCTCAAATTTGGTAGTCAACATCTGAAGCCTTGACATTTTTACTTTGGAAGTGCCCTCATGAGTAGTTTTGAGAGTGTCCCAAACTTCCTTGGCCAGTTCATATTGATGTACTAGTCTGAAAATGTTTCTATCAATTCCATTGAACAAGGCATTTAAAGCTTTTGAATTTCCCAGAGCTAACTCATCTTCTTCTTTACTCCAATCTTCCTCAGGCTTCAGACTGATTGTCCCATCTATCTCAGTTATGGTGGGATGAATCCATCCTTTGTCAGCAGCTCTCCAAGCCTTTTTGTCCAGAGATTTTAGGAAGGCAATCATACGAGGTTTCCAGTAGTCATAATTAGTTCCATCCAGAATGGGTGGTCTATTTCCAAAAACTCCTTCTTTGTCCATAGTGCCAGAAAGTGATATCCCTAGATCTCACCCAGTAATACAGGCAGGGTGCCTGCTCTGATGCCAATTGAAATTCTGGCTGCAGATACTCAATGTCACGTTCAATGTTATGACACCGTATCTGACTTACTATATGACAGTAAATACAAAAGCAATAAAGAACACAGTCAATTGTTCACCCAGTTCAGTGTGCAACAACACCTACTCTGGGGGCTACCAAGCCAGGGAGAGAATCCACTATAAGAGATGTTAATTCAGGAATAAACCAACTAGTTTATCTCCTTCACTTAAGACCTACCCAATGCAATTCTAATCTAAGTACAACTTAAACCTGAGTTCCTACTCACTCCCCCTCAATCACAGCAGTGATACATAAACCAATTTGACTTAAGAATTGATGAAGACACTCTTCAAAAACAAACACTTGATTAAGCTTCACAGCTTTTTAATCAAGCAACACAATCACTCGTGCTTCACAGCTTTGAGTGATGTACACAATTAACTTGACTCTGCTTCACAGCTTTAGTCAAGGAACATTCAAACACTCTTGCTTCAAAGCTTTGAGTGCTACACAACCCTTACAAATGGAAACCTATTCCAAGGCACTTATCACAATGATAATTGCTTGGAGTACAATTAACAAATCTATACAGATTACAAATGATCTTCTAATCAATCAGCCGAGATGCTTGAAAAACAGCAGCTCTGTTGAATATATAGCAGCTGCAACTTCAGTTAGGGTTTCCAAAAACCTAGGGATAATTCCGTTTGACCTAAAGACCAGGTCACAGGACTTTATTAGCCAGGTTAGGGTTGAGCTAGGTTACCCCTCAGAAAACGCAGGATTCTGTTCAGAAAGGACTGAGTTATTTCCTGAAAAAACTCAGACTTATCCAATCCTGCAATCCTGTTAGTTCAGAACAGGATGTCATAACATCTGTTATGACATCTGAGAAAACCTGTCTACTGATTTAGCAAAATGTGATCATTTTGCAAAATGCTCAGATACACACTTATAAACATCAGTATATGAATTACAATATTTTTCTGCAAATGTACCTAATGAGTTAGTACAACCTGAACTAGAATGTTATGACATCAGTCATGACATTCACACATACACTTGGGATTTACCAAAAATGCAAGCCAATACCTAAACACCTACAGCTTCCATAGCCTACCTCATCTCATAAAGGTTCTTGAGAAATGCCATCAAATCTGCAAACAAGAAGGGACGATCAGTAAAAAAAAACTCTCCTCGCCAAGAAGTTTTTTGCTCTCCTCATCATTAGAAGCATCCAAGATAGCCTGAGAGTTAATAGCCCGCTTATATTGCTTCATAGATCCTACTTCTTCAGGGGCTCTTCCCCTCTTTCTAACCTAGTTGTTCCTAAAAGGACACCAACTCCTATTCAAGGGAAAGTTTATCATCACCAAGAGAATATTTGAGGGATTCTCGTTCAAAGTGGTCCAAAGACCAATACTTTATAACTTTTTCCTGCCATCGAGAGGACAGGGAAGGAGAAGCTAGAACCTCTGCAAAAAATTGAATGAGTCCCTGGACTCAGGGGAGTTACTAAAACATAGTGATCCTTGAAGTTCTTCTAACTTTTCAGGTATATGCCAAGCATTTTGTTCAAATGACAAATGGAAATGATTCCATGACCACGAACAAAGCATTTCGAAGTCCGAGATACAGGAAACAATTTGATAAAGAGCCTAACAAATGGTTCGACCCCTCAATACTCAAATATTGAAACACCTTTGCAAAGGCTCAGAAAGAGAGATAAAATTGAAAGGAGATATCGTTAGGTGGTTTAGCAAGCCCTCATCGAAAGCCGTAAAGCATAACTTAAATTTCAGCAGAGTGAAACTCATAGAAAGGAAAAGCACACCCGTTGTAAATTATTATCTAACAAAAACAAATTGAATTTGCAAAATTCAATAACTGATTAAATAATTATTAAAAGAAGAAATCAAATTTTAAAAAATGGTAATTGTTAGAGAATATTAAATAGATCATAATAATTTACTATAAAAAAATCATTAAAGCTAAGAGAATGATACTTAAAAGAGGAAGGTTTGATTTTTGTTATAAATAACTAGTAAGAAACTTGTGTTATCACATGGATCTTGTCTGGATTCACATTACACGTCTATCAAACCATCATTTATAAAATTTGAATTTATTTTTTAATCGGTTAATATTTATATAGTTACAAATATAAGTTAATAATATGCATCAACTATTAAGTATTAATCCGTACTTCTTATAAATTGTAAAGTAGAATGTTCAACTTTAATTATATAAAACAAGAACAAAAAAAAGATTTAAAAGATGAACATTAAAATGAACAACGTACAACTAATATCTCTTTTATACTTTCACATCTATCTATTATTTCTAATGAGTTAATAAACTCAATCATCCAAATAAATTAATTTTAAAAATTTATTAAATATATTTAAGATGATTAAAGTTGAGAGAAGAGTAATTAAAGAGAGAAATGTTTGATTCATGTTCCAAAAAAATGAGATAAAATGGCCATTTCCCTAGCATATCGGAAACATGTCGCCAAAGCATTGCGGCGTGTTGGCCATATTCGTAGCATATCGAAAACGTGTCAACAATGCATAGTGGCGTATAGCCGCCGTAGACATAAAAAAAATAGAAAAATTCAGATACTCTTTCGAAAAGTATCGCCAATATATTCTGCACATATCAGCGATGATTCAGCAAAGATTTAGAGTATCATATATTGAAAATATTATGAGCTATCAAATGAAAATAACCCTAATTCAGAAAAGACATGGCAAGAAAAAATGGTCCTGTAGATGTTGTTTAGCTTAGTAAAACTAAGCAGAAGACAAACTACAAGGGATTTGTCTTCATTAGTGCATATGGAAATACAATTATTTACCAAAAAAAAAAAAAGAATATTGATATTATTGACTACAAATATTTCACATCAGAAGCAGAATCTTCATGCAAACAAAATAAAATCCTCATGTTTTGACTCTTACCAGCAACATAGATAGAGATCTACTCTTCAATGTGCTAAAGGCAGGAATGAAAAGATATGTTATATGATATTACACGCATCATGACACTTAACAAATGGAATGGAAGTAAGATGAACCTCCGACATGCTTGCTAGCCCATTGCGTACTTCTGAGTCCAGCTCCGAGCAGTCGTCTCGTACTTGGACCTGTCTGTCTTGTACATGTGAGCTATTTCAGGCACCAAGGGATCGTCTGGGTTTGGATCCGTCAATAGCGAACAAATGGATAGCAACACCTGGAAAAACCAAATACAAATCCTTCCCACCCATTTAAGAAACGGCAGTAATAATAAATCAACAGAAAGGAAAAGTAACCATGCATAGCAGAGACAATGCCGGATAAACAACATCATCGTAAATATCATAGTTATGCAACCTTGTACTACATGATACTCAAAAAATGTTTCGCATTTGCAACTAGACTCACTACAAAAGCATTTCACTGTGCTTATAAGCATTGTTGCCATACAGCTCGAGCCATCTTTGAGGGCATGCAAGGCTAACTATCACACATTGTTCAAAATTTATCACAATTAAACCATGTATAAATAGGCCTCATAAAATATTGTGACGGTTAAATTATGGTTAAATAGGACCTCTATTTGTTTTGTAATGGTTAAACTGCGAATATCCTACACATGGCCTTCAAAAACAGGGCCTTCCTCTGTGTACAGCAAAATGTTATTTCTAACATAAGGGATTAGTGATGTCCACGAGAGATTTGAGTTAAAGAATTAAGTAGTAGCAGAACCTTAGATATTGTCAAAGCGGGGCTCCACTGCTCCTTTAAGATATCCAGACAAATACTACCATTGCTGTTGATATTTGGGTGGAAAACTTTAGTCCTAAATGCAACCTGCAAGTAAAAAAAAGTATCCAGAAAAAAAAAGAAAGGTTAAAAACTTGAACAAATTGTGCTTTTTATAACTTAGAAGCTACAACTAGCTATGTCAAGGCAAGAATTTGGAAAAGCTCTCTTAAGGTATTTCCTGGAAATAGAAGAGAGGTTAAGTATGATAAATGTTCAAGAACACTACTTTATGAACACACAAATCTGATATGCAGGACCGACTTTGAGACAGTGCAAGGCGGGCTACCGCACTGGGCTCAAAATTTGTAACGGTTAAAATGTGGTTAAATAGCATCTCATAAAATATTTGTCACAGTTAAATAGGGTTTCTATTTGTTTTGTCGTAGTTAATATGCTACTAATCTACGCATGACCTCCAAAAACTTGAGATGACTATGGTGATATGAATCTTGAAATGTCAAGAAAAACAAAGTATAAAGTGTTAAAATTGCATTGACCAATGCAATACCTTGGGTGGTGTGAATGGATAATCAGGAGGAAAATGAATGGTAACCAGAAAAACACCTCCAGCATAAGGGCTATCAGGGGGACCCATTATAGTTGCTTGCCAATGAAACATATCTTCTGCTACAGGACCTGTGAAAGTGATATAGATAAACACAAGAAGAAAATAACAAACTTTACATCAGAAAATATAGTAAAATTGTCTCATTGAACAGTTTGATAAATAGATTTTTTACAAACCAAAACATTTACAAATATGAAAGAGATAAAATGAGCTTGATCTTAAAGCAACAGTTATCTTACAAGACATGCATCTAATTGGATTTCACAACCACAGAAAGAGACAATTGAGTAAACTTACGAATCGTTGTTGAAGACACATAATTCAAAGCATAGATAAAAGTTGAAAGTGGTAGATCGAACAAAAGGGGAAGGTAGAGTAGTGTTTGAAGGTAGGAAAGATTACCAGCACTGCATGAGGTTGGAGGATCTTTCTGAAGGTCCTTGAGTTCCTTCGGGATCCGCTTGGAAGCCATGGAGAGAGAGAGAGAGAGGTGACCAACTTTTTCAACTAAAAAGAAAAGTGAAAGAAAAGCAATAAGAGCGAGCGGAAAGGAACTGAAAAGAAAGAAAGATGATTGATTAATACTGTGATCTTTTACGTCGGTGTTTGCAATTGATTGGATATTGTTTTGCTCAATTAAAAAATGAAATAATGTTATTTTATATAACATGCTTAGTTTGAACTTAGATCGGCGGTAGACCCAAGTTCTTCTTCTTTGATATAATTAAGTTTGATAAAATTGATTTTAATATAATTGAATTTATTATAATTGATTTACGTTTATGTAAAAATTAATTGAATAATAAATTTTAATATAAAAATCAAATTATAATTCAGAAACTACAAATTTTAACTTCTAATAAAATCAATTTTAAAAAATCAAATTAATTTTAAAAACAAAATCAGTTCTATTTTAGAATAACCAAACATTCCAAAATCTCTCCATAATCAATTTTTTGAAAAGCAGGAGGGTCTAAGCCCAGAAAAAACAACAACTACAAAACGACAGTCCTATACTCAAGGGCAGAAATAAAATCATCATCAAAAGCCTGACAAACAAAATACGAAATTTGATGATAAATAATCAAACCATTTCTCAACTCCTTCCCAGCTTTCGCTAGAATACGGGCAGACTTATTCGCCTCTCGAAACGTATGCGTGAGATTCACTTCTTTCAGAATAGTCATACTCTCTCTAAAACTGAGCACTAAGGAAGACACACCTCTACAAGAATTCCCCGACTTCAAAATACTATCCACAACAACCACTGAATCAATCTTGATTTCAACCTTCCTGAAACCTTTCTCAATAGCAAACTTAATACCTTCAAATATACTCCACAGCTCCGTATGCAAAACACTACAATAACCCACCATCTTCGCAAAACCACCACACCACTCGACATTCTCATTCCGCAGAATCCCCCCACAACTAGATAATCCACTCTTCTCATGAGCTCCATCCACATTCAATTCTATGAATCCTGATTTTGGTTTACTCCAATGAACCTCTTGCACCAGACACTTCTTATCCATAACCTCCCCTTTCATTCTTTTGCATCCAAATACTCCTTTGCTCTACCTCTAATCATCTCCACTGCCCCTAAATGTCTCACAAACTGATGCATATGTTTCTCTTTATTCCTCCATGTCCATATCATATGACACCCAATAGCCCACAAATTACACCATTTCGTCTCGGCAAGGATTATTTCATCTACATTGAGGTCAATCCAATCCAACAAATCAGTTTGAAAGAATTTGTTTTAAAAAATATTTGGAACAATATTTTCCCAAACTTCTCTAGCTACTTTGCAGTCTCGGAGAATATGAAGAGCAGTCTCATTAACACAACCACAATTATCGCATCCAGCAACACCCAAACCAAAACCACTCACCCTGGAGTTAGTAAGTAAACGATTGTGTTGAAGGATCCAAATGAAGCTTCTAACTCTTTCTGGCACCTGTAATTCCCAAATCCAACGCCATTGCTTACTACTACTAGTTTCCATGTTACCAATCCAGTGACGATACATACTACCAATAGTAAAATAATCATTCTCCTCAGTAGCGACAACAAATTTATCCTTCAATGAACCTTTTGTCAGAGGGGGAATATCCATAATACTCATATTGACATCAAGCAGCAACCACTACAACAAACTCCACTTCCAATCACCATCTTCCCCCACCAGATCACTAACCATAACACCAACTAGATCCTTAGGAATATTAATGTTCAAATCAAATATACATTTTCCATGCTCCACCCACTTACCCTTCCAAGCATGCATATCATTACCATCCCCTATTCTCCAAACGCCAAATTCCAACAACTTTGGATGCATCTTAACAATTGCTTTCCAAAGATTAGAATCTATTTTTCTCGCCTTCAACTTCCCATCAAAATAATCCATATTATACTTCCCTCTCAAAGTGTTGCACCATAGATTATCATCTTTATTAATAATTTTGCAACATAACTTCATAATTCACACTTAACTCATCACATGCAAATCTCTTAAACCCAGACCGCCATCACACTTATCCTTTGTAACCATGTCCCAATTCACTGCATGATACATATTCTTATCATCAGTGTCACCCCATATAAAGTTACGCTGTAATTTCTAGATCACGTTGATACACACCTTCGGAAGGAGGTTGGTCATCATTGAATAAACAGGGCCTCCATCACACTTTTAGCTAAAGTCACTTATCCCGCAAAGGATAAATATCTAGCTTTCCAATAAGAAAGTCGCTGCGAAATTTGATCCATAATATGCTGGAAATATTGCTTCCTCGGGTCATACCAGTAACAGCTACACCCAAATACTTCCCAAACTTATCTGTCTCATGGAAACCGGACATGTTAACTAATTTGGTTGGCAGACTTTTAGCAAAAATTTTGGAAAAAAGTATACTCGATTTATCACTACTCACTTCTTGGCCTGACATCTTGCAGAAGACACCTAGGGTTTTCTTAACACACGTAATTTGTTTTTCAGTAGCTTCAGCAAACATAAAGAGATCATCGACAAACATGAGATGTGAGATAGGATCCCCTCTTTTCCCTAAATTAAAAGGCTTCCAGTTTTTACACCTAACTTCATGCTCAATCAAGTGAGAAAGCTTATCAATACATAAGACGAAAAGATACAGATAAATAGGACCTCCTTGACGAATTCCACAAAAAGGACGGAAAAATTCTCCCTGCTACCATTCCAATTAACATTGGTTTCCACACTCGAAACCCCATGCATAATAAGAATTATCATGTTAATTGGCAAACCAATCTCTTCCAAAATCCTCCATATAAACTCCAAGTTAAGCTTATCATAGGCTTTAGCTAAATCAATTTTGATCACAAAGTAACCATGATTCCCTTTTTAGCTGTGTATACTATGCATAATTTTGTTAGCAATAATAATATTTTCATGGATAGACTCCCTGGCACAAAACCATTTTGGAAAGGTGAAACCAGATAGGGAATAACAGGTTTAGTCTTCCCACCAAAACCTTACTAATGATCTTGTACAATGTATTACACAAAGAAATTGGCCTGAATTGCCCAACCAGCTATGGTTGCTCAACCTTAGGAATAAGGAAAATATCTGTCTTATTAATCTCCGCAACAATGCTAAGATTCGTCCATGCCTCTTTAACAAATTTACACACTCCATCACCCCCAACATTCCAATCCTTTTGATAAAAACCTACTGGGAATCTGTCAGGTCCATACGTCTTCCATGGCTGCATAGAAAAGATTTCTCTTCTAACTTCATTTGTACGAATCTCTGCATTCAAATCGTGTATGGCTTCCTGCTCAAGCTTGGGAAAAGTCACACAAGTGTGGTTCCACTCAAACCAATAATTAGGGCAAGCGACCAACTCTTTATAGAAAGAAGTAACATGATCCTTCAACGCTTCTGGCTCCTCAACCCAAACCCCATTCCCATCTCTAATGTTTTAAATGAATTTGATGTATCAGTATGCACCATCAGGATTATTTTTCCAAGTTTCAAGTCTTTGATCACAATTTTCCAAGAAATTAATTCAAGTTACCAAAAGGGAAAATGAGCAGAATTAGGGTTTTTGACTGAAAATGACCGAACTTTGATTTTTGACCTAATACCTGACTTATTGGTTGGAAGCATGATCTCAAGGATCCGAGCGCATCATTTTGACCTAATCGCATATTTCTATTCATCTCATGAGATCAGTGGATTGATAGACAAAATTCGGTCAACTGGTGGGAAAAATCAACGGTACACTAAAAAGTCAAAATTTGACTTTTTGACCAAAGTTGAGTCCCAAAAATCATATTTCATCGAGACATCCAAAATATAAAATTTGATCATAAAAAATCAAGAAAGTCAAAAAATCCAACTTTTGCAAGACTTGGAAATTTTTCTAAGTTAAGTTCATTGCTTCATGACATCTTGTCACTATAATTCCAAATAGTTCAAGATGTTACAAATGATTCAAGTTATTACAAAGTGGAATTTTTGAAAGATTACAAATCCTAAACTTTGTATTGTTTGGACTTTTTCCTTTGACTCAAAACCTTGCCACAAGGCTTTGTCTTTGATAAAATTTGCATAAATTGCTCCACAAACCAAAATTGTTTCATGCTGTAAATTATGCTGTCCAAGTTATTGCTGAACAAAGTATGATATGCTACTTCTATACATTGCCACAACACTCCAAAACCATGCTCTATTGCCGTCCTATAAAAAATCTTGTGTTATGCTGCACCACGAACCTGTCACAAAAACCTGCATATGTTGTCCTATACAGTCCAAAATCTGTCCAAAAAACCAGTCCAAAATTTCTCTATGCAGTCTGCTCCAACCTGCATAATAACAACCACAAAATTGCACCAAAATGGAAAGAGAAAATTGTATGGAAAAGTATCAAAGTAGTAGGCAAAAACAGTTCCAAATAACTTATTTTGTTTCCCTCCTAAACCTCGGTGAGTGATCTACAAAAGGGACTGTTTCATAAGACATAGGGGGATTTTTTGGGAGAGAAAAAGAGAGAAGAGAAAAAGAGAACTTTTGTTAAACTCAGCTCATTTTCATAAAACTTTGTTCATCTCCAACTCTATTTTCACCCACAAAACAAAATAAAATCCTCAACCCATTATTGTACAACCTTGCAAACAAACCTCATAAACACTTCACATCACATAGATATTGTTCAAGCACAAGAACAGTTTATGTAGTGCCCTTATTCTCAACTTCTAAACAAAATATAATATTACACAAACTTGACTGTTTGGAGTTGGTTCAGCAACCATCAACACAACGGGAGGTATAGAAGCTCTCTGGAGTTTCATTAAGATCCACACAACATCTTGAAGGGTATTCACACTCAAAACCTAAAGCGAAGTTTCAAGGTAAGTCATTTTAACCTTGCATTTTCCATACATCATTTTTGGTTTATTTCTGAAGATAGGATGTAGCAATCACTACTCTTTAAGTTAATCATTTACTTGCTATTCATGTTTATCATTTATATGTTAAAAACTGACTGATTCATGCAAAAGAATGGTGGTAGAAGCAAAAAGTAGCAGCATGAGTCGACATATACCCACATGCGTGAACTCAATCTAAGTGAAAAAACAGGATATGAGTTGACACATGGATTTATGCATTAACTCATACTGCTATCCAGGTCCCAAAACAGAAAGATGGAAGGTGCATGAGTCGACACAAAACGCATATGTGTCGACACAAGCAGGAAATGAGTCGACACATCCTATTATGCGTTGACTCATACTGAGTTGATTTGGTTTGGCAGGGGCGAGTAAAAGTTATGTGTCGATGCATAACAACATTTGTCGACACATAATAGTTCAAAATGCAATTTTCCTTCTTTTTAGATTGTTTTTGCATTATATATATATATATATATATATATATATATATATATATATATATATATATATATATATATATATATATATATATATATATATATATATATATATATATATATATATATATATATATATTCTTCATTATTGTCCACTTATTCGATATGGTTGTAATAATTAGACACCTATTTCATCCCCATTTGCAAATTGTATCCCCATCCCCCTAATGATGTAATTGCTTAGGATTTTTAATTTCCATAAGTTTACCGCTTTTCATATAATTGCTAGTAAGATAAGGCGTGTATGACAAGACAAAATCAACAAGTAGACAACCCTAAATTCAAGACTAAATGCATGCAATCAAACACATTATTCACACATGCACCTCTAGGATAATCTCGCTTTGTTGCCTCGGAAAATAGTCATGTCCCTCGAATATGGGCGTTTTAGCAAAGACCCTCGATAAAAGATCGTAGTCCCTATATGTCCCTCGATGTTGCCTTCGGTAAACGATCTAGTCCCTAACAAAAACTGCTAAAACGTCCCATAGGTTGCCTTCTATGACTATACAAACAACCCAAACCCGTCCCTTCACATCCAACGATGGGGCTTCTTACCAAATCAATGGTAACATAGAAATATCTAAAGGAGGAGGAAAACAACAAAGACCTTTTGAGTAGGTAGGATGCTCGTAGTTTGCTTGCTTGCTCATAACTAAAAAAACCATTTCCACTTCAACGCTTTCAATTGAAACATTTTCAAAAGACAAAGCTATTCATACGCATTCTTATAGAAACGAGAATCATTACAAAGACACTTTTCAAAATCACTTTCAAAAACACATTCCACAAACACCTCTTTGAACTATTTTCAAAACCAACACTTTGTACGTATTTTTATAGAAACGAGAATCATTACAAAGATGTTTTTTTCAAAATACTTTCAAACCCATATCACAAAGCACATTTTCAAAACAAAAGCAAGTGATCTAGTAAGCAACTAAAAGCCCGTAGATAACTACGTATGAATAGGGTGCTAACACCTTCCCTTTTCATAACATACCCCCCGAACTCAAGAAAATAATCTCAAAGGTCTTTCCTGTTCTTTTCACCCTTTCCTTATTGGATAAAAGAAAAGTCGGTGACGACTCTTGCTATCCGCAACAATTGCGATCAAGCCAAAACACCCAAGTCCGTTCTCCCACTGTATTACGGAACTGGCGACTCTGCTGGGGAGATCCTTAAAAGTGGGTTTACCTTAGGGCTAGATCACATTTACTTGCTTTCCTTGTTTGACTTGCTTGCTTTACATTATGGTTCCTTATTTGGGCTTTGTTTTTGATCCTACACCCGGATTTGAGGCCCCTTTTAGGTAAGTAGCATTAGATTGTGGAAACTGTACGGCGTAGACCGATATGGTTGAAGCAATGACTACATTAGTGTGATGCATTTGTTGGTACATGTATCCCTTGTATTGAATCAAGGAGAATACGGGGCCGCTGAGCATTGTCATGAAGCACTAACTGACCTTAGAACCTTAATTGAACAACTTGGCCATTAGGAAGTGGTGAGATAGCCGACTTTAGTGTAAAGTTGAAGCTTGGTTGATACTCGATGCTAAACTCATTGAGATCAGACTTTTGGGATATCTCGGCCGCAAGAAAAGATTGATTATGCTAAGACAATGCCTAAAAGAAAGGTCAGTGATATTGAGATCCCCTATACCCCGGTTACTTTCTAGGACATGTTGAGCCAACTAAACTTCAAGAGGGTACTTACCTACAAACTCCATGCAAGCCTAAACCTAAGAACTTGTTTTCTTTGTATGTATATGATTATTTGTACATAACGAATTGCTTGCTTTTCATACTTGTACATAACATCATAACATCATACCATAGCATTTTTCAATAACTATTTAAAGGATCTCAAGAGCATATGATGTAGGGTCATGTTGAACCAAACGTCTATCAAGGGGCAAGAGGATTCATTCTCCTCTAATCGAACACCGTCAAAGACCAAAGTACGATTACTCGAGTCAAGGGCTATGGCCCACTTGACATGGTGAGCTTGATTCTCGTGAAAGGACATACACCGATACGAGGTTCTCCAATCAAAGTTGTTGATAACAATTCAACTTCTAACATCTTCTTGTGTTTACCCCGCGAGATCTTTGAAAACATGCATCCACATACCATGCATCATATCATGACAGGTTTTCCCCACACGGGTTTTCTCATCTTCTTACTGTTTATTAAAGTAGAGATGGCTCTAGAGAAAACAATGAAGGATCTTCAAGCATAAGATGCTCAATTCCAACAGATGTTCCTGGATTTGGCTAAAGGGAAAGAGGACCTGAAGACTCTCCTTCTCAAAGACAAGAAGAAAAAGGAAAAGAAAATAGTGGGTGTCCTGAACATGGGAAAGAGACTTAGAGGACCAGTAAAGCGAGCTCTAGAATTCGCAACTCCGTCAACTAAGGGGGATAATCAGACAAAATAAGGGGACCACAGTCTAGGGTCTAACAAAGAAGAGGCTGATTACACTGAAGAACAGTATCCTCATGCAGACAACAAATACAAACAACTGGAGGATTGTTTCAACGCAACGGAAATTCAGAGGGTACCTGGTCTGGATTTTGAAGAATTGGGTTTGGTTTCTGGAGTTGTCATCCCACCAAAATTCAAGATCCCTGCTTTTGCCAAGTATGATGGGGTCTCTTGTCCTAAGATGCATCTGAGATCTTATGTCTGCAAGATTCAGCCACACACCACTGATCAGAAACTCTGGGTCCATTTCTTCCAAGATAGTCTAGCTGGGACTCAACTTGAATGGTTCTATCAATTGGAAGGTTCTCGCATCCACACATGGGAGGATCTGGATGTTGCTTTCTACAAGCAGTACCAATACAACGCTGCTCTTGCGCCAACTCGTGTGCAGTTGTAGAATATGAACATGGGTTCCAACGAGGGCTTCAAAGAATACGCCCAAAATGGGAGAGACCTGGCTGGAAGGTGTTGGCTGAAGATTTTGATGATACAGTTCAAAATGAAGCAATATGGATGTTTCGTTGGAATAAAGAAAAATGTTACAGTTCAGAATGGTAGAAGCGGTTCTTCGAACGGGCATGTCAAAGCTCGGAGCTTCGAGTGATAGTTGTGAAGATATATTTAAAAGAAGCCTCGAAGTGGTATCGAGACTGTGTCTGTGAAATGAATTCAAAGCGAAGATTTCCAAAGCATTTGAAATTCAAACGCGAGCGGGATGTTGGAATTCAAATATATATGCGCTGGAGCATTCGAAAACGCGTGGAAGCTAGAAAGGAGCAGTGCTCTGCATGTTCTGAACGTGGCAGAATCTTATAGGCAAGACTGTTATGGTCGAAGTAGTATAAATAGAAGTCTTAGTATTAGGATTTCGTGTGTCATATCTATTGTACAAAATTCAGTAAACATTCAAAATACCACATGGCTAGGGAAACAAATGCTCGAACAATGTACGTATGATAACACCAAACATTTATAATTCAGTAAAACTCTTTATCTTTTCCAGTTTATCTTCCATTTTCATGTCAATGTCATTCAAATATCTTTTCATTCAAAGTCATTTACCTATTTCTTGCATTTAAATGTTTTCTTCTATTCGAATCCTTTACATTTCAGAAACTCTTTTACATTTCATGCTTTTATATTCATGCTTTTTACATTAAAGTCTTTACATTCAAAGTTATTTACTTATTTCTGCATTTAAACATTTCTTTGCAATCGAATCTTTATTCATACAATTCAGTGTCGTATTTCTTTACTTGATCATGTCATTAGATCCTTTTAATATGGTAATCGAAGTGAGTTGAACGTCTATAAAACATTCCAAATACAAATCCTAACTATGAGTATCAGCTTTGAAATTAGATTTATCCAAACGACCAATATCCCATAGGATCAATCTAGTCGATCCTGCAAGTTACCAGAGAGATTAAATAACAGTCATTAAGATTATTTGATAGTTTGGAGGACTAGCGGTTGTTTACCAGAAATTACTGTAAAAAAATTGGCACACCTGGTGGGACGATCATTGGTCGTTACGAAATTTAAAACAAAGTAAAGATTGTTAGGATATAATCATTGTAAAAGTTCTTTCTGAGTGATAAGTTCATTGTTATATGAACCTTAGAAGTGGTAGAATAACCAATAGCAACCAACCCTTACCCAGAAGAAAACGTAATAACAAGATGTCTAATCCAAACAATCAACAAGGGGAACAAAGTTCCCCACATGGAACATGCACTAATATGTCTGCTTCGACGGGAACATCTAATGCGATCCCTTCGAGTGCACAGTCTATCGCATCCTCTACCAGTAGTGTAGCCACGAATGGAACAAGTGGCATGTCGACTAACAGTTCGATCCTAGGAAATACAGGAACCACTGGTTATCCTGGGGGATTCGTCCCACCATCAGGGACACAAACCCATTTCGCCACCCCACTAACTAGACCACCCGATTTCGATGGTAACAGACACAAAAATTCCTCTTATGGGATGCCAACATCTTTTATGGCGGGTCTGCACACTTCGACATCGAATACGTCACCACAAGTAGGGTCTGGATCTGGGGCTAATCAATTTATGACAAATAACCAAGGGTCAGTAGGTTATAGTGCATTGCCTATCTTAACCACAGAAAATCAGATGGCTTTTAGGCAATTAATGGATGATAGTAACCATAATATGATAGTAGTGTTAGCACAAACTATGCAAGAGATCTTTGCCCCAATAGTACAAAATGTAACTGTGACAAACAGAGAAAATGCAGATAACATGAGTCGAATAGCAGATTTTTTCGCTCCGCTAGAAAGGCGTAGGCAGAATCAGTTGGGGGTTCGAGCAAACATACCTATCATAGAACAAATTGCTGATGACCCACCCTATAGACCAGCCAGAGAGGGGGTTAACTTGGGGGCAAGGGCACAAAGGTTAGAAGCCCCAATGATTCAAGGCCCACAAAGGGAAATTATAGAACCAGGGGCAAGGATCGAAAGGTTAGAAGTCCCAGAGTTTCGAGAAGAACAACCTAGAGGAGTTGTCATGGTGGGTCGAAATCAAGATGCTGATGCAGTCGTTCGCAGAATTCAAAACGATAACATCTTGGCAGAAAATAATTTAACCACCATGATAGAGAGGATCATGGCCCAAAATGGCCTCAATACAGGAATTAGAAGGCCAAATTATGCCTCTCCTATATTAGATTACATAATGCATACTGATTTACCAAGGGGATATAAGGTCCCTAAGTTTACAAAGTTTGCTGGAGATACCAACGAATCAACAGTCGAACACATAGCCAAGTATCTAACCGAAGCAGGAGATATAGCAAATAATGAAGACCTTAGGATCAAATATTTCCCAAGTTCCCTAACTAAGAACGCTTTCACATGGTTCACCACTTTGCCTCCTGGGTCCATAGATACTTGGGCTCTGTTGGAGAGATTATTCCATGAACAGTTCTACATGGGACAATCTAAAATAAGTCTGAAGGAACTAGCCAGTGTCAAGAGGAAGTTTACTGAACCCATAGATGATTATCTGAATAGGTTCAGACTCTTGAAATCTAGATGCTTCACAGTAGTTCCTGAACATGAGTTAGTCGAAATGGCTGCTGGCGGCCTGTATTACTCTATTCGAAAGAAATTAGACACACAATACTTGAGGGACATGGCTCAATTAGCCGATAGGGTTCGACAAGTCGAAAGGCTAAAGGCCGAAAAGGCCAGAGTTTTTAAAAATAACAAGAAAGAAAGGGTCTCCTACGTTGGAGCTAAGGAAGCAGAAGATTACCCTGAATTCGAAGAGGTCGAAATTGATCTCGCTGAATTGAAACAGGCTCCACCTTACTCTTGTAAACTATTAGTTCCCATAAAGGGGAAATAAATTGTTGAAAATGAGAAAAGTGACAAATTCCCAAAGAAGGTGTATACTTTCGATGTAACAAAGTGTGACGAGATTTTTGATTTGCTTGTCAAAGATGGCCAACTCATTGTGCCATCGAATGTCAAAATACCTCCTTTAGATCAAAGAAAGAAGAGAGGATTTTGTAAATATCATAGTTTCCTAGGCCACAAAACCTCACAGTGTTTTCTTTTCAGGGATCTGATTCAAAATGCAATTAAGGATGGCAGATTGAAATTCGCTGACAAACCAAAAATGAAAGTAGATGAAGACCCTTTGGATGTTGCAGACACCAATTACTCCGAGCCTGCGTGCATTGGAGAAATCAATATGGTGGAAGCAGATCAAGATGACACTCCATTAGGAGAAAAAAGCACTGAGAATGAAAATTGGGTGTTAGTCGAAGTCAACAAGGGGGTCACTGAGGACGTCCACAAGCAACTAGAGGCTTCGATCGAAGCAGTACCTTTGGCTGTTTCGAAAGAGATCCAGGCTACTGAAGGCCAGGAGAACCAAAAGCAAGAATTAACACAGGTTACTGAAGGCCTGAGGCTAAAACTGGAGAAAGTCTAGATCACGAAGCCACCCTCCCCTCAGAAAGAAATATGGGATACTTTGGGAGAGCCCAGTGGAAAGTTTGACTACTTGGTGAAGTATTCTGCCCCAGAAAGTTCAAAAATCCAAATCGAAGATGTAAAACCTATAGGATGGGGAGATGATGACATAAAGGGGGAGGATGTAGATGTCAACATGGTGGATATGGAGAGACCTCGTTCGGAAATGGAGGAGATGGAGAGATACTTAGAAAAAGAAAAATACCAAAATGGAGGATAATTATGCTGGGGATGCCAGTCTTAAAGACTACCTCATGTTGTGCCACAAAGGAGATGCCGAAATGATACTATGCCCTAGATGCAGCATCATCTGCAACCAGAGAATTGCTGCAAACTTCGAGAGGAAACAAAGGGCACGAACTGGCATCAACTGGCGCCAGGATAACCAGTTATTCAGGTGTTACCTTAAAGCTGGAGAAAGTTTGTTGGAGTTTTTGGTTCGCTGTTACAAAGGGGCAACCAAATGCCTAGTATGTCCAAGGTGTTCTGCAGTGTACGATCAAAGTATGGCCGGAACCTTCGAAACAATCCCTTTTGCCCCATGCTAGAATCACAAAGAGACTGGTCAGATGAGCCAACGTTTCGATAGCAAATACACTCAACGAAGGCCTGATAGTCCTCATCCCAAAGGCGCTCGAAGGGTGACGTTCAAAATTCCTACTGAAATACCAACAGACAAATGGCTGCAAGTCAGAACTGACAAGGGCAAAGACAAATGGAGAAACAATGAACGAAACGCACGCCACGCCATGACATATAGAAGGCGGTTCAACATGGCGAAGAGGGAAGAAGTGAGGTTAGAAAACTACAAAGGAAGAAACCCTATGTCAAGATCACAATGGCGAAGGCAACAGAGAATTCAAAAGGCTGAAAGGGAAGCTATGGCAAATAAAGGAGCAACTTAGATCAAAAACCAAGGAGAATCAAGCACCAACAAATCTGCACCAAATAATCAACCTGAGGAAAAACCCCCAGTTAGTAGGAGACTCTTCTCTGAAACACAACCAAATGAATCGAAGGAGTACACACCAGGTCCAGAAGAAGACGAGGATATGCTATCAGACAACTTCGAATCAGAGGGGGAGTCTTCACTCAATATCAATTGCAACGTGGTATCTGTACTACCTTGTGAGTTTGGACAGGAAACTGAAATCGAAGAGTATGAGGAGGATGATACAATAGATCTGATGAAACATAGGCCAGTGTGTTACTACGTAATGGATAACGGAGCTGTCGAGGAGCAGAATGCTTTCTTCGAGCGCCTAGAGCCAGCTATGAAAAATCATCTGAAGCCATTATTCATTCGGGCAAAGGTTGGTGCCCATGGCGTAAATAAGGTCTTAGTGGATGGAGGCGCTGCAGTTAACTTAATACCCCATTTCATGCTGAAAAAGTTAGAAATACGCGAGGGTGACATCAAACCACACAACATGGTCCTATCCAACTATGAAGGGAAAGTAGGTCAAACATTGGGGGTAGTTCAACTGGACTTGATGGTAGGATCGAGCTGCAGGCCCACCATGTTCATGGTGATCGAAGCCAAAGCCAACTACAACTTGTTGTTGGGAAGAGAGTGGATCCATGGCGTAGGAGCAGTTCCTTCGTCAATGCATCAGAGATTGGTTTTATGGAGAGAAGATGGGATTGTGGAGAACATCGAAGCGGACCAGAGTTACTTCATGACAGCAGTCAACTTAGTTGACAAAAGAAATTATGACAAACATTTGGCCAAGATTGCTCCTTGTGCCCCTAACGACGAAATCAACGAAACCAGGAACGCACACTATTATATGACCCTTCGCCATGATGGCATGTATTGGGATAGAAGAATAGTCAGTAAAGATGAAGGAGTCGAAGGTACTACGCAAAGACGGCCAGCAGGCTGGGAGTTCGACAACCTTGCTCATGATTGAGTCCTCCTTCTTCGAAAGGATTTCGGCCTATATGGCTGAGAACGAATGGAAAGCGGCCTTAGAGGCTGAAATAGATAAATTGGATGTAGAAGTGAACGAAATAAATGGGGATGGTCCGAATGGCTCACCCTTGGAAGAACACGAAATAGATCAAAGGCTAGATGCCATCTATGATAAAGAACCCTTAGGCTTCGAGAAGGACCCCTCAGACTCAGGTGCCAAAATGTTGGCGCAGGATCCGCTCGAAGAAGTGAATTTGGGGGATGAGAACACGAAAAGAATAACCTACATAAGCGCAAAACTTGATCCAGGCCTCAAGCAGGAAGTGATCGAAGTCCTCAAGAGAAACAAATATTGCTTCGCGTGGGACTACGATGAAATGCCTGGTTTAAAAAGGGAGTTAGTGGAACACAGACTTCCAATCAAGGATGGCAAGAAGCCCATCAAGCAAACTCCTAGAAGATTCGCACCAGCGGTTCTCACAAAGATCAAAGCTGAGATCGAAATATTGATGCGCTGCAGATTCATCAGAACCACAAGGTATGTCGAATGGTTAGCAAATATAGTGCCTGTTATTAAGAAAAATGGCTCTCTGAGAATTTGCAT
The DNA here is from genome assembly GCA_948472305.1 of Vicia faba. Lineage (NCBI taxonomy): Eukaryota > Viridiplantae > Streptophyta > Magnoliopsida > Fabales > Fabaceae > Vicia > Vicia faba. Next base: position 1,318,016,017 of record OX451740.1, read on the forward strand.
AGATTTTAGGGATTTAAATACTGCAACCCCTAAAGATGAGTACTCCATGCCTGTGGCAGAAATGTTAGTAGACTCTGCTGCAGGATTCGAATATTTAAGTATGTTAGATGGATACTCTGGGTACAATCAGATTTTTATTGCTGAAGAAGATGTTGCCAAGACAGCATTTCATTGCCCAGGAGCCTTAGGCACCTACGAATGGGTAGTGATGCCTTTTGGTTTAAAAAATGCTGGGGAAACTTATCAAAGGGCAATGAATTCGATTTTCCATGATTTCATTGACACCTTTATGCAGGTGTATATTGATGATATAGTCATCAAATCTATATCTGCAGAAACCCATTTGCATCATTTGAGCCAATCATTCGAACGAATGAGAAAACATGGCTTAAAAATGAACCCCCTTAAATGTGCATTTTTTGTGCAGGCTGGAGATTTCCTTGGCTTTGTGGTTCATAAAAAAGGAATCGAGATCAACCAAAATAAGACCAAAGCCATAATGGAGACGAAAGCACCTACATCAAAAAGGGAGCTGCAATCTTTGCTAGGAAAGATTAACTTTCTCAGAAGGTTCATTTCGAATCTAAGTGGAAGAACTCAAGCTTTCTCTCCGTTGCTTCGTTTGAAGCAAGGCCAAGCCTTCGAGTGGAACGAAGCTCATCAGGATGCATTTGACAAGATAAAAAGATATCTCCCTCAGCCTCCTATCTTGTCTCCACCTTCATGGGGAAAGCCCATGAGATTGTACATATCCGCCTCTGAAGTTAGTATAGGTAGTATGTTAGCACAAGAAGATAGCAATGGCATCGAAAGAGCCATATACTATTTAAGTAGGGTATTGAATGATGCAGAGACTAGATATAGCAATATAGAAAAGCTATGTCTCTGTTTGTACTTTTCTTGTATGAAACTTAAGTATTATATAAAGCCTGTTGATGTTTATGTTTCATCTCATTTCGATGTTATCAAACACATGCTTTCGAAACCAATAATGCATAGCAGAGTTGGTAAACGGGATTTAGCCTTAACAAAATATTCTTTGACTTTCATGCCTTTAAGAGTTGTGAAAGGTCAAGTAATTTCTGATTTCATTATGGACCATTCACTGGTTGAAAAGACTGTCATGGGTTACATTGAAATGCAACCTTGGAAATTATACTTTGATGGTTCGACCCATAGGGATGGAAGTGGTGTTGGGGTTCTTATAATTTCTCCTGAAGGAATTCCAACAAAATTCAAGTATAAGTTAGATGGTCCTCGTTGCTTGAACAACAAAGCTGAGTACGAATCGCTTATTGTTGGACTTGAAGCTTTGTTGGAATTGGGGGCAACTAGAGTCGAAATTAGAGGAGACTCAGAGTTAGTGGTCAAGCAAATAACAAAGGAGTACAAATGCATAAAGGAAAATCTGATGACATACTTCGTCATAGCTAACAGGCTACTTAGAAAATTCGAATACATGGATATTCAACATATACCAAGAATATAAAACCAAGAAGCAAATGACTTAACACAGTTGGCTTCAGGTTATAAAGTTTCTACCAAAAACTTTGAGGATTTGGTCGAATTAAGAGGTAGGGTTATGGCTACTAGACTTATACCATCAGATCTAGAGAGTATAAAATTAGGTTGTGCTGTTAAACAGGGATTCGAAGTACTAGCCATAGACACCTTATCAGATGTAGATTGGCGAAGTCCACTTGTGAGTTATTTAACAAATCCAACTTTGAATGTTGATAGGAAGATAAAATATAGAGCATTATCATATGTCCTCATGGGAAATGAATTGTTCAAAAAGACCCAGGAAGGCGTATTACTGAAATGCCTAGGAGAAAGTGAGGCATACTTAGCATTGTCAGAAGTCCACAATGGGGCATGTGGGGCACATCAAGCAGGTCATAAAATGAAATGGTTGTTATTTCGATATGGCATGTATTGGCCCAGCATGCTCAAAGATTGTATAGACTTTGCTAAAGGGTGTGAAGAATGCCAAAAACATGCAGGGATTCAACATGCTCCTGCAAGTGAGTTACATTCGATCATTAAACCATGGCCCTTTAGAGGATGGGAATTAGATTTAATAGGAGAAATTAATCCTGCTTCGTCTAAAGGACATAAATATATCTTGGTAGGAATAAAATATTTTACCAAGTGGATCGAAGCAGTACCATTAATAGCTGCTGATCAAGAGGCTATTATTGAGTTCATACAGAAACAAATTATCTATAGGTTCGGATTGCTAGAGAGCATAACCACAGACCAAGGTTCTGTGTTTACTGGTAGGAAGATGCAAGAATTTGCTCAAGAGATGGGGTTTAGATTACTAACATCAACACCATATTATGCTCAAGCAAATGGTCAGGTCGAAGCAGCCAATAAAGTGATAATAGGGTTAATTAAGAAACATGTTGGTAAAAAGCCAAGGAACTGGCACAAGACTTTGGACCAAATACTATGGGCCTGTAGAACATCTCCTAAAGAAGCTACTAACACCACGCCTTTCCAATTAACATTTGGTCATGATGCAGTTCTACCAGTAGAAATTCATTTACAATCAGTTCGAATTCAAAGACAAAACGAGATCCCATCTGCATTATATTGGAAGATGATGATGAATGAGTTAGTTGAGTTAGATGAAGTTAGATCGCATGCATTGGAAATCCTAATGAGACAAAAGGAAAGGGTAGCCAGGGCATATAACAAAAAGGTGAAAGGAAAAGCATTCACTATTAATGACTTAGTCTGGAAAGTCATATTGCCCATGGACAAGAAAAATAAAACATTAGGAAAATGGTCACCTCATTGGGAAGGACCTTTTCGAGTAGTAAAGGTATTTTCAAACAATGCATATGAAATCGAAGAGTTGGCTGATGATAAGCGAATCCTAAAGGTTAATGGGAAATATTTAAAGAAATATAAGCCACGCCTGCAGGAGATTCGAATAATAACAACGTAATCAAAACATCATAAAGGAATGCCAAAATGGTAATATAGATTGCCAAAATGGCGTTGTTTGGATATTACAGACCAAAATTCAACCAAGTTTCAAAACTAATTAAATAAATAGAGATTTAAAAATAGGCATTGTTCCTCAATCTATTAAAAGTACTCCGAAAGGACTCAAGCCTTTGTTGAGTAAAACGCCTTGCTCCTTCTAGGGTAGCTACTTCTCCCTTAAGTTGCTCTGCTGCTTCCATTTCTGCAAGTCCTTTGTTGAGGAGCTCTTCGAACTGATTGCCAGCAGTATTGGTTTCATATGCCAATTATTGTTGTTGAGCCTCCTTAACCTTTTGTTGGAGCTCTTGAATTTGCTTTTCCCAGAGAAGAATAGACTGAGCTCGAGCTTTATAGTCAGTTTTGGCTTGCTTTATATGCATGGCTTGGTCTTCAGCTTCTTTAGAGAGCTTCGAATCATGCTCATAAGCAGCGTCCATGGCAGTTCGTTTCTCCTGGACCTTTTTAGTAGCAAATTCGTCTTGAAGAAGACACCCAGTCACGTTATCTAACAGAGATTGAAGATCGAATAATATGGTGCTGACTGGCAAAGAGCAGGTGGAGAGGTTAACTTGCATAAGTAGCTCCTTCATGGTATAACAAGCTGTACTATCCTTCTTGAGCACTTCGAACAAGTCCACATCAAGGATTGTTCTCCTAATTCTGTTAAGGAGTACAACTCTATCATCTGAGGGCAATGGATTGTTAGTCGAACTAGTACCAGCCCTAGCAAGAGGAATGTCCCTTTGAACTAGTTTAGCCTTCATATACCCAATTGGGTCATTTCGTCTTAGGAGAGCTATCTCCTCTTCAGTCATTTGAGATTGAGACGATTGAGGAAGTTCCATGCACAAGGGAGTCACATCCATTTTGACTTCCATAGGCTCATTGGTCTGGTCACCGTCACCTTCACTTGTTTCCTGCTCATTGCCTTCTTCATTATCAACCATATCCACCACTTCGATATCATTGTTCTCACTGTTATTGACATCTGACTCTGTTCCATCAGTCGAACCATTATGGGCATCTTCTTCCTCGGATCCTTCCTCTGCAAATTCTTTGTTCTCTTGATCAGAATCAGCCTTCTCCTCTTCAGCATGAATATCCTTTGGGTTCTCTTGAAGGGTTTAGAGAGGAGACTTTGAAGAGAAGTTTCTGGTAATATCTCTGCAGATTCATGAAGCGTTGCTTCATTCGTTTCTTTCAAAGGAGGAGAAGTGCTTTGGTCATCTTGTTGCTCTGAAGCCCCAGTCGGAACCGCCATGTTGGAGGATCCTTTGTTTTGCACCAGGTTACTGGAGTCCCCATGAGGAGAAGAGTTGATGGGAGCAGCAGTCTTTGACGGAGAAGTCGAAGTAATAGGAGTTGGGTTCGAAATGTCCTACAGAGACAAAGAATATTAAGGGCATGCACCAAGGTAATGAATAACTATTTTTGTTAAAAATTCGAGTTCAACTTACCTGTGGATTCTCAGAGGAAAGGTTACTATCTATATGTTCCAACATTACGTTGGAGGTCGAAGGTGGATTTTTGGATTTTGTTGAGGGAGAAGCATCTCTGGAATCGAGTCCAGAAATGCCAGTTGGTTCAGCGCCTTTGGTAACTTCTTTCTTCTGCTTCTTCTTTGAAGCGGTTGGTGAATTCCCTCCAGCATTGGGATTCTTCCCAGTAGTGCTTGTTTTCCTTTTCTTCGGAGTGGTTGGTGGGAGTTTGTTAGTCTGAAAAGATTTAAACATGAGTTAGATCTAAATCATGAGTTTCAGTTTATTCGAAACATCAGGGCTAATTGATTACCTATGGAGTTGGAACAGTTGTTATTGCTGGTGTTGTTGTTGTTGCAGTAGTTGTTATGGCTAAGGTCACATCATCAGTGGTTTCGGCAGATTGTTGGGAGGCACTTCCTTCTTTAGATTTTGAAGCAACAGACTTTATCCTGATGGCTGAAAATCGAAACAATTAAGGTAAAGGTTAAAAAAGAAGAAAGTAAGAAACATTTGGGATTTCCCCAAGCATTCGCATCTGCGCCTTGATTAGATATAATCGACATGGCAGAAAGGTCATAGCGAAGATGTCCTGGGAAATCATGGAGCCAATGACGAGCCCATGTCACAGTCTCAGATGGATTTGGTTTCTTTTGAAGGTATTTGAACATTTCTTTGTAAGTGAACCACCAAGGGTATGGAGGAAACCAAGCCAGAGCCAGTTCTGAGGTAGGCAATCTAGGGAATTTAGGTGGATGCATTTCGAGTGCCAACCTATACCTATCCTCAGGTGACAACCCTGAAGGAAGTTTGAGCTTAGAAATTTTTTCTTTAAATTTTTCCTTCAAGGTCTCAGCCGTTTGATGCACAGTGGTTTCCAAGTGTGTGGGATCATAAGTGGTTTCGAAATAATTTTGAAAAGCCCTAATCTCTTTGGCGTGAGTGAACATACCTTTCTTGGAGTGTACCTGCACATCGAACGCGTCAATTAGTTTCTGTTGAATGGAGATGGTATCGAACATATAAGATTGGTAGAACTTAGGCCACCATTCCAGAAAACCCTTCGCTGTGAAGTGTGTGGGTTCAAAGGGTAGTAGTTCAAATTGAGCGAAGTCTTGATATTGTTCCTGTTGCAGTTTGGATTTTCTTGCTTTAAAGGTTCGACCAGAAGTGATGACACTCTCTGTTTGGAACAGAGGTTCAGGGATTAGTTGGCACATGCCAAATTGTCTGGAAACAAAGTTAGGTTGGTAGGCAAAGAGGAAGATTTGATTCTTGGAAGGAGTGATTCGTGAGGAAATTAATCTAGGAAGCAAAAAGGCTTTCCAAATATCTTGAATTTCTTTGCTTTTAACTGCTTCTGAAAGAGACATGGTGAACCATGATGGTCCATGAGTTCTTGAAGCAAAGGGTGCCATGGTCTCTTCAAATTTGTGTCTTTTGGAAAAAATCATGATGTAGTTTGAGAAAAGGACCTTGAAGTCATCTTTATCATCATTCGGGGTGAGTTTTCGCAGCCTTGTACCTTTAATAATTCTATCTGCTATCTCCGGATCTTGTTCAACAACGGTGTCAGCAGTTGATAATGAGGGTTCAAACATGTAATTAAGCCATAATTTGAGTAACCAGAAGGGGCCAGCTAGAAGGATGTTTTTGGGAGTATGGGATTTCAAACTCGAAACGGCTGATCTTAAGCTTTCGTAAAGATCAACAAGTAACAGTTCACTCAAACATACCCTCCTATTCTCATGTAAGTCTCTAGCTAGAGGGATGAACCTGCTTGCTACCTGTAAGGACCTGCTACAGAATACGTATCTTGATAACCATAAAGTGAGAAAAGCAATATGTTCCACATCTGACACATTATCTCCTTCAGTGTGGTAATGGCTAATGAATTTGGAAAAACTGGCTAATTTGACTTCGAAGTCAATAATGCTGGAGTGTTCTTCATTATCAGGGATGTAGGTTTCTCCTACTGGTGACAAACCAGTGATGGCTGCTATATCGAAAAACGTGGGTGTTATCATTCCCCCAAGGAGATAAAAGGTGTTATAGGTGCTGTCCCAGAAATATAAGGATGCAAATAACAGTGGATGACTATAGGTGAAGCCTGGTTTCGATAACTTAATCAGATTATAGATTCCTAATTCCTCCCATTGCTGGGATTTCTTGGCTTCTACTTTGGTAAGCCAGTTTTGGTAAGCTATGTCAGAGGTAGGGCAGGATCGGAATGGTTTAAAGTTGCTCTTCACGTAGTCTAGCATAAAGGGATCTTTTGGGGGAATGGTTGGAGTTTCTATGGTTGTCGAATCAGAAGACTCGCCTATCTTAGGGATGTCCATCTTATTAAACAAGGGCTTAAAGTTGTAACAAACAGGGAAGATTTTTCTAGTATCTTTCAAGATTTCAAAAACTGTAAGAGGACCCATTAGAGTAAACCTCTTTTCAGCAGCGTTAGTTGGAATCAATACCTGAGAGGCGTAGAGCATTTCCTTTTCCTTGGAGATCATTTGAGGGATAAGCACAGATTTACCTTGATAAGTACCAACCTTGCTTTCCATAATTGTTCCTGTGTTCTTGCTTTTCTTCTTGGAAGTTTTCTTCAGTTGGGATGATGTTGTTGAAGACATTGTTGAAGATTGTTGGAAGTTTTAGGGTTTTAGTAAGAGGAGAGGAAGAAAAAGTTTCAGAATGTGGAAAAAGAATAAAAGACTAAGTTGATTAGTTTTTATAGTGTGGAAGCTTAAACATCCATTAAGTGAGGCTAGGATACGTGGGAGTCGTGGGTTGGATTGAGGAGGAGGTGGCGTAAAGGCTGATATTGGTAATAAGCGTGATTAATAATAATCATTGTTTTATAACTGCACCATGCTGTGAAATACTGATTCAAGACGGTTAAGAAATCCAAGAGGCGTCGTGATTGACGTGATTGGGGTCATACACAATAAATGTTATGATTACTCAAAGGTCACATCAAAATCTTGCAAATATATTTAAAATAAGTGTTTCTCAAAGGATCGAAATACATATTTTAAAGGGGCATTTTGTTGGCTGAAGATTTTGATGATACAGTTCGAAATGAAGCAATATGGATGTTTCGTTGGAATAAAGCAAAATGTTACAGTTCAGAATGGTAGAAGCGGTTCTTCGAACGGGCATGTCAAAGCTCGGAGCTTCGAGTGACAGTTGTGAAGATATATTTAAAAGAAGCCTCGAAGTGGTATCGAGACTGTGTCTGTGAAATGAATTCGAAGCGAAGATTGCCAAAGCCTTTGAAATTCAAACGCGAGCGGGATGTTGGAATTCAAATATATATGCGTTGGAGCATTCGAAAACGCGTGGAAGCTAGAAAGGAGCAGTGCTCTGCATGTTCTGAACGTGGCAGAATCTTATAGGCAAGACCGTTATGGTCGAAGTAGTATAAATAGAAGTCTTAGTATTAGGATTTCGTGTGTCATATCTATTGTACAAAATTCAGTAAACATTCAAAATACCACATGGCTAGGGAAACGAATGCTCGAACAATGCACGTATGATAACACCAAACATTTATAATTCAGTAAAACTCTTTATCTTTTCCAGTTTATCTTCCATTTTCATGTCAATGTCATTCAAATATCTTTTCATTCAAAGTCATTTACCTATTTCTTGCATTTAAACGTTTTCTTCTATTCGAATCCTTTACATTTCAGAAACTCTTTTACATTTCATGCTTTTATATTCATGCTTTTTACATTAAAGTCTTTACATTCAAAGTTATTTACTTATTTCTGCATTTAAACATTTCTTTGCAATCGAATCTTTATTCATACAATTCAGTGTCGTATTTCTTTACTTGATCATGTCATTAGATCCTTTTAATTTGGTAATCGAAGTGAGTTGAACGTCTATAAAACATTCCAAATACAAATCCTAACTATGAGTATCAACTTTGAAATTAGATTTATCCAAACGACCAATACCCCATAGGATCAATCTAGTCGATCCTGCAAGTTACCAGAGAGATTAAATAACAGTCATTAAGATTATTTGATAGTTTGGAGGACTAGTGGTTGTTTACCAGAAATCACTGTAAACAGCAGGGTGCAACCACCCTTAACCTACAGGGATCTGATTGATATCTTTATGGGAACTTTGACATGACCTTTCTTCAATCACCTAATCGGAAGCTCCTTGGCTGGGTTCACCGAGCTGATTCTAACTGGGGAACAAGTCGAAAATGGAATTAGAAGCGGAAATATCCAAGGAGCTACATCCTCTGATGCTCAGGAAAAGCCATACAATGGGAAGAAAGAGTCCAATGTTGTGTACGGAAAAAAGGGTTGTAACAAGAGTAACCACGATCAACATGTGGGGGAAATCCTGATCTCTAATCCTGCATCAGTGCAACAACGTCAACAGGGGAATCAGCGTAAGGAGATCACAACTAAAAGACAATTCACCAAGATTAACATGTCACTGGCTCAAGCGTTACAACACATGTTGAAGGCAAAGTTGATTATGTTAAAGGCTCCTCCCCAGAATCCCAATACCTCTGCTCCTAGTTACCACCCTAATGAAAGGTGTGCATACCATTCCGACAGTCCTAGACATGATACGAATAGTTGTTGGGCTCTGAAGAACAAAATTCAAGATATGATTGACGCCAAGGAGATTGAATTTGATCCACCTGGTACTCCCAACATGATCACTGCTCCCATGCCAAATCATTGAGAGCGCCCAATTCATTTTGAATTTTCAATTGTAATTTCTTTTGTTTCTTCAAACACTTATCTGTATGTCAGACTTTGGTTACTTTCATTAATTCATTGCATATGTTTGGCTTGAATTAATCCATTCGTTTTCATTATATTTAAACTATGCTTTTTACTCCCTTTGTGATATTCAACTCTTGTTTTAAAAGTTGCAAGCCTTTAGAGGGAGGATGATGAAAACAATGCCATAATCTCATACAGTATGCTTTTGGACAGACCCTGCTGACGATGTACATACGTTTCTTCCAATCCCTAAACATTGGAGTTATAAGGAAGATAATCCCTAGTCAACCCCTTTGAGCCAAAGAAGTAGGAGTTTTCTTTTTCACACTGTTGTACCCCAAAATTTGCCCTCCCATATTCATCAAGAATTGCCAAGTCAAGGTCACAAAATTTCCCAAGGGTTGTGCAACTCAACTGTCTCCTATATAGTCAAAACTAGGGTTTGAGTTCTGGTCAAGCAAATGAACTTTTCAAAGGCCCAATCAAGTCCCATATGCCTACAAAGATGGTCAAGCATCCTCATATCAAGTTTCAAGGCATCACAGCACAAAAGATATAATTCAGAAACAACACAATCGAAGAGAATAAGCAGCGGGAGAGAAAAAAGAAAGGAGAGAAAAAAAGAAGGAGAAAAAGAGAGAAAAAAAACCTTGCCACAACAAACCTTGAAATCCTTATTACAAAGCCATCTCAGTTACAAACCAACATCTTATTACTTCTTCAGTAAGGGTAAGGCTGGCTTGATCTCCATGATCCAAAGGGCATAAAAGCATTCATGTCACTACTTTTCCAGTAAGGGTAAGGTTGATTTGATCTCCGTGATCAAAAGGGTATAATCATTCATACATGCCATATTGTGCCTAAACATTAAATTTCTTCATATGTTGGTTTTATTTGAATTTTTATGATTTTATTTAATGTGTTCTTGAGGTTCAACACTGCAGATTTAGACAGGATCTCACGTTCATTAAGGAACGTTGAGGCCAAAAGGCCAAAAGCCAAATGGCCAAAACAGAACATTTTATGCATGACACCAATACATGGCGAGGCAGACATTAAGCCAGACATTAAAGGAATATTGAAGCCAAAACGCAAATGGCCAAAAGCCAAAAGCCAAATGGCCAAAGTAGAACAACTTATGCATGATGAGGCCAGAACACAAATGGCCAAACCACTCCAATTCACCTCCAAAAAGGGGACAGAAACCCCCAAGGTATTGTATTTTCTTTCTTTTCCTTATTTTATTTATTTCAATTATTTCTTTTTTTAATTAATTCCTTTAATTTAACTTATTTTCATAAAATATAAAAAATAGTAAAAAACAGAAAAATCATAAAAATCAAAATGTTTATTTTATTTTATTAATATTAATTTCACTATTATTATTTTTGTAAATAAACTCTAAACAATTAATTAGATTAATTTAGGTTTCAAAACTTTAATATTTTTCTTAATAAATTAAATATGTAGAAATTAGGTTTTTAACTTTTTCATCATTTTTTTTAATAAATAATTTTCTCATCATTATTATTATTATTAATCACTAATTTATTTTGTAAATAAACATGTACATAAATTCTTTAGTAAATTAAGTTAAACTTTAACATTTTTCTCAAATAATTAAAAATAACTTAGAATTAGGGTTTCTTTTAATTTTAATTTTAATTTTCTTATTTCATAAATATAAAAAACCTAAAAAACACTTCTTTTATTTCAATAAATAATTAATTAATTTTTAATTTCAATTTAACTTCAAAAGGGTTCAACGCCCTCGTTTCCAATTTTAATTCCTATTCGTGCATTTTTATTTATTTATTTCTTATAATATTAATGTAATTCTCCCAAAGCCATGTAACTCGGACATTTTATATTTCTCGCACTTTAGTTCTTTATTTTTTGTCAAATCGGGTCCTGGACTTTAATTTGGCGATGTGGACCCGCGCCTTTGTAATAGTTTAGAACTTTTAATTTCCGCAACTTTTTAACTGTTAACAAATGCATGCAAGAATGAATGACAAAAATAAAAACAAACGCATAGATCACTTTGACATGAACAAGATAAAAATAAATGAAAACGACACACAAATCACACACCACCCCTAGGGTACGCCTCACTGTTGCCTTGCCCCGAAAGGTGATCGTCGAGTAGAGGACGTTTTAGTAAGTCCTCATGATCCAGGAACCTGGCATGAGGGTAGCTTCTAAGGTGTCTTCCCATTACTCCGGTGATCACACTGTTGCCTTGTCCCTCGAAACGTGGCCGTCGACTATAGGACGTCTTAGTGAGTCCTTGTGTCCATTGATCTAGTTGCCTCAAAACAAGTTGCCTCGGAATAGTTGCCTCGGAATAAAAGATCAATGGCATAAGGGTAGCTCCTAAGGTATCTTACCTTTGCTCGGTGACCACAATGTCCCGAACCTCGAATTGACCCGAACACCTCCAACGGTGGTGCTACCTACCTCTCAATGGTGGGATGGCACTACTTTAAAGGACATTTACACAGACGAATTCCTTAGGGTAGGTAGACGACTCTAGATACTTGCTCTAATTTCAAAACAAAACAAAATACTTTTCACCGACACCTTTTCAAAAAGCTTTCGAAAGCAATTTTTCAAACACTCTTGAGGACCGATACAAGAGTCGAACTGGAATTTTCAGAGAAACTTTTTAAAACCCACATTGAAAAGCAAACAAACCAATTTTGAAAACACAAATGAGCAAGTATCTAAGAGCCCATGGATAACCATGGATAGAAAGGGTGCTAACACCTTCCCTTTCTATAACCTACCTCCCGAACCGAGAGCAATCTCTATAAGGAATTTTTCTGTGCTTTTGTCCTTTCCATTTGGAGAAAATAAAAGACGGTGGCGACTCTTGCTTCCGCGACATTTCGCGAACCAGCGTTAAACAGTCAGTTCCAGATCCACCGATCACAGAACTGGCGACTCTGCTGGGGACCCTTATAAAGTGAGGTGTACCTTAGGATTAAGATCACTGTGTTTTCAATTGTCTTCTTTGCTTGCTTTACTATTGTGGGTTGTATCGGAGTTACATAGATCCTAACCCGGATCTGGGGATACCCTGTTAGGTAGCATAAGCTGTGAGGGACCTGTCCGGCGTAGACCGACACAGGTGAAACAGTGGCTACGTTGGTGTGACACCTTAGTCTGTACCGATATCCCTTGTGTCGCAACGAGGAGAATATGGGTCTTCTGAGGGGTCATTAAGCACCAACAACCTTAGAACCTTAATTGACACAACTTGGCCTTTAGAATTGTAGCAGTATGCTACGCCCATTGAGACTAAACTCTCGTGATGGTTCTGGCCGCAAGAAAAGATTGCGATGCTGGAGTTATGACCGATTGAGGGTAGTCAATGATATTGGGAACCTCTAAGAACCCGGTTACTTTGATAGGACAGGTATGAACCCACCAACTTCAAGAGGGTAGTACCCAGACCTCATGCTGGCCTAAACTCTAAGGGCTCTTTTGTGTGACTTGTGTGCCTTTGTACTTGCCTACTTGTATGCTTGTTATCTGACCCATGAACTACGTGCAGGTTTTGTTTGTAGCCCTTGATAAGGACTCATAACAGGGTTACTAATTACTTGCGGGTTTTGTTTGTAGCCTTTGATTAGGGCTCATAACAAAGTGCACTCTTTCTTGCAGGTTCTGTTTGTAGTCCTTAATCAGGGCTCGTAACAAGTATACTAAGTCTCTTGCAGGTTTTGTTTATAGTCCTTAATTGGGACTCATAACAGGGCTACCCTACATTACCCCATGCATAGCATGACATCATACCATTGCATACATCTTAACCCATTTCAAGGATCTCAAGGGCTTGTGATGCAGGTCATGATGGATCAACTGTCTAGCCAGGGGCAAAGAGGATTTATTTTCCTCTAGCCAAGGTTGTCAGGGGCTATGACCCACTGGATATGGTGAGCCTTTGACACTTGAAGAAGAATTCTCAACAACATGGGTTTCCTTCAATCAAAGCTACCGGATCAAATTGCTAACAGATTTTCTTGTTTACCCCGCGAGGTCCTTGGAATCATTGCACGCATATCATACATCTCATTGCATTGCAGGTATCCCTTTGACAGGTTGCTTACCCTCTTCGCTGTTTATTTCAGCCGATCGTCATGAATCCCGAATCATCAACTGAACAGTCCATCAAGGCCCTTCAGGCTCAGAACGCCCAATTCCAAGAGCTGATTATGACTCTGGCCCAGGGGCAGCAAGATCTGAAAGCTTTGCTCTTGAAAAAGGAGAAGAAGAAGAAGAGGACTGTGCTGTTCAACCCTAGACGCGGATCTGGGAATACACCACAGGTTGAAGCTGAGAGGACAACCCCATCTGTAAGGGAAAGCAGCCACCATGAGAGAGAGATTCCCAGCCCAGTGGTCTCCGACAACGAGACAGATTTTGACGAAGAACAGTACCCTCCTGCTGATGACAGATATAAGCAACTGGAGGACAGAATGAAAGCTATGGAGGTTCAACAGGTACCTGGGCTGGATTTCGGAGATCTGGGTTTGTCGACTGGTGTGGTTATTCCTCGGAAGTTCAAAGTACCACCCTTCTCTAAGTATGACGGGGCGTCTTGTCCCAAGCTGCATCTAAGATCCTATGCTCGGAAGATCCAACCATATACGGTGGACAAAAACTTGTGGATCCACTTCTTCCAGGAGAGTCTTTCAGGGACTCATCTCGAATGGTTCTATCAGCTGGATGGGACCAAAATTCGTAACTGGGAGGAGTTGGCAACTGCTTTCTATAAGCAGTACCAGTATAATGCCGACCTTGCTCCTACGCGTACCCAACTCCAGGGTATGTCGTTAGGGTCAAGTGAAGGTTTTAAAGAATATGCGCAGAAATGGAGGGATCTTGCTGGAAGAGTGCAACCACCTCTGACTGACCGAGAACTCGTTGATATGTTCTTGGGGACCCTATCCGGGCCGTTCTTCAATCACCTCATTGGTAATTCATCTGCTGGATTTACCGACCTCATCTTGACCGGCGAAAGAATTGAAGCTGGTATCAAGAGCGGGAAAATCCAAGAGGCCACACCTTCCGATATTCATAAAAAGCCTTACACGGGAAAGAAGGAATCTAATGCTGCATACAGCCAAAAGAGTCGTCATGACCAACATGCAGGGGCAGTCACGATCTCTGGTTCTGCACCACGCCGTCAACCACAAAGGGGAAATCAGCAAAGGCCGGACGGACCTAAAAGGCAATTCACCAACATTAACATGCCATGGTCACAAGCACTGCAACACATGTTGAAGATGAACCTGATTGCAGTGATCAACCCTCCTGCCAACCCTAAGACCTCTTCTCCAAGCTACAATCCAGAAGCCAGATGTGCTTATCATTCCGATAGCCCGGGGCACGATACTGAGGACTGTTGGGCACTAAAGTACAAGATTCAGAACATGATCGACGCCAAAGAGATCGAGTTCGAGCCTGCCGAGACTCCCAACGTGATCAATGCTCCATTACCAAAACATGGCTAAGATTGGAGATTTTTTGTTCATTTGATTTCAAGTTGTATTTTTCTTTTCTTGTTCAGATAAACAATTATTATGTTAAACTCTTTTATTTCATGAATGCATTACACATGTCTGGCTTGATTTAATTATGTTTACCATGCTTAAAACTGTTTTCATATTTTTGCGATGGTCAACTCTTAATTAAAAATTCTAAGCCTCTTGAAGGAGGATGACGAAAACGATACCATAATCCACAGTATGCTTTTGAACAGACCCCGCTGATGAGGTACAGGCATTGTTTCAATTCCCAAACACTGGAGTTATAAGGATGATAATCCCTCGTCAACCCTTCCGAGCCAAAGAAGTAGGAGTTTTTTATCTTCAAAAAATTAAAACCCTTTATCATAACCCGGGGCAGGGTAGTCTTCTCAGTTGATCCAAGTGCATAACGAATGGCACCAAAGAGACCCTTACGAAAAAAGAAAGACAGTGATGATTCCGAATAATCAATAAAGGACAGGTAGTCATTACAAAAAAAAAAAATCATAAATGAAAAGCCCAAAAGTCAAAACCAATAAAGAAGACTTACCAAACTGGGGCATCCCGCTGACTGTAATCCCAAAAAGGAAACAGTTCAGGCAAAAAAAGAAAGGGATAACAAAAATCAAGGAAGAGGTCTCACAAACCCTCACCCAAAACAAAAAATGACTGCCTATTCAAAAGAAATCATCAACATCTGAACCATCACTGAAAAAATCAGAGCAAAGACTCAAACAAGGTCTAACGTATGATCAACTGAGTTTAGGTTTGGAGAATATCACGAAGAGCGGGCGGGTACAAATAATTTGAGCCTTTATCCTTTGTTTCTTAAACCGTGAACCAGGCCACGATATAACCCTTAAAAGTCCTAGCCGAAGCATGGGTTAGTTCGAAAGCATACTGTTACGAAGGTATCCTGACTCCTGAAGGTTTGCTATAAAATCTTGAGTGGACACCGCACTATATTGCAAAAAATGCATTTTCAAAATTCAAGACAGACATAGGCTTTTGCATTCTTAAAATAACCTTGTTTGCATATGATTATTTGTTTGAACAGCAGGGAAATTCGCACGATGAATACCTTGTGAACAGAAGTACCTCCAGTCAAGGGGCACAGTGGGAGCATTGCCCAGTACCTGGGGCATGGCAAAATACTTCCAACAGGGGCAACTCCCTATATTCTGAGAGCGTGAACATAGTCGGAAAAGTACTACGCATAATCAAAGACCCGCTAGGTTGACACACCTAGGCAAAAATAAGGGCTTCCCGGCGAACCAAAAGGGTTCGGGCAAAATGAAGGGATGAAAATGAAAAACTGTACACCCGGCAAGTCGAAAACCTGAAAAGGCGGCTTGGGCAAAAATGGGTATCCCGGTGGACTGAAAACCCGAAAGGGCGGTCCAGGCAAAAGTTAGGGATTTAAGCGTACAACTATGTCCCGGCATCTCGTCATTTGTCTTCCAGAAGAATTGTCAGATTACCTCCAAGGTATCTTCTCCCTTCACCTCAGAAACAGGGGCAATAATGAGTCGTCCAGGCGATCTAGTTGCTCTGTCAACCAAAACACTAAGGTCAATATAAAGATGATTACCATTTACCTTTACGAGTCCCAGATCAGCACTAAAAACCAAGTAACCTCACCCCGGTTCCTCCTGAAGTCTTACATGGACCTATCTTAAGATGACCTAACCCCGGTTCATCAAAGTTTTTACACAAACTTATCCAAGTAACCTAACCCCGGTTCCTCCTGAAATCTTACACGGATCTATCTTAAGATGACCTAACCCCGGTTCATCAAAGTTTTTACACAAACCTATCCAAGTAACCTAACCCCGGTTCCTCCTGAAATCTTACACGGATCTATCTTAAGATGACCTAACCCCGGTTCATCAAAGTTTTTACACAAACTTATCCAAGTAACCTAACCCCGGTTCCTCCTGAAATCTTACACGGATCTATCTTAAGATGACCTAACCCCGGTTCATCAAAGTTTTTACACAAACCTATCCAAGTAACCTAACCCCGGTTCCTCCTGAAATCTTACACGGATCTATCTTAAGATGACCTAACCCCGGTTCATCAAAAAGTTTCTACACAAACTTACCCCGAAACAACCTTACCCCGGTTCCTCCAGAAATCTTACATGGATTTATCTTAAGATGACCTAACCCCGGTTCATCAAAAAGTTTTTACACAAACTTATCCAAGTAACCTAACCCCGGTTCCTCCTGAAGTCTTACATGGACCTATCTTAAGATGACCTAACCCCGGTTCATCAAAGTTTTTACACAAACTTAGCCAAGTAACCTAACCCCGGTTCCTCCTGAAATCTCACACGGATCTATCTCAAGGTAACCCAACCCCGGTTCCCCAGAAGTTTTTACACAAACTTATCTAAGTAACCTTACCCCGGTTCGTCAAGAAGTTTTACACGAACTTATACCAAGGCAACCTAACCCCGGTTCCCCCAAGAGTCTTACATGGATTTAGCTCAAGATAACCTCACCCCGGTTCATCAAGAAGTTTTACACGAACTTACCTCACCAGGCAACCCTACACAGGTTCTCCTCCTCCAGACGTAGTTTTACACGAACTCGACATCAAGCAACCCGACACCGGTTCCCTCTCTTCAAGGTGCAGTTTTACATGGACTCGTCACCCGGAAACCCTACACAGGTTCTCCCTCTCCAAGAACGAAGTTTTACACGAACTCCTCATCAAAATAACCCTACCCAGGTTCCTTCTCCATTTCAGATGCGATTTTACACGAGCTCATCAGCAGGCAACCCTACATAGGTTCCCTCTTTCAACCTACAACATTACAGTCCAAAACTTCCCCCAGGAGAGTCCAACCCAGCTTCCCCAGGAAAGTTGGAATCTATCTCCCCAAGCAATAAGCGTATCCCCAGTAGATTCTGGAAGCTTATCCTCCTCGCAGAGCACGAATGCGTCGCCCGGCTTTATTTAAAGAGTTATTTCCTTAACAAGATATAACTGGGTTATCCTCAGCCAAAAGCCACGGAAAGAGCGTCCCCGATAAAATCTTCTTACCCCAGCAAAGTTCAGCAAACTACTATCAACATTCAGCAAAGCATCTCCATCCCCACAGAGTATTGTTTCCCAGCATGGTTCTCCCCGCAGAGTCCTCCATTCGCCAAGTTTATTCCGCAACAGAGTTATCTTCTCCTACTGGTATTCTTGCAACAATCATCCGCAGCGGAAGCGAAATCTCTTGTCCAACATCAGCCCAGGATATGACTTCCCGGCACCCGTCAAGGATTTATTTTCCCAGACAGAAACATACATAAAACTTTACATACATCATCATAGCATGCATAACGCACTGCATCATACCATACGAATCTCATTTATGTTGAGAACATCATTGCTTGATCCATATCATGCATTGCATATAACTGACCTTTACCTTTCAGGAAAGATGCAGTTGAAATTCTCAAACATATTTCAAAGACTTCTCTAGTCCAGTTAAATCGACTCCAAACAGATTTTTCTGATAAAGACTCAGTAGAAGTTCTCCTATGGTCCCCTCTCCAACGGCGTGTGAGGTGGTAATTCCTTCTTCAGATGTTCTCCTCTCCGGCATGAGCGTGAGGTGATATTCTCCTATGGTCCCCTCTCCAACGGCGTGTGAGGTGGTAATTCCTTCTTCAGATGTTCCCCTCTCCGGCATGAGCGTGAGGTGATATTCTCCTATGGTCCCCTCTCCAACGGCGTGTGAGGTGGTAATTCCTTCTTCAGATGTTCCCCTCTCCGGCATGAGCGTGAGGTGATATTCTCCTATGGTCCCCTCTCCAACGGCGTGTGAGGTGGTAATTCCTTCTTCAGATGTTTCCCTCTCCGGCATGAGCGTGAGGTGATATTCTCTTATGGTTCCCTCTCCAACGGCGCGTGAGGTGGTAATTCCTTCTTCAGATGCTTCCCTCTCCGGCATGAGCGTGAGGTGATATCTCCTTTCAGATTATAATTTCCTATAGTTCCCTCTCCAACGGCGAGTGAAGTGACTCCCTTTGAGATTATAATGTCCTTTGGTTCTCTTCCTGACACTGCGAAGATGGTAATTCTCACCAAGATTTTCTCAACGAGCGTTGTTGAGGTTGAAATCATTCAGGATTCTCTTACCATCCATGCTAAGGCAGTAACCATCCCTGGTTCATTCATCAACGTTTGAAGCTCCAGACCCAGCTCCTGTAACCAATCAGGACATATCTATATCAAGCATCTAAAATCAGCTCCTGCGACGTGTCAGGTACTCATTTTTCTGTTTTGCAGGTATGCAGGTTCTCGCTAAGGAATCTCCTACGCGATCAACATCCCGATGGCATCTATAAGCCCATCATCCTTTCCAGCAATCTCCAAATGGCATCTATAAGCCCATTCCATCATCACCGCTACTATGTGAGCGCAAATTTCTGGGCACTCTAGTGTTCAATCATCTTTTACCCTCGGATTACGAAAGGCACGTCAGCCAATCTGCATCCTCAGGTCTAAGAAGATTGAACAGGGGCAACTGTTGTACCCCAAAATTTGCCCTCCCATATTCATCAAGAATTGCCAAGTCAAGGTCACAAAATTTCCCAAGGGTTGTGCAGCTCAACTGTCTCCTATACAGTCAAAACTAGGGTTTGAGTTCTGGTCAAGCAAATGAACTTTTCAAAGGCCCAATCAAGTCCCATATGCCTACAAAGATGGTCAAGCATCCTCATATCAAGTTTCAAGGCATCACAGCACAAAAGATATAATTCAGAAACAACACAATCGAAGAGAATAAGCAGCGGGAGAGAAAAAAGAAAGGAGAGAAAAAAAGAAGGAGAAAAAGAGAGAAAAAAAACCTTGCCACAACAAACCTTGAAATCCTTATTACAAAGCCATCTCAGTTACAAACCAACATCTTATTACTTCTTCAGTAAGGGTAAGGCTGGCTTGATCTCCATGATCCAAAGGGCATAAAAGCATTCATGTCACTACTTTTCCAGTAAGGGTAAGGTTGATTTGATCTCCGTGATCAAAAGGGTATAATCATTCATACATGCCATATTGTGCCTAAACATTAAATTTCTTCATATGTTGGTTTTATTTGAATTTTTATGATTTTATTTAATGTGTTCTTGAGGTTCAACACTGCAGATTTAGACAGGATCTCACGTTCATTAAGGAACGTTGAGGCCAAAAGGCCAAAAGCCAAATGGCCAAAACAGAACATTTTATGCATGACACCAATACATGGCGAGGCAGACATTAAGCCAGACATTAAAGGAATATTGAAGCCAAAACGCAAATGGCCAAAAGCCAAAAGCCAAATGGCCAAAGTAGAACAACTTATGCATGATGAGGCCAGAACACAAATGGCCAAACCACTCCAATTCACCTCCAAAAAGGGGACAGAAACCCCCCAAGGTATTGTATTTTCTTTCTTTTCCTTATTTTATTTATTTCAATTATTTCTTTTTTTAATTAATTCCTTTAATTTAACTTATTTTCATAAAATATAAAAAATAGTAAAAAACAGAAAAATCATAAAAATCAAAATGTTTATTTTATTTTATTAATATTAATTTCACTATTATTATTTTTGTAAATAAACTCTAAACAATTAATTAGATTAATTTAGGTTTCAAAACTTTAATATTTTTCTTAATAAATTAAATATGTAGAAATTAGGTTTTTAACTTTTTCATCATTTTTTTTAATAAATAATTTTCTCATCATTATTATTATTATTAATCACTAATTTATTTTGTAAATAAACATGTACATAAATTCTTTAGTAAATTAAGTTAAACTTTAACATTTTTCTCAAATAATTAAAAATAACTTAGAATTAGGGTTTCTTTTAATTTTAATTTTAATTTTCTTATTTCATAAATATAAAAAACCTAAAAAACACTTCTTTTATTTCAATAAATAATTAATTAATTTTTAATTTCAATTTAACTTCAAAAGGGTTCAACGCCCTCGTTTCCAATTTTAATTCCTATTCGTGCATTTTTATTTATTTATTTCTTATAATATTAATGTAATTCTCCCAAAGCCATGTAACTCGGACATTTTATATTTCTCGCACTTTAGTTCTTTATTTTTTGTCAAATCGGGTCCTGGACTTTAATTTGGCGATGTGGACCCGCGCCTTTGTAATAGTTTAGAACTTTTAATTTCCGCAACTTTTTAACTGTTAACAAATGCATGCAAGAATGAATGACAAAAATAAAAACAAACGCATAGATCACTTTGACATGAACAAGATAAAAATAAATGAAAACGACACACAAATCACACACCACCCCTAGGGTACGCCTCACTGTTGCCTTGCCCCGAAAGGTGATCGTCGAGTAGAGGACGTTTTAGTAAGTCCTCATGATCCAGGAACCTGGCATGAGGGTAGCTTCTAAGGTGTCTTCCCATTACTCCGGTGATCACACTGTTGCCTTGTCCCTCGAAACGTGGCCGTCGACTATAGGACGTCTTAGTGAGTCCTTGTGTCCATTGATCTAGTTGCCTCAAAACAAGTTGCCTCGGAATAGTTGCCTCGGAATAAAAGATCAATGGCATAAGGGTAGCTCCTAAGGTATTTTACCTTTGCTCGGTGACCACAATGTCCCGAACCTCGAATTGACCCGAACACCTCCAACGGTGGTGCTACCTACCTCTCAATGGTGGGATGGCACTACTTTAAAGGACATTTACACAGACGAATTCCTTAGGGTAGGTAGACGACTCTAGATACTTGCTCTAATTTCAAAACAAAACAAAATACTTTTCACCGACACCTTTTCAAAAAGCTTTCGAAAGCAATTTTTCAAACACTCTTGAGGACCGATACAAGAGTCGAACTGGAATTTTCAGAGAAACTTTTTAAAACCCACATTGAAAAGCAAACAAACCAATTTTGAAAACACAAATGAGCAAGTATCTAAGAGCCCATGGATAACCATGGATAGAAAGGGTGCTAACACCTTCCCTTTCTATAACCTACCTCCCGAACCGAGAGCAATCTCTATAAGGAATTTTTCTGTGCTTTTGTCCTTTCCATTTGGAGAAAATAAAAGACGGTGGCGACTCTTGCTTCCGCGACATTTCGCGAACCAGCGTTAAACAGTCAGTTCCAGATCCACCGATCACACACACAAATCAAAACCTTTAATCATAAACCTGGGGCAGGGTAGTCCCAGTTAATTCAAATGCGTGTTCAGTCACAAGCTTTCACTATACACAATGAATGACAATGAAAGCGTCCTTCTGAATCAAAAGATGGCGATGGTTTCCTATCAAATAGGCAGTCATTATCTCTCAAAAGAAAAGCTCACTAAGTCAAAACCTACAAAGGAGACTTAAGAAAAATCGGGGCATCCTGTTAACTGTAATCTCAAAACAAGAACAGTCAGGCAAAAATCAGGGATAATAAATCAAAAAGAGGTCACTATAAATCCTCGACAACATCAAAAATGTTGCAAAAATGGATGCCTTCTAACGAACTTAACTTGTTTGAACCATCACCAAAACGCCATTCCAGATTCAATTGGAATCCAAACGCACAATTAATTGAGTTTTAGGACTGAAGAACATCGCGAAGAACAGGCGGGTACAAATACACTTTGAGCCTTATCCTTTGTTTCTTAAACATTGAACCAAGCCACGCTACAACCTTTCAAAAGTCCTAATTGAAGCATGGGTTAGTTCGAAAGCATATTGTTACAAAAAGGTATACTGACTCTTGTAAGGCTAAACGTAAATCCTGAGTTTGAATTAATTTTCTTACAAAAACTCTTTACTTGCTAAAACGTATTTTCAAAATTTCAAGACAAACATAACTTTGCATTATTTTGAATACCACTTTTTACATGTAGCTATTTGTTTGACAACAAAGAAATTCACATGACGAATATCCAGTGAACAAAAATTCTCAAGAAACAGAACCACTTCAAATGGGATGACACTTCCAAATGACAAATTCTCCTATAAAACAGGAGACATGACATGTCACAGTCCATATTGTCTGGGGGCAGTCAATTTGATATTCCAAGAAATCTCTCAAGAAGTGCTGAATAACCAGGGGCAAATTTGCATCTGAATCACTTGGGGAATTGAACATGAATTCCAGCAAAGGGTTACATATAGTCAAGCGAACATTTCCTGGAAGTACTACAAACACTTACTACTAGGGGCAGTGACAAATTCTCATAAACTTCTTTTTATAGGGTGATCCTCAGTCAAGTCCCCACAAAGTCGTCTCTATAAGGTTATCCCCACAGAATAATCTTCACGAATAAGGGTACAAACCCCTCAAGGCTAAATTCATGAATATCCCCACAAGGTTGGATCCGGGCATTCCCCAGCCAGAGTTTCAATCTCTGGAAAACCCTCTTCTTAGTTGAGTTGGTCTCAAGAATAATCCTCAAGGAGTTATTCCAAAAGAAAACGCCTCCCCAACAGTTTGTCAAATATTCTCTTCAATAAGGTTTATTTCCCCAACAAGCTACAGATTCCCCAACTTGAGTTTTCCTTTCTGACTACTACAAATCAAGGGACCAAAACCCCTCTTACCCAATAGACTTTTCTACAATCCCCAGTGAGTTGCCGCAAAGCCTAGAAGACAACCAGATAACAATTAACTTCTTTATCCCCAACAAGTTGTTAACTTCCTCTTCCATCAAGAGATAACTCCCCAGTAGAGCAACAGATAACTAACACTCCTGAACTCTTTTCCCCAAGAAGTAATCAAGACTCTCCATAGAGTTTCCCTTAAGCAAAATCAACATCCCCCAGCGGAGT
Source organism: Vicia faba (assembly GCA_948472305.1). Classification (NCBI taxonomy): domain Eukaryota; kingdom Viridiplantae; phylum Streptophyta; class Magnoliopsida; order Fabales; family Fabaceae; genus Vicia; species Vicia faba. The sequence goes on from OX451740.1 coordinate 1,318,039,573, forward strand.
TCTCCTCAAACAACAAAAACAGGAAGCCCCAGCGGAAACATTCTAAAACAAAGTCTGAAGATGTGCATACTTTTCCTCCCCAAATAGTAGTTCGAGATTTAACTTCCTAAGGCTCCCCAACATTTGTCAAGGATATATTTTCCAAGACAAAGTTACATTTTAACAACATTCATAGAATATGAATACGAAACACATATAGGACAACCTCATTTATTTTGAGAACACCATTACACAGTGCATTTCATACATGATGGCATTGCATACAACTAACCCTCTTCCTTACAGGAAAAGTCAATTAACAAAAATCCTATTTTAGAAAATACCACAACCATTTCTCAAATAGGTCATAGATTAATTCCTGAAGCAAGTCAGGGAAACTATCTACACGACCAGCTGAAGCAGCCCTACCCAGGCTCCTTCTCATGAATTTCCAGATTCACTCTAGAAACAGTTCAGATACGATCCAGAGACGGATGTCATTCTGATACTTATTCCAAATTTTCTCTTAGAAACGGTTCAGATATGATCCAGATACGGATGACATTCTGATACTTATTCCAGATTCTCTTCTAGAAATGGTTAGATACGATTCAGAGACGGATGTCATTCTAACACTTATTCCAGATTTTCTCCTAGAAATGATTTAGATACGACCTAGAGACGGATCATATTCTGATACTTATTCCAGATTCTCTTCTAGAAATGGTTCAGATACGATCCAGAGACGGATGTCATTCTGACACTTATTCCAGTTTTTCTCCTAGAAACTGTTCAGATACGATCCAAAGACGGATGACATTTTGATACTTATTCCATATTTTCTCCTAGAAACGGTTCAGATACGATCCAAAGACAGATGACATTCTGATACTTATTCCAGATCCTCTTCTAGAAACAATTTAGATACCATCCTAAGACGGATGACATTCTGATACTTATTCCAGATCCTCTTCTAGAAACAGTTCAGATACGATCCAGAGACGAATGGAATTCTGATACATATTCTAGATTCTCTTCTAGAAACGGTTCAGATACGATCCAGAGACGGATGTCATTCTGACACTTATTCCAGATTTTCTCCTAGAAACGGTTCAGATACGATCCAGAGAAGGATGTCATTCTGACACTTATTCCAGATTTTCTCCTAGAAATGGTTCAGATACGATCCAGATACGGATGTCATTCTGATACTTATTCTAGATTATTTCAAATACAGTTCAGATATGATCCAGATACGGATGTTATTTTAACACTCATCCAACACACTTCTCAAATATAGTCCAAGTATGATCCAGATACGGATGTCATTCTGATAGTCATTCAACACATTTCTCAAACACAATTTAGTTACTATCCAGATGCATATGTCATTCTGACTCTCATTCAATACATCTTTAAAAAGCGGTTCAGATACGACCCAAATACGAATGTCATTCTGAAGCTCATTTAGTACATCTTTCAGATACGATCCATTTATGGATATTATTCTGATACTTATCCCACTACATCTACTGTTTCAGTATAAATAGACTAGAGATCTATTCTGATACTTCTTCCAATTTCTACCAACAATCACCTTTGGATGGCATCTATAAGCCCATCTCCGACAACTCTCCATCATCTCTCTAAAGGGCATCTTTAATCCCATTTCTCACACAGTTAACCACAACATCATCGAGTGCAAATTTCTGGGCACTCTAGTGTTCAATCATCTTATACCTCCAAGCTACGAATGATGGACTCGCCAATCTAACTCTTCAGGTTTAAGAAGATTGAACATGGGCAGCTATTGTACCCTAAAATTTTCCCTCTCATTTCTCAAGATATTTCCTACAAAGATCTTCAGTGCCTCAAGTTTGCGCAAGTATCGACTAGGTCAAGTAATCTCCTCAGCACTGATGCCTCAAATTAGGGTTTGAGTTTGTACAAAGGAAATTGGGTTTCTAATGTTTCAAATGACTTTCATGGATCATTATGGACCCTCGGGATTATTTTTTCCAAGTTTCAAGTCTTGGATCACAATTTTCCAAGAAAGTAATTCAAATTACTAAAAGGGCAAAATGAGCAGAATTAGGATTTTTAACTGAAAGTGACCGAACTTTGATTTTTGACCTAATACCTGGCTTATTGGTTGGAAGCATGATCTCAAGAATCCAAGCGCATCATTTTGACCTAATTGCATATTTTAATTCATCTCATGAGATCAGTGGATTGATAGACAAAATTCGGTTAAATGGTGGGAAAAGTCAATTGTACACTAAAAAGTTAAAATTTGACTTTTTGACCAAAGTTGAGTCCTAACAATCATATTTCATCAAGACATCCAAAATATGAAATTTGATCATCAAAAATCAAGAAAGTCAAAAAATCTAACTTTTGCAAGACTTGGAAATTTTTCTAAGTTAAGTTCATTGCTTCATGACATCTTGTCACTACAATTCCAAATAGTTCAAGATGTTACAAATTATTTAAGTTATTATAAAGTGGCACTTTTGCAAGTTTACAAATCCTAAACTTTGTATTGTTTGGACTTTTTCCTTTGACTCAAAACCTTGCCACAAGGCTTTATCTTTGATATAATTTGCATAAATTTCTCCACAAACCAAACTTGTTTCATGCTGTAAATTATGCTGCCAAGTTATTGCTGAACAAAGTATGATATGCTACTTCTATATATTGCCACAACACTCCAAAACCCTTCTCTATTGCTATCCTACAAAAAACCTTATGCTATGATGCACCACAAACCTGTCACAAAAACCTGCATATGTCGTCCTATACAGTCCAAAATTTGTCCAAAAAACCAGTCCAAAATTGCTCTATGCAGTCTGCTCCAACCTGCATCATAACAACCACAATATTGCACCAAAATGGAAAAAGAAAATTGTGTCGAAAAAGTATCAAAGCAGTAGGCAAAAACAGTTCAAAATAACTTATTTTGTTTCCCTCCTAAACCTCGGTGAATGATCTACAAAAGGGACTGTTTCATAAGACATAAGGGGATTTTTGGGAGAGAAAAAGAGAGAAGAGAAAAAGAGAACTTTTGTTAAACTCAACTCATTTTCATAAAACTCTGCTCATCGTCAACTATGTTTTCACCCACAAAACAAAAAAATAAATCCTTAACCCATTATTGTACAACCTTGCAAACAAGCCTCATAAACACTTCACATCATATAGATATTGTTCAAGCACAAGAACAGTTTCTGTAGTGCCCTTATTCTCAACTTCTAAACAAAAGACAATATTACACAAACTTCACTGTTAGGAGTTGGTTCAGCAACCATGAACACAAAGGGAGGTTTAGCAGTTCTCTGGAGTTTCATTAAGATCCACGCAACATCTTGAAGGGTATTTAGACTCAAAACCTAAAGTGCAGTTTCAAGGTAAGTCATTTTAACCTTGCATTTTCGATACATCATTTTTGGTTTATTTCTGAAGAAAGGATGTAGCAATCAATACTCTTGAAGTTAATCATTTACTTGTTGTTCATGTTTATCATTTATATGTTGAAAACTGACTGATTCATGCAAAAGAATGGTGGTAGAAGAAAAAAACAGCAGCATTAGTCGACACATACCCACATGCATCGACTCATTCTAAGTGAAAAACAGGGTATGAGTCGACACATGAGCTTATGCATCGACTCATACTGCTATCCAGGTCCCAAAACAGAAAGATGGAAGGTGCATGAGTCGACACAAAAGACATATATGTCGACACAAGCAGGAAATGAGTCGACACATCCCATTATGCGTCAAATCATACTGAGTTGATTTGGTTTGGCAGGGACGAGTAAAAGTTATGTGTCGATGCATAACAGCATGTGTTGCCACATAATAGTTTAAAATGCAGTTTACCCTTCTTTTTACACTGTTTTTGCATTGTATATATATATATATATATATATATATATATATATATATATATATATATATATATATATATATATATATATATATATATATATATATATATATATATATATATATATATATATATATATATATATATATATATATATATATATATATATATATATATATATATATATATATATATATATATATATATATATATATATATATATATATATATATATATATATATATATATATATATATATATATTCTTCATTATTGTCCACTTATTCGATATGATTGTAATAATTAGACACCTATTTCATCCCCCTTTTCAAATTGTATCCCCATCCCCCTAATGATGTAATAGCTTAGGATTTTTAATTTCCGCAAGTTTACCGCTTTTCATATAATTGCTAGTAAGATAGGGTGTGTATGACAAGACAAAATCAATAAGTAGACAACCCTAAATTCAAGACTAAATACATGCAATCAAACACATTATTCACACATGCACCTCTAGGGTAATCTCGCTTTAATGCCTCAGAAAATAGTCATGTCCCTCGAATATGGGCGTTTTAGCAAAGACCCTCGATAAAAGATCGTACTCCCTATATGTACCTTAATGTTGCCTTCGGTAAACGATCTAGTCCCTAAAAAAAATTGCTAAAACATCCCATAGGTTGCCTTCTATGACTATGCAAACAACCCACGCCCGTCCCTTCACATCCAACGATGGGGTTTCTTACCAAATCAATACTAAGATAGCAACATTTAAAGGAGGAGGAAAACAACAAAGACCTTTTGAGTAGGTAGGATGCTCGTAGTTTGCTTGCTTTCTCATAACTAAAAAAAACCATTTCCACACAGTTGTACCCCAAAATTTGCCCTCCCATATTCTTCAAAGTTTTGACAAGCATCATCTCAATTTGCTCAAGTCTACTCAAGGGTTGCACAGTCAACCACCCTCCTAAGCCAGTCAAATTAGGGTTTTGGTTCCTTCAAAGAAGTTGAGGTTTTCAAGAGCTCAATCAAGTCACATATGCTCATACACATTGTCAAGCACCTACATGTCAAGTTTCAAGGCTCACAAGGTCAAGTTGCACAGTCAAAAATCCTAATTGCTTCACAATCAACTGTAGGGGCAAAATGGTCATTTGGCAGTCAAAAGTCAAAATTTTTGGTCAACATCTTATTTTGAAGCCACAATCATCATTTGGTCAAATCTTGACCATGATTTCACAAGAATGGCTCAAAAATCATCAAGGTGTCAAAAGTTTCTATTTTTGGACAGCTGAAAAGTCAACTGTAACTTGACCCAGGCATAACTTTTTCATGTTTCATCAGAAAAATCCCATCCAATGCTCATTTTTAAGTGGATGAAATTTCCTACAATTCATCTTCACATTCCAAGTCCAAGAAATGCTCTCACAAAAAGTTACCAATTTCAACATTATAGGTCATTTTCAAAAGTCAACAAAAAGGCATTTTAAGTTAAAGACCATAACTTGAGATTGGTAAATCAAAATGACATGGGACCAAAGGCATTGGTTAGAGGACTTCAAGACCTTTCCAAAATGTCCAAGGACATGTTCATATGATCAAAATTGAGCAAGATATGCATTGGAGAAGTTGGGAAATTTTTGTGAAATGGCAAAAGTCAACTATCCTTGAAACTTCAATTTTTGACAAAAGGCCCACTTTTTCCACTTGATTCAGCCTTGTCATGCCACCCACGTGTCCCATGATCAATTTCAAGATTAAACATTAATTTTTCTATTTTTATTTAATTTTATTTGATTTAATTCATTTTAAATCCATAAAATTCAAATAAAATCAAAAAAATTAATTCAATGACATCTTTTGATTTGATTAACTTTTATGTGTCATGAACAAGCATACCAAATTCGTGTAAGGCCATTTTAGGCATGAAATTCAAATTTGAACAAACATGGCAAATGCTTTAATGGTGGTTATGAAGAAATCTCAAAACATCATTGCACAAGGTTAAGGCTCTTAATATTGACTTATTCTCATTCATACACATATATGCAAGCCTTGCAGACCTCAAGCACGACCTAGAGCTCTCAAAAACGGCATAACCAAATTCCAAAAGTTCAAGAAATATTTGAAAACTGAATTCTCATTTGCAGGATAATTCACACCCTCTTCTTGATTCAATCACGTTGCTGACATTCCCAGAAACAATTTGCAACCAAGAACGAGTCCTAACCCTCAAAGAATCATCCACAACAAGTCCCACAGTTTGCATATTTTTCCATAATTGCATATCATTATTCATGCACTTTTAATCTATTTTTTGGGTTGATTTGTGTTAATAGGAACATCCTGAAGCTATTGGTGTAATTCAATTTGATTATGGGGCCCTGGAATCGAAACCACCATTAACGAATCCTAGGGTTTCAGAGCTTTTGATTTAGGGCTTTTCGCATACTGTAAAATCAGAACGTCTAAGACCCATGGTTGAAACCGGCTTGATGAGACGAACACGTTGACACCCTCGCGCCCTTTTTATATAGCTCAGGGGCCTAATCGCTATTTTGGACGCTTGCATTTTATGGGGGTTTAAAACCCCCGCTATCTTGTTTTTGTTTTGCAGATAAATGAAGACGATGATGAGGTGTCCATGCATGGCTGGCTGATTCAAAAAGGCGCGCACGTTTTATGTTTTCCAGCTTAGCATTTTGTTAATCAATATAATAATTCCTCTCTAGTTAAATGACAATTGAAGCGCGTAGTTGGATTGGTTAATGGGAACGTACAAAATGCCTTGGGACCTGGGTTCGATTCCCAGGTCCCCCATATAATTGTTCATATTTTTCCTAATATATTCTCATGCAGCATTTTTCCAGAATTTCACCATATGACCTCACAAATCCACACGCCAAGTGTCTCCAAGGGCAGATCCAAAGGCCAGGGATGGCTCCACACCATGTTCCAAGTCAATGAGCATGCACATGATTCCAGAAGTCAACGTGGCTTTGTGCAAATGGGCCTCAAATTCCAATTTTCACCTCCATATTGGGCCCAGACCCCCTCCCTTGGTTTATTCTTTTTCTTTTCCTTTTTATATTTTCTAATTTAGTTATTAACTTTTTTTTAATTATTATTATTACCATCAAAATTAATTATTTAACCCTTTCACAATAAAAAAAAAGAACTAATATTATTATTATTATTATTAATTTCATTTTATTTTTGTAAATAAAATACTAACAAGTAAAATAGTTTAATTAGGTCAATTTTAATTTCTTTTTCTTTACAATAAATAAAAATAATTTAGAATTAGGTTAACTTTTAATTTTAATTCTTTTATTTTATTTTCATTAAAAAAACATAAAAACAAAAATATTTTTCTTTTTAATTAATTAATTAATTAGTTAGTTATTAGTTTTAATTTCATTAATTCCAAAAAAGGGAACAAATTCAATTCTTATTCAAAAAGGGTCAAAACCCTTAGGACGTTCCCAATTAAATTTTTATTCACGCGCATTTATTTTATTTTGATTATTTATGTAACTGTCTCCAGATATGTAATAGTTAATTAGGAATTTTACCGCTTTATTTAATTTTTCAGCACTTTATTTTCAAAATGGGTTATTGTTTTTGGCGATGTATAGACCCGCGCCTTGTAATAGCTAGATTTACATTTCTGCAATTTATTTTCCTGCAAACCATTTAACTGTTAATATGCATGCAAGAATGAATGTCAAATAAAATCAATCCGTAGCTCACAAATAACATGTACAAGATAAACATAACATGAAAACAACACACAAGCACATGCCACCCCTAGGGTACGCCTCACTGGTTGCCTCGACGTGGTCATCAAGTATAAGGTGTCTTAGAGGTCTCCCTTCTGTCCAAAAGATCCAGTTGCCTCGAAACGGTTGCCTCGGATACAAAGGATCTAGGACATTAGGGTTACTTCTAAGGTGTCCTACCATTGCTTCGGTGACCACACTGTCCCGATAATCGAATTGACCCGAATAACTCCAACGATGGTGCTACCTACCTCTCAATGGTGGGACAACACTATCTAAAGGACTCTTACACAGCCTAATTCCTTAGAGTAGGTAGATCTCATGGGTACTTGCTCTTTTCAAAACAAACAAAAATACTTTTCACACATACACTTTCCAAAAGTTTTCAAACATATTTTTCACACACTCTTGAGGACAAATACAAGAGTTACTTAAAAATTTTTCAAACGAAACTTTTTCAAAACCCACTCACACTTGAAAAGCAAACAATTTTGAAAACATAAGAGCAAGTACCTAAGAGCCCGTGGATAACCACGGATAGAAAGGGTGCTAACACCTTCCCTTTCTATAAATCTACCTCCCGAACCGAGAAACATTCTCGAATAAGGAATTTTGCTGTGCTTTTGTCCTTTCCATGTTGGAGAATATAAAAGACAGTGGCGACTCTTGCTTACCGCGACATTTCGCGAAACCAGCTAAAAAACAGTCAGTTCTATTTCCACCGATCACACACACCAACGCTTTCAATTGAAACATTTTCAAAAGAGAAAGCTCTTTGTACGCATTCTTATAGAAACGAGAATCATTACAAAGACACTTTTCAAAATCACTTTCAAAAACACATTCCACAAACACCTCTTTGAACTATTTTCAAAACCAACACTTTGTACGCATTCTTATAGAAACGAGAATCATTACAAAGACGTTTTTTTCAAAATACTTTCAAACCCACATCACAAAGCAGATTTTAAAAACAAAAGCAAGTGATCTAGCAAGCAACTAAGATCCTGTAGATAACTACAGATGAAAAGGGAGCTAACACCTTCCCTTTTCATAACCTACCCCCCGAACTTAATAAAATAATCTCAAAGGTCTTTCCTGTTCTTTTCACCCTTTCCTTATTGGATAAAAGAAAAGTCGGTGGCGACTCTTACTATCCGCAATAATTGCGATCAATCCCAAAACACCCAAGTCAGTTCTCCCACTGTATTACAGATGTCTTGGTTGACAACACAACTCAACATAAAGTATTCTCCTTCATGGATGGTTTCTATGGCTACAATCAAATCAAGATGGCTCCCGCGGACATGGAGAAAACCACTTTTGTTACACAGTGGGACACTTTTTGTTACAAGGTCATGCCGTTCGGTTTAAAGAATGCAGGGGCAACATATCAACGATCTATGGTGGATCTATTTTATGACATGATCCATCATGAGATAGAAGTCTATGTGGACGATATGATTGCAAGGTCGCAAACTGAGAAAGAACACCTTGATCACTTACACATTTTTAAAAGGCTGAAAGAATATAAGCTGAGGCTGAATCCCAGCAAGTGTACCTTTGGGGTAAGGTCTAGAAAACTCCTAGGGTTTGTTGTCAGTAGTAAAGGTATTGAGGTCGAACCTGCGAAGGTTAAAGCCATACAAGAAATGCCAGCTCCCCGTATCGAGAAGTAGGTCAGAGGTTTCTTAGGCCGACTCAATTACATCACCCGATTCATATCTCACTTAAGTGCTACTTGTGAGCCACTCTTCAAGCTGCTGAAGAAAGATCAAGTAATCAAATGGAATGATGACTGCCAAGTAGATTTTGACAAGATCAAGGAGTAATTACAAGAACCTCCAATCCTGATGCCTCCAGTTGAAGGAAGATCTCTGATTATGTACTTGATTGTATTAGAGAATTAAATGGAGTATGTGTTGGGCCAGCATGACGAGTCTGGCCAAAAAGAGCATGCAATATACTACCTGAGCAAAAGGTTTACCGAATGTGAAATAAGATATTCACTGCTCGAGCAAAATTGCTGCACTCTGGCATGGGCTACTCATCGTCTAAGACAACATATGTTGACTCACACACTTTATTTATTTCTAAGGTGGACCATATCAAGTATATCTTCCAAAAGCCATCTCTCTCCGGATGAAGAGCTAGATGGAAAATGATTTTGATTGAATATGACATCCAATATACAACACAAAAGGCCATCAAAGGAAGTGTATTGGTAGATCATTTGGCACATCAAGATATTGACGACTACCAATCCATGAACTTTGAATTCCCTGATGAGAATATCATGCTAGTAATTGACTGCAAAAATCCTGGACCGTATAACAGGCCTGAACAAGGATCCCGATGAACTATGGTATTTGATGGGGCTTCCAACGCTTTGGGTAACATAATTGACGATGTGATTTTTTCTCCCAAAGGTGGCCATACACCTTTCACTGCTAGATTGTGTTTTGATTGTGTTAGAACAAAGTTTGAATCTACTACCCTATATTTAAGTTTTGATGATAACAAAGTGAAAAGATATAGTATTTATAAGTTTCATGTATGAACTATCTGCTGCCTAAAATTATTATGTTCTGACTTGCAGATACTCTGATTGAAATAAGCAAGATCACATCTATTCAGCATCAGAACTTGATTTCAGACACCAGCATCAGAAGTTGCTATATCAGAATGTTAAAATCAGATGATCAACTCACGTACATGCTGAAGCCTGATGAACGAGACTGCGCTCAACACTCTGATAAAGAAACACAATAGTTCATCAGCAGCGAAGCAGAGTCAGAATGAGCCAAGCCAGAACTTGCATTAAGTAAGCAACGGTACTGTGCATTGAAAGCAAATTAATTCCAACGGCATCATTCCAGACAAGATCTGCTCAATAAGGAAAGCTTGTTATTAGCATTGAATCAAGAATATTGCATCCAACGTTCATCATCTCAGTGCTATATAAACAAGGCTTTGAAGATTGAAATGGTTAATGCTCTAAAAATCTCTACACGCACAAAAGCTAAACCATAATCTTCGTTCTCTCAGTTTTGCTAAACCACACACTCTGATATTCTATTACTGTTTAGCTATCTAGTTTCTAAGCTTCAATTTGTGTATACATCACAGTTGTGATACAGTTTTGTAGAAAACATCCACACACATAGTTTTATCTCTTTGTAAGAAAGTGTTACCTTGACAAACCGGGTTGTGGTTTGAATCAAGAAGGCTTTAGCAGTTGTTAAAGCAGTCTGTAATATTCAGTTGAATATAGTGGATTAAGACCTCGTTGGAGAGAGGCGAAATCACCTTGACGGGTGGACTGGAGTAGTTTGAGATCAAACGAACCAGGATAAAAATATCTTGTTCATTGCATTAGATTTCAGTTTTACAATTGAACCCCCCCTTCTTGTGTTTTTCACCACTTCAATTGGCATCAGAGCGCCTGGTTCTGAGCTAAAACACTTAACCGTGTCAGTACAAGATCCAGCGTCAGAAAAACACAATGGCAGGAAACAATTCTCACATCAGCAATGACAACAATGAGGATAGAGACAGATTCAATGGCAAACCTCCAGTCTTTGATGGAGAAAACTTTGATTACTGGAAAGACAGAATTGAAAGCTTCTTTCTAGCACATGATGCTGATCTGTGGGATATGGTGACAGATGGATACACGCACCCTGTGAATGCAAGTGGTCAGAAGATTGATAGAAAAACAATGTCTGATCAACAAAAGCGTGACTTCAAGAATCACCACAAGGCCAGAACCATCCTCCTCAGTGCCATCTCCTATACTGAGTATGAAATGATCTCCAACAGAGACACAGCAAAGAATATTTTTGATTCTCTCAGAATGACGCATGAGGGCAACGTTCAGGTCAAAGAAACAAAAGCTCTGGCGCTCATTCAGAAGTATGAGGCGTTCAAAATGGAAGAATCTGAATCCATTGAAACTATGTTCTCTAGATTCCAGATTCTGGTAGCTGGTCTCAAAGTTCTGGACAAAGGATACTCTACTGCTGACCATGTCAAGAAAATCGTCAGAAGTTTACCCAAGCAGTGGAGGCCTATGGTTACTGCTCTGAAGCTAGCTAAAGATCTCAACAAAATCACTCTGGAGGAACTTATCAGCTCCCTCAGAAGTCATGAGATAGAGCTAGAAGCTGATGAGCCTCAGAAGCAAGGTAAGCCTTTAGCATTAAAATCTAACAGAAAATTTGAGTCTAAAGTTTTGCAGGCAGTTGAAGAAACATCTGATGGATCCTCATCAGAAGAAGACGAACTTTCCCTTCTCTCCAGAAGAGTAAATCAACTGTGGAAGCAAAGACAAAGGAAGTTCAGGAATCCAAGAAGATCTGATCAGAACGAGTCCTCTTCCAGATACAGAAGGACAGATTCTTCCTCTGGATACAGAAGATCTGAAGGCTCCTCCAGTAGCAAATAGCCAAACACCAAAGACATCATCTGCTATGAGTGCAATGAGCAAGGACACTACAAGAGTGACTGCCCAAAGCTTCAGAGGGAAAAGCCCAAAAAGAAGTTTGGAAGAGAGAAGAAGAAAAGTCTCATGGCTACATGGGATGACTCTGACTCGTCTGAAGCTGACTCAGAATCATATGATGAAAGGGCAAACATAGCTCTCATGGCTAACATTTCAAAAGATAGTGAAGCTTCTGAATCAGACTCAGAATCAGACACTGAAGAGGTATTTCCTAACTTTGCTGTTAACTTTACAAAGGCTGAACTTGCTGAAAGCCTTAATGAGATTCTGGAACGTTATCAGCAAATTAGAGCTAAATTCAGAGACCTGAAAAGGAATCTTGAATCCGACTCTAATAAGACTGAGAGTCTCAAATTGGAAAATTCTGAGCTGAGAAATAAGATTTCAAAATTAGAAAACACTTTACAAAACTCTCAGAAGAAACCAATTTCTGAAACTCCCAGCAACGCTGATGAGATCATCAAGGAGTATGATCACAGTTTCCAGAAGTTCCTAGCTAAAAGCATAGATAGAAGCATAATGGCTTCAATGATCTATGGGGTTAGCAGAAACGGCAGGAAAGGAATAGGATACCAAGGTAAGGTTCCTACACCAAAGAATGTCATGGACTTAACCATTAAACACACTCCTCTGAATTCACATTTTGTGTATGGTCACACACATGATATCAAATATACTAGCAGTAAGCACTCTGTGAAACCAAAATTCAACCAGAGTTTTGGTAAAACTAACAAATCAGGACCCAAGAAAATCTAGGTACCTAAGGATAAAATAATACATGTTGCAGATATCTTTAGCAGCAAGTCAGAAACACCAGTCATGGTACCTGGACTCTGGCTGCTCACGACACATGACGGGAAGAAGGCATATGTTCCAAAGCCTGGAACTTAAGCCTGGAGGCCACGTTGGCTTTGGAGGCAATCAGAGGGGAAAGATAATTGGCTCTGGAACTGTAGGTAATGGAAATCTTCCCTCTATTAATAATGTTCTGCTAGTAGATGGATTGATGCATAATCTGTTATCCATAAGTCAATTAAGTGATAACGGTTATGATATAATCTTTAATCAAAAATCATGTAAAGCTGTTAGTCAGAAAGATGGGACTATCCTGTTTAATGGTAAGAGGAAAAACAACATTTACAAAATCAAACTTTCTGAACTAAAGAGTCAGAATGTAAAATGTCTTCTGTCTGTTAACAACGAGCAGTGGATCTGGCACAGAAGATTGGGGCATGTTAGTATGAGAAGAATATCTCAGATTAACAAACTCAATCTGGTCAGAGGACTTCCTAATTTGAAGTTCAATTCAGATGCTCTGTGTGAAGCATGTTAGAAAGGCAAATTTGCTAAACCTTCTTTTAAATCCAAAAATGTTGTTTCTACCTCTAAGCCATTAGAACTTCTGCATATTGACTTATTTGGACCAGTTAAAACTGCTTCAGTCAGTGGTAAGAAGTATGGGTTAGTAATCGTAGATGACTATAGCAGATGGACATGGGTAAAGTTCTTAAGACACAAGGACGAGTCACACTCTGTGTTTGTTACCTTCTGTAACCAAGTTCAGAATGAAAAGGATCTTAGAATCGTTAAAGTCAGAAGTGATCATGGTGGAGAATTTGAAAATAAAGATTTTGAGTCATTCTTTAATGACAGAGGCATTCTGCATGATTTCTCTTGTCCTAGAACTCCCCAACAAAATGGAGTTGTAGAACGAAAGAACAGAACATTGCAAGAAATGGCCAGAACCATGATCAATGAGACAAACGTTGCTAAGATCTTCTGGGCAGAGGCAATAAACACAGCGTGCTACATTCAGAATAGAATCTCAATAAGACCTATTCTGGAAAAGACTCCATATGAATTGTGGAAGAACAGAAAGCCCAACATTTCATATTTTCATCCATTTGGATGTACTTGCTTTATATTAAATACAAAGAATTATTTGAACAAGTTTGACTCTAAAGCACAGAAGTGTATTATGTTAGGATACTCTGAACGCTCAAGAGGGTACAGAGTATACAATACAAAAACACAGATTGTGGAAGAATCAATCAGTGTTCGTTTTGATGACAAGCTTGACTCTGAAAAGTCAAAGCAGAATGAAGTTTTTGCAGGTATAGAAATTGAATTTGCAGGTTCTGAAGACAAGTCATCAGAAGCTCTTAACACAGACATTCCTTCAACGTCTGAAAGGAGCACTGCTAGAAATCCTACAACAGCTGCTGATCAACCTCAGAAGAGATTACCCAGAAGCAGCTTGGATCACCCAGAAGAGACTATCCTAGGAAGAAAGGAAGATCCAATCAGAACAAGAGCAAGCTTCAGAAACTCTGAAGAAACACTTATGGGACTGGTGTCTCTGATCGAACCTTCTTCAATTGATGAAGCACTTCTGGATAATGACTGGATTCTGGCAATGCAGGAAGAGCTGAATCGATTCACCAGAAACGACGTATGGGATCTCGTTCCCAGACCAAAAGGATTCAACGTCATTGGAACAAGATGGGTGTTCAGAAACAAGCTAAATGAACAAGGTGAAGTCATCAGAAACAAGGAACGACTAGTTGCACAAGGTTATAGTCAGCAAGAGGGGATAGACTATACAGAAACCTTTGCCCCAGTCGCCAGGTTAGAATCTATCAGACTTTTAATTTCATTTGCTGTTAATAGAGGCATCACTATGTATCAGATGGATGTCAAAAGTGCATTCTTAAATGGTTATATAGAAGAAGAAGTTTATGTACACCAACCCCCAGGTTTTGAAAATACAAAACATCCAGAACATGTTTTCAAACTAAAGAAGTCACTGTATGGTCTGAAACAAGCTCCCAGAGCTTGGTATGAAAGGCTAAGTAACTTTCTGCTGGAAAATGAATTCACCAGAGGGAAAGTGGACACTACTCTATTCTGTAAATCAGTTAAGAGTGACATCTTAGTCTGTCAAATTTATGTTGATGATATTATTTTTGGTTCTACTAATCCTTCTCTTGGAAGAAAATTTGCTAAGTGTATGCAGGCAGAATTTGAGATGAGCCTCATGGGGGAACTGAAATTCTTTCTAGGAATTCAGATCAATCAAACCCCAGAAGGAACTTACATTCATTAGAGCAAATACATCAGAGATCTTCTGAAGAAATTTGACCTCTCAGAATGTAAGCCATCAAAGATTCCAATGCATCCCACGTGCATTCTGGAAAGAGAAGAGGTAAGCAAAAATGTAGAACAGAAAGTCTACAGAGGTATGATTGGTTCTCTCCTCTATCTGACGGCTTCAAGACCTGACATATTATTCAGTGTTTGTATCTGTGCTAGATTCCAATCAGATCCTAGAGAATCTCACTTAACAACTGTTAAGCGAATTTTCAAGTATCTGAAAGGTACTACTAATCTGGGTTTGTTTTATAGAAAATCTAGTGATTACAGCTTAGTAGGCTACTGTGATGCTGATTTTGCTGGAGACAGAGTGGAACGTAAAAGTACTTCTGGAAGCTGCCAGTTTCTGGGAGAAAATCTGATTTCTTGGTCCAGCAAAAGGCAATCAACAATTGCTCTGTCAACAGCAGAAGCTGAGTACATAGCAGCAGCAAGATGTAGCACACAAATGCTCTGGATGAAAAGTCAGCTTGAAGACTTCCAGATTTTTGAGAGTAACATTCCTATACTTTGTGATAATACTTCTGCTATTTGCTTAAGTAAGAATCCCATTTTACATTCTAGAGCTAAGCATATAGAAATAAAACATCACTTCATTAGGGACTATATTCAGAAAGGTATTTTGAACTTAAAATTTATAGATACAGACCATCAATGGGCTGATATCTTTACTAAACCCCTTTCAGAAGATAGGTTTAATTTCATTCTGAAACATCTCAGCATGAAAGTGTGCCCAGAGTGAAAATGTTTTAATCCCATATATTTACCTTCAGAATGTAATTATTTTACTGTGAACTTCTGACCAATCTCCTTTCAGAAAGATAGAACATGCAGATTGTATCAGATGCAAGTCTAAAGATCTGAGAGTCTAAAGCTCAAAGACAGACGTGCTGATCACTACATCAAACAAGTGTCATCCAATCATCAGCATATCTCTGAAGCAGAACGCGTGCACGCTTCTGAGAAGGCAAAGCGCTGATTGGGTGCATTGAGACACATGTCTGGTAACCGTTTTTAAGTATCTTTCTCAAATCCCCCAAAATCAGCAAGCATTTAATGAAAAGTAATCATGCTTTTAAATGGCAATCATGATTTTTCTCTCTTTTAAAAACGTTTATCTTTTCAAAATAGTCTTGAAAACTCTATTTAAGCACATTAATCTCTCATTCTTATTCTTTACGCTTTCTCACTAATACTCAAGCATTTTCTGCATATTTCTGTGTTCATCTCTTGCAACCTATTTTTCTCAGTTTATTCTCAAAAACCTTTTAGCGTGAACATGGCAACCTCCAGCAGCGTTTCTGCAGGTACTCAGAAGAAAGCATCATCTGAGCAATATCAAGTGCCACTCAGAACTCTCCTCACTCCGGTGAAGAATCTTGAAGTGCTTTCTGAATTAATCATTGACTTTGAAAGCTTGAAGGAGAACGGTTTTGACCTAACTGAAGAAGTTAGGGCTCAAAAGTGGGAAAGGTATTTCGATAGGTTGGTTGGACCAACATTCCCATTGCTGGTCAAGGAATTTTGGATTCACGCCAAGGCTTCAACACATCTAGTCACCTCCTTTGTTATGGGGAAGAAGATTGTGATTACTGAAGATCTCATTGCAAGGCTAATCGGTCAGAGTGGTGGTGGCGTCCGTTGTGTGGACATGGCTGAAAGATGTGCTGATATAGGTGTGGTAGCTAACAGGATTTTCACTCTTGGGATGCCCAGCAGCAAGATTAAAGATCTGAAGGATCATTGTAGAGTGTGGGCTAAGATTATTTTGGGGTGCTTCAACCACAGGAAACCAACCAGTTCTCCTAATTACATAAATATGGATCAGCAGTTTCTGATCTACTTTATTGATCAGGAGATAAAGATCAATCTGGCTCACTTCCTGTTCAACCACCTCAGAACAAGTGTGAAAGAAACAAGGGAAGAAGAAAGAACCAAGAGGGATTGGATACCTTTTGGAAGGTTGATATCAGATATTCTGACAGAGAATAGGCTGATTGAGCATCTGATAGAAGCTCAAGAGCTAAGCATTATTGAACCAACAATTGGGAAACCTCTGAACGCAAAGAACCTGAAAAAGATGAAGCTGATAGAGAATATTCAGAAGGAACCCAGAGCTACTCCCCTTGCTGATATCTCCAGCAGAAGAGTGCCTCTGAGTGATTTTCCGTTATTTTCTGAAATTGAATCCAAACCAGAAGTGATTCTCAGGTACCTGGATGCATGCAAGGCAGATGGTACAGATCCAAAGCTGAATATCAGAGATCTGCATCAACCTCAACCAGAAGTGACTCTGAAGAAGACCAAGAAAAGAAAGGCGCCATCAGAAGGATCATCTCAGCAGACTCCCAAGAAAAGAGGTAATTCATCTGCTGCCCCTGTTTCAAATTCTTCTACTATTCCAGCATCTATCCCTCCTCAAACCTCTCATAGAATCTCAATCCCCATCCCTACCATAGATGAAACTGTACAAGAAGAAGACCCTTCTGAGGCATTAAAACTCAGAAGACCCAGAACCAAACACCCCAAACAACCAACAATTTCAACAACATCAGCACTTAACCAAGTACTGTCTGATATTGATCAACATACCTCTGATCAACCAAACTCTGAACCACAAATTATTCCTCCTCCACAACCAGAACAACAGCAATCTGCTGACGAACCACAACAACAACAAACACTCTCAGAAGAACCTCTGATCCCTGAGCAATCAGAGATTCCAACTCCCTCTCCCCAACCAGAAATTAATCCACCATCACCACAAACAGAGTTTCACCACTCTGAAACTCCTTCTCCTCACCAATCTGAACCTCATTCACCTCAACCATCACCGCTGGCAATCCAGCTGCCATGTGGGACAACTGTTATCATGCCCCAGTTACCATCCTCATCAGAATCGACACCACCAAATACTCCCAAAACACCACCCAGTCCAATCGAAATATCTGACTCTGATACTCCTTCTCCAAAACAAACAGCTTCTCAGAAAACCTCAGCAGGACCTTCATAGACTTAACCAGTCTTGACCGTCTTGCTGATCTGAAACACAAAATTGCCATCCCAAAACCAAAGCAACCAGATGTTGGCTCTGGTATTATGAATTTTAAAACAGGTGTGCTGCAATGGATTGCTTCTTTGAAGCAAGTCTGTCCTGGAATGATTGACCCAGCTGCTTCTGATCAGCTCTGGTCACAATTCAGACTTTGGGTACGTGCTGAAGCCCTCAAGTTGCAGGATATCAACTATGAGCAGGCACAACAAAATTTCAGCAAGCTTCTGAATGAAGTTGGAAGTCAGCTCCTGAAAGAAGACGTGCTCCCTCTGGACAGTGAACCTTGGTCTGAGAAACAGCAAGCTGCAAAGGTGCAATCATCAGAAGAAGACAATACCATTCAAGCTGAAGAAAGTCAAGCAGAGGATGTTGCTGAAAGTTCTCAGAAGCCTCCTGTTTCTGATGCTTCTCAAGCTGCCTTGGACAGGCAGACTCTGGAAGAACTAAGGCTGAATGACATGCGTCTGCAGCAGCGGATGGATGAAAGCGATCAGAAGATGAAAGAGAGAATGGATGTGCAGGACAACAAGATTGACACTGTTGTCAGCATGGTGCATAAGCAGAATGAGACTGCTGAAAAGATCCAAGCCATGCTGGAGAACCTGTTCACACGCTTGCCTCCTCAACCTTAGTCTCTTTTTCATGCATGACCTTTTTCATGTTTTCCTTGATTTTCTGATGCACTGATTGAATATGTTTTGTAATATTTTCTTGTTTTGATTCTGAACTATCTTAATATGATTAGTTTTTCTGATCTTAATTGCTTTAGCACATCACCAACACTTTTTGATTGCTGACAAAAAGGGGGAGAACAAGAATGATATTTTAATCAATAACGGCTGACTAGACAGAAATTCTCAAACATTCTAACTCTATTACTTGAAATGTTTTTTTCTGTTTTGCTTAAAGTCTACAGGCACAAGGAAGCTCCTGGACACTCTGAAGACTAGAAGCTCTGATCACTATGAAGTTCTGATCCGCTCTAATATTCTGATCCAAAGCAAAGCTCTGACAAGATAATCTCTGAAGCTCTGCTCTGGCATAAAGCCTCTGATAAGTCAAAGACTCTGATACTCTGATGTTCAAAGAAAGGCAAAAAGATCTGATCCTGAAGAAACACGTATAATCAAAGGGAAGTAATAAACTCAGGGGGAGTATCTCCTTACTCCTTATTCTTTTGCTTCTTATTCTGATACATATTCCAGATGTCTTTTCACGTTATTTTCATTTAAAATATCTAGTTTTTGTCATCATCAAAAAGGGGGAGATTGTTAGAACAAAGTTTGAATCTACTACCCTATATTTAAGTTTTGATGATAACAAAGTGAAAAGATATAGTATTTATAAGTTTCATGTATGAACTATCTGCTGCCTAAAATTATTATGTTCTGACTTGCAGATACTCTGATTGAAATAAGCAAGATCACATCTATTCAGCATCAGAACTTGATTTCAAACACCAGCATCAGAAGTTGCTATATCAGAATGTTAAAATCAGATGATCAACTCACGTACATGCTGAAGCCTGATGAACGAGACTGCGCTCAACACTCTGATAAAGAAACACAATAGTTCATCAGCAGCGAAGCAGAGTCAGAATGAGCCAAGCCAGAACTTGCATTAAGTAAGCAACGGTACTGTGCATTGAAAGCAAATTAATTCTAACGGCATCATTCCAGACAAGATCTGCTCAATAAGGAAAGCTTGTTATTAGCATTGAATCAAGAATATTGCATCCAACGTTCATCATCTCAGTGCTATATAAACAAGGCTTTGAAGATTGAAATGGTTAATGCTCTAAAAATCTCTACACGCACAAAAGCTAAACCATAATCTTCGTTCTCTCAGTTTTGCTAAACCACACACTCTGATATTCTATTACTGTTTAGCTATCTAGTTTCTAAGCTTCAATTTGTGTATACATCACAGTTGTGATACAGTTTTGTAGAAAACATCCACACACATAGTTTTATCTCTTTGTAAGAAAGTGTTACCTTGACAAACCGGGTTGTGGTTTGAATCAAGAAGGCTTTAGCAGTTGTTAAAGCAGTCTGTAATATTCAGTTGAATATAGTGGATTAAGACCTCGTTGGAGAGAGGCGAAATCACCTTGACGGGTGGACTGGAGTAGTTTGAGATCAAACGAACCAGGATAAAAATATCTTGTTCATTGCATTAGATTTCAGTTTTACAATTCAACCCCCCCTTCTTGTGTTTTTCACCACTTCAAATTGTACAAACAATATGGCTGAGTACGAGGCGTGCATCTTGGGTCTAAAGGCTGCCATTGACCTAAGAATCAAGTTCTTGGACGTATACGGAGATTCTGCTCTAGTAATCAGTCAAGTTAAGGGAGAATGGGATACCGAGCATCCTAACGTGATTCCTTATAAAGATTTGATGTTAATCCTGATCCCATACTTTGAGGAGGTTACCTTTGAACACTTCCAAAGGGAAGAAAATCAGTTGGCGGATGCCTTAGCAACAATGTCATCTATTGTGATACAGTGGGAGAACTGACTTGAGGTTTTGTGTTTGTGTTCGCAAATGTTTTGGTTTAGCAAGAGTCATCACCGACTTTTATTTTATCCAAAAGGAAAGGTAAAAAATCACAGGAAAGACGTTTGAGATTGTTTTTGGGTTCGGGGGGTAGATTATGAAAAGGGAAGGTGCTAGCACCCTTTTCATCCATGGTTTTCCATGGGTTCTTAGTTACTTGTTTTAGATCACTTGCTTTGCTTTTTCAATTGTTTGAAATGGTGCTTTTGTGTGTGGTTTTGAAAGTATTTTGAAAAGAGGCATTTGTTTAGGCAACCTTTGTAATGATTCTTGTTTGAATGTATACAAAGGTGTTTGTCTTTTGAAAAATGTTTCAATGTTTGAAAGTTTGTTTGGAAAATGTTTTGAAATTGTGTATGTGTTTTTGAAAATAACAAGGATGGTTTGCAAGAGATCAAGTAACTAGAAGCATCTACCTACTCAAGAGTCTTTCCTACACATTTTTATTCCTTTGACATTGTTGTTTTACCATTACATTTGGTAAACAACCCTATCTTTGGATGTTAAACGGGACGGGCGTGGGTCATCGTATGACCATGATAGCAATGGTACCAAGTATCTTAGCAAGTTTTAGGGACTAAGATCATTTGTTTTTAGGCAACATTTTGATAGCGTCATCGAGGGACTATGATCTTTTTGTTTTGTTTGATTTTGCCAAGATACCTAGCATGCATACCATGGCCATTTTAAGGCAACAAAGTGGATGAAACCCTAGGGGTGCTTGTGTGTAATATGTTGTCATTTTTCATGCATTTTATCTTGTATTTAGGTCATGCTAATTGTTTGATTTTTTGTCTTTGCATACAAAACCCTAGTTTACTATCATGGTATATGAAAGCAATAAAGCACGTAAAGTAAATCTAGACTATTACAACAATATTATGGGGAGGGGGATACAAGTTTTGAATAGGGGGATATTGCTCAAAATAAAACCCTAAAACTATTACAACCATATTGAGTTTATTGTACAAATAAATAAATAAGCAAATATTTAAATATGCAATAAAATGTAAATATGCAAGAAATGTTTTTTGTATTAACTTAGGTATGAGAAAATAAATTTATTTATGTCTTAAAAATAAGAAAATAAAATGATTATTTTTGAAAGGGTGAAAACCCTAACTTTTGTTTAAAAGAAATATATGCTATATTATTTATTTATTTCATTTATGTACAAGAAAAAGTAATAATAATATATACAAAATATTAAAAAATTGAAATATGTATGAAAATATTATTTTAAGTGTATAAATAATAAAAATAGAAATATATGGTATTTTTATATTATTTGCAAGTTTATTTAAGAAAATAAATTATATTAACCTAATAAACTATTTTTATGCCTAAAAAAATAATAAAAATAATAAAATAAAATGAAAAAATTAATAAAATATTTTTTGGGACTTTTCAATGTTTAGAAAAAATAAATAAAGTCAGAAAATATAAAAGAAATGAGAAAAATATGCAAAATAAAGAAAATGGGCCAAGGAGGTGCAGAAAGTAAACAAAGGGTGTGAATAGAACCAAGCCCAAAGCGCCAGGCCCATACAAACTTCATTCCTGACCTTGCTTCATCCCAAACGTGCATGTTCTGCAATCCAAACCTGTTCTTTCTATTCTTTGCATAAAATATGAAACTTATAACATGAAAAATGTAGCTCATGATCACACGATTCCAATGATATAAAGAACATGACCTAACTCTCAAAGATCAGAGAGAATTTTAATGGCCCTAAGTTCTGACCTAGTTTTTTTAGCATGTTCAACATCCAAATTCTCCTAGCTCATTTAATATAAATACAAACTATGCATATGTGCAGCCCAAGCAACTTAAGGACTACATTTTTGCTTCACAAACCTAAGCCTAAGGATGTCTAAATAGAGAGATAGAAACTTGACAAATACCTTGTTCAGTTGAGTTTGGATATGGCAATGTAGCGACTTTGAGTGAGGCCTGAAGGTCGTGTAAGCTTGCTTGAAGCTCCCTCAACCTTTCCTAATGCTCATCTTGCTTTGTAGATGCCTGAATCTTCCTATAGAAGTCAACCTGCAAAGCTTCAAAATGAAAATGGTGAAGTGTGAAAATGAGCTCACAGTTGCTGGACAGGGGCCTGGATAGTTCAGGTGTGTTGTAGGGAATGTGTTTGAAGGGTTGAAAGAGGAAACGCACGAGCCAATTTCAAAATGGTTTGAGTTCTGCAGATGATGCCCTGTTTGGGCAGGAACTTGGTGTTTTTGTGTTTTAGGGTGTTTGAGGGGTTGGAAATTCGTGTATTTTGCTTGAGACCATGTTCTGAGATTGTGTGAAATGATGCTTAGCCTTGGTTTTATCAGATAGAAGAGTTATCTTGACTTTTGCAAGTTGACTTATTTTTGAAGAAAAGGTGAGATGACAATGCCCAAAGCCTGTACAGGTCTGTTCCTTAGCTGCACATAGTTGGTGAACTTTGCCTGATATTTGTGGACTTTGTTTGCAGCAAGAGATTAGGTCCATGGCTCAAGATAAACAAAGTTGCATAAAGTATGCTTTATCAAAGTAGCAATGTAACCTTTATGCCATTTTTGGAATAATTCTTTGTACAAAGCTCCAAAGCTCAGAACAAAGCCATTGTACAATGTGTTTGCATTCAATTTTGGAGTGTAGAAGGGATTAAAACCTGTAAATCAAGTACAAGCATGTTTAGGACAGATTTACAAGTTGTAACATTGTGAAAAATGCCTTGGACAAAAGTGATAATTTTCCATTTTCATTTCTTCGATTCTCCCTAACCATAAATGATCTTGGAGAGTTATTTGACATTTTGGAAATCTTGTAACATGCTATAAAATCCATATTTGAAATGAATTTTGAGATTCCTCTTGGAACTATGTGAAAAGTTTCCATGAAGTTAGGTCAAAAATCTGCCTAAACTAGGGTAAAATTTCACTAAGTTAAAAAGTTTTTGGACCCCTATCCACAAAATCATAACTTGAGATCCAAGCATCTTTTGGGAAAACTTTATGAATCAAAGTTGTATATTTTGTGGAGGACTACAACTTCCATGTTGGAAGTTTTGTTTGAATCCAATTGCATCATGGTGAAAAAGTTGGGAAAAGTTGGGAAAAAATAAGAATTTTTCATAAGTTGGAAAAATTCTAAGTTATGAAAATTTTCAAACTTAAACCATAATTTCCAAATTTAAGTTTCTTGGTGAACAAGTTTCATGTTTTGACACATCTTGATGAAATATGACCCTTGGCACTTGATTTTGACCAAAAAGTCAAAGTTTGACTTTTCAGTGTACAGTTGATTTTTGATTAGTTGACTGGAAAATTTATCTGTCAATCCAATGCATTTGAGATCTTTTGAACCTTGTGATTAGGTAAAGATGGTGCCATTGATTCCTTGAAACCATGCTTGAACCCAATTTGCCATTGGCTAGTTTAAAATCAGAAATTGCCCTTCTACAGTCAAAACCCTAATTTTGACCATTTTGCCCTTTTGATGATCTGACCAAATTTCTTGAGGAGTTGTGGTCCAAACTTGATCAAATGGTTCATATGAATCTATAATGTTGACATGGATAAAAAATTATGAAGTTTGACTGTAAATTGGCCATGGTTGACTTTTTCCCCAATACAGCTGATTTTTAAGTCAACTGTCCAATTGACTGGGCAAAAATGTGATTCAAGGCTTGAAACTTGGTATGAGCAATTTTAGGAGTCTAACATGAAGTATGAAAGTCATATGAGACATTGAAAGTCCAAAAATCCCGTTGCAAACTTAAACCCTAATTTCAGGTCAACAGTGCAAGGAGATGTCTTGAGCTGAGCAAACCCTAATCTGGTCTTGAGTCCAAGAAGTCTTGTGTGGAGAATCTTGATAAAATGAGAGGGTAAATTTCGGGGTACAACAACTGCCCGTGTTCAATCTTCTTGAACCTGAAGAGTTAGATTGGCAAATTTTGTCGTTCGTGACTCGAAGGTAAAAGATGATTGGACACTAGAGTGCTTGTAAATTTGCACTCGTCAAAATGTAGTTGAGGAAATGGGATTAAAGATGCCATTTGGAGATGTGATAGAATCTTGTTGGAGATGGGCTTAAAGATGCCATCCAAGACTATTTGTTGTAAATCAGGAGAATGAACATCAGAATGGTATCCGTATCTGGAACGTGTCTGAGTTGTATCTGGAGGTTTGAATCTGAATAAGTGACAGAATGGCTTCCGTGTCTGGAGCGTATCTGGACTACATCTTGAATAGGTGACAGAATGACTTTCATGTTTGGAGTGTGTTGTACCCCAAAATTTGCTCTCCCATATCCTTCAAGGTTTGTCAAGAATCATCTTCAAATGGTTCAAGATTTCTCAAGGGTTGCACAGTCCAACTGCCTCCTAAGCCAGTCAAAATTAGGGTTTTGATTCTTTCAAGGAATTTGAGGTTTTCAATGGCTCAAACAAGTCTCATGTGCCTATATACATCCTCAAATATCTACATGTCAAGTTTCAAGACTCACAGAGCCAGTTTGCACAGTCAAAAGCCCTATTTGACCCACAGTCAACTACAGGGGCAAAATGGTCATTTTGCAGTCAAAAGTCAGAATTTTTGGTCAACATCTTATTTTGAGCACACAATCATCATTTGATCAAGTCTTGATCATGATTCCACAAGCATGGCTCAAAAATCATCAAAGATGCAAAAGTTACTATTTTTGGACAGTAGAAAAGTCAACTGTATCTTGACCAAGGCATAACTTTTTCATGGTTCATCAGAAAAATCCCATCCAATGCTCATTTTGAAGGGGATGACATTTCCTACAACTCATCTTCACACTCCAAGTCCAAGAAATGCTCTCACAAACAGTTATCAATTTCTACATTATAGGTCAATTTCAAAAGTCAACAAAAATGCACTTTAAGTCAAAGACCATAACTTGATATTGGTAAATCCAAATGACATGAGACCAAAGGAATTGGTTAGAGGACTTCAAGAACTTTCCAAAATGTCAAAGAACATGTTCATATGATCAAAATTGAGCAAGATATGCATTGGAGAAGTTGGGAAATTTTTGTGAATTTGCAAAAGTCAACTTTGCTCAAAACACTTTGTTTTTGCTAATGGGCCTCAAATTTCTTCTTGAAACTTTATCCAAGGCTTATGCACGACCCATTGATATTAAATTGAATTATTTTCTTATTTTTATTAATTAATTGAATTTTTAATCAATTTTAATTCATTTAATTAATTTAAATTGTAGGAAATATCAAGATATGGTTTTGCAATCTTTTGGTGAAGCAAAGATGACAAATATATGCTGGAGATTTTGTGTGCACATCAAGGGGACAAGGATCTCCAAGTTTGGCAAGACTTTTCAATCAAAAAGATTGAAAAATATTTGATTTTCAATCAAATATACAAACCATAATTCCATGGATTTTTGGTCAAAGATTTAACCTAAATTCAGTCCATTATATATACAGAGCCTAACCCTATTGCATTAAACGTGAGAATTGCTGCAGAAAGCCATAGCCAATATTGAAAAAAAAATCAAGAAAACTCAAAACTGTTTTCTCACTCCCAGGCCCTTTCAAAGCAATTTAAGGATTCAAACACATTGCTGGAACTCTCAAAAAACTTTTGGAATCAAAACCACGTGCTAAAGCTCCAGGAATCACCTTAAACAGACTCACGGTTTGGCACTTTTGTTCATAATCATAATTCATATTTCATGCACGTTTAACATGATTTATTGACTGTTTTGCATTGCTTGAACCTTTACAAAGCTTTTGGCATAGGTTAATTGAATTATTATGCAGTGAATCGAAGGTTGCCATTGGAGAATTCTAGGGTTCTTGAGTTCTTGAATTAGGGCTTTCCCATACAGGAAAAATTGGGACCTCTAAGACCCATGGTTGAGACCGTCAGGACGAGACGAATGCATTGAGACCATCGCGCCATATTTATATAGAGCATAGC
Organism: Vicia faba; assembly: GCA_948472305.1. Lineage (NCBI taxonomy): Eukaryota > Viridiplantae > Streptophyta > Magnoliopsida > Fabales > Fabaceae > Vicia > Vicia faba. The sequence continues at coordinate 1,318,066,444 of OX451740.1, forward strand.
TCTATTCGCTATTTTTGGTCGTCCTATTTTGTGGGGGTTAAAAACCCCCGCTATCTCTTTGTCTTTTTTGCAGGGAAACAAAGAAGACGGTGAGCTGGCGATGTGCAATTGGTTCATTCAAATATAATGGCGCGCGTGATTTTGTTTCCAGCATAATTGTCATGTTTTTTATATTATATTTACTCATTATTATTCTAAAAAATGCAAGCGAGTGGCCTGGTGGTGGATGCATTGTCCAAGAATCATTGGGACCTGGGTTCGATTCCCAGGTCCCCCAAATAATTGTTCCTATTTTTTCCAACATGTTCACATGCAGGGCTTCCAAGAGCATTCCATCATGCACCTCAAGCTTCATCATGCCAAGTGGCTGGCAAAGTAGATCTGAAGGCCAAGGATGAAAGACTATGGTGCTAACTGGTCAATGCACGCGCAGCTAATTCTGGGAAGTCAAACAAGCTTGATAGCTTATTGGGCCTGAGATTTCCAAACAAGCCTCCATATTGGGCCCATCACCCCCCTGGTTTTACTATTTCTTTTTATTTTCTTTTTTCTTTTAATTCCTTTTACTAACTATTATTATTTATTTAACTAACCTAATTAATATTATTTTCATAATAAATTCAGACAATTAAAAAATGTAAATATTTTTATTAATTATTATTATTATTATTATTTATTAATTTTAATTATTTTGTAAATAAAATGCTAACAAACCAATTTAGTTTAAATTAGGTTTAATTTTGATTCTTTTCACAATAAATAAAACACAATTTAGAATTAGGGTTTTCTTGACAGCTTTTAATTTCTTTTTATATTATTTTTATTAAAGACCTAAAAACCACAAAATTTTTTTTTCTTGTAATTAATTAATTAATTAGTAAATTAGGTTTAATATTTAATTAAATGCAAAAAAAGGACCAAATTCAATTCTTTTCTCAAAAAGGGTCAAAACCCTAAGGACGTCCTGATTCAATTTCTTTGTGCGCACTTTATTATTTTGATCATATTATTGTATCTACTTTGAGGATGTAATAGGTAATTAGGACTTTTATCGCTTTCTTTATTTTCTCACACTTTATTTTCAAGGGTTATGTTTTTGGCGATGTAAATACCCGACGCCTTGTAATAGCGTAGATTCATTTTCCGCAATTTATTTCCCGCACACTTATTAACTGTTAATTATGCATGCAAGACTTGTCTGAAAAATAAAATCAACTCGTAGCTCACAATGATACATGTGCAAAGATAATCTAAACTAAATTTGACACACATGCACATGCCACTCCTAGGGTACACCTCACTTGGTTGCCTCGAGGTGGTCATTGAGTATAGGGTGTTTTAGAGGTCGCCCTCCTGTCTAAAGATCTAGTTGCCTCGAAACGGTTGCCTCGGATAAAAAAGGATCTAGGACATTAGGGTTACCGCTAAGGCGTCCTACTACTGCTTTGGTGACCACATTGTCCCTATAATCGAATTGACCCGAATAACTCCAACGACGGTGCTACCTACTTCTCAATAGTGGGATAGCACTGTCTAAAGGATTCTTACACAACTTAATTCCTTAGAGTAGGTAGATTTCTCCTGGGTACTTGCTCTTTCAAAAAACAAAAACAACTTTTCGCACCTACACTTTCAAAAAGTTTTCAAACAAATACTTCATACACTCTTGAGGACTGATACAAGAGTTACTTAGAAGTTTTTCAAACTAAACTTTTTCAAAACCCACAAACACAAGAAAAGCAAACAATTTTTTAAAACATAGTGAGCAAGTACCTAAGAGCCCGTGGATAACCACGGATAGAAAGGGTGCTAACACCTTCCCTTTCTATAATCTACCTCCCGAACTGAGAAACATCTCGAAAAGGAATTTTGCTGTGCTTTTGTCCTTTCCTTGTTGGAGAACATAAAAGACGATGGCGACTCTTGCTTACCGCGACATTTCGCGAACCAGCTTTAAAACAGTCAGTTCTATTCCCACCGATCACAGAACTGGCGACTCTGCTAGGGATTTTATAAAGTGAGGTGTACCTTAGGATTAGACCACTCTTATGTTTTCAATTGTATGTCTTGGTTGCTTTTATATTTGTGGGCTTGCATCGGAGTTTCATAGATCCTAACCCGGATATGGGGAATACCCTTTAGGTAGCATAAGCTGTGAGGGACCTGTCCGGCGTAGACCGACATAGGTAAAGCAGTAGCTATGTTGGTGTGACACCTTGGTCTGTACTGATATCCCTTGTGTTGGAACGAGGAGAATATGGGTCTTCTGAGGAGTCATTAAGCACCAACCGACCTTATAACCCTAAATTGACCCAACTTGGCCATAGAACAGTAGCAGTATGCTACACTCATTGAGGCTAAACTCTCGCGATGGTTCTGGCCGCAAGAAAAGATTGTGAAGCTGGAGTTATGACCGATTGAGGGTAGTCAGTGATATTGAGATCCTCTAGAATCCGGTTACTATTTTCTAGGACAGGTCTTAACCAACGAAACTGAAAGAGGGTAGTACCTAAACTTCATGCTGGCCTGAAATCTAAGGGCTGTCTTGTGTGACTTGTGTGCCTTCAAACTTGAATTACTTGCATGTTCTTGTTATCTGACACAGGAGTTCCTTGCAGGTTTTGTTTACAGTCCTTAATCTGGGCTTATAACAGGGTTTACTTACATCACTCCATGCATAGTATAACATTATACCATCATACCATTGCATGCATCCTGCATAGGGACTAACCTGCATACATCTTGCATAAGGACTAACCCATTTCAAGGATCTCAAGGGTCTGTGATGCAGGTCATGATGAACCAACTGTCTAGCAAGGGGCAAAGGGGATTTATTTTCCTCTAGCCAAGGTTGATAACTTGAGTCAGGGGCTATGACCCACTCGATATGGTGAGCTTTGACTCTTGAAGAAGGACTCTCAGCAACATGAAGTTCCTTCAATCAAGCTACAAAATTCAAACTCTAACAACTTCCTTGTTTACCCCGCGAGATCCTTGAAAACATTGCATACATATATCATACATATCATTGCATCACAGGTCATCTGATACAGGTCACTCACCCTCTTCGCTATTTATTTCAGCCATGGCTCTCCAACCAGACAACCAGGATCTCCGTACTCAAGAGACTCAGTTCAGGGAAATCTTCCTAAGCCTATCCAAGGGGCAGGAAGAGTTGAGAACACTCCTCATGGGGAATTTGGTCAAGAACAGTCCCGAATACGATAAGGACGAACGGATGAAACATCTGCAAGCTGAGGTAGATGCAATGAGAACTCAGATGCTGGGGCAAATGGCCCTTATCCAAGGCTTAGCTCGGGAACAAGAAGAGTTGAGAACTGTGATCAACCAGCTTCAGCAAGACAGTATGAAGCAAGTAGTCAAGGCTGGGGACCAAACCGGTAATCAGCCTCCAAGAAGTCAAAGGTTTGGTTCAATGAATAGACCTATCCAAGATGCTACTACTTCACAGGTTCAACAACGACCTCGCCAAGAACAACGGATTGATCAGAGCAAGCCAGACAAACCTAGGAGGTAATTCACCAAGCTCAACGTATCACCGTCTCAAGCTTTACAACGCCCATGGAGATTGAATCTGGTAATGCTAAGGGACCCTCCCAAGAATACCAACACTTCCTCTTCCAGGTATAACCTGAGTGTGAGATGTGCCTACCATTCTGACAGTCCTGGACACGACACCGACGACTATTGGACTCTGAAGAACAAGATGCATGACCTGGTTGATGAAGGAGCAGTGGAATTCACCCAAGGTGGTCAGGCTGAGTTCTTCTACCATCCCTCCAAGGTTCACCATTTGAAGTGAGAAGTCCTAAGACTAGAAGATTTTTTTGTTCATTGGAATTCTCAAGTTGTATTTTTCTTTGCTTATTCAAACAATTATTGTCATGGCAAACTTTTTTATTTCATTAATGCATCGCATATGTCTGTTTTGAATTAATCCATTCGTATCCACTATATTCAAATTGCTTTCATTTTTTGTGATGATCAACTCTCGATTAAAAAAAATTCTAAACCTTTTGAGGGAGGATGACGAAAACGATACCATGATCTTTACAATATGCTTTTGGACAAACCCCGCTGATGAGGTACAAGCATTGTTTCAAATCCTAAACAGTGGAGTTATAAGGAAGATAATCCCTCATCAACCCCTTTGAGCCAAAGAAGTTGGAGTTTTTCTTTTCAAAAATTAAAACCCTTAATCATAACCTGGGGCAGGGTAGTTCTCTCAGTTGATCCAAGTGCACAACGAATGGCACCAAATAAATCCTTCCGAAACAAAAGACAGTGATGGTTCCTATAATCATAAAAACAGGCAGTCGTCATCTTTCAAAATGAAAGCCCAATAAGTCGAAACCTATGAAGGAGACTTACAAACTGGGGCATCCCGCTAACTGTAAATAGAAAAGAAACAGTTCAGGCAAAATTTAGGGATAACACAATCAAAAAGAAAAGAGGTCCTACAAACCCTCAACAAAAAAAAGAAATGATTGCCTATTCAAAATAAATTGTCAAAAACCGAACCATCACTGGAATATCAGAGCAAATACTCAAATAAGATCTAAATGCACGATCAGCTGAGTTTAGGTTTGAAGCACATCACGAAGAGCGGGTGGGTACAAATAAATTTTGAGCCTTTATCCTTTGTTTCGTAAACCGTGAACCAGGCCACGTTACAACCCTCAAAAATTCCTAGCTGAAGCATGGGTTAGTTCGAAAGCATACTGTTAACAAAGGTGTCCTGACTCCTATAGGGCTTGCTATAAAATCTTGAGTTGACATCACATTTTACAAAATTTGCTTGTTTTACTGAAAAATGCATTTTCAAAAACTTCAAGACAGACATAAGCTTTGCATTTAAAAAAAAACATTGTTTGCATATGGCTATTTGTTCGAACAGCAGAGAAATTTGCACGATGAATATCTTGTGAACAAAAACCTTCTCAACAAAAAGGTCACCTCAAATGGAAGAAGCACTTCCAACCAAGGGGCACGGCATGATCATTGTCCATCATCTGGGACAGTCAAGTCAAGAGTCAAGGAATCTCTCAAAATGCAAAATAGCCAGGGGCAAATCTCCGCCTGAGTCACTTGGGGCATTGGACATGAATTCCAGCAACGAATATTGCACGACCAAACATCTTCTGGTAGTATGGCGACACAACACTACTGACAGTGACAACTCCCTGCACTCTGAGAACGTGCACATAGTCAAAAAAGTACTACGCATAATCAAAGACCCGCTAGGTCGACTGGCCTAGGCAAAAATAAGGGCTTCCCGGCGAACCAAAAGGGTTCGGGCAAAAATAAGGGATGAAAATAAAAAAATCTGTACACCCGGCAAGTTGAAAACCTGAAAAGGCGGCTTGGGCAAAAAAGGGTATCCCGGTGGACTGAAAACCCGAAAGGGCGGTCCAGGCAAAAATTAGGGATCAAAGCGTACGGCTATGTCCCGTCATCTCGCCACTTGCCTACCAGAAGAAGATTTGTCAATCGACAGTTATCAAGCACCTCCACAGGTACCTTCTCCCACCGAAACTGGGGCAATAAGAATTGTGAACTGTACAAGCTGCTCTATCCACCAAGGTACCAATGTAGGTTCAGCTGAAGAACGTGACCAAGATACCTTCACTCCCCGCAGAGTAAGACAAGATTCAACAATACTCTCCCCAAGCAGAGTTGGTCTCCCATCAGCCCTAAAAAGGGCACAGTATCCCCAGCAAGTCAGCAATACTCTCCCCCCAAGCAGAGTTGGTCTACCATCAGCCCTGGAAAAGTTGGGTATCCCCAGAAGATTTCAATATTCCCCAGCGGAGTATACAAATATTCCTTAGCAAGCATCCTGGCAGTCTTAATATAAGATTATTCCCTGGCGGAATACCAGACACCCCAGTGGAGTCACTTCCCCAGTGCAGTCCAAAAGTTTCCCAGGAGAGTTGAATCATCCTCCCCAGTAGATTCTGGAAGCTTATCCCCGGTAGATTCTGGAAGCTTATCCCCAGTAGATTCTGGAAGCTTATCCCCCGCAGAGTGCAAAAGCATCTCCCCGGCTTTATTCAGAAGATTATCCCCCACCAGAGCCTATAACTGGGTTATCCTCAGCTAATTACAACGGAAAGATCGTCATCAGCGAAGTTCTTCCTATCCCCAGCGGAGTTCATCAAATTCTCCAACAGAGCTTATCAACGGAATCCCCAGCGGAGTTATCATCAAAATCTCAGCGAAGTATCTCTTCCCACAGAGTAATTCCCCGCAGAGTAATCTCTCCAACAAGTTTATTCCCCAACAGAGTCATCTTCTCCTACTGGTTTATTCTTGCGACCATCATCCCCAGCGGAAACGAAGAAATCTACTCTTCAAACATCAGCCTAGGATTCAACAAGCTCCCGGCATTCGTCAAGGATTTATTTTCCTAGACGAAAATACATTCATAAACATCACATTGTCATACATCATGACACATGCATATACGCATCATAACACACGATCTCATTTATTTTTGAGAACATCATGACATCATGCATTTCATACATCATGACATTGCATACAACTAATGTTTTGCCTTTTCAGGAAAAAGTAAAATCAAAAGATATTACTATCAACTTTTGAAGTTCCAGATTCGATACCTGTATCTAGCCAGGGCATGTCTGTAAGCGATCGATTGTAGATTTGATACCTGTATCTAGCCAGGGCATATCTGCATGAAGAGTTTGAAGATCAACCCCTATAACAGGCAAGGAAATTATCTTTCATTCTCAGGTCAGAGGTCTACACCTGTATCCAGCCAGGAAAGCTATCTCGACCAACCTTTTGAAGTTCCAGATTTGATACCTGTATCTAGCCAGGGCATATCTGTGGACGACTAATTCCAGATTTGATACCTGTATCTAGCCAGGGCATATCTGTGGACGACTAAATCCAGATTCGATACCTGTATCTATCCAGGGCATATCTGTGAGCCACTGATTAGAGGTCTACGCCTGTATCCAGCCAGGAAAGCTATCTCGATCAACCTTTTGAAGTTCCAGATTCCATACCTGTATCTAGCCAAGGTATATCTGTGGACGACTAATTCCAGATTCGATACCTGTATCTAGCTAGGGCATATCTGTGAGCGACTGATTAGAGGTCTACGCCTGTATCCATCAAGGAAAGCTATCTCGACCAACCTTTTGAAGTTCCAGATTCGATACCTGTATCTAGCCAGGGCATATCTGTGAGCGACTGATTAGAGGTCTACGCCTGTATTCAGCCAGGAAAGTTATCTCGATCAACCTTTTGAAGTTCTAGATTTGATACCTGTATCTAGCCAGGGCATATCTGTGAGCGATTGACTCCAGATTCGATACCTGTATCTAGCCAGGGCATATCTGTGAGCGATTGATTGTAGATCTATACCTGTATCTAGCCAGGAAGGTTATCTACATTAAAGAGATTGAAGAGATAGCTTAGAAACGCTCCAGATCCGGATGCTATTCTTTTGCTTATTCAGAGTTTCTTCCCAGAAATAGCTTAGAGATGCTCCAGATCCGGATGCTATTCTTTTGTTTATTCAAAGTTTCCTTTCAGAGATAGCTTAGAGATGCTCCTGATCCGGATGCGAGATGCTCCTGATCCGGATGCTATTCTATTGCTTATTCAGATTTCCTTCTAGAGATAGTTCAGATGCGGCCCAGATTTGGCGACATTCCGATACTTATTCCAGGTTTCCTTTCAGATATAGCTTAGAGATGCTCCAGATCCGGATGCTATTCTATTGCTTATTCAGAGATTCCTTCTAGATATAGTTCAGTTGAGACCCAGGCATGGCGACATTCTGATACTTATTCAGAGATTCCTTCTAGAGATAGTTCAGTTGCGGCCCAGGCATGGCGACATTCTGATACTTATTCCAGATTTCCTTTCAGAAATAGCTTAGAAATGCTCCAGATTCGGATGCTATTCTTTTGCTTATTCAGAGTTTCTTTTCAGAGATAGCATAGAGATGATCCAGATTCGGATGCTATTCTTTTGCTTATTCAGATTTCCTTTCAGAGATAGCTTAGAGATGCTCCTGACCCGGACGCTATTCTATTGCTTATTCAGATTCCAACTTCTAATGACAACTTAGAGATGCTCTAGACCCGGATGATATTCTATTGTTTAGTCCAGATTCATTCAAAAGACAGTCCAGATATGATCCATATTCGGATGACATTCTGCCACTCATTCAGATACAGTATGCATATACCCCAGACACGGCGGTCATTCTACTACTCGTTTAGACGTCAGTAATTAGACACAAACTAGATATGCTCCATACACGGAAGCCATTCTATTTCGCATTCAGATTCAACTATCAACTTCAAGTGCAGATATACTCCAGATACGGAAGTCATTCTGTAACTTATCCAGATCCCAGATACAGTTCAGATATACTCCAGATACGGAAGTCATTCTGTCACTTATCCAGATCCCAGATACAGTTCAGATACGATCCAGATTCGGATATCATTCTGTCGCTCTCTCAAACTATCCATTACATTTCCAAATGGCATCTATAAGCCCATCCTCCCATCCATCATCTTTCCAAATGGCATCTGTAAGCCCATTCCCGACATCACATTGTTGATATTCTACTATGCGAGTGCAAATTTCTGGGCACTCTAGTGTTCAATCCTCTTCCACCTTTGGATCACGAAAGGCACGCAAGCCAATCTCTATTCCTCAGGTTTAAGAAGATTGAACAGGGGCAACTATTGTACCCCAAAATTTTCTCTCCCATATCCTTCAAGGTTTGTCAAGAATCATCTTCAAATGGTTCAAGATTTCTCAAGGGTTGCACAGTCCAACTGCCTCCTAAGCCAGTCAAAATTAGGGTTTTGATTCTTTCAAGGAATTTGAGGTTTTCAATGGCTCAAACAAGTCTCATGTGCCTATATACATCCTCAAGCATCTACATGTCAAGTTTCAAGACTCACAGAGCCAGTTTGCACAGTCAAAAGCCCTATTTGACCCACAGTCAACTGTAGGGGCAAAATGGTCATTTTGCAGTCAAAAGTCATAATTTTTGGTCAACATCTTATTTTGAGCACACAATCATCATTTGATCAAGTCTTGATCATGATTCCATAAGCATGGCTCAAAAATCATCAAAGATGCAAAAGTTACTATTTTTGGACAGCAGAAAAGTCAACTGTATCTTGACAAAGGCATAACTTTTTCATGGTTCATCAGAAAAATCCCATCCAATGCTCATTTTGAAGGGGATTACATTTCCTACAACTCATCTTCACACTCCAAGTCCAAGAAATTCTCTCACAAAAAGTTATCAATTTCTACATTATAGGTCAATTTCAAAAGTCAACAAAAATGCACTTTAAGTCAAAGACCATAACTTGAGATTGGTAAAACCAAATGACATGGGACCAAAGGAATTGGTTAGAGGACTTCAAGACCTTTCCAAAATGTCCAAGAACATGTTCATATGATCGAAATTGAGCAAGATATGCATTGGAGAAGTTGGAAAAATTTTGTGAATTTGCAAAAGTCAACTTTGCTCAAAACACTTTGTTTTTGCTAATGGGCCTCAAATTTCTTCTTGAAACTTTATCCAAGGCTTATGCACGACCCATTGAGATTAAATTGAATTATTTTCTTATTTTTATTAATTAATTGAATTTTTAATCAATTTTAATTCATTTAATTAATTTAAATTGTAGGAAATATCAAGATATGGTTTTGCAATCTTTTGGTGAAGCAAAGATGACCAATATATGCTAGAGATTTCGTGTGCACATCAAGGGGACAAGGATCTCCAAGTTTGGCAAGATTTTTCAATTAAAAAGATTGAAAAATATTTGATTTTCAATCAAATATACAAACCATAATTCCATGGATTTTTGGTCAAAGATTTAACTTAAATTCAGTCCATTATATATACAGAGCCTAACCCTATTGCATTACACGTGAGAATTGCTGCAGAAAGCCATAGCCAATATTGAAAAAAAATCAAGAAAACTCAAAACTGTTTTCTCACTCCCAGACCCTTTCAAAGCAATTTAAGGATTCAAACACATTGCTGGAACTCTCAGAAACCTTTTGGAATCAAAACCACGTGCTAAAGCTCCAGGAATCACCTTAAACAGACTCACGGTTTGGCACTTTTGTTCATAATCATAATTCATATTTCATGCATGTTTAACATGATTTATTGACTGTTTTGCATTGCTTGAACCTTTACAAAGCTTTTGGCATAGGTTAATTGAATTATTATGCAGTGAATCGAAAGTTGCCATTGGAGAATTCTAGGGTTCTTGAGTTCTTGAATTAGGGCTTTCCCATACAGGAAAAATTGGGACCTCTAAGACCCATGGTTGAGACCGTCAGGACGAGACGAATGCATTGAGACCATCGCGCCATATTTATATAGAGCATAGCTCTATTCACTATTTTTGGTCGTCCTATTTTGTGGGGGTTAAAAACCCCCGCTATCTCTTTGTCTTTTTTGCAGGGAAACGAAGAAGACGGTGAGCTGGTGATGTGCAATTGGTTCATTCAAATATAATGGCGCGCGCGTGATTTTGTTTCCAGCATAATTGTCATGTTTTTTATATTATATTTACTCATTATTATTCTAACAAATGCAAGCGAGTGGCCTGGTGGTGGATGCGTTGTCCAAGAATCATTGGGACCTGGGTTCGATTCCCAGGTCCCCCAAATAATTGTTCCTATTTTTTCCAACATGTTCACAAGCAGGGCTTCCAAGAGCATTCCATCATGCACCTCACGCTTCATCATGCCAAGTGGCTGGCAAAGCAGATCTGAAGGTCAAGGATGAAAGACTACGGTGCTACCTGGATAATGCACACGCAACTAATTCTGGGAAGTCAAGCAGGCTTGATAGCTTATTGGGCCTGAGATTTCCAAACAAGCCTCCATATTGGGCCCATCACCCCCCTGGTTTTACTATTTCTTTTTATTTTCTTTTTTCTTTTAATTCCTTTTACTAACTATTATTATTTATTTAACTAACCTAATTAATATTATTTTCATAATAAATTCAGACAATTAAAAAATGTAAATATTTTTATTAATTATTATTATTATTCTTATTTATTAATTTTAATTATGTTGTAAATAAAATGCTAACAAACCAATTTAGTTTAAATTAGGTTTAATTTTGATTCTTTTCACAATAAATAAAACACAATTTAGAATTAGGGTTTTCTTGACAGCTTTTAATTTCTTTTTATACTATTTTTATTAAAGACCTAAAAACCACAAAAATATTTTTTTCTTGTAATTAATTAATTAATTAGTAAATTAGGTTTAATATTTAATTAAATGCAAAAAAAGGACCAAATTCAATTCTTTTCTCAAAAAGGGTCAAAACCCTAAGGACGTCCTGATTCAATTTCTTTGTGCGCACTTTATTATTTTGATCATATTATTGTATCTGCTTTGAGGATGTAATAGATAATTAGGACTTTTATCGCTTTCTTTATTTTCTCGCACTTTATTTTCAAGGGTTATGTTTTTGGCGATGTAAATACCCGACGCCTTGTAATAGCGTAGATTCATTTTCCGCAATTTATTTCCCGCACACTTATTAACTGTTAATTATGCATGCAAGACTTGTCTGAAAAATAAAATCAACTCGTAGCTCACAATGATACATGTGCAAAGATAATCTAAACTAAATTTGACACACATGCACATGCCACTCCTAGGGTACGCCTCACTTGGTTGCCTCGAGGTGGTCATTGAGTATAGGGTGTTTTAAAGGTCGCCCTCCTGTCTAAAGATCCAGTTGCCTCGGATAAAAAAGGATCTAGGACATTAGGGTTACCGCTAAGGCGTCCTACTATTGCTTTGGTGACCACATTGTCCCTATAATCGAATTGACCCGAATAACTCCAACGACGGTACTACCTACTTCTCAATAGTGGGATAACACTGTCTAAAGGATTCTTACACAGCTTAATTCCTTAGAGTAGGTAGATTTCTCCTGGGTACTTGCTCTTTCAAAAAACAAAAACAACTTTTCGCACCTACACTTTCAAAAAGTTTTCAAACAAATACTTCATACACTCTTGAGGACTGATACAAGAGTTACTTAGAAGTTTTTCAAACAACTTTTTCAAAACCCACAAACACAAGAAAAGCAAACAATTTTTGAAAACATAGTGAGCAAGTACCTAAGAGCCCGTGGATAACCACGGATAAAAAGGGTGCTAACACCTTCCCTTTCTATAATCTACCTCCCGAACCGAGAAACATCTCGAAAAGGAATTTTGATGTGCTTTTGTCCTTTCCTTGTTGGAGAACATAAAAGATGGTGGTGACTCTTGCTTACCGCGACATTTCGCGAACCAGCTTTAAAACAGTCAGTTCTATTCCCACCGATCACAGAGTGTATCTGAGTTAGGGAAAATCAGAATGAGTGACAGAATGGAAACCGTGTCTGGAGCGTATCTGGACTATATCTTGAATAGGTGACATAATGACTTCCATGTTTTAAGTGTATCTGAGCTGGGGAAAATCAGAATGAGTGACAGAATGGCACTCGTGTCTGGAGCGTATCCGTACTGTATCTTGACTTTGAATTCTGAATGAGTAACATAATGACTTCCGTGTCTGGAGTGTATCCGTACTGTATCTGAATAAGAGATCTGAATGAGTAACAGAATGACTTCCGTGTCTGGAGTGTATCCGTACTGTATCTGAAATCTTTGAGTATTTGTTAAAGATAGCTGTTAATCTCATCCTGAAAAGGGTAAAATGTTAGCTGAAACACAAAGTTATGTTGCATGAAATGTATGATGAAATAAAATGTGTTTTTATCAATGTTTATGATATATGAATGTAATATATGCGCACGTAAGCAGATTTGCTGTATTGTTGAGGAAAATAAATCCTTGATAGCTGGAGATCATAAAACCTTTGATTGCTGCCGGGGAAAATAAATCCTTGACCACTGCTGGAGATTCAAAATTTTTTATATGGTGAGGATGAGAAATCCTTGGTGACTGTTGGGGATGGAAAATCCCTGACAACTTCTGTGGAAATGTGAGAATCCTTCATGTCTTGAAGTTGGAATATTGACAAAATCTGTTGTGAGAGTAATGTCAAACTGCTTGAGAAATCCAGCTTGGGAAATCCAGAGAACTTTGATGTCCTCTACTGGGGGTTACTCAAAGGGTATCCTTACTCGGCTGGGAATAGGGAAAACTCTGATGATTTCTGCGGGGAACCAAGAATAAGAATCTTTGATCTGCAGGGGAATAAAATTCTGAGAAATTCATACTGGGGAGTGATGAAGACTCTGGCAACTTCACTGGGGAATCAAGAATGAGAATCTTCATTCTGTTGGGGAGTAAAAACTCTGTGGGGAAGAAGGCTTACTGCTGGAGAGTAAGTTCAGGATTCTGGGGGAAAAATATTATTCCTGTTTGGAAAAAGTTCAGGAGTTTGGGTTGTATGCCACTCTACTGGGGAGTTATCCTAGGTTGGGGATAAAAGTTAACTGTTATCTGGTTGATTCTCAGACTTTAAGACAACTTGCTGGGGAAATTGGGGAAAACTGAATGGTTCCCGCTGGGGATTGATAGTTGGAAATTTGACTTGACTGGGGAAGAAGGTTTCATCTCCGCTGAGGGTCTGTAGTTCAAAGTTTTTTCTCTGTTGGGAATTGGGAGTTGGAAGTTTTAACTTTGATGGGAATTAAATGTTGGAAATTATAACTCCACTGGGGATATGTATTTCAAGGTTTTAGCTCCGCTGGGGATCTAGACGATGTACTGCAGGGGATTTCTCTTGGAATAGCCTAAAGACATTTTCCTATCCTTTCAACCTATCAGTAATTGTTCTTTCCCATTTCGTTTATTTGTAAACAATGATTATATTCAAATGCATATGCTTATTAATAAATCATTGGAAGTTTTCAAATAAAACACAAGTGTAAAAAAGAAGAAAAAGGCAAATAGTTTTCTGCACTTTGAAGTATCTTTGTATTAACTTTGTGTAAGTATTTTGTACAAAGGAGACAGACATCCTAGTAAGAGAACGTTGTCATAAAAAATGAGAAAAAATTATACAAAGAAAAATGGCTATGTGTGAAAATTCCATGGGGTTCCCACTCTGCCATAGCCTTCGTAACTCTAAATATCTTGTCTACTTGTTGCCTCGTCCGAAGATGATTGAGTTGATCAGAAGCCCAGAGCTTGTCTGTGAAGAGATTGTCCTTAAAGTGATCCGACGAGGCATAGTTATACGCTTTAATTCCCTAACTTTTTCCTGGACCACCCTTTCGGGTTTTCGATCCAACGGGAAACCCTTTTTTGCCCAAGTCGCCCTTTAGGGTTTTCAACTTGCCGGGTGTACAGATTTTTTTATTTATCCCTAATTTTTGCCTGAACCGCCCTTTCGGGTTTTCGATTCACCGGGATGCCCTTTTTTTCCCAAGTCGCCCTTTCGGGTTTTCAACTTGCCGGGTCATTTATGCGTAGTATCTTTTGACTATGTCTGTGTTCGCAGGGTGCGGCAAGTCATTGCCGTCCATGGTGGTTAAAATCATTGCCCCACCAGAAAAGATGTTCTTGATTACAAGTGGTCCTTCGTAGGTAGGAGTCCATTTGCCCCTGGGATCACTTTGCGGTAAGATGATCCGCTTGATTACAAGATCCCCGACTTGATATGTCTGGCGTCTGACTTTCTTGTTGAAAGCTTTGATCATCCGTTTTTGATACGTCTGATCGTGGCAAATAGTAGTAAGTCGCTTCTCGTCAATCAAGTTAAGTTGATCAAGCCGGGTCTGAATCCAATCGTCTTCACTCAAACCAGCATCCTTCATGATTCTCAAGGAGGGAATCTGAACCTCGATAGTTAAAACATCTTCCATGCCATATACCAAAGAATAAGGTGTTGCCCTAGTTGAAGTGCGTGTCGTGGTACGGTACCCGTGCAGAGCAAACGGTCACATCTCATTCCAGTCCTTGTAGATGACTTTCATCTTTTGTATGATCTTCTTGATATTTTTGTTCGCAGCTTCGACAACACCGTTCATCTTTGGCCGATAGGGAGATGAATTGTGATGTTGAATTTGGAACTACTCGCACAAGGCGGTGATCATAGTATTGTTAAGGTTTGTACCGTTGTCAGTGATGATCCTTTCAGGGATGTCGTACCGGCAAATGAGGTTCTGCTTGATGAAGCGGGCAACAACATTCTTTGTGACGGATGTGAAGGAAGCTGCTTCGACCCACTTGGTGAAGTAGTCAATTTGTGACGGATGTTGTAGGCTTGATCTCTCCAATCATGTCGATTCCCCACATAGCGAATGGCCAAGGAGATGTTAAGACATTGAGAGGAACTGGAGGTATATGTACCTTGTCCGCATAGATTTGACATTTGTGACAAGTCCTGGAATGTTGATAGCAGTCAGCTTCCATGGTAGACCAGTAATAGCCTGCCCGTAGAATCTTCTTAGCCATCGTATGCCCGCTAGAGTGAGTGCCAAAGGTACAATTGTGCAGTTCAGCCATGATCTGCTTAGCTTCAATCTTGTCCACACAATGGAGCAGAATGCAATCATGATTGCGCTTGTACAGGATACCATTGCTCAAGAAGAACTTAGCTGAGAATATCCTCAAGAACTTTTTGTCATTGACTGAAGCTCCTTCAGGATATTCTTGAGCCTTGAGATACCTTTTGACTTCATGAAACCAAGGTCGGTCCACTACTTCTTCGGTATTAATCTCATGACAATGTGCAGGTTCGTCCATCCATTCAATGGTGATTTGGGGAGCCTCATTATCCCAGTTAAGTTTAAACATGGATGCCATTGTAGCTAGAGCATCTGCTAGCTGATTTTCTTCTCACGGGAAGTGCTCGAAGGTAATATGCTTGAAATGTGGTAACAATGTCAAGACATGTTCTTTGTAAGGGATGAGGTTTGGATGTTTAGTATCCCACTCTCCTTTGATCTAACTGATGACCAAAGCTGAGTCCCCAAATACAATAAAAGATTTGATTCCCAAGTCTATAGCAGCCTTGAGACCAAAGATACAAGCTTCATATTGGGCCATGTTGTTGGTGCAGTTAAAGCAAAGTATGGCGGTGAAAGGTGTATGGAAACCTTCTGGAGAAATAAGTACCTCACCGATACTGTTTCCAGATGATGAGCCAGATGATCGGCTAGCGCACTTCCCTTTATAGCTTTTTGGGTCGTGTACTGTATATCGTATTCCGTTAGGATCATCTGCCACCTTTCTATTCTTCCAGATAGAGCAGGCTTCTCAAAGATGTACTTTATCGGATCCATCTTAGATATCAGCAAAGTGGTATGAGTCAACATATACTGCCTTAGCCGGCGAGCAGCCCATACTAAAGCGCAACAATTTTTCTCGAGCAGTGAGTATCGGGTCTCACAGTCGGTAAACTTTTTGCTAAGGTAATAAATGGCATGCTCTTTTCGGCCAGACTCGTCATGTTGGCCCAATACGCACCCCATTTAATTCTCTAGGACAGTCAGATACATGATTAGCGGTCTTCCTTCGACGGGTGGCATCAAGATAGGAGGTTCTAGCAAATACTCCTTGATTCTATCAAAAGCAATTTGTTAGTCATCATTCCATTTAACCACCTGATATTTCTTCAACATCTTGAAGATTGGTTCACAGGTAGATGTTAGGTGAGAAATGAACCTTGCAATGTAGTTTAGGCGTCCCAAGAAACCTCTAACCTCCTTCTCAGTGCGAGGAGCGGGCATTTCTTGTATAGCTTTGACTTTGGCAGGATCAATCTCGATGCCCTTGTTGCTGACAATGAAACCCAAGAGTTTACTGGACCTGACTCCGAAGGTGCACTTGTTAGGGTTCAGTCTGAGCTTGTACTCCTTCAACCTGACAAACAGCTTTTGCAAGTGGTCGAGGTGTTCTTCTTCCGTTTGTGATTGGGCTATCATGTCATCTACGTAGACCTATATCTCATGATGTATCATATCATGAAACAAAGCTACCATGGCGCATTGATATGTTGCCCCGACATTCTTTAGTCCGAATGGCATCACTTTGTAGCAGAATGTACCCCACTGTGTAACAAAAGTAGTTTTCTCCATGTCCTCAGGGGCCATTTTGATCTGGTTATAGCCTGAGAATCCGTCCATGAAAGAAAATACTTTGTGTTGAGCTGTGTTGTCAACCAGGATGTCAATGTGCGGAAGTGGAAAGTCATCTTTAGGGTTAGCCCTGTTTAAGTCTCTTTAAACCACGCACATTCTGACTTTGATGTCCTTCTTAGGCACGGGCACAATGTTAGCAACTCATTGTGGATAGGAAATAACAACAAGAAATCCAGCATTGAACTGCTTCATAACTTCTGCTTTGATCTTTTCTGACATGTCGGGCCTCATACGGCGGACTTTCTGTTTGACTGGTGGACAATCTTCTCTTGTGGGTAGACGGTGAACCACAACATCTGTATCGAGTCCCGACATGTCTTCGTAAGACCAGGCGAAGATCTCAACATATTTATTCAACAGCTGAATTAAGCGTTCCTTGACACTTGGCTCTAGGTTGGCACCCACTCTAACTTCGTTTGTCTTCCTCAGTACCCAAGTTGATTGTCTCTAACAACTCCTCTTGAGGTAGAATAACCCTTTCTTCCTGTTGTAGCATCCTAGCCAATTCTCCTGGCACCTCACAATCTTCCTCACCTTCGTATTTGGTGTGGTAGACCAGATCTTCAGAGTCACTGAAGGCCATAGCAGAATTGTTACCCATGGAATCCGGAATGGAAGGATACCTGTATTTGTAAGTGTGGGTGTGTGTAAGGGATAACCACCTTTAAACAAATAAAATGTAAAAAGAAAGACAATGAACACAAAAGTTTATATGTGAAAACGTCCATGATTCATTAAAATGGCATATGAAGATGAAAAATCAAACCCTTACAAATGGACCTATGTGCCTCGGGTAAGGCACAAGGTTAAAAGTGTACGAATTGTTTGAGAATTATTACAAACCAACATAAATGTTTGAAAGATAAATTACTGCGGTATGAAAGTAATCGGAACAAAGTCTTTTGCTTCCCAGTTGCACAATCCTCCGTCCACAGTAGGGAAAATCCAGTCTTCCAAGTTGCTCTCCTCTTCACTATCCTCCAGAGCATTGAATCCATGATGGGTGATCTTCAATGGTGGCCCTCCGGCACGGGAGCGACGCACAGCCTTCTGACTAGCTAAAGTGAAACCCAAGCCAAATTTATCTGATTTAAAAGGAAAGTCTGGAAGTTGCCCCCAGATTATGCATCCGCCTTCTTCCACAACAGCCTTTTCATCTTTGAGAGACGACATCCGAGGCGGAGGTCTTGTAATCATGGGTACAAAAGACACTATTTTGGTCGCCACAATCTCCTGAGCTACCTCTTCAAAATGCTGAAAAGGGGTTTCGATGAATTCACCATCTAATTCTACAAAGCGGAAAGAATTTAGATGGCTTATCATGTATTCCTCTTCGCCATGAACAGTTATAATTTTCCCTTGGACAGGGTACTTGAGCATTTGATGCAGAGTGGAAGTGACGGCTCCAACATTGTGAATCCAGGGTCTTCCCAACAAGCAAGAATAGGAAGGACGGATGTCCATCACATAGAATGTAGAGTTGAAGGTTTCAGTTCCTACTTTAATTGGGATGTCCACCTCCCCGTGGACCATCCTCTTAGAACCATCAAAGGCTCTGACAATGATGTTGCTGGGTTTTAGGGTTAAGCCTTCACAATCCAATCTATCCAAGGCCTTCTTCGATAAGCCGTTCAGCGATGAACCAGTGTCTACTAGCACGTGTACTAGAGTAGTCCCTCTGCATTCCACCGAGACATGCAAAGCGTCATTATGTTTTCTCCCTTTAGATGTTAAATTGGCATCGGAGAATCCTAGACCATTATAAGCTGTTAAGCTAGCTACACATTCCTAGAACTGATCCGCGGAGGTTTCCTGTGGCACATGGGCCGTCTTCAAGAATCTTATCAAAGCTTTAGCATGAGCCTCTGAACAAAGCAGCAGGGCCAACATAGAGATCTTTGAGGGGGTTTGCCCCAGTTGTTCCACAACATCATAATCGCTTTTCATGATTATTTTCAAAATCTCTTCCATTTCTTTTTGAGAGGTTTCATGGATGACCAATGGCTGAGCCCTCGTCCTGACGGGCTCTTCTTGGATCCCTTTCCCTCTATCATCAGCAGCAGCAGAGGGGACAACCACATGAGTTACAACTTCTTCAATAATCAGAGTTCTCGCAGATATGTTTACCGGTGCAAGGGTAACCTTAGGAGCAGCTGAGGGTCCAAAGATTGCCTTTGGAGGGGCAATCTCTGGAGAGAAAATTCTTCCACTGCGAGTGATTTTGCTCGTTCCAGCAATGTTTCCAATGTCGGAAGTCTCTTCACTAGAACTCTATCCAGTTGATTCAATTTGTTTAATACCGTGGTAGTAGATTTCTCCACCATAGTTCCACGGTATTGATTTGTCGGACTTGTACGGGACGGGCCCAGGCATGGTTATCTTCAAAGGTGCAGTCTTTGGAGCGGATGTAATCTTAATAGGTCTTTTGGAGACCTTGGAAAGATTGGCGGATATGGTTATTATTGAAACATCATTGACAGGAGTCGGTGTAACATGAGTATTTTCAAAAAGGATTTCTTGGTTATCCATTAGGCGTTGGATGCCTAACTTCAACAATGGACAATCGATTGGTAAGGATGAACAAAAGCAGCAATCTTCTTCACAAATTGGGAAAATCCCACCCTTCAGCAAATTCAACTTGATTATCGGTAGAGGAGTTATCAGATCATCAACAGTAGCAACAAAAAGATCTTCTTCAACAACATAGGCATTGTGGCCATGCTTTGGCATTGGAGCAGAGATTACATTCAGCTTTTCAGGGGCGTCGAATTCAACTTCTTTAGCGTCTATCAAATCCTGAATCTTATTCTTGAGGGCCCAACAATGGTTGGTGTCGTGCCCCGGGCTATCTGAATGATAAGCACACTTGGCATTCGAATGGTAGTAAGGAGAAGCTGTATTCGGATTCTTCGAGGCCTCTTTCAGACTGGCAATGTTTAACTTCAAGAGATGGGGTAGAACCTGAGCAGGAGTCATGTTTATCTGGGTGAATTTTCGTACAGGCCTTTCCACCCTTGCTTGGTTGGTTCTTGGTTGATTGTTTCGGGGCTGATCAACTGCAGACTTCTGAATCATTACGGCCCCTACCGCTGGTCAACGCTCAACTCTTCCTTGACCTCTTTGGGAGTAGACAACTGATACTTCTTTCTTTGTTGGAAAGTCTTTTTGATGGCAGCGGAAGCAGATGCATCTTTTTGAATTTTCCCGCTTTTTATGCCGGCTCCAACTCTGTCACCAGTTAGAATCAACTTAGTGAAGCCCGCAGAAGAACTTCCAATCAGATGATTAAAGAAAGGACCTGACAGAGTCCCCAAGAACATATCCACAAGCTCTCTTTTAGATAAAGGTGGTTGTACTCGTCCCACCAAGTCTCTCCATTTCTGGGCATACTCTTTGAAGCCTTCATTTGAGACCATGCCCATGCTCTGTAATTGAGTACGGGTTAGTGCTAAGTCCGCATTATATTGATATTGTTTGTAGAAGGCGGCCGATAAATCTTCCCAATTATGCATATCATACCTCTCCAACTGGTAAAACCAATCCAGCTGCGTCCCCGATAAACTGTCCTGGAAGAAATGGACCCACAGGTCTTTGTCAGAAGAATGTGGTTGAATTTTCCTGACATAAGATCGTAGGTGCATCTTGGGACAAGACAACCCATCGTACTTAGCAAACAGAGGTACTTTGAATTTAAGGGGGATTACAATTCCAGAAACCAATCCTAACTCTTCAAAGTCCAGCCCAGGCACTCTCTGTATCTCCATGGCAGCTAGACGCTCTTCCAAGTTCTTGTATTTGTCATCTGCAAGAGGGTACTACTGTTCAGAATAGTCTTCGTCCTCCTCCTCCTCTTCTTCTTCCTCAAAATCAGATGGCACTGCAGTTTCTTTTCCCTTTCTTACCCCTTTGTTGTACCCTAAAATTTTCCCTCTCATTTTATCAATATTCCCCCTCACAAGACTCTTTGGACTCAAGGCCAGATAAGGTTTTGCTCTTCTCAAGGCATCTCCTTACACTGATGACCTGAAATTAGGGTTTGAGTTTGCACAGGGATTTTTAGACTCTCAATGCTTAATGTGACTTTCATACTTCATGTTGGACCTCTAATATTGCCCATACCAAGTTTCAAGTCTTGAATCAAATTTTTGCCCAGTCAATTGGACAGTTGACCTAGAAATCAGTTGTATTGGGGAAAAGTCAACTGTGGCCAATTTACAGTCAAACCTCATAATTTTTGATCCACATACATATTATAGGCTCATATGAACCATTTGATCAAGTTTGGACCACAACTCCTCAAGAAATTTGATCAAATCATCAAAAGGGCAAAATGGTCATTTTTAGGGTTTTGACTGCAGAAGGGAAATTTCTGATTTTTCACCTAGCCAATGTGATCGTGGGATTTGTACTTATGTATCCAATGATTCGGACTGCAAGTGCACAGTCTTGTGGAGTAGTTTTAAAAGATATCGAACCACAGAGACTGATGAATCGATCTACCGTTTTCTACTGTTACTATGTAAATCTAAAGCTAATGAATATTTGATTTGGGTTGTAGATGAAACTAGTCGCTAAATTAAGTTGTATTTTAATAATCAATGAGCTTAATTACCAGTATGCAACAGTCTTACCTCGGGAACTAGCGACATGTCGGGCATCTTTATATTTTCAAAACAGTTTTCAGTAAAACCTATCTAGTTTAAAAACCCTCGTCTCACACTGTCGTTTTATTGATCTAGGCTATGCAGTTAAGTCCTAACGTACGCTTCCTCCATCCCACAGGAGTTAAAAACACTTTTTGGAAACTAAACAAAATCTTAATTAACTTTAAAGTGCTTCCGCTGTATTTTAAGCCAATGCCTAATTATTACTGTCCAGTTAAAAGATCTCAAACTTCCGCTTTGTTGACCCTAACCTCTATCTGTTTTTACTTCCGTAACAATACAATTTAATGATTTCAAAAATAGCAACTTAGGCCAGAAAAGAAAGTTTCGTAGTAAAAATAGTCCCGACTAAGTTACTCGTTCCCTCGGTTGATTGACTTTACATACCGGTATAAGATTTCTAGCCTGACATAATATTAAACCAAATCGCAGAATAATTTAAAGGACAAACACAAATAAACATAATTATATTAATTAATAAGCAATAAGAATTTGTAAACATAAACCTGGTAATAACTCTGAAGACAGAAGCACTCATGCACAATTTGTAGGCTTTTCTTCGATCGGAGAATATATTTAACCGTACAGAAGAAAATAATGCTGAAAGAAAATAATGATGGAAAGAAATAACTGGGAAAAGAAAATAATGCTGAAAAGAAATAATGCTGAAAATAATATTCTGTTGAAAATAATATCTGCTTAATAAAATCTCTAAACTTTCTCGCCAAAAAGAATAACCCTTTCTACTATGGTCTCAGGTTCTATTTATAGTGCTTGCTTGATTCGTTGCTCTCGAAAATGTAGGAACAGTTCACTTTTTCTTCCTTGAGAAATAATAGGCCATTTAATTGTCACGTTCATTTCTCTCTTGATTGAGTGGGTGAGAGAATGTAGGAACTTGTTGGATCAACCCTTGAACGTGTTTCTGTCCGTTGGATGAGGAGAAAGTGGGGTGATAGGCTGTGACGTTCGTCACACGCAAGTGACTATCGTCACTTGGTCTTCATAGAGCGTGACGTTCGTCACGTCCCCTTGACGGTCGTCAGGGCTTGGTTGCTTGTGGGCCACGTGCTCACATGTGTAATGGGCTTTTGGGCTGGTTTCTTCTCCTTAGGCTCTTTTACTACTTTTTGCACCCTTTTTTCTTCATTTCTTCAAAAGTGTTCTGCTCAGTGCATATCTGCAAAAATAGAAAAATACCTGCATAATAATTATAAAATAATTTAATTCAAACTAAAGTATGAGAAATATTTGGTGTATATCAAGCCAGAAATATCACATATTTGTGTGTCATCAAACTCCCCCATACTTAAACTTTGCTTGTCCTCAAGCAAATGCTAAGTACGATGTTTTTCTAAACATGGTTATGACTCAGATCGACTAATTATATAGCCGCATTGTGTTTTTGTCAGAAAATCAGTGGTTTGATTTGTGCTCCATAACTACGTCGGTGACGCTAGACAATCCCATTTTACATAAACCAGTTACAGGTCCTATCATAACCTACCTCGAGTATTTGTCTTGTTTTGCCCTTTTCATTCTAGCGCAATCACATTAAGCCCTTTATCTTCACACGCACATAGCAGAACAGTCGGTTAGTGGTTATGATCCTTTTAAACTTTTAGAGGTTTCTGGCACAATAATGTGGCAACCTTTAATTCAAATGTTGGATGCGGGGGATCCGACCGTAATCTGCCCTACCGAGTTCAGTACCAGATGCTCCTGAACCATCCATCAAATGAATTTTCATGTTACTTTTTAAGGTTTACATCCTTTGGATTAGGCGATCGGGTGAGGATCGTCCAATTTAATCAGTGTGTTTCCTTGCAACATTTTGCTGAAATATTCTATCATCCACATATATTCATCGATTTCCTGCGTAGTTTGTATTTAAGACGGTGCTGACTGCTAATATAAACTACTCAAGGTTACTATAAAGACTAAACTCAGGGTGTTGGAAACAACGGGTACTTGAACTGATATATCATACTCTGGGGTTGTAGAGTGTCTAAACGATAGAAATTTCGCTTAATCTCGCCCCAATTCCTGATGATTAAAGATTTTCAGTCTATTTACTTGTCGAGTGAGAAAAAAAATTTATGGGCTCAAAAAAAAAGAAAGGGGAGTCTAAAAGAACAATACAAATTGCTGCAATAGATAACAGAAGGAAAATTACAAAGAAAATAAAAATTACTAGGAAAAGGGAAATACGTCCTCCCCCATACTTGAATCATACATTGTCCTCAATGTATTGATTGAAGCGAGAAAGGGGAAAGATAACAACATAATCATTCTTCCTCCTCTTGTCTTTGGTATCGGCCACGTGTCCTTGCTCTTCGACGTGCTTGCCCCCCATATCTGGAAGATTCGCCGCCATCTCTTTGGGATATGATATTATGCAAGTCGTCAACACGGAGTGTTAAGGCTCGCATATCTTCCGTTATTCCTGTGGTGAATTCCAGCATACTTTGATCGTGTCTGAGAGTGTAGTCATTTTGGTCTCTCTGCGTTTGTTGCATGAGAGTCATCATCTCGATTTGGCGTGTCTCGAGGCTCTGGTGGCGTTGAGTGGACAACTGGTTTTGTTGCATTATTGCGACATATATTGCATCGATGGTGGCGGGATTGTTGGCTTGCTGTGGTTGGGGCTCTTGCTGCTCTAATTCTTCTTCGATTTCGTCAGCGGCAGCGTTGTTAGCCTGACCTTGATTTCCTTGCACATTTTCTCCGGGTTCAGGGGCGTTCAGGTTGTAAAGCCAGTTATCCGGATTACCCAAGTAAGTACGATTATCCAGATTACCCAAATAAGTAAAATATGTTGTGGGAGAAAGAAAGAAAAGGAAAAAATCGGAAAGTAAAAATCAGAATGCAGAAATGAAAATAAAAGATAAAGATATTTGAGAGATAATAAATAATAATAAAAAATAAAAAATTGTGGGTTGCCTCCCACACAGTGCTTGTTTAATGTCGTTAGCTTGACAATGTTGTTAGACGTGAATTAGTTTTCAAATTGGTGCGGTAGCTCTAATAGCGTTAAGCTCGCGGTGTAATCCTTATTTTCGATGCTGTAATAATGCTTTAGGCGTTGGCCGTTTACTAAGAATGGATTCATGGATTTTCCTTTGATTTCTATGGCACCACTGGGGAAAACTTTGGTTACTTCGAATGGTCCAGACCATCGTGAACGGAGTTTTCCAGGGAACAGTTTCAGACGAGAGTTGAATAGGAGTACTACATCTCCTTCATTTAATTCTTTCCTTGAGATACGTTTGTCATGCCATTTTTTCGTCCTTTCTTTGTAGATCCTTGCATTTTCATATGCATCTAATCTTAGTTCTTCTAATTCATTTATGTCGAGGATCCTTTTCTCTCCTGCCGCAGTGTAGCTTAGGTTTAAAGTTTTAATTGCCCAGTAAGCTTTGTGTTCAATTTCCACTGGCAGGTGGCATGATTTTCCATATATGAGTTTAAAGGGTGTTGTACCTATCGGTGTCTTGAATGCCGTCCTGTAGGCCCATAATGCGTCAGGTAACTTAGCTGACCAATCCTTTCTTGAAGTGGCAATAGTTTTTTCCAGTATTTGTTTTATTTCTCGATTTGAGACTTCCACCTGTCCGCTTGTTTGGGGGTGGTATGGTGTTGCGATGCGGTGCCTCACCCCATATTTGGTTAGGAGTTTATCAAAGATTCGTGATATGAAGTGGGAGCCACCATCGCTTATAACTTGTTTGGGTACACCAAACCTTGGGAATATAATGGTTTTGAATAGTTTAATCACGACTCTAGTATCGTTTGTTGGAGAAGCTATTGCTTCAATCCATTTTGAAATGTAATCTACAACCACGAGTATATATTTGTTTCCGAATAAGGATAGAAATGGTCCCATGAAGTCGATTCCCCATACATCAAAGACTTCCACTCGTAGGATGCCAGTCTGAGGCATCTCATCGCGTCTGGATATATTTCCGGTGCGTTGGCATCGGTCGCAGTTTAGGATGGCTATGTGCACATCTTTCCACAAATTTGGCCAGTAGAAGCCAGACTGCAAAATTTTGGCACATGTCTTTGATGTGTTTGCATGACCTCCGTAAGGGGCATCATGACAATGAGAAATAATGCTTTCTATTTCGTTTTCCGGGACGCATCTTCGGAAAATACTGTCTGCACTCCTCTTGAATAGTAAAGGTTCATCCTAAAAGTAATGTTTCAAATCGTGAAAGAATTTCTTCTTCTGTTGATAAGTCATATCAGGGGGTAGGATTTTGGCAGCTAAGTAGTTTTCTATGTCTGCATACCATGGTATGGTTTGGATAGAGACCACGACTTCTTGTATAGCATTATTTATTTGGTCTTGGCTTTCTCGTGAATCGCTGTTAGCAGCTTGTGTGTCAAGTTCTAAGAGCAGTTGATTTGGATTTGATTCAGGCGGTTCTTTTCTGGCATCTCCTAAGTCCATCTGAGCCAACAGACGTTCATACGGGAAGTCATCATCAATAGGTACTTCTTCTGGTGTCAGCTGTTCCATTCGAGATAAATGGTCGGCTACTACGTTTTCGGTACCTTTTTTGTCTTTAATTTCTAAATCGAACTCTTGTAGAAGCAGAATCCATCTCAAAAGTCTCGGCTTTGAGTCTTGCTTGGTTAAGAGATATCTAATAGCTGTGTGGTCTGTATAGATGATTATTTTTGCGCCTATGAGGTGGGAGTGAAATTTTTATAGTGCGAAGACTACGGCTAAAAGTTCTTTTTCCGTTGTTGCATAATTCATTTGTGCAGGGTCCAAGGTTCTACTAGCATAATATATCGCATGAAGCTTCTTATCTCTTTGTTGTCCCAGGACTGCACCTACGGCATAATCACTTGCATCACAAATAATTTCAAATGGAAGTCTCTAATCGGGTGGTTGCATGATTGGTGCGGATACAAGAGATGTTTTTAGTTGGTTAAATGCTTTTAGGCATTTGTCATCAAAATCAAATTCAACGTCTTTCATAAGGAGGGTGGTTAGAGGTTTTGATATTTGCGAGAAATCTTTGATGAATCGTCGGTAGAAACTGGCGTGTCCTAAGAAACTGCGTATTTCTCTCACTGTTTTAGGGGGTTGCAAGTTTTCTATGACTTTGATCTTATCTTTATCGACTTCAATCCCCTTTTCGGACACGTGTCCTAGTACGATTCCTTGTTTGACCATAAAGTGACACTTTTCCCAATTCAGAACGAGGTTAACTTTTATGCATCTCTCCAAAACTTTCTCCAAATTCACCAGACAATATTCAAAACTCTCTCCACATACAGAGAAGTCGTCCATAAAGACCTCCATAATGTTGTCTATGAAATCAGCAAAGATTGCCATCATGCATCTCTGAAACGTGGCGGGAGCATTGCATAATCCAAATGACATTCGTAGGTAGGCGAAAGTTCCATAAGGACATGTGAATGTTGTTTTCTCTTGGTCATCGGGGTGAATAGGGATTTGAAAGAATCCGGAGTAACCGTCTAGATAACAGTAATGTGAGTGCTTAGCTAACCGTTCAAGCATTTGATCAATGAATGGTAGAGGGAAATGGTCCTTTCGAGTGGCCTTGTTTATCTTCCTATAGTCAATACACATTCTAGCTCCACTTATAGTTCGTTCTGCTACAGCTTCGCCTGCTTTGTTTGTTGTTACCGTTATACCACCTTTATTTGGTACACAGTGGACTGGGCTTACCCATTGACTATCGGAGATGGGGTATATGATTCCAGCGTTCAAAAGTTTTTTAACTTCATCTTTAACTACGGTGCTCCATATTGGGTTAATTCTTCATTGATGTTCTCTAGAAGATTTGCAGTCGTTCTCCAGCATAATATGATGCATGCATATGGAAGGGCTTATTCCTTTGAGATCTGTAATGTTGTATCCTAAGGCGGAGGGATATTTTCTTAAGACTTGTAATAATTTGTCTGTTTCTTGTTGTCCTAATTCCGCGTTGACAATTACAGGTCGCTTTAACTTGGTGTCAAGGAATTCATATTTGAGGGTCTTAGGTAATGGCTTAAGATCCAATGCCGGTTTTCTTGGACAAGGCATGTGATCGGGTGTCAGAGCTAAGCATTCACTCAGATTGTCGTCTCGGTATTCAGGACACCATTCGTTATCTTCGAATATAAGAGGTGTGGGAATCTTCATGGTTTCAGAACAAGGTATTGGTTCCCATTCAATTTCTCTTACGCATTCGTCCACGATGTCCACCAGATAACATGTGTCATCTATGGCGGGAACTTGTAAGAATTGTGTTAGAATAAATTCGACTTTCTCTTCACCTACTTCAAAGGTTAGTTTGCCCTTTTTTACATCTATGATAGCTCCAACTGTGGCTAATAATGGTCTTCCTAAGATGATAGGTGTGCTTTCGTCTTCTCTTATATCCATGATTATGAAATCTGTAGGGATATAGAATTGACCTATTCGTACGGGAACATTTTCTAAGATTCCTACTGGGTATTTGACGGAGCGATCGGCTAATTGAACTGACATCTTTGTCTGTCTTAGTTCACCCATTTCCAGTTTGTTGCATATGGATAAAGGCATAACGCTAATACTAGCGCCTAGATCACATAGGGCTTTGTCTATGACAAACTTACCTATATGGCATGGTATAGAGAAACTTCCGGGGTCTTTCATCTTAGGAGGCATCTTGTTCTGGATAATTGCGCTACATTCTACTGTAAGCGTTACCGTTTCGTTATCTTCTAGATTTTTCTTGTTAGATAAGATTTCCTTGAGGAATTTGGCATAGGAGGGCATTTGAGTTATAACTTCTGTGAAAGGAATTGTTATATTGAGTTGTTTCAGAAGTTCTACGAATTTTTTAAATTGCCCTACATTCTTGGGTTTGGCTAATCTACCAG
The DNA here is from genome assembly GCA_948472305.1 of Vicia faba. Classification (NCBI taxonomy): domain Eukaryota; kingdom Viridiplantae; phylum Streptophyta; class Magnoliopsida; order Fabales; family Fabaceae; genus Vicia; species Vicia faba. The sequence continues at coordinate 1,318,095,178 of OX451740.1, forward strand.
GAAAAGGGATTTTGGGTTTATAAGGCGGTGGAGGCACATAAGGTTTTTCTTTTTCTTTGGCCTCTCCTTCTTTATCTTCTTCGTCTACCTCTGGTTTCTCTGGTTGATTCTCCTTCTCAGTTGATGTTTCAGCCTTTTGATACATACTTTGATTTGATAGTCTTGGGTCAGGCGGTCCATCTAACTCGGTTCCACTCCTTAATATGATGGCATGAGCATGCCCCTTTGGGTTAGGTTGTGGTTGACCGGGAAATGTATCAGCCGGTGCGGCTGCAGGTGCTTGTTGTTGAGCCACTTGAGATATTTGGGTTTCTAACATTTTATTGTGGGTGGCCAAAGCATCTATTTTGTTTGCTAATTGTTTTATCTGCTCATTAGTGTGTATGTTTTGATTTTGGACGTCTTTATTTGTTTGCGCTTGAGTAGCTATGAAGTTCTCCATCATCAGTTCTAAGTTTGATTTTCTAGGTGCACTAGGAGCATTTGCAGGAGTTTTCTGATATCCAGGTGGTACGGCAGGTGCTTGGTTTGGAGCATACAACGCATTGGGGTTTTTATATGAGAAATTTGGGTGATTTTTCTATCCAGGGTTGTACGTGTTTGAGTAAGGGTTTCCTTGAGCATAATTCACTTGGTCAGCTGGAGTTCCTGCCAAGATCTTACATTCCGTGTCTAGATGTCCAGGTACTCCGCATATTTCGCAATTGGGGGTTATAACAGCCACGGTGGCTGGAGGTATTGCGGTCAAATTATCAATCTTTAGGGTGAGGGCATCTACCTTAGCGTGGACACTGTCTAGGTCGCTTATCTCATATATTCCTCCTTTTGTCGGTGCTTTCTCTGTAGTACCTTTGTCTGCGTGTCCTCGTTCACTTCCCCACTGATAGTGGTTTTGGGCCATACTTTCAATTAGAGCATAGGCAACGGTGTAGGATTTGTCCATAAGTGCACCACCTGCGACAACGTCTATTGTTAATCTTGTATTGTAGAGGAGACCATTATAGAAGGTGTGGATAATCAACCATTCTTCCAGGCCATGATGTGGGCATAGTCTCATCAGATCTTTGTATCTTTCCCAAGCATCGAAAAGGGATTCGTTCTCCTTTTGTCTAAAATCGCTTATCTGAGATCTTAACATAGCTGTTTTGCTTGGTGGAAAATATCTCTCAAGAAAAACTTTCTTCAACTCGTCCCATGTAGTGACTGAGTTTACGGGTAGAGATTGGAGCCAAGCTCTTGCTCTGTCTCTCAGAGAGAAAGGGAAGAGACGAAGTCTTATTGCTTCTTGACTGACCCCATTGTTCTTGATTGTATCTGCATACTGTAGAAATATTGATAGATGAAGATTAGGGTCTTCCATCGACCCACCAGAGAACTGGTTTTGTTGCACAGCAGATAACAAAGAGGGTTTCAGTTCAAAGTTGTTAGCCTCGATCGGAGGGGCAGCAATGCTGTTATATGGTTCATCTTGTGAGGGTATGGCATAGGATTTGAGTGGGCGCGGAGCAGGATTTGCAGCCATTTCTTCGGTAGGTGGAGAAATGGGCGGTTCGAGTGATTGACGAGGTTGAGTGTTATGCAAGAGATGGTACTCTTGAATGCAGCATCTAAGTCTGAGATAACGCTCGATATCATTGATTTGTATGTATAACGGCTCATCTTGCGAACGAGTGTTTGGCATACAAAATTAGAGAAGATAAGAAAAGAAATAGAGAAGAAAGAGAGAAATTTTTGCTCTAGTCTCTACTGCGTAACAAAAGAGTAGCGATATCGACTTAAATCAGTCCCCGGCAACAGCGCCAAAAACTTGGTCGTGGGATTTGTACTTATGTATCCAATGATTCAGACTGCAAGTGCACAGTCTTGTGGAGTAGTTTTAAAAGATATCGAACCACAGAGACTGATGAATCGATCTACCGTTTTCTATTGTTACTATGTAAATCTAAAGCTAATGAATATTTGATTTGGGTTGTAGGGGAAACTAGTCGATTAAGTTGTATTTTAATAATCAATGAGCTTAATTACCAGTATGCAACAGTCTTACCTCAGGAACTAGCGACCTGTCGGGCGTCTTTATATTTTCAAAACAGTTTTCAGTAAAACCTATCTAGTTTAAAAACCCTCGTCTCACACTGTCGTTTTGTTGATCTAGGCTATGCAGTTAAGTCCTAACATACGCTTCCGCCATCCCGCAGGAGTTAAAAACACTTTTTGGAAACTAAACATAATCTTAATTAACATTAAAGTGCTTCCGCTGTATTTTAAGCCAATGCCTAATTACTACTATCCAGTTAAAAGATCTCAAACTTCCGCTTTGTTGACCCTAACCTCTATCTGTTTTTTACTTCCGTAACAAAACAATTTAATGATTTGAAAAATAGTAACTTAGGCCAGAAAAGAAAGTTTTATAGTAAAAATAGTCCCGACTAAGTTACTCGTTCCCTCGGTTGATTGACTTTACATACCGGTATAAGATTTCTAGCCTGACATAATATTAAACCAAATCGCAGAATAATTTAAAGGACAAACACAAATAAACATAATTATATTAATTAATAAGCAATAAGAATTTGTAAACATAAACCTGGTAATAACTCTGAAGACAGAAGCACTCCTGCATAATTTGTAGGCTTTACTTCGATCGGAGAATATATTTAACCGTACAGAAGAAAATAATGCTGAAAGAAAATAATGCTGGAAAGAAATAATTGGGAAAAGAAAATAATACTGAAAAGAAATAATGCTGAAAATAATATTCTGCTGAAAATAATATCTGCTTAATAAAATCTCTAAACTTTCTCGCCAAAAAGAAGAACCCTTTCTACTGTGGTCTTAGGCTCTATTTATAGTGCTTGCTTGATTCGTTGCTCTCGAAAATGTAGGAACATTTCACTTTTTCTTCCTTGAGAAATAATAGGCCATTTAATTGTCACGTTCGTTGCTCTCTTGACTGAGTGGGTGGGAGAATGTAGGAACTCGTTGGATTAACCCTTGAACGTGTTTCTGTCTGTTGGATGAGGAGAAAGTGGGGTGATAGGCTGTGACATTCGTCACACGCAAGTGACTATCGTCACTTGGTCTTCATGGAGCGTGACGTTCGTCACGTCCCCTTGATGGTCGTCAGGGCTTGGTTGCTTGTGGGCCACGTGCTCACATGTGTAATGGGCTTTTGGGCTGGTTTCTTCTCCTTAGGCTCTTTTACTACTTTTTGCACCCTTTTTTCTTCATTTCTTCAAAAGTGTTCGGCTCAGTGCATATCTGCAAAAATAGAAAAATACCTGCATAATACTTATAAAATAATTTAATTCAAACTAAAGTATGAGAAATATTTGGTGTATATCAAGCCAGAAATATCACATATTTGTGTGTCATCACAATGGCAAATTGGGTTCAAGCATGGATTCAAGTACTCAATGGCACCATCTTGACCTAATCACAAGGTTCAAAAGATCCCAAAAGCATTGGATTGACAGATGAATTTTCCAGTCAACTGATCAAAAATCAATTGTACACTGAAAAGTCAAACTTTGACTTTTTGGTCAAAATCAAGTGCCAAGGGTCATTTTCCATCAAGATATGTCAAAACATGAAACTTGTTCACCAAGAAACCTAATTTTGGAAATTAGGGTTTAAGATTGAAAAATTTCATAACTTAGAAATTTTCTAAGTTATGAAATTTTCTTATTTTTTTCCAACTTTGCCCAACTTTTTCACCATGATGCAATTGGATTCAAACAAAACTTCCAACATGAAAGTTGTAGTACTCCATAAATACTATAACTTTTATTCACAAAGTTTTCCCAAAATATGCTTGGATATCAAGTTATGGTTTTATGAATAAGGGTCCAAAAACTTTCTAACTTAGTGAAATTTTGCCCTAGTTTAGGCAGGATTTTGACCTATCTTCATGGAAATTTTACACCTAGTTCAAATTGGAATTTCAAAATGCATTTCAAAGATGGATTGTAGAGCATGTTACAAGATTTCCAAAATGTGCAAGAACTCTCTAAGATAATTTGTGGTTAGGGAGAATCGAAGGTTTGAATTTGGCAAATTATCACTTTGATCCATGGCATTTTCATGTTGACACAAATTGCAATTTCTGTCCAACCATGCTTGTACTTGTTTACAGGTCCTTAAACCCTTCCACACTCAAAAATTGAATGCAAATACAATGGATTAAGGCATTGTTCCGAGCTTCAGAAGTTTACACATTGAATTAATCTAAAAATGGCAAAAAGATCACAATGTTATTTTGATAAAGTTCACTTTATGCATTTTTGTTTCCCTTGAGCCTTGAACCTAATCTTTTGAAGCAAACAAACTCCATAAACTTAGGGAAAAGTATACCAACTATCAGCAGGCTTGGAGCTAGCAAGTACAGCCCTTTGCATTGTCAACTCACACTTTTCTTCAAAACCAAGTTGTGATACGGTGGGAAAACTGACTTGAGATTTTGCGTTTGTGTTCGCAAATGTTTCAGTTTAGCAAGAGTCGCCACCGAATTTTTATTTTATCCTAAGGAAAGGTCAAAAAGCACAGGAAAGACCTTTGAGATGTTTTCTTGGGTTCGGGGAGTAGATTATAGAAAGGGAAGGTATTAGCACCCTTTCTATCCATGGTTATCCATGGGATCTTAGTTACTTGCTTAGATCACTTGCTTTGCTTCTCAATTATTTGAAATGGTGCTATATAATTGTTTGAAATGGTGTTTTGTGTGTGTTTTTAAAAGATGTTTTGAAAAGAGGCCATCGTTGTCGCAACCTTTATAATGATTCTTGTTTGAATGTATACAAAGGTGTTTTTGTCTTTTGAAAAGTTTTCAATATTTGAAAGTAGGGTTTTGAAATTGTGTTGTGAAGTGTGTTTTAAAGATAGCAAGGATGTTTTTGCAAGTTTTGATCAAGTAACTAAGAGTCGTCTACCCTATCTTACTTAAAGATCTTTCTTATGTTTTTAACCCTTTTAACAGTGTTGCTTCACCATTGTATTTGTGAACAACCTTGTGTTAGGATGTTAAACGAGACAGGCGCGGGTCATCGTATAGACCATGATAGCAATTGTGTCAAGTATTTTTTGGCAATTTTCTTGAGGGACTTGATCATTTTGTTTAGGAAACTCAGATAGCGTCATCGAGGGACTATGATCTTTGTTTTGTTTTTGTTTTGCCAAAGTACTTGACATGCAACCATGGCCCATTTTTGAAGGCAACAAGTGGATTGTAACCCTAGGGGTGCAAGTGTGCATTGTGTTTGTTTTTTTTCATGCATTTTGTCTTTGATTAGGTCAAACTATTTGTTAATGTGATTTTTGCATACAAAACCCTAAGTCTAATCATGGCATAATTGAAAGCTTAAAGGTGCGAGAATTTAAATTCTACACTATTACAACATGATATAGGGAGGGGGGTACAAATTTGAATTGGGGATTATTTTGCAAGAAATTAAATCCTAAATTATTACAACCAAATTGAATGTATAAGGTATAACAATTAAATGTACAATATTTAAATAAATACAATAAATAAATATTAAATAAAATGTCTTATGCAAATTTTTTTTTATGTATGAAAAAGTATTTTTAATGTGAAATGTAAATAAATAAAAAAGTCAATTTCAATTATTTTGTTTTTTAGGGCAAAAACCCTAATTTCTTAAATAAATAGTATTATTTATTATTTATATACAAAAATGTATCAATTTGTACAAAAATAAAAATATTATATAAAAAAAGGTATTTTTAGTATAAAATATTAATAAAAATAAAAATGTATTATTTTTGTGCTTTTTGCTCTAATTATTTAATAAAATAAAGTATATATATATATATATATATATATATATATATATATATATATATATATATATATATATATATATATATATATATATATATATATATATATATATATATATATATATATATATATATATATATATATATATATATATATATATATATATATATATATATATATATATATATATATATATATATATATATATATATATATATATATATATATATATATATATATATATATATATATATATATATATATATATATATTAAATATATTAAATGTATTAAAATCAAAATTAATTATTTACAAAAAATGTATATATTTCAAGAAAATATTTTCAAATGTGGATAAAATAATAAATGAAAATAAAACATATTTTTGCATTATTTTTAAGTTTCAATAAAAGAATATAAAGTATTTAAACATTTTTATACTAGTAAAAATAAAAATAAAAATCAAATAAATGTAAAAAAAATATAAAAATAATTTTTTGCCATTTTTTTATATTTGGACATAAAATAATAAAGTCAGAATTAAAATAAAAATATAAAAATGACAAATATACAAGGAAATGGGCCAGGGGGGTGTAAACTGAAAAGGCAAGTGTTAGAAGTAAAAACAACCAGGCCCAGCCCAATCAACTTCATCTTCTTCCTCAGTTCAAACCAAAACGCGCGTTTTCCACACAAAATGCTATCTCCTGATTCCTTGCTTTTTTGACAAAACTCATAACATAAAACTTGTAGAGCATCAAACAACGAATCTAACCATATAAAAACTTAAGCTAACTCTCAAAGACCAGAGAGAATTTCTCTGGCCCTAATTCTTAACCTAATTTTTTCAGAAAGTTCATGAACAAAATTCTCCTAGCACGATTAATATAAATGAAAACTAAGCACATGTATGGTTTCAGGGCTATGAATACACATCTTTCATTCACAAACCTAAGTCTAACTATTCCTAAATAGAGAGATAGAAGTTCATGAAATACCTGTTTCAGTTGGCTTCGAGCTGGACAATGCAGCAATTTCCAAGGGTGCTTGAGGTTCTTTTGAGCTTGCCTGATGTCCAATGAAGCTTTCCCAATGCTTAGTTTGTTTTGAAGTAGCTTGAATCGTGCTACAGAACTCAACCTACAAAGCTTTGAAACAAAAATGGAAATGTATGTTAATGGTGTTACAACTAGCAATGGAGGTTTGGAATAGTTCAGGTGAGTTGAATGGAAGGTATTGGAACAATTTTGAGGCAAAACGCACGAGGGAAAGTGGAGATGGAGGTGGTTCTGCAGGGCTTGCCCTGTTTTGCAGAAAAATGGTGATTTTGTGTACAAGGAGGTTTGAGTGGTGAAGAGCTCGTGTTTAGGACTCAGAGGGTTGTGTGAAATGTGTTTGCAATGTTAGTGTAAGCTGACTATGGCTGGTTTTTGAGTTGGGAAGATTTTGGACAAATTTTTTCTTCTTGAAGCAAGAGTGTGTAACTTGTCAATGCAGGCCTGTAAACTATATCTTGTAAGCTGCATATCTTTCCCTTGATACTTGCAATTTGTGGATTTGATCTTGCCTCAGAGATATGGCCCCATGCTTCAAAGATCTTGGTTTGACATAAAGTGTAACTTTTCAAAAATGGCAAAATACCTTTTTCCAAATAGGGATTAGTTTTGTGTGCAATGTTCAAATGGCCAAGATAATGCATTAGCTCAGTGGATTTGCATTCAATTAAGGAGTGTAAAATGGTTTAGAGGTCTGCAAGCTAGTACAAAGCATGCTGATTTGAAAATGCAAGTTGTATGAACATGTATTGGCCATGGATCAAAGTGAGTTTTTGCCAACTTCAAGCATTCGATTCTCCCTAACCACAAAGGTGTTTGAGGAGTTCTTGGACAATTTGGAAAGCTTGCAACATGAACTACAATACATCTTTGAAATGTAACTTGAAACTCTAAGTGGAACTATGTGAAAAATGGCCAAGAAGATGGGTCAAAATCCTGCCTAAACTAGGGCAAATTTTTCTAAGTTAAAAGTTTTAGGTACCCTTGTTCCAAAAATCATAACTTGAGATACAAGCTTCTTTTGAGAAAACTTTGTGAATCAAAGTTATAGAATTTGTGATGGACTACAACTTTCATGTTGCAAGTTTTGTTTGAATCCATTTGCATCTTGGTGAAAAAATGGGACAAAGTTAGAAAAAAAATAAGAAAATTTTATAACTTAGAAAATTTCTAAGTTATGAAATTTTTCCATTTTAAACCCTAATTTTCATTTTTGGGTTTCTTGATGAACAATTTTCATAGTTTGACATGTCTTGGTGAAAAATGATCTTTGGCACTTGATTTTGACCAAAAAGTCAAAGTTTGACTTTTCAGTGTACAATCAAATTTTGATCAGTTGACTGCAAAATTCATCTGTCAATCCTATGCATTTGAGATCTTTGGAACTTGTTGAATGGGTAAAGATAATGTCATTGAGTCCTTGAGTCCATGGTTGAGCTTGATTTGCCATTGGCTAGGTCAAACAGTCAAAATTTGCCTTTGTACAGTCAAAACCCTAAAAATGACCATTTTTCCCTTTTGATGATCTGATCAAATTTCTTGTGGAATTATGATCCAAACTTGATAAAATGGTTCCTATGAGTTCATAATGTTGATGTGGGTCAAAATTCATGAGGTTTGACTGTCAATTGGCCACAATTGACTTTTTCCCCAATACAGTTGATTTCTAGGTCAACTGTCCAATTGACTGGGCAAGAATTTGAATCAGGGTTTGAAACTTGGTATGGAAAAAATTGTGAGTCCAACGTGAAGTATGAAAGTCAATTTGGGCATTGTAGGTCAAAACATCACTGTGCAAACTCAAACCCTAATTTAGGTCAACAGTGCAAGGAAGTGTCTTGAGGAGGGCAAACCCTAGCTTGATCTTGAGTTCCAAGAGTCTTGTGATGAAAAATGTTGATGAAATGAGAGGGAAAATTTTGGGGTACAACAGTTGCCCCTGTTCAATCTTCTTGAACCTGAAGAGTTAGATTGGCAAGTTTGCCTTTCGTGACACGAAGGTAAAAGAGGATTGTACACTAGAGTGCTCGTAAATTTGCACTCGTCAGAATATAGCTGAGGAAATGGGCTTAAAGATGCCATTTAGATATGGTAGAATCTTGATAGAGATGGGCTTAAAGATGCCATCCAAGAATGTTTGTTGAATTGCAATGTGGTAGGTCAGAAGAATGAGCATTAAAATGGTATCTGTGTCTGGAATGCATTTGAACTGTATCTGGAGACTGAGTATGTATGAGCGAAAGAATGGCGTCCGTGTCTGGAGCGTATCTGAGCTATAACTGTATTTGAACTTTGAATGAATATCAAAATGACTGCCATGTCTGGGGTGTATCTGTATTGTATCTGAATTCTGAATGGGCAACAGAGAAACATCTGTGTATGGAGCATCTCTGGGCTGGGGATAACTTCTGAATGAGTGACAAAATGGAAATCGTGTCTGGAGCGTATCTGGACTGTATCTGAAGTTGAGATCTGTATGAGTAGCAGAATGACTTCCGTGTCTGGAGTGTATCTGAGACTGTAACTGAGATCTGAATAAGTGATAGAATGACTTCCGTGGCGATTGCACTGGGGGGAATCAAACTGCTGGTGTAAGGGCCAGAATGGCATCCGTGTTTGGAGCATATCTGAACTTGCAGTTGATAGTTGAATCTGAATGAGAGGTAGAATGGCTGCCGTGTCTGGAGCGTATCTAGTCTGTATCGGATTGCTGAAGTCTGAGTGAGTAGTAGAATGACCGCCTTGTCTGGGGTGTATCTGTACTGTATTTTGACTTGAAATTATGAATGAGTAATAGAATGACCGCCGTGTCTGGGGTGTATCTGTACTGTATTTTGACTTGAAATTATGAATGAGTAATAGAATGACCGTCGTGTCTGGGGTGTATCCATACTGTATCAGAAAAATTGTTAATGATAGCCTTTTAATCTTATCCTGAAAAGGGTAAAATGTTAGCTAAAACATAAAGTTATGTTGCATGACATGTATGATGCAATGAACTGTGTTTCATCAATGTTTATGATATATGTATGTAATGGTTATGCATGTAAGCTGAGTAGCTTCTTGCTGAGGAAAATAAATCCTTGATAATTGGAGATAATGAAATCTTTGACTGCTGCCGGGGAAAGTAAATCCTTGACCGATGTTGAGGATTCAAAAATCTTTGATTGCTGAAGATGAGAAATCCTTGCTGACTGCTTGGGGATTAAAGATCTCTGATTGTTGAGAATGAGAAATCCTGGGACCACCGCCGGAGATTGAAAATCCTTGGCTATTTGCGGGGATTAACAAGGCCTTTAACAACTTCTGCAGGGAATGAGAATCCTTCATGACTTTCCTGGGATGTAGGGAAAACTCTGAAAATCTCTACTGGGGAGTTAAAACCTAGGAGGCTTCTGCTTGGAGAAATGAGACTGAGAATCTTCGATCTTGCTGGGAGATAACTCTGTGGGGGGAATGTTCACTATTCTGGCTCCGTTGGGGATAGGATTTTCAGGGTTTTCGGGCTCCACTGGGGATCTTGAAGCTTAACTCTGATGGGAATTCTGAAACTTAACTCAGCTGGGGAACCAAGTTTAGAATGCACTGGCTCCGCTGAGGATCTTGAAGCTTAACTCCGCTGGGGAAATATACTCCAAATTTTAGCTTTGTTGAGGATCTGAATGACGTATCGTAGGGGATTTCTTCTAAAATGGCATAAAGATAACTTCCTACACCTTCAACCTATCAGTAATTATCCTTTTTCAATTTCTTTTTATTTGTAAGTAGTGATTATATTCAAATGCATATGCCTATTTAACAAAACATTGGACGTTTTCAAACAAAACATAAGTGTAAAAAGAAAGGCAAGCAAATTTCTGCACTTTGAAGCATCTTTGTATTAACTTTTATGAGTATCTTTGTACAAAGGAGACAAACATCCTAGTAAGAGAATGTTGTCATAAAAATTGAAAAAATTTATATAAAAGAAAGATGGCTATGTGTAACAATTCCATGGGATTCCCATTCTGCTATAGCCTTCACAACTCTGAATATCTTGTCCATTCGCTGCTTCGTCCGCCGATGACTGGATTGATCAGAAGCTTGGAGCTTGTTGGTGAAGGGATTGTTCTTAAAGTGGTCCGACGAGACATAGTCATACGCTTTAATTCCCTAACTTTTGCCTGGACCGCCCTTTCGGGTTTTCGATCCACCGGGAAACCCTTTTTTGCCCAAGTTGCCCTTTCGGGTTTTCAACTTGCCGGGTGTACAAATTTTTTTTGTTTTATCCCTAATTTTTGCCTGAACCGCCCTTTCGGGTTTTTGATTCATCGGGATGCCCATTTTTGCCCAAGTTTCCCTTTCGGGTTTTCAACTTGCCGGGTCGTTTTATGCGTAGTATCTTTTGACTATGTCTGCATTCGCAGGGTGCAGCAAGTCATCGCCGTCCATGGTGGTCAGAATCATTGCCCCGCCAGAAAAGATACTCTTGATCACAAATGGTCCTTCGTAAGTAGGAGTCCACTTTCCCCTGGGATCACTTTGCGGTAAGATGATCCGCTTGATTACAAGATCTCCGATTTGATATACCTAACGCCTGACTTTCTTGTTGAAAGCCTTGATCATCCGTTTTTGATACGTCTGACCATGACAAACAGCAGTAAGTCGCTTCTCGTCGATAAAATTAAGTTGATCAAACTAGGTCTGAATCCAATCATCTTCACTCAAACCGGCATCCTTCATAATCCTCAAAGAAGGAATCTGAACTTCCACGGGTAGAACAACTTCCATGCCATACACCAAAGAAAATGGGGTTGCCCCTGTTGAAGTACATGCCGTGGTACGATATCCATGCAGAGCAAATGGTAACATCTTATGCCAGTCCTTGTAGGTGACTGTCATCTTTTGAATGATCTTCTTGATATTTTTGTTTGCGGCTTCAATAGCACTGTTCATCTTCAGTCGATAGGGAGATGAATTGTGATGATAAATCTTGAACTGCTCACATAGGGCGGTGATCATAGTGTTGTTCAAGTTTGTACCGTTGTCTGTGATGATCCTGTCGGGGACACCATACCGGCATATGAGGTTCTTCTTGATGAAGCGGGCAACCACATTCTTTGTAACAGAGGCATAGGAAGCTGCTTCGACCCACTTGGTAAAATAGTCAATAGCCACCAGGATGAAGCGATGTCCATTGGATGCCGTAGGCTTGATCTCTCCAATCATGTCAATGCCCCACATTGCGAATGGCCAAGGAGCTGTCAGAATGTTGAGAGGAACAGGAGGAATATGTACCTTGTCGGCATAGACTTTGCATTTGTGGCAAGTACGGGAATGTTGATGACAATCAGCTTCCATGGTAGACCAGTAGTAGCCTGCCCTTAGAATCTTCTTAGCCATCGTATGTCCGCTCAAGTGGGTTCCAAATGTGCCACTGTGTATCTCGGTTATGATCAACTCTGCTTCAGCTTTATCTACACAACGAAGTAAAACACAATCATGGCTGCACTTATAAAGGATGCCATTGCTTAGGAAGAACTTGGAAGCAAATCTCCTTAAGAACTTTTTTTCATTGACGGAAGCTCCTTCAGGGTATTCTCTAGTCTGGAGATACTTTTTGATTTCATGAAACCAAGGTTGTTCCACTGCTTCTTCGGTATTAATCTCATGACAGTGTGCAGGTTCGTCCATTCGCTTGATGGTAATTTGTGGAGACTCGTTATCCCAGTTGAGTTTAAACATGGAAGACATTGTAGCCAGAGCATCTGCTAGCTGATTTTCTTCTCGCAGGAAATGCTCGAAGGTGATCTGCTAGAACTGAGGCAACAATGTTAAGACATGTTCTTTGTATGGGATAAGATTAGGATGATTTGTGTCCCACTCTCCTTTGACCTGGATGATAACCAAAGCCGAATCCCCAAATACGACCAAAGATTTGATTCCCAAGTCTATAGCAGCCTTGAGACCAAAGATGCAAGCTTCATATTCAACCATGTTGTTGGTACAACTGAAGCAAAGTCGGGCAGTGAAGGGTGTATGGCAACCTTCCGGAGAAATGAGTACCACACCGATACTGTTGCCAAGTGCATTTGAAGCACCATTAAAGTACAGGGTCCATCGGGATCCTTGTTCAGGTCCGTCATACGGTCCGTTACCTTCAATGTTGTCCAATGTCATGATGTCCTCGTCAGGGAAGTCGAATATCATAGACTGGTAATCTTCGACGGCTTGATGAGCTAGATGGTCAGCTAGTACACTCCCTTTTATAGATTTTTGGGTAGTATACTGGATATCATACTCTGTCAGGATCATTTGCCATCTAGCGATTCTTCCAGATAAAGCAGGCTTCTCGAAGATGTACTTAATCGGATCCATTTTAGAAATCAACAAAGTGGTATGAGTCAACATATACTGTCTTAGCCGTCGAGCAACCCATACCAAAGCGCAACAAGTTTTCTCGAGCAGTGAGTAGCGAGTCTCACAGTCGGTGAACTTTTTGCTAAGGTAATAAATGGCATGCTCTTTTCGGCAAGACTCGTCATGTTGGCCTAACACGCAACCCATTGAGTTATCCAAAACAGTGAGATACATGATTAACGGCCTTCCTTTGACGGGTGCCATCAAAATAGGAGGTTCTAGCAAATACTCCTTGATCTTATCAAAAGCAACTTGACAATCATTGTTCCATTCAACCACCTGATCTTTCTTCAATAGTTTGAAAATTGGATCACAGGTAGATGTCAGGTGAGAGATAAACCTTGCAATATAGTTCAAGCGTCCCAAGAATCCTCTAACCTCCTTTTCAGTACGGGGGGCAGGCATTTCTTGTATAGCCTTTACTTTAGCTGGATCAACCTCAATGCCTTTGTTGTTGACAATAAATCCCAAAAGTTTACCAGACCTAACCCCAAAAGTGCACTTGCTTGGGTTTAGTCTGAGCTTATACTCCTTCAACCTGGCAAACAGCTTTTGCAAATGACCAAGGTGTTCTTCTTCTGTCTGTGATCGAGCTATCATGTCGTCTACGTAAACTTCGATCTCATGATGTATCATATCATGAAACAAAGCTACCATGGCGCGTTGATAGGTTGCCCCTGCATTCTTTAGTCCGAATGGCATCACTTTGTAGCAGAAGGTACCCCATTGCGTGACAAAAGTAGTTTTCTCCATGTCCTCGGGGGCCATTTTGATTTGGTTGTATCCCGAGAATCTATCCATGAAGGAAAATACTTTGTGCTGAGTTGTGTTGTCAACCAAGATGTCGATGTGTGGTAGTGGAAAGTCGTCTTTAGGTCTAGCCCTGTTCAAATCCCGATAGTCCACACACATTCTGACTTTGCCGTCCTTCTTAGGCACAGGCACAATGTTAGCAACCCACTGTGGATAGGAAGTAACAACAAGAAAGCCAGCGTTGAATTGCTTCATTACCTCAGCCTTGATCTTCTCAGACATGTCAAGTCTCATCCGGCGAACCTTTTGCTTGATCGGTGGACAGTCTTCTCTTGTAGGGAGACGGTGAACCACGATATCTGTGTCCAGTCCCGGCATGTCTTCATAAGACCAGACGAAGATTTCAACATATTCGTTCAACAACTAAGCGCTCCTTGACACTTGGTTCCAGGTTGACACCCACTTTTACTTCTTTCCTGTCCTCCTCTGTCCCCAAGTTGATGGTTTCTATCAGCTCTTTGTGAGGCAGAATGGCCCTCTCTTCTTGTTGTAAAAGTCTGGCTAACTCTCCCGGCACTTCACAGTCTTCGTCAACTTCATACTCAACATGATTGACCAAGTCTTCAGAGTTATCGAAGGCTAAAACAGAATAGTCACCCATGGAATCCGGAATGGACGGGTACCTGCATTTGTGAGTGTGGGTGTGTGTGAGGGATAACCATCCTTAAACAAAACAAAAATGCAACAGGAAAGAAAATGAACACAACAGTTTATGAAAACGTCCAATGATTCATTAAAACATGGCATATGATAATGAAGAAGATCAAGCCCTTACAAATGGACCTACATGCCCCGGGCAAGGCATGAGGTGAAAAATAGTGTGCAAATTGTTTAGTTATTACAGACCATAAATGGGAAATTGTTCAAAGATAAAATTACTGGTTGATAAAGGTGATGGGAATGAAATCCTTTGCTTCCTAGTTGCTCAAACCCCCTTCGACGGTCGGAAAGATCCAATCTTCAAAGTGGCTCTCCTCATCTTCATCTTCTACAACATTGATTCCATGGTGAGAGATATTGACGGGTGGTCCTCCAGCCTTGGAGCGACGCATAGCCTTTTATCCTGCAACAGTGAACCCTAACCCAAATTTGTCTGTCTTATGGGGAAAGTCAGGCAATTGCCCCCATACTGTACTCTTCCCTTCTTTAATCACAGCCTCTGCGTCCTTGAGAGATGCCATCCTAGATACCTGCTTGGGAACAGTAGGCACTTTAACCATTATCTTTGCAACTTCTACCTCAGGAGATACTTCCTCAAAATGTTGGAAAGGCGTTTCGATGAACTCGCCATCCAACTCCACACAGCGGAAGGAATTGAGATGACTTATCATGTACTCTTCCTCGCCGTGCACTGTTATAATCTTACCCTTAACAGGATATTTCAGCATTTGGTGCAAAGAGGAGGTAACTGCCCCAGCATAATGGATCCACGGTCTTCCTAACAAACACGAATATGACAGACGGATGTCCATCACATAAAAGGTGGAGTTAAAAACTTCTGTGCCTACTTTGATAGGAATATCAACCTCTCCATGAACCATTCTTTTGGAACCATCAAAAGCCCTAACAACGATGTTACTAGGTTTGAGGGTCAATCCTTCGCAGTCCAAACGGTCTAAGGCTTTCTTCGGAAGCACATTCAAGGAAGAACCAATATCAACTAAAACATGGGCGAGGGTGGTTCCCCTGCATTCAACTGAGACATGTAGCGCGTCGTTGTGTTTCCTTCCTCTGGGAGTTAAGTCAGTGTCGGAAAAGCCAAGGCCATTATCAGCAGTAAGACTGGCCACACATTCCTGAAACTTTTCAGCCGAAGTCTCTTGGGGTACATGTGCCGCCTTCAAAAATTTGATCAGGGCCTTAGCATGGGCCTCAGAACAGAGTAGAAGAGCCAACATTGAGATTTTAGAAGGGGTCTGCCCTAACTGTTCCACAACGTCGTAGTCACTTTTTCTGATTATTTTCAAGATTTCATCCATTTCTTTCTAAGTGGTTTCGGGGATAACCACAGCATGAGCCTTCGTCCTGACAGGCACTTCTAGTATCCCCTTACCCTTATTGGTAGTA
This sequence comes from Vicia faba, assembly GCA_948472305.1. Classification (NCBI taxonomy): domain Eukaryota; kingdom Viridiplantae; phylum Streptophyta; class Magnoliopsida; order Fabales; family Fabaceae; genus Vicia; species Vicia faba. Next base: position 1,318,111,308 of record OX451740.1, read on the forward strand.
TCAGCATATTGTTTTACTTCAGGAGTATCCAATTCTTCAATCATCGGGCCTTGCACATATGGCCTAACAGGTACAGAAGCTTTCAAGGGTCCGAAAACTGCTCGAGGGGGAGCAATCTCCGAAGAAAAGATTCGGCCGCTGCGGGTTATCTTGCTTGTACCCGCAATGTTCCCTCTATCAGGGTTTTCTTCTTCAGAATTTTCTTGGACTGCCTCAATTTTTTTGATGCCATGGTAGAAGATTTCTCCTCCATAGTTTCATGGTATTGTTTTGCTGGATTGGTACGGGACAGGTCCCGGCATGGTGATCTTTAATGGTACACATTTAGAGTTGGATGTAATCCTGATAGGCCTTTTGCAAGCCTTGGAAGGATTGTCGAAAATGGTTATGATTGCAATATCGTTGGTTGAAGTAGCAAAAGTAGCAGGAGTAACAGGATGGAAGGTATCAATAGGGGTTTTCTGGAAAAGTATCTCTTGGGTATCCATCAGGCGTTGGACACCTGACTTCAACATTGGGCAATCACCTCATATGTTCAAACAAAAATAGCAGTCTTTACCACAACCAGGAAAGATCCTGGCTCTCATCAAATTCTCTTTAATCACAAGTAGCGGCGTCAACAGGTCAACAACATCAGTAACATGAAGGTCCTCCATAACAGCATGAATATTATTACCGTGCTTGGGCATCAGAGCAGAAATCACATTGGGCTTCTCAGGCGCATCGAATTCTACTTCTTTGGCATCAATCAAGTCCTGGATTTTGTTCTTAAGTGCCCAACAACTACTGGTATCGTGCCTGTTGTACCCCAAAATTTTCCCTCCCATATCTCTCAAGATTTGTCAAGAATGATCCTCAAACTGGCTCAAGGGTTGTACAGTCAAACCACCTTCTAAGACAGCTGAAATTAGGGTTTTGGTTCTTTCAAGGAATTTGAGGTTTTCAATGGTTCAATCAAGTCCCATAGGCCTATATACATTCTCAAGCACCTACATGCCAGGTTTCAAGACTCACAGTGCCAATTTGCACAGTCAAAAGCTCCATTTGACCTACAATCAACTGCAAGGGCAAAATGGTCATTTTGCAGTCAAAAGTCCCCATAAGTTTAAGGCACCTGCCTTTGCCAAGTATGACAGAGCTTCCTGTCCAAAGTTGCACCTCCGGTCATATGTGAGGAAGATCCATCCTTACACAGCTGATAAGAATTTGTGGATCCATTTCTTTCAGGACAGTCTTTCAGGGACTCAACTTGAGTGGTTCTATCAGCTGGATGGAGCCAGTATCCGTAACTGGGAAGATTTGGCTACTGCGTTCTATAAGCAGTATCAATATAATTCCGACCTAGCTCCTACGCGTACCCAACTCCAGGGTATGTCAATAGGGACGGGTGAAGGATTTAAAGAGTATGCTCAAAAATGGAGAGACCTTGCCGAAAGGGTGCGGCCATCTTTAACTGATCGTGAGCTTGTTGATATGTTTTGGGGACCCTGTCTGGTCCATTCTTTAACCATCTGATTGGAAACTCTTCAGCCGGGTTTACAGACCTTATCTTGACTGGTGAGAGGATTGAAGCTGGTATCAAGGCTGGGAAAATTCAAGAAGCTACACCTTCTGATGCTCAGAAAAAGCTTTACAGTGGGAAGAAAGAGTCCAATGCTGTATACAGTCAAAAGAGCCGTCGTGACCAACACGTCGGGGCAGTCTTGATCTCTAGTTCTGCGTCACACCGACAACAGCAAAAGGGAAATCAACAAAGGCCGGACGAGCCTAAAAGACAGTTCACCAATATCAACATGCCATTGTCACAAGCATTGCAGCACATGTTGAAGATGAATCTGATTACGGTGATAAACCCTCCTCCGAACCCTAAGACTTCTTCTCCTAGCTACAACCCAGATGCAAGGTGTGCTTATCACTCCGATAGCCCGGGGCACGATACTAACGATTGTTGGACGCTGAAATACAAGATTCAGAATATGATTGACGCTAAGGAGATCGAATTCGAGCCTCTTGAGACTCCCAATATGATCACTGCTCCCTTGCCAAAACATGGCTAGGATTGAGAGACTTTTGTTCATTTGAATTCTGAAGCTGTATTTTTCTTTGCTTATTCAAACAATTATCATGTCAAACTCTTTTATTTCATTAATGCATTACACGTGTCTGTTTTGAATTCATTGTTTTCCCTATGCTTAAAATTGCTTCATATTTCCTTTTTGTGATGTTCAACTCTCGATTAAAAAATTCTAAGCCTTTTGAGGGGGGATGATGAAAACGATACCACGATCTTTACAGTATGCTTTTGAATAGATCCCGCTGACGATGTACATGCATTGTTTCAAATCCTAAACAGTGGAGTTATAAGGAAGATAATCCCTCGTCAACCCCTTCGAGCCAAAGAAGTTAGAGTTTTTTCTTTTCACAAATTAAAACCCTTAATCATAACCTGGGGCAGGGTAGTTCTCTCAGTTGATCCAGGTGCACAATGAATGGCATCAAAGGAGTCCTTCCAAAACAAAAGATAGTGATGGTTCCCTATAATCGTCAGGACAGGCAGTCGTCATCTTTCAAAAATAAAAGCCCATCAAGTCAAAACCTATGAAGGAGACTTACAAAAAACTGGGGCATCCCGCTGACTGTAATCACAAAAGAAACAGTTCAGGCAAAAAGACAGGGATAATAAAATCGAAAAGAAAGAGGTCCTACAAACCCTCAACAAAAAAGAAATGACTTCCTATTCAAAATAAATTGTCAGTATCTGAACCATCACTGGAATATCAGGGCAAAGAATCAAACAAGATCTAATGCACGATTAGCTGAGTTTAGGATCGAAGAACATCACGAAGAACAGGTGGGTACAAATAAAATTTGAGCCTTTATCCTTTGTTTCTTAAACCGTGAATCAGGCCACGTTATAACCCTTAAAAGTCCTAGCTGAAGCATGGGTTAGTTCGAAAGCATACTGTTACAAAAGGTATCCTGACTCCTGTAGGGCTTGCTGTAAAATCCTGAGTTGACATCACATTTTACAAAAATTCGCTTGTTTTATTGAAAATTGAATTTTCAAAAACTTCAAGACAGACATAAGCTTTGCATTCTTAAAATAACATTGTTTGCATATGACTATTTGTTCAAACAGCAGAGAAGTTCGCACGAAGAATATCTAGTGAACAAAAACCTTCTCAATAAAAAAAAAAGTCATCTCAAGTGGAAGAAACACTTCCAACCAAGGGGAAGACATGATCATTTTCCATCATCTGGGGCAGTCAAGTCAAGATTCAAGAAATCTCTCAAGATGCCAAATAGCCATGGGCAAATCTCCACCTAAGTCCCTTGGGGCATGGGACATGAATTCTAGCAACGAATCTTGCATGATCAAACATCTTCTGGTAGTATGGCAACACAATACTACCGACAACGACAACTCCCTACACTCTGAGAACGTGGACATAGTCAAAAAAATACTACGCGCAATCAAAGACCCGCTAGGTTGACTGGCCTAGGCAAAAATAAGGGCTTCCCGGCGAACCAAAAGGGTTCGGGCAAAAATAAGGGATGAAAATGAAAAAATCTGTACATCCGGCAAGTCGAAAACCTGAAAAGGCGGCTTTGGAAAAAAAGGGTATCCCGATGGACTGAAAACTCGAAAGGGCGGTCCAGGCAAAAGTTAGGGATCAAAAGCGTACGACTATGTCCCATCATCTCTTCACTTACCTACCAGAAGAAGATTTGTCAATCGGTAGTTATCAAGCTCCTCATAGGCCTTCTTCTCCCGCAGAAACTAGGGCAATAAGAATTGCCCGAACTGTACAAGCTGCTTTGTCCATCAGGTACAAGGTAGATTCAGCTGAAGAATATGACCAAGATACCTTCACTCCTCGCAGAGTAAAACAGTAATGGAAGCTTTCCCCACTGAGACTTACAACTATGAACGAATCAGCAATACTCTCCCCCAAGCAGAGTTAGTCTATCATCAGCCCCGAAAAGGCACGGTATCCCCAGTAGGTCTTAATATTCCCCAGCGGAGTATACAGATATTCCTTAGCAAGCATCCCCGGCAGTCTTAATATTCCTCAACGAAATATAAGAATGTTCCCCGGCGGAATACAAGATACCCCCAGTGGATCCATTTCCCAGCGCAGTCTAAAAAAGGCTTCCCCTCCAGAGTTGAATCATCTTCCCCAATAGATTCTGGAAGCTTGTCCCCTGCAGAGTGCAAATGTATCTCCCCAGCCATATTCAGAAGGTTATCCCTGCAAGAGTCTAACTGGGTTATCCTCAGCGAAGTTCTTTCTATCCCCAACGGAGTTCATCGTCAAAATCCCCAATAGAGCTTATCAACGGAATCCCCAGCAGAGATATCATTAAAATCTCAGCAAAGCATCGCTTCCCCACAGAGTAATTCCCCACAGAGTACTCTCTTCACCAGGTTTATTCCCCAACGGAGTCATCTTCTCCTACAGGTTTATTCCTGCAATCATCTTCGTGCATCATCCCCAGTGGAAACGAATAATTCAACCAGATTCTTCAATATCAGCCCAAGATTTAACAAACTCCCCGACATTTGTCAAGGATTTATTTTCCCAGACGAAAATACATTCATAAACATACCACATTTCACATCTCCTATTTACATACATGATAAAGTGCATACGACACGACCTCATTTATTCTGGAGAACATCATGACATCGTGCATCTCATACATCATGACATTGCATACAACTAACTCTTTACCTTTTCAGGAAAGATCGATCAACAGATAAAAGTCATTACCTTTTGGAGTAGCAGTCGTCAAAGATTCCTTTATCATCCTGCTGAGGTAGTAATCGTCCATGATTCCTTCACCATTCCTGCTGAGGTAGTAATCGTCCAAGATTCCTTCATCATCCCGCTGAGGTAGTAATCGTCCAAGATTCCTTCATCATCCTGTTGAGGTAGTAATCGTTCTAGATTCCTTCATCATCCTGCTGAGGTAGTAATCATTCTAGATTCCTTCATCATCCTGCTGAGGTAGTAATCTTCCTAGATTCCTTCATCATCCTGCTGAGGTAGTAATCGCCCAAGATTCCTTCACCATTCCTGCTGAGGTAGTAATCGTCCAAGAATCCTTCACCATTCCTGCTGAGGTAGTAATCGTCCAAGATTCCTTCATCATCCCGTTGAGGTAGAAGTCATCCAAGATTCCTTCATCATCCTGCTGAGGTAGTAATCGTCCTAGATTCCTTCATCATCCTGCTGAGGTAGTAATCGTCCTAGATTCCTTCATCATCCTGCTGAGGTAGTAATCGTCCCAGATTCCTTCATCATCTATTTGGAGTAGCAATCGTCTCAGATTCCTTCATCACATCATGATTAAAAGACCTCCTCTGGCTAGATTTGTTTCTTCCAGTTAATGACAGGAAATCAAAGGCCTTCTCTGGTCCAGTTAAGTTGATTCCTAAAGATTTATCTGAATACAAACAATGGAGATAAAACCAGTTAAATCAATTCCTAAAGATTTATCTGAATACAGTCAATGGAGAAAAAACCAGTTAAATCGATTCCTAAAGATTTTTCTGAAACCCGTAAATAGAGACAACCCGTCAATGAAGACAACCCGTCAATGAAGACAACCCGTCAATGAAGACAATCTGTCAATGAAGACAACTTGTCGATGAAGACAACCCGTCAATGAAGACAACCCGTCAATGAAGACAACTCGTCAACGAAGACAAAACTACCTACCAACAATCTCCAGGTGGCATCTATAAGCCCATCCTCCTATCCATCATCTCTCCAAATGGCATCTGTAAGCCCATTCCCGACATCACATTGCTGATACTACACCATGCGAGTGCAAATTTCTGGGCACTTTAGTGTTCAATCAACTTCCACCTTCGGATCACGAAAGGCATGCAAGCCAATCTACATCCTCAGGTTTAAGAAGATTGAACAAGGGCAACTGTTGTACCCCAAAATTTTCCCTCCCATATCTCTCAAGATTTGTCAAGAATGATCCTCAAATTGGCTCAAGGGTTGTACAGTCAAACCACCTCCTAAGACAGCTGAAATTAGGGTTTTGGTTATTTCAAGGAATTTGAGGTTTTCAATGTTTCAATCAAGTCCCATAGGCCTATATACATTCTCAAGCACCTACATGCCAGGTTTCAAGACTCACAGTGCCAATTTGCACAGTCAAAAGCTCCATTTGACCTACAATCAACTGCAAGGGCAAAATGGTCATTTTGCAGTCAAAAGTCAGAATTTTTGGTCAACATCTTATTTTGACTTCACAATCATCATTTGATCAAGTCTTGATCATGATTCCACAAGAATAGCTCAAAAATCATCAAGATGCAAAAAGTTACTATTTTTGGACAGTAGAAAAGTCAACTGTATCTTGACCAGGGCATAACTTTTTCATGGTTTGTCAGAAAAATTCCATCCAATGCTAATTTTGAAGGGGATGCAATTTCCTACAATCCATCTTCACACTCCAAGTTCAAGAAATGCTCTCACAAGAAGTTACCAATTTTTACATTATAGGTCAATTTCAAAAGTCAACAAAAGTACACTTTAAGTCAAAGGCCATAACCTGAGATTGGTAAATCCAAATTACATGGGACCAAAGGCATTGGTTAGAGGACTTCAAGAGCTTTCCAAAATGTCCAAAAACATGGTCATATGATCAAAATTGAGCAAGTTGTGCATTGGAGAAGTTGGGAAATTTTCATGAATTTGCAAAAGTCAACTTTGCTCAAAACACCTTCTTTTTGCTAATGGGCCTCAAATATCTTCTTGAAACTTCATCCATGACCTATGCACGACCCACCAAGCTAAATGGGATTTATTTTCTTATTTTTATTAATTAATTGGATTTTTAATTAATATTAATTCATTTAATCAATTTAAATTATGAGAAAATAGAAAGATTTGTTTTTTTAATCTTTTTGTGAAGCAAATATGACCTAAACATGCTGGAAAATTCGTGCACAAGTCAAAGATATAAAAAATTCAATTTTGCCAAGTTTGTTCAATCATGAAAATCAAGAATATTTGATTTTTCAATCAAGGATTCAATCATCAATGCACATGGATTTTTGCCCAGCTTTTGACTTAATTCAATTGCCTTATACATATGCAAGCAAACCCTAACCTATTGGACGATTGAAAGCTGCAGAAACAGCCCTGTCATATTCAAGAAATTCCAAGAAAATTGAAAACCTATTCTTGCAATCTAGGCCAATTCAAGGCGTGCTACTCATTCAAACATATTGCAGGAGGTTCCAGGAACATTTTGCAATCAAATTCCAGCTTCAAAGCTCAAGAAATCAAGGAATACAGTTTCACGGTTTGCACCTTTTATTCAAAATCGTATTTCTTAATTCATGCATATTTAACATGTTTTTGTGATTGATTTGTGTTGTTAGAGACCATACGAAGCTAATGGAATGGTTGAATTGAATTATAATGCCCTGAATCAAAAGATGCCATGATCAAATTTCTAGGGTTCTTGAGCTTTAAATTAGGGCTTTCTAAACCAGGAAAAATTGGGACTCATGAGATGCATGACTGAACTCGTGTGGCCAAGACGAACAAGACCAATACCTCGTGAAATATTTATATGTACTGTGGTGCTAATCGCTATTTTTCCTTGCAGTGGTTAGTGGGGGTTAAAAACCCCCGCTATCTAATTCTAACTATGCAGAAAAACGAAGAAGACGATGATGTGTTATCACATGGTTGGCCAATTTGAAAAAAGCGTGTGTTTTGTTTTATTTACAGTATATTGATTGTTTTCTATATATAATAATTACCCCTTATTCCACTAACGAATTAAACAGCCTGGTTGAGTGGCTGAGGCGTTGGCATGTGAACATTGGGACCTGGGTTCGAATCTCAGGTCCCCCCAAAACATTTATCCTATTTTGTTTCATATAATCACATGCAGGTTTCAAAAGATGTTCTACCATATGCTTCAAATCCCAGCGCGCCATGTGGCTTCAGGCCAAGATCCAGTGGCCAAAGATGATGACTACCATAGTCCTTAGTCAACCAGCGCATGGATAATCTCAAAGGTCAAATGAGGCTTGAGCATTGTTGGGCCAGAAAATTCCAGAATCACCTCCAAGATTGGGCCAACACCCCCCTGAGTTTATTTTCTTCTTCTCCTTTTTATTTTTACTTAAATTGTTTTTATTAATTTTTAATTAACTACTAACTAAAACAATTAACATTTTTTTAATAAATTCAGAAAACATTAAAATGTAATATTTTTATTTAATTAGTTTTTTTTTGTAAATAAATACTAACATAATTAATTTAGTTTTTTAATTAGGTTAATTTTAATATTTTCACAATAATTTAAAATCAATGTAGAATTAGGTTTTTTTAATAACTTTTGACCATCTTTTCTTTTTTTCTTAAAAAACATAAAAAACTCAAAAAATATCTTTCTTTTATTTAATTAATTAATTAGTCTAGGTTTAATTTAATTAAATGCAAAATAACAAAAATCTCTTTCTTTCTCAAAAAGGGTCAAAACCCTAAGAACTTCTCCGATTTAATTTTTTCTCGCGCTCGTGATTATTTTTGATTCATATTTTTTATCCAATTATGTAATTGCTCCGAGGATGTAATAGCTTTAATTAGGACTTTTTATCGCTTTTCTTTAATTTCCCGCAATTTACTTTTCAAGGGTTTGTTTTTGGCGATGTAAATACCCGACGCCTTGTAATAGCTTAGTTTACTTTCCGTAACTATTAACTGCTAGATGTATGCTAATTAGGCTATGCATGTCAAGATTTCTCTTAAAATAAAATCAATCGTAGCTCACCATAACATGTACAAAGATAACATAACATGAAACCTGACACACTCGCACATGCCACTCCTAGGGTACGCCTCACTTGGTTGCCTCGACGTGGTCATTGAGTATAGGGTGTTTTAGAGGTCGCCCTCCTGTCTAAAGATCAAAGTTGCCTCTAAACGGTTGCCTCGATAAAAAACGATCTAGGACATTAGGGTTACCGTTAAGGCGTCCTACCATTGCTTTAGTGACCACACATGTCCCTATAATCGAATTGACCCGAAAAACTCCAACGACGGTGCTACCTACTTCTCAATAGTGGGATAGTACTGTCTAAAGGAAATTTACATAGCTTAATTTCTTTTGAGTAGGTAGAGGTTCTCAGGTACTTGCTCTTTCAAAACAAAAATACTTTTCGCACCTACACTTTTCTGACAAAAGTTTTCAAACAACACTTCATACACTCTTGAGGACAGACACAAGAGTTAAATCGAAGTTTTTAAACAAACTTTTTTTCAAAACCCACAAACACAAGAAAAGCAAAACATTTTTGAAAACATAGTGAGCAAGTACCTAAGAGCACGTGGATAACCACGGATAGAAAGGGTGCTAACACCTTCTCTTTCTATAATCTACCTCCCGAACCTGAGAAACATATCGAAAAGGAATTTTTCTGTGCTTTTGTCCTTTCCTTGTTGGAGAAAATAAAAGACGGTGGCGACTCTTGCTTACCGCGACATTTTGCGAAACGCAAACGCGAACCAGCATTTCAAAACAGTCAGTTCTATTTCAACCGATCACAGAACTGGCGACTCTGCTGGGGACTTTTATAAGTGAGGTGTACCTTAGGGTTAGATCACTCTTGTTTTCAATTGTATTGCTTTGTATGCTTTAACTTTGTGGGCTTATATCGGAGTTTTATATATCCTAACCCGGATCTGGGGGTACCCTTTTTTAGGTAAATAGCAATAAACTGTGAGGGATCTGTCCGGCATAGACCGACACGGATGAAGTAGTAGTTATGTTGGTGTGGCACCTTGGTCTGTACCGATATCCCTTGTGTTGAAACGAGGAGAATATGGGTCTTCTGAGGAGTCATTAAGCACCAACTGACCTTAGAACCTTAAATCGACCAACTTGGCCATAGAACAGTAGCAGTATGCTACACTCATTGAGACTAAACTCTCGCGATGGTTCCGGCCGCAAGAAAAGGTTGCCAAACTAGAATTATGACCGATTGAGGGTAGTCAGTGATATTGAGATCCTCTAGAACCCAGTTACTATTTTTAGGATAGGTCTTAACCAACTGAAACTTCAAGAGGGTAATACCTAAACTCCATGCTAGCCTAAAATCTAAGGGATCTTTGTGTGACTTGTGTGCTTTCAAACTTGAACTACTTGCACATTCTTGTTATCTGACAGCATGAGTTCCTTGCAGGTTTTGTTTACAGTCCTTATCCAACAATTTGGAATTATTGTAGGGCTTACCTACACCACCTCACACGCATAGCATACACATCATAACATCATACCATAGTATTTCCTTAACCATTTCAAGGATCTCAAGGGTTTGTGATGCAGGTCAGGATGAACCAAATGTCTAGAAAGGGGCAAAGGGGATTTATTTTCGTCTAGCCAAGGTTGTCTAGAAATCCAAGCACGATAACTTGAGTCAGGGGCTATGACCCACTCGATATGGTGAGCCTGACTCTTGAAGAAGGACTCTCAGCAACATGAAGTCCCTTCAATCAAGCCGCAAAATTCAAATTCTAACAAGTTTCTTTGTTTACCCCACGAGATCCTTGAAAACATTGCATACATATATCATACATATCATTGCATTACAGGTACAGTTACATGTCTCTTATCTTCTTCGCTGTTTATCGCAACAATCATCATGTCTACCGAACCTTCCACTGAGCAAGCTATCAAGGCCCTCCAGGCCTAGAATGCCCAGTTTCAAGAGTTGGTCATGAGCCTAGCTAAGGGTCAGCAGGACCTGAAGACACTGATTCTAAAAGAGAGGAAGAAGAAGAAGAGGACTGTCTTGTTCAACACGAGACGCAGGTTTGGAAATGGACTGCAGAATGAGGTTGATCTGACCACCTCCTCTGTAGGGAAGGACAACCCATAAGAGAGAAGGGTTCCTAGTCCCGTTGTCTCCGACAACGAGACGGATTATGATGAAGAACAGTACCCTCCTGCTGAGGATAGGTACAAACAGTTGGAGGACCGCTTGAGCACTATGGAGATACAGAACGTGCCTGGGCTGGACTTTGGAGACCTAGGTTTATCCTCTGGGGTGGTGATTCCCCATAAGTTTAAGGCACCTGCCTTTGCCAAGTATGACGGAGCTTCCTGTCCAAAGCTGCACCTCCGGTCATATGTGAGGAAGATCCAGCCTTACACAGCTGATAAGAATTTGTGGATCCATTTCTTTCAGGACAGTCTTTCAGGGACTCAACTTGAGTGGTTCTATCAGCTGGATGGAGCCAGTATCCGTAACTGGAAAGATTTGGCTACTGCATTCTATAAGCAGTATCAATATAATTCCGACCTCGCTCCTACGCGTACCCAACTCCAGGGTATGTCAATAGGGACGGGTGAAGGATTTAAAGAGTATGCTCAAAAATGGAGAGACCTTTCCGAAAGGGTGCAGCCATCTTTAACTGATCGTGAGCTTGTTGATATGTTTTTGGGGACCCTGTCTGGTCCATTCTTTAACCATCTGATTGGAAACTCTTCAACCGGGTTTACAGACCTTATCTTGACTGGTGAGAGGATTGAAGCTGGTATCAAGGCTGGGAAAATTCAAGAAGCTACACCTTTTGATGCTCAGAAAAAGCTTTACAGTGGGAAGAAAGAGTCCAATGATGTGTACAGTCAAAAGAGCTGTCGTGACCAACACGTAGGGGCAGTCTTGATCTCTGGTTCTGCGTCACACCGACAACAGCAAAAGGGAAATCAACGAAGGCTGGACGAGCCTAAAAGACAGTTCACCAACATCAACATGCCATTGTCACAAGCATTGCAGCACGTGTTGAAGATGAATCTGATTACGGTGATAAACCCTCCTCCGAACCCTAAGACTTCTTCTCCTAGCTACAACCCAGAAGCAAGGTGTGCTTATCACTCCGATAGCCCGGGGCACGATACTAACGATTGTTGGGCGCTGAAATACAAGATTCAGAATATGATTGACGCTAAGGAGATCGAATTCGAGCCTCCTGAGACTCCCAATGTGATCACTGCTCCCTTGCCAAAACATGGCTAGGATTGAGAGACTTTTGTTCATTTGAATTCTGAAGCTATATTTTTCTTTGCTTATTCAAACAATTATCATGTCAAACTCTTTTATTTCATTAATGCATTACACGTGTCTGTTTTGAATTCATTGTTTTCCCTATGCTTAAAATTGCTTCATATTTCCTTTTTGTGATGTTCAACTCTCAATTAAAAAATTCTAAGCCTTTTGAGGGAGGATGACGAAAACGATACCACGATCTTTACAGTATGCTTTTGAATAGATCCCGCTGACGATGTACAGGCATTATTTCAAATCCTAAACAGTGGAGTTATAAGGAAGATAATCCCTCGTCAACCCCTTCGAGCCAAAGAAGTTAGAGTTTTTTCTTTTCACAAATTAAAACCCTTAATCATAACCTAGGGCAGGGTAGTTCTCTCAGTTGATCCAGGTGCACAATGAATGGCATCAAAGGAGTCCTTCCAAAACAAAAGACAGTGATGGTTCCCTATAATCGTCAGAACAGGCAGTCGTCATCTTTCAAAAATAAAAGCCCATCAAGTCAAAACCTATGAAGGAGACTTACAAAAAACTGGGGCATCCCGCTGACTGTAATCACAAAAGAAACAGTTCAGGCAAAAAGACAGGGATAATAAAATCGAAAAGAAAGAGGTCCTACAAACCCTCAACAAAAAAGAAATGACTGCCTATTCAAAATAAATTGTCAATATCTGAACCATCACTGGAATTTCAGGGCAAAGAATCAAACAAGATCTAATGCACGATTAGCTGAGTTTAGGGTCGAAGAACATCACGAAGAACGGGTGGGTACAAATAAAATTTGAGCCTTTATCCTTTGTTTCTTAAACCGTGAACCAGGCCACGTTATAACCCTTAAAAGTCCTAGCTGAAGCATGGGTTAGTTCGAAAGCATACTGTTACAAAAGGTATCCTGACTCCTGTAGGGCTTGCTGTAAAATCCTGAGTTGACATCACATTTTACAAAAATTCGCTTGTTTTAATGAAAATTGCATTTTCAAAAACTTCAAGACAGACATAAGCTTTGCATTCTTAAAATAACATTGTTTGCATATGACTATTTGTTCAAACAGCAGAGAAGTTCGCACGAAGAATATCTAGTGAACAAAAACCTTCTCAATAAAAAAAAGTCATCTCAAGTGGAAGAAACACTTCCAACCAAGGGGCAGACATGATCATTTTCCATCATCTGGGGCAGTCAAGTCAAGATTCAAGAAATCTCTCAAGATGCCAAATAGCCAGGGGCAAATCTCCACCTGAGTCACTTGGGGCATGGGACATGAATTCTAGCAACGAATATTGCATGATCAAACATCTTCTGGTAGTATGGCAACACAATACTACTGACAGCGACAACTCCCTACACTCTGAGAACGTGGACATAGTCAAACAAATACTACGCGCAATCAAAGACCCGCTAGGTTGACTGGCCTAGGCAAAAATAAGGGCTTCCCAGCGAACCAAAAGGGTTCGGGCAAAAATAATGGATGAAAATGAAAAAATCTGTACATCCGGCAAGTCGAAAACTTAAAAAGGCGGCTTGGGAAAAAAAGGGTATCCCATGGACTGAAAACCCGAAAGGGCGGTCCAGGCAAAAGTTAGGGATCAAAAGCGTACGACTATGTCCCGTCATCTCGTCACTTATCTACCAGAAGAAGATTTGTCAATTGGAAGTTATCAAGCTCCTCATAGGCCTTCTTCTCCCGCAGAAACTGGGGCAATAAGAATTGCCCGAACTGTACAAGCTGCTTTGTCCACCAGGTACAAGGTAGATTCAGCTGAAGAATATGGCCAAGATACCTTCACTCCCCGCAAAGTAAAATAGTAATGGAAGCTTTCCCCACTGAGACTTGCAGCTATGAACGAATCAGCAATACTCTCCCCCAAGCAGAGTTAGTCTATCATCAGCCCCGAAAAGGCACGGTATCCCCAGTAGGTCTTAATATTCCCCAGCGGAGTATACAGATATTCCTCAGCAAGCATCCCCGGCAGTCTTAATATTCCTCAACGAAATATAAGAATGTTCCCAGGCGGAATACAAGATACCCCCAGTGGAGCCATTTCCCAGCGCAGTCTAAAAAAGGCTTCCCCGCCAGAGTTGAATCATCTTCCCCAGTAGATTCTGGAAGCTTGTCCCTGCAGAGTGCAAATGTATCTCCCCAGCCATATTCAGAAGGTTATCCCCGCAAGAGTCTAACTGGGTTATCCTCAGCGAAGTTCTTTCTATCCCCAGCGGAGTTCATCGTCAAAATCCCCAATAGAGCTTATCAACGGAATCCCCAGCGGAGATATCGTTAAAATCTCAGCAAAGCATTGCTTCCCCGCAGAGTAATTCCCCGCAGAGTAATCTCTTCACCAGGTTTATTCCCCAACAGAGTCATCTTCTCCTACAGGTTTATTCCTGCAATCATCTTCGTGCATCATCCCCAGTGGAAACGAATAATTCAACCAGATTCTTCAATATCAGCCTAGGATTTAACAAACTCCCCGACATTTGTCAAGGATTTATTTTCCCAGACGAAAATACATTCATAAACATACCACATTTCACATCTCCTATTTACATACATGACAAAGTGCATACGACACGACCTCATTTATTCTGGAGAACATCATGACATCGTGCATCTCATACATCATGACATTGCATACAACTAACTCTTTACCTTTTCAGGAAAGATCGATCAATAGATAAAAGTTATTACCTTTTGGAGTAGCAGTCGTCAAAGATTCCTTCATCATCCTACTGAGGTAGTAATCGTCCAAGATTCCTTCACCATTCCTGCTGAGGTAGTAATCGTCCAAGATTCCTTCATCATCCTGCTGAGGTAGTAATCGTCCAAGATTCCTTCATCATCCTGCTGAGGTAGTAATCGTTCTAGATTCCTTCATCATCTTGCTGAGGTAGTAATCGTTCTAGATTCCTTCATCATCCTGCTGAGGTAGTAATCGTCCTAGATTCCTTCATCATCCTGCTGAGGTAGTAATCGCCCAATATTCCTTTACCATTCCTGCTGAGGTAGTAATCGTCCAAGATTCCTTCACCATTCCTGCTGAGGTAGTAATCGTCTAAGATTCCTTCATCATCCCATTGAGGTAGAAGTCATCAAAGATTCCTTCATCATCCTGCTGAGGTAGTAATCGTCCTAGATTCCTTCATCATCCTGCTGAGGTAGTAATCGTCCTAGATTCCTTCATCATCCTGCTGAGGTAGTAATCGTCCCAGATTCCTTCATCGTCTATTTGGAGTAGCAATCGTCTCAGATTCCTTCATCACATCATGATTAAAAGACCTCCTCTGGCTAGATTTATTTCTTCCAGTTAATGACATGCAATCAAAGGCCTTCTCTGGTCCAGTTAAGTTGATTCCTAAAGATTTATCTGAATACAGTCAATGGAGACAAAACCAGTTAAATCAATTCCTAAAGATTTATCTGAATACAGTCAATGGAGACAAAACCAGTTAAATCGATTCCTAAAGATTTTTATGAAACCCGTAAATAGAGACAACCCGTCAATGAAGACAACCCGTCAATGAAGACAACCCGTCAATGAAGACAATCTGTCAATGAAGACAACCTGTCGATGAAGACAACCCGTCAATGAAGACAACCCGTCAATGAAGACAACTCGTCAACGAAGACAAAACTACCTACCAACAATATCCAGGTGGCATCTATAAGCCCATCCTCCTATCCATCATCTCTCCAAATGGCATATGTAAGCCCATTCCCGACATCACATTGCTGATACTACACCATGCAAGTGAAAATTTCCGGGCACTTTAGTGTTCAATCATCTTCCACCTTCGGATCACGAAAGGCATGCAAGACAATCTACATCCTCAGGTTTAAGAAGATTGAACAGGGGCAACTGTTGTACCCCAAAATTTGCCCTCCCATATCTCTCAGGATTTGTCAAGAATGATCCTCAAATTGGCTCAAGGGTTGTACAGTCAAACCACCTCCTAAGACAACTGAAATTAGGGTTTTGGTTCTTTCAACGAATTTGAGGTTTTCAATGGTTCAATCAAGTCCCATAGGCCTATATACATTCTCAAGCACCTACATGCCAGGTTTCAAGACTCACAGTGCCAATTTGCACAGTCAAAGGCTCCATTTGACCTACAATCAACTACAAGGGCAAAATGATCATTTTGCAGTCAAAAGTCAGAATTTTTGGTCAACATCTTATTTTGACTTCACAATCATCATTTGATCAAGTCTTGATCATGATTCCATAAGAATAGCTCAAAAATCATCAAGATGCAAAAAGTTACTATTTTTGGACAGTAGAAAAGTCAATTGTATCTTGACCAGGGCATAACTTTTTCATGGTTTGTCAGAAAAATTCCATCCAATGCTAATTTTGAAGGGGATGCAATTTCCTACAATCCATCTTCACACTCCAAGTTCAAGAAATGCTCTCACAAGAAGTTACCAATTTTTACATTATAGGTCAATTTCAAAAGTCAACAAAAGTACACTTTAAGTCAAAAGCCATAACTTGAGATTGGTAAATCCAAATTACATGGGACCAAAGGCATTGGTTAGAGGACTTCAAGAGCTTTCCAAAATGTCCAAAAACATGGTCATATGATCAAAATTGACCAAGTTGTGCATTGGAGAAGTTGGGAAATTTTCATGAATTTGCAAAAGTCAACTTTGCTCAAAACACCTTCTTTTTGCTAATGGGCCTCAAATATCTTCTTGAAACTTCATCCATGACCTATGCACGACCCACCAAGCTAAATGGGATTTATTTTCTTATTTTTA
Organism: Vicia faba; assembly: GCA_948472305.1. NCBI lineage: Eukaryota > Viridiplantae > Streptophyta > Magnoliopsida > Fabales > Fabaceae > Vicia > Vicia faba. The sequence continues at coordinate 1,318,128,156 of OX451740.1, forward strand.
TTAATTAATTGGATTTTTAATTAATATTAATTCATTTAATCAATTTAAATTATGAGAAAATAGAAAGATTTGTTTTTTTAATCTTTTTGTGAAGCAAATATGACCTAAACATGCTGGCAAATTCGTGCACAAGTCAAAGATATAAAAAATCCAATTTTGGCAAGTTTGTTCAATCATGAAAATCAAGAATATTTGATTTTTCAATCAAGGATTCAATCATCAATGCACATGGATTTTTGCCCAGCTTTTGACCTAATTCAACTGCCTTATACATATGCAAGCAAACCCTGACCTAGTGGACGATTGAAAGCTGCAGAAACAACCCTGTCATATTCAAGAAATTCCAAGAAAATTGAAAACCTATTCCTGCAATCTAGGCCAATTCAAGGCGTGCTATTCATTCAAACATATTGCAGGAGGTTCCAGGAATGTTTTGCACACAAATTCCAGCTTCAATGCTCAAGAAATCAAGGAATACAGTTTCACGGTTTGCACCTTTTATTCAAAATCGTATTTCTTAATTCATGCATATTTAACATGTTTTTGTGATTGATTTGTGTTGTTAGAGACCATACGAAGCTAATGGAATGGTTGAATTGAATTATAATGCCCTGAATCAAAAGATGCCATGATCAAATTTCTAGGGTTCTTGAGCTTTCAATTAGGGCTTTCTAAACCAGGAAAAATTGGGACTCATGAGATGCATGACTGAACTCGTGTGGCCAAGACGAACAAGAACAATACCTCGCGAAATATTTATATGTACTGTGGTGCTAATCGCTATTTTTCCTTGCAGTGGTTAGTAGGGGTTAAAAACCCCCGCTATCTAATTCTAACTATGCAGAAAAACGAAGAAGACGATGATGTGTTATCACATGGTTGGCCAATTTGAAAAAAGCGCGTGTTTTGTTTTATTTACAGTATATTGATTGTTTTCTATATATAATAATTACCCCTTATTCCACTAACGAATTAAATAGGTTGGTTGAGTGGCTGAGGCGTTGGCATGTGAACATTGGGACCTGGGTTCGAATCCCAGGTCCCCCCAAAACATTTATCCTATTTTTTCCATATAATCACATGCAGGTTTCAAAAGATGTTCTACCATATGCTTCAAATCTCAGCGCGCCATGTGGCTTCAGGCCAAGATCCAGTGGCCAAAGATGATGACTACCATAGTCCTTAGTCAACCAGCGCATGGATAATCTCAAAGGTCAAATGAGGCTTGAGCATTGTTGGGCCAGAAAATTCCAGAATCACCTCCAAGATTGGGCCAGCACCCCCCTGAGTTTATTTTCTTCTTCTCCTTTTTATTTTTACTTAAATTGTTTTTATTGATTTTTAATTAACTACTAACTAAAACAATTAACATTTTTTTAATAAATTCAGAAAACATTAAAATGTAATATTTTTATTTAATTAGTTTTTTTTTGTAAATAAATACTAACATAATTAATTTAGTTTTTTAATTAGGTTAATTTTAATATTTTCACAATAATTTAAAATCAATGTAGAATTAGGTTTTTTTAATAACTTTTGACCATCTTTTCTTTTTTTCTTAAAAAACATAAAAAACTCAAAAAATATCTTTCTTTTATTTAATATATTAATTAGTCTAGATTTAATTTAATTAAATGCAAAATAACAAAAATCTCTTTCTTTCTCAAAAAGGGTCAAAACCCTAAGAACTTCTTCGATTCAATTTTTTCTCGCGCTCGTGATTATTTTTGATTCATATTTTTTATCCAATTATGTAATTGCTCCGAGGATGTAATAGCTTTAATTAGGACTTTTTATCGCTTTTCTTTAATTTCTCGCAATTTACTTTTCAAGGGTTTGTTTTTGGCGATGTAAATACCCGACGCCTTGTAATAGCTTAGTTTACTTTCCGCAACTATTAACTGCTAGATATATGCTAATTAGGCTATGCATGTCAAGATTTCTCTTAAAATAAAATCAATCGTAGCTCACCATAACATGTACAAAGATAACATAACATGAAACCTGACACACTCGCACATGCCACTCCTAGGGTACGCCTCACTTGGTTGCCTCGACGTGGTCATTGAGTATAGGGTGTTTTAGAGGTCGCCCTCCTGTCTAAAGATCAAAGTTGCCTCTAAACGGTTGCCTCGATAAAAAACGATCTAGGACATTAGGGTTACCGCTAAGGTATCCTACCATTGCTTTAGTGACCACACATGTCCCTATAATCGAATTGACCCGAAAAACTCCAACGACGGTGCTACCTACTTCTCAATAGTGGGATAGTACTGTCTAAAGGACATTTACACAGCTTAATTTCTTTTGAGTAGGTAGAGGTTCTCAGGTACTTGCTCTTTCAAAACAAAAATACTTTTCGCACCTACACTTTTCTGACAAAAGTTTTCAAACAACACTTCATACACTCTTGAGGACAGACACAAGAGTTAAATCGAAGTTTTTAAACAAACTTTTTTTCAAAACCCACAAACACAAGAAAAGCAAAACATTTTTGAAAACATAGTGAGCAAGTACCTAAGAGCCCGTGGATAACCACGGATAGAAAGGGTGCTAACACCTTCCCTTTCTATAATCTACCTCCCGAACCCGAGAAACATCTCGAAAAGGAATTTTGCTGTGCTTTTGTCCTTTCCTTGTTGGAGAAAATAAAATACGGTGGCGACTCTTGCTTACCGCGACATTTTGCGAAACGCAAACGCGAACCAGCATTTCAAAACAGTCAGTTCTATTTCCACCGATCACAGTGCCCAACACTTTCGGAATGGTAAGCACATTTGGCATTGGAGTGGTAGTATGGAGATGAGATGTTAGGGTTTTTTGGCGCTTCCTTCAAACCGGTAAGATTCAGTTTCAACAAATGGGGGATAACCTGAGCTGGCATCATGTTGATGCGGGTAAACTGCCGTTGTGGCCTTTCTACCCATTGTTGATTAGGTCTCGGCTGATTGCCGCGAGGTTGATCATTTGACGAGTTTTGAATCATCACAGCCCCTACAGTTGGTCGGCACTCGGTTCTTCCCTGACCCTTTTGAGAATACACAGTAGAGGCTTCCTTCTTAGCCGGGAAGGGTTTCTTAACAGCTGTGGACGCAGAAGCATCCTTTTGAATCTTTCCACTTTTAATACCGGCATCGACCCTCTCGCCGGTCAAAATTAGTTCAGTAAATCCCGCGGAAGAACTTCCGATTAGATGATTGAAAAAGGGGCCAGACAGGGTCCCCAGAAACATGTCAACTAACTCCCTATCTGACAATGGCGGCTGCACCCTTCCATCCAGATCACGCCACTTCTGGGCGTACTCTTTAAACCCTTCATTGGAAGCCATCCCCATACTTTGTAACTGAGTACAAGTGGGCGCCAAATCAGCATTGTATTGATATTGACGATAAAAAGCAGCTGCTAAGTCTTCCCAATTGTGAACCTCTGATCTCTCGAGCTGATAGAACCAATCCAACTGTGTGCCAGACAAACTGTCTTGGAAAAAGTGTACCCAGAGGTCTTTATCAGATGAGTGGGGTTGGATTTTTCTAACATACGATCTCAGGTGCATCTTTGGGCATGACAGACTGTCATACTTGGCGAATGTTGACACCTTGAACTTGGGAGGGATAATAATCCCAGCTACCAGCCATAGTTCTTCAAAATCCAAACCGGGTATCCTCTGCAACTCCATGGTTGCCAGTCTATCCTCAAGATTCTTATATTTATCATCCGCTAGAGGATACTGTTGTTCGTAGTAGTCTTCGTCTTCTTCCTCTTCCTCCTCTTCAACCTCAGATTCAAAAGGTACAACAGTCCTTTTCCCTTTACCGACCCCTTCGTCAGACGTTGTGGGGAACTCAAGAACCTTTCTGGGTTGCTTTTAAACCTTCTTCCAAAAGTGTCTACTCCAGGTCTCTTTTTATTTTTCTCTTTATTCTTCTCCAACAGAGCTTTGAGGTCCTCTTGACCCTTTTCCAAGGTCATGAGGAGTTGTTGGAATTGTGAATTTTGTGCCTGCAGATCCTTTACCGTTTGCTCCAAATCCATCTTGCTGAAATAAACAGCAGAAAGATAAGGAAACCTGGTGCGAAGACCTGTTTATGCATATGATGAATGGTATGTTATTCATGTAATGCATTCAAGGATCCAGAAATTCAAATTTGTTGCAAACAAAAAGGAACACACGTCATATTCAGAAGAAATTGTTAGTACATAAGTGTCCCATGGGCAAAATATTACAAAATTCTTAATGTAAAAAGACATTGTGCATCCTTTTTGGTGCGATGTAAGTGTTGAGAGTTTCCTCCTCATGAAGTCGACGGGTAAGCTCCAAAACCTTCTTCTCACTGGCATAGAAGATGGCTTCAAAAGTATTATGTTCTTCCTTGAGTTGGATCCAACTATTTTGCATTTCTTCCCATGATGTTGGCATGTCAGGATGTAGGATGGTGTATGGAACCTCTCCTTCCATAACAGGCTCTTTGATCACGGGGAGAATATGTGGATATGGTGTCATAAGATTCTGGGCGCGGGTTCATACCCACTTGAGATAAGGCTCAAAGGGGATGGAATTTTTGTGCCCCAGTGTCTTACTATCCACCTTGTTGGGCATCCTCCAAGCTTTGATGAACCTTTGTCGAAGTCCTTACGCATCGTTGTCGAAGTCAAAAACTAGGTCACGAATCAGCATGTCATGAGGGCCATCCCTCCGAGCATATCCAAACTGTATTAGAGCTAAACAGGGATTGTAGGTAATGCCTCCCCTAATGCCAAGTAGTGGGACATTAGGTAATTCCCCACAACGATCAATGATGATAACATTTTCTCTGGACCGAGAACACCAATGTACATCAGAATGTGTGAGGGTCATTAATCGTTGTGACCACCTTAAACCCTACTCATTCTTCAAAACTGATTGTGGAAGGTGAGAAATAAACCACCTTGCTAGGAGAGGAGTACAGCACATGAGAACACCTCTTTTCCTCATTGTTCGTGTGTAAAATGAGTGTAGGATGTCCCCAAGCAATATAGGAATAGGATTCCTGGATATGAAAATCTTGACAGCATTCACATCTATAAGTTGGCCAGGGTTTGGGAACAAGACCAACCCATAGATAAGAAGTGCTGCAATCTCTTCAAAGGCTTGTAGATCAAGAGAATTCCAGCAGTCTTGTGCCTTCTCAAACAGAAACTTTGCCAAGAAACCCTTGACACCACTTCTGGTTTCCCAATGCCCCTTGATGTCAGATGGTTGCAAGTGTAATGCTTGAGCAACATCTTCAGGCTTTGGTTCTTTTTCCGTACCGTTGTAGGGTAGTTGATGAAGAATAGGAATTCTCAGGAGTTGAGAAAATTCCTCCAAAGTGGACACCAACTGGTAATCAGGGAATGTGAAACGGTGGTGTAGGGGGTCAAAGAACTGGAAGAGAACTTTCACCATGTCTTCTTCAATGTTGGAGTTGACCAAGTTGAGAAGTCTACCATGCCTTTCACTGAAGAGAGAATTCTATGGAATCCTGGAATTAAACTCCTTGAGTTGAGGAGGGATTCTCACAAGGTTGACTTGAATTGTTTTCCTGCGAAGAGATTCCATGACCTGCAAAACAAGAACAAAGATGAAGATCCAAACCCTTGAAATGGTTAGTGGATGCATATGATGTTTTATGATGTTCATGATGTATGCACAAGCAAATGTACAAACAAGTCACACAAAACCCTAGTTTCAGGCTTGCATGAGGTTTCATAGGTAAATACCCTCTTGAGTTTAGTTGGATCAAACCTGTCCTATAAATAGTAACCGGGTTCTAAGGAGCTCAATATCACTGGATTATTTTCTGTGTTCATTGTTTTGGTTTAGCCACTTAACTAGAGACCAAAATATTCCAAGAAAACAACCCTCAATGAGTGTAGTATCGAGTATCTACCAACTTCATACTGCACCAAAGCCGATCATCTCACTACTCCTAATAAAAGGCCAAGATGGTCAAGTAAGGTTCTAAGAGTTCATTAGTGCTTTATGACATCACTCAGCGGCCCCGTATTCTCTTTGATTGACTCAAAGGCTACCGATACTCACAAATATGTCGCACTAATATAGCTATTGCTTCAACCGTGTCGGTATACCCAGCACAGTTTCCACAACATATTGCTATTTACCTATGAATGTTACCGAAATCCGGGTGGAGGATTTCAGGCCCAAACAAGAGAACCAAATGTAAAGCAATCAAAGCAAACAATAATCATGCAAAGGGTGATCTAAGCCCTAAGGTTACTCCACTTTTAAACTAATTCCCCAGCAGAGTCGCCAATTCTATGATATGGTGGGAGAACAGACTTGGGATTTTGCATTTGTGTTCGCAAATGTTTGAGTTTAGCAAGAGTCGCCACCGGCTTTTTATTTTATCCTAAGGAAAGGTCAAAAAGCACAGGAAAGACCTTTGAGATGTTTTATTGGGTTCGGGGAGTAGATTATAGAAAGGGAAGGTATTAGCACCCTTTTTATCCATGGTTATCCATGGGCTCTTAGTTACTTGCTTAGATCACTTGCTTTGCTTCTCAATTGTTTGAAATGGTGCTCTTCAATTGTTTGAAAAGGTGCTTTGTGTGTGTTTTTGAAAGATGTTTTGAAAAGAGGCCATCGTTGTGGAAACCTTTGTAATGATTCTTGTTTGAATGTATACAAAGGTGTTTTTGTCTTTTGAAAAGTTTTCAATATTTGAAAGTAGGGTTTTGAAATTGTGTTGTGAAGTGTGTTTTGAAGATAGCAAGGATGTTTTTGCAAGTTTTGATCAAGTAACTAAGAGTCATCTACCCTATTTTACTCAAAGATCTTTCTTATGTTTTTAACCCTTTTAACAGTGTTGCTTCACCATTGTATTTGGTGAACAACCTTGTGTTAGGATGTTAAACGGGACAGGCGCGAGTCATCGTATAGACAATGATAGCAATTGTGTCAAGTATTTTTTGGAAATTTTCTTGAGGGACTTGATCATTTTGTTTAGGAAACTCAGATAGCGTCATCGAGGGACTATGATCTTTGTTTTGTTTTTGTTTTGCCAAAGTACTTGACATGCAACCATGGCCCATTTTTGAAGGCAACAAGTGGATTGTAACCCTAGGGGTGCAAGTGTGCATTGTGTTTGTTTGTTTTCATGCATTTTGTCTTTGATTAGGTCAAACTATTTGTTAATTTGATTTTTACATACAAAACCCTAAGTCTAATCATGGCATAATTGAAAGCTTAAAGGTGCGAGAATTTAAATTCTACACTATTACAACATGATATAGGGAGGGGGTACAAATTTGAATTGGGGATTATTTTGCAAGAAATTAAATCCTAAATTATTACAACCAAATTGAATGTATAAGGTATAACAATTAAATGTACAATATTTAAATAAATACAATAAATAAATATTAAATAAAATGTGTTATGCAAAAATGTTTTTTTTAGGTATGAAAAAGTATTTTTAATGTGAAATGTAAATAAATAAAAAAGTCAATTTCAATTATTTTGTTTTTAGGGCAAAAACCCTAATTTCTTAAATAAATAGTATTATTTATTATTTATATACAATAATGTATCAATTTGTACAAAAATAAAAATATTATATAAAAAAAGGTATTTTTAGTATAAAATATTAATAAAAATAAAAATGTATTATTTTTGTGCTTTTTGCTCTAATTATTTAATAAAATAAAGTATATAAGTATCTCTCTCTCTCTCTCTCTCTCTCTATATATATATATATATATATATATATATATATATATATATATATATATATATATATATATATATATATATATATATATATATATATATATATATATATATATATATATATATATATATATATATATATATATATATATATTAAATGTATACAAATAAAAATTAATTATTTACAAAAAATGTATATATTTCACGAAAATATTTTCAAATGTGTATAAAATAATAAATGGAAATAAAACATATTTTTGCATAATTTTTGAGTTTCAATAAAAGAATATAAAGTATTTAAACATTTTTATACTAGTAAAAATAAAAATAAATATCAAATAAATGTAAAAAATATAAAAATAATTTTTTGGCATTTTTTATATTTGGACATAAAATAACAAAGTCAGAATTAAAATAAAAATATAAAAATGACAAATATACAAGGAAATGGGCCAGGGGGGTGTAAACTGAAAAGGCAAGTGTTAGAAGTAAAAACAACCAGGCCCAGCCCAATCAACTTCATCTTCTTCCTCAATTCAAACCAAAACGCGCGTTTTCCACACAAACTGCTATCTCCTGATTCCTTGCTTTTTTGACAAAACTCATAACATGAAACTTGTAGAGCATCAAACAACGAATCTAACCATATAAAAAACTTAAGCTAACTCTCAAAGACCAGAGAGAATTTCTCTGGCCCTAATTCTTAACCTAATTTTTTCAGAAAGTTCATGAAAAAAATTCTCCTAGCACGATTAATATAAATGAAAACTAAGCACATGTATGGTTTCAGGGCTATGAATACAACATCTTTCATTCACAAACCTAAGTCTAACTATTCCTAAATAGAGAGATAGAAGTTCATGAAATACCTGTTTCAGTTGACTTCGAGCTGGACAATGCAGCAACTTCCAAGGGTGCTTGAGGTTCTTTTGAGCTGGCCTGATGTCCAATGAAGCTTTCCCAATGCTTAGTTTGTTTTGAAGTAGCCTGAATCGTGCTACAGAACTCAACCTGCAAAGCTTTGAAACAAAAATGGCAATGTATGTTAATGGTGTTACAGCTAGCAATGGAGGTTTGGAATAGTTCAGGTGAGTTGAATGGAAGGTATTGGAACAATTTTGAGGCAAAACGCACGAGGGAAAGTGGAGATGGAGGTGGTTCTGCAGGGCTTGCCCTGTTTTGCAGAAAAACGATGATTTTGTGTACAAGGAGGTTTGAGTGGTGAAGAGCTCGTGTTTAGGACTCAGAGGGTTGTGTGAAATGTGTTTGCAATGTTAGTGTAAGCTGACTATGGCTGGTTTTTGAGTTGGGAAGATTTTGGACAAATTTCTTCTTCTTGAAGCAAGAGTGTGTAACTTTTCAATGCAGGCCTGTACACTATATCTTGTAAGCTGCATATCTTGCCCTTGATACTTGCAATTTATGGATTTGATCTTGCCTCAGAGATATGGCCCCATGCTCCAAAGATCTTGGTTTGACATAAAGTGTAACTTTTCAAAAATGGCAAAGCATGCTGATTTGAAAATGCAAGTTGTATGAACATGTATTGGCCATGGATCAAAGTGAGTTTTTGCCAACTTCAAGCATTCGATTCTCCCAAACCATAAAGGTGTTTGAGGAGTTCTTGGACAATTTGGAAATCTTGCAACATGTACTACAATCCATCTTTAAAATACAACTTGAAACTCTAAGTGGAACTATGTGAAAAATGGCCAAGAAGATGGGTCAAAATCCTGCCTAAACTAGGGCAAAATTTTTCTAAGTTAAAAGTTTTAGGTACCCTTGTTCCAAAAACCATAACTTGAGATACAAGCTTCTTTTGAGAAAACTTTGTAAATAAAAGTTGTAGACTTTGTGATGGACTACAACTTTCATGTTGCCAGTTTTGTTTGAATCCATTTGCATCTTGGTGAAAAAATGGGACAAAGTTAGAAAAAAAATAAGAAAATTTTATAACTTAGAAAATTTCTAAGTTATGAAAATTTTCCATTTTAAACCCTAATTTTCATTTTTGGGTTTCTTGATGAACAATTTTCATAATTTGACATGTCTTGGTGAAAAATGATCGTTGGCACTTGATTTTGACCAAAAAGTCAAAGTTTGACTTTTCAGTGTACAGTCAAATTTTGATCAGTTGACTGCAAAATTCATCTGTCAATCATATGCATTTGAGATCTTTGGAACTTGTTGAATGGGTCAAGACAATGTAATTGAGTCCTTGAGTCCATGGTTGAGCTTGATTTGCCATTGGCTAGGTCAAACAGTCAAAATTTGCCTTTGTACAGTCAAAACCCTAAAAATGACCATTTTGCCCTTTTGATGATCTGATCAAATTTCTTGTGGAATTGTGATCCAAACTTGATCAAATGGTTCCTATGAGTCCATAATGTTGATGTGGGTCAAAATTCATGAGGTTTGACTGTCAATTGGCCACAGTTGACTTTTTCCTCAATACAACTGATTTCTAGGTCAACTGTCCAATTGACTGGGCAAGAATTTGAATCAGGGTTTGAAACTTGGTATGGACAAACTTGTGAGTCCAACATGAAGTGTGAAAGTCAATTTTGGCATTGTAGGTCAAAACATCACTGTGCAAACTCAAACCCTAATTTAGGTCAACAGTGCAAGGAAGTGTCTTGAGCAGGGCAAACCCTAGCTTGATCTTGAGTTCCAAGAGGGCAAATTTTGGGGTACAACACAAGTCAACTTGCAAAAAGCACATATCTTTGCAATCTGATAAAACCAAAGCTTGTGAACATTTGAACAAAGTTTTGAATATCACATTAAGCCAGAAGCACGAGCTAGCAAGTCCTCAAACCTTCCAAAACACCAAAATCACATTTTCTTGCAAAACATGGAAAGTTCTACATTTTGATTTCCAAATCACAATCCACTCGTGCGTTTTGCCCCAAACCTCTTCCAACACACTCCATACAACCTACCTAAATTATCCCAACCATTCCCGAGTCACTGTAACTCCATTTACACACTTCACCATTTTCAAAATCTGACTTTGCAGGTTGTGTTCTATAGAGAGATTCAAGCAAGTTCAAAGCTAGCTAAGCATTGGGAAAGCTCAAAGGAACTTCAAGCAAGCTCACAAGCATCTCAGGCCTCACTAAAAACCCCTGCATTGCCATACTCGAGCTTGACTGAAACAGGTAAAGTTCAAACTTCTATCTCTCTATTTAGGAATCATTAGGCTTAGGTTTATGAATAAAAAATGTAGTCCTCATTGCCCTTGAGCTGTACATATGCATAGAATTCATTTAAGTTAACTGAGCTGGGAGAATTTGAATGATGAACTTTCTGAAAAAACTAGGTTAGAAATTAGGGCCAGAGAAATTCTCTCTGGTCTTTGAGAGTTAGATTAAGTTTTTTACATGGTTAGAATCGTATGATCATGCTCTATAACTTTCATGTTGCAAGTTTTTGTTTTTAAGCACAAATGCAGGAGTTAGCCATTTGAACAAGAAGTGTGCGTTTGGTTGCTGTCTCAAGGACATGGACGAAGGCAATATGGGCTGGGCTTGGTTTCTCTTTGCTTTTGACACCCATTGGCTTGCTGTTTACACCCCCTTGGCCCATTTCATTATTTTTCATATTTTTCTATTTCTATTTACATTTTTGACTTTATTTTATTTTTCTAAACATTAAAAATTACCAAAAATATTTTCTTAAATTTTCAAATTTTATTTTATTTTATTTAATTTTATTTTTGGCATAATATTTAGTTTATTAGGTTTAATATATTTATTTTCTTAAATAAAAACTTATAATTAATACCAAAAAATATTATATTTTTATTCTTATTATTTATATACTTAAATAATATTTTGTCATACATATTTTTTTTAAAACATTTTGTATATATTTTATTTTATTTTTTGTACATAAATGAATAAATAATATAATTAATATATATATATATATTTCTTAAAACCAAATTAGGGTTTCCACCCTTAATAAAAATAATCTCTTATTTTTCTTATTTTTGATACATCAAATAGTTTATTTTTACATACATAAAAACAATACAAAAACGTTTTGCATATTTATATTTAATTGTCCATTTAAATATTTGACTATTTATTCATTTGTACAATGAGTTCAATTTGGTTGTAATAGTTGACTTAGGGTTTTATTTTCTTGCAAATATCCCCCTATCCAAATTTGTATCCCCTTCCCCATAATCATGTTGTAATAGTTGTAGATTTACTTTTATGCACTTTATTGCTTACAAATATGCCATGATAGGAAGATTAGGGTTTGTATGCAAAAATCCAAAATCAAACAAATAACTTGACTAAAACAAGATAAAAATGCATGAAAATGACAACACAATGCACACAAGCACCCCTAGGGTTTCATCCATTTGTTGCCTTTAAAATGGCCATGATATGCATGCAAGGTGTCTTGGCAAAACAAAATCAAAACAAAAAGATCATAGTCCCTCGATGACGCTATCTTGGTTGCCTATACATAAATGATCTAGTCCCTCAAAAAACTTGCTAAGATACTTAGCACCATTGCTATCATGGTCATACGATGACCCGCGCCTGTCCCGTTTAACATCCAAATACAAGGTTGTTTACCAAATACAATGGTAACACAACAATGTAAAAGGGTTAAAAATGTGTAGGAAAGATCTTTGAGTAGGGAAGACAACTCCTAGTTACTTGATCAAAACTTGCAAACATCCTTGCTATTTTCAAAAACACATCACAACACAATTTCAAAACATTTCCCAAAACTTTCAAACAATGAAACATTTTTCAAAAGACAAAACACATTTGTATACATTAAAACAAGAATCATTACAAAGGTTGCCACAACGATGGCCTCTTTTCAAAATACTTTCAAAACCACACACAAAAGCATCATTTCAAACAATTGAAAAGAAAAAGCAAGTGATCTAAATCAAGTAACTAAGAGCCCATGGAAAACCTTGGATGAAAAGGGTGCTAGCCCCTTCCCTTTTCATAATCTACCCCTCGAACCCAAGAAAACATCTCAAAGGTCTTTCATGTGCTTTTTGACCTTTCCTTTGGATAAATAAAAAGTCGGTGGAGAATCTTTCTGTGATACGGTGGGAGAACTGACTTGGGTTTTGCGTTTGTTTTCGCAAATGTTTCGGTTTAGCAAGAGTCACCACCGACTTTTTATTTTATCTTAAGGAAAGGTTAAAAAGCACAGCAAAAACCTTTGAGATGTTTTCTTGGGTTCGGGGAGTAGATTATAGAAAGGGAAGGTATTAGCACCCTTTCTATCCATGGTTATCCATGGGCTCTTAGTTACTTGCTTAGATCACTTGCCTTGCATTTTCAATTGTTTGAAATGATGCTTTGTGTGTGCGGTTTTGAAAATGTTTTGAAAAAAGATGCCTTGTCTAGGCAACCCTTGTAACAATTCTTTACTCGAATGTTTTACAAAAGGTGTTTGTCTTTTTGAAAAGATGTTTCAAGGTTTTGAAAGTTTGTTTTTGAAAGTTGTGTTGTGGAATGTGTTTTGAAAAATGGCAAGGATTTGTTTTGCAAGTTGGTCAAGTAACCAAGAGCCATCTACCCTAAATTTCTCAGAGATCTTTCCTATGTTTTAACCCTTTTAATAGTATTGTTCCACCATTGTATTTGGTGGACAATCTTGTGTTTAGGATGTTAACGGGACGGACGCGGGTCATTATTTAGACCATGAATGCAATAGTGCCAAGTGTCTTTGGCAATTTTTCCTTTAAGGGACTTGATCATTTTTTTAGGCAACTTCGAAAGCGTCGTCGAGGGACTATGATCATTTGATTTGTTTTTGTTTTGCCAAAGACACTCAACATGCAACATGGCCCATTTTTTAAAGGCAACAAGTGGGGGAACCCTAAGGGTGCAAGTGTGCATTATCCATTTTCATGCTTTTTTGTCTTTGTATTAGTCAAACTATTTGTTATTTGATTTTTTGCATACAAACCCTAGGTCTATCATGGCATAATTTGAAAGCTTTTAAATGCGGAAATTTAAAGTCCTAAATTATTGCAACATGATTATGGGGATGGAGGTACAAATGTTTGAATGGGGGATATTTAGCAAGAAATTAAATCTAAAACTATTACATCCATATTGAATATACAAATTATTTAAATATACAATAATTAAATAAATACAATAAATATGCAAAATGTATTATGCACAAAAATGGTTTTTTATGTATGTAAAAGTATTTTTCAATGTAAAATATAAACAAAAATAAAAAGGTTAACTTTTGATATTTTTATGGTCTTAGGGAAAAACCCTAGTTTTCTAAATAAATAATATTTATTTATTAATATTATACAATATTATATATTAATTCATGCAAAAAATAAAAAAAAGAAGTATATTGTAAAAAAAAGGTATTTTTTAATGCCATATATTAATAAAATAAAAAATGTATTATTTTCATATTTCATCCTAAATATTCTAATAAATGTACAAGTATTTATATTATATATATTTAACTATACTAAATATGTACACAAATAAAAATATTAATTATTTACAAAAAAAGTATATTTTTTAGAAAATGTTTTCAAAAGGTAAATAAAAATAATGGCCGAAAATATATTTTTGTATTATTTTTAATGGTTTAAATAAAAAGGTATTTATATATTTATTTACATATATATGCTAAATAAAACAAATAAATGTCAAATAAATGCAAAAATGGGTGAACAAATATTTTTAATATTTTTAATATTTGAGCAAAAAATAATAAGTCAGAATCAAAAAGAAAAAATCAAAAATGATCAAAATATCACACAATGGGCCAGGGGGGTGCAAAAATGGAAAAAGTGTGCAAAAAGCAAAAACAACTCAGGCCCAGCCCAAGTTACCCTTCTTCAACCTCCAGCTTCTGTTAAAAACGCGCGCCCTCTATGCTTCATTCAAATTCCTGATTCTTTGACTTTTAATAAAAACTCATAACATAAACAATGTAGAGCATCAAGAGACGAATCCATACATATAAAAATCTTGACCTAACTCTCAGAAACAAAGGAGAATTTCTCCATCCCCAATTTATGACCTAAACTTTCTCCAATGTTCATGGCCAAAATTCTCACAGCACGCATAATATAAATGAAAAGTAAATACATGAATAGTTTCAGGGCTATGAGTAGAACATGTTTTCTTCACAAACCTAAGCCTAATCATGCCTGGATAGAGAGATAGAAGTTCATATTTTTACCTGTTCAGCTTGAGTCGTGTACAACAATGGAGGTATCTTCAATGGAGTTTGAACTTTGATACAGCTTGCCTGAAGTCCAAGGATGCTTCTCCTATGCTTAGCTTGCTTTGAATCTCTCTGAATCAAGCTATGGAAGTCCACCTGCAAAACTGAAAACTGAAAAATGGCAAGTGATGTTAGGGATGTTACAGTTTGTGTTCAATGCTTGGGATAGCTTCAGTGGGTGATATGGAACATGTTTGAACTCTTTTTGGCTAAAGTGCACGAGTGGAATGGACTGTGGAAGTCAATCTGAGCAGGGACTCTGTTTTGCAGAAAAACTATGCTTTTGGATATGAGGATGGATTGAGGGTGAAGAAATCGTGCTTTAGGTCAGTTAGGGAGTGCGAAAGATGAGAACAAAGTTTGCATAGGTTAGTGTTTACAGGAATGAGAGATTGTATGAGTTTGCAAGTTTGCTTCTTTTTGAAGTAAGAAAATGCAAGTTGGGTTATAGGCTTGTACAATGCCCTAAACTATGATGCATATCTCCTTCTTGATCAGAGGGATTTGTGTACAAATTCTAGCCTCAAAGATCTGGCCCATGCCTCTTGGATTTTGAATTTGACATAAAGCACTACTTTGCAAAAATGGCAAAGTTGCTTTTTCTAATTATGGATTAATTCTTTGTGTAATGACTAATACACAAAATAAGACTTGAACACAAAGGTTAAGCATTTAATTATTGAGTGTGAAGAGGTTTAGAGGCCTGCAAACCATCACAAACCCTGCTGACTTGAAAATGCCAATGTTATGAGCATGTATTTGGCTATGAACAAAAGTGATTTTTGCCTAACTTTGCAAATTCGATTCTCCCTAACCACAAGGGTGTTTGAGAAGTTCTTGGAAAATTTGTAAATCTTGGAATGTGTACTACAATCCATCTTTGTAATGAAAATTGAAATTCCAAGTGGAACCATGTGAAAAGTGGTCATGAAGTTGGACAAAAATCCTGCCTAGAATAGGTCAAAATTTTTCTAAGTTAAGAATGTTTTGAACCCTTGTTCCAAAAATCATAACTTGAGCTACAAGCTTCTTTTTAGGAAACTTTGTGAATCAAAGTTGTATATTTTGCAATGGACTACAACTTTCATGTTTTGAGTTTTGTTTGAATCCATTTGCATCTTGGTGAAAAAATGGGGCAAAGTTAGGAAACAATAAGGAAGTTTCATAACTTAGAAAAATTCTAAGTTATGAAATTTCTTCATTTTAAACCCTAATTTGCAATTTTGGATTTCTTGATGAACAAGTTTCATAATTTGACATGTCTTGATGAAAAATGAATCTTGGCACTTGATTTTGACCAAAAAGTCAAAGTTTGACTTTTTAGTATACAGTCAAATTTTGATATATTTATATTTAATTGTCCATTTAAATATTTGACTATTTATTCATTTGTACAATGAGTTCAATTTGGTTTTAATAGTTGACTTAGGGTTTTATTTTCTTGCAAATATCCCCCTATCCAAATTTGTATCCCCTTCTCCATAATCATGTTGTAATAGTTGTAGATTTACTTTTACGCACTTTATTGCTTACAAATATGCCATGATAGAAAGATTAGGGTTTGTATGCAAAAATCCAAAATCAAACAAATAGCTTGACTAAAACAAGACAAAAATGCATGAAAATGACAACACAATGCACACAAGCACCCCTAGGGTTTCATCCACTTGTTGCCTTTAAAATGGCCATGATATGCATGCTAGGTGTCTTGGTAAAACAAAATCAAAACAAAAAGATCATAGTCCCTCGATGACGCTATCTTGGTTGCCTATACATAAATGATCTAGTCCCTCAATAAACTTGCTAAGATACTTAGCACCATTGCTATCATGGTCATACGATGACCCGCGCCTGTCCCGTTTAACATCCAAATACAAGGTTGTTTACCAAATACAATGGTAAAACAACAATGTAAAAGGGTTTAAAATGTGTAGGAAAGATCTTTGAGTAGGGTAGACAACTACTAGTTACTTGATCAAAACTTGCAAACATCCTTGCTATTTTCAAAAACACATCACAACAAAATTTCAAAACATTTCCCAAAACTTTCAAACAATGAAACATTTTTCAAAAGACAAAACACCTTTGTATACATTCAAACAAGAATCATTACAAAGGTTGCCACAACGATGGCCTCTTTTCAAAATACTTTCAAAACCACACACAAAAGCACCATTTCAAACAATTGAAAAGAAAAAGCAAGTGATCTAAATCAAGTAGCTAAGAGCCCACGGAAAACCATGGATAAAAAGGGTGCTAGCACCTTCCCTTTTCATAATCTACCCCCCGAACCCAAGAAAACATCTCAAAGGTATTTCCTATGCTTTTTGACCTTTCCTTTGGATAAATAAAAAGTTGGTGGCGACTCTTGCTAAACCAAAACATTTGCAAACACAAACACAAAACCTCAAGTCAGTTCTCCCACCGCATCACAGAACTGGAGACTCTGTTGGGGAAATCTAAAAGTGGGGTTACCTTAGGGTTTAAATCACCTTTTACATGCTTACCTTGTTTGCTTTGATTGCTTTACATTTGGTTCTATTGTTTGGTTTTGAATCCTCTACCCGGATTTGGGAAACATTCATAGGTAAATAGCAATACATTGTGGAAACTGTGCGGGGTATACCGACATGGTTGAAGCAATAGCTATATTAGTGCGACATATTTGTGGGTACCGATAGCCTTTGAGTTAATCAAAGAGAATACGGGGCCGTTGAGTGATGTCATGAATCACTAATTGACTTTTAGAACCTTTACTTGACCAACTTGGCCTTTTTAGGGGTAGTGAGATGACCGGATTTGGTGCAGTCCGAAGTTGGTAGATACTCGATACTACACTCATTGAGGGTTATTTTCTTGGAATATTTCAGTCGCCAGTAAAGTGGCTAAACTGAAACAATAAACACAAAATAATCCAGTGATATTGAGCTCCTTAGAACCCGGTTACTATTTATAGGACAGGTTGAGCCAACTAAACTTCAAGAGGGTACTCACATATGAAACCCCATGCAAGCCTGAAACTAGGATCTTGTGTGATTTTTTTTGTACATAACATCATAAACATCATGAAGCATCATATGCATCCACTAACCATTTCAAGGATTTGGATCTTCATCTTTGTTCCTGTTTTGTAGTTAATGGATTCACTTCGTAGGAAAACCATCCAAGTCAACCTTGTGAGAATTCCTCCTCAACTCAAGGAGCTGAATTGAAGAATTCCTGATAATTCTCCATTCACCGAGAGGCATGGTCGTCTTCTCAACTTAGTCAACACCAACACTGAGGAAGACATGGTGAAAGTTCTCTTCCAGTTCTTTGACCCCCTACACCATTGCTTCATATTTCCTGATTACCAGCTTGTGCCTACTTTAGAGGAATTTTCTCAACTCCTGAGGATTCCTATTCTCCATCAACTACCCTACAACGGTACAGAAAGAGATCCAAAGCCTGGAGATGTTGCTCAAGCCTTACACTTGCAACCATCTGATGTCAAAGGTCATTGGGAAACCAGAAGTGGTGTCAAGGGTTTCTTAGCAAAGTTTTTGTTTGAGAAAGATCAAGAATGCTCGAATTCATTGGACTTACAAGCTTTTGAGGAGATTGTGGCTCTTCTCATCTATGGGTTGGTCTGGTTCCCAAACCCTGACCAGCTTATAGATGTGAATGCTGTCAAGATTTTCATGTCCCAGAATCCTATGCCTACATTGCATGGGGATACCCTCCACTCATTTCACACTTGAACAATGAGGAAAAGAGGTGTTCTCATGTGTTGTACTCCTCTTCTAGCAAGGTGGTTTATTTCTCACCTTCCCCAATCAGTCTTGAAGAATGAGCAAGGCTTGAGGTGGTCACAACGATTGATGACCCTTACACATTCAGATGTTCATTGGTGTTCTTGATCCAGAGAAAATGTTATCATCATTGACCGTTGTGGGGAATTCCCTAATGTCCCTCTACTTGGCATTAGGGGAGGCATCACCTACAAGCCCTGCTTGGCTCTGAGACAATTTGGGTATGCCCGGAGGGATGGCCCACATGACATGCTGATTCCAGACTTGGTTTTTTACTTCAACAACAATGATCAAGGACTTCGACAAAGGTTTATCCGAGGTTGGAGAATGCCCAACAAGGTGGACATTAAGACCTTGGGACACAAGAATTCCGTCCCCCTTGAGCCTTACCTCAAGTGGGTACGAACCCGCGCCCAAAGTCTTATGATGCCTTACCCCTACATTCTGCCTGTGATCAAAGAGCCTGTTATGGAAGGAGAGGTTCCATACACCCTCCTACATCCTGACATGCCAACATCACTTGAAGATTTGCAAAGGAGTTGGATACAACTCAAGGGAGAACGCGATACTTTTGAAGCCCAATTCTACGCCAGTGAGAAGAAGGTTTTGGAACTTACTCGCCAACTTCACGAAGAGCAGACTCTCAACACCTACATTGCACCAAAGAGGATGTGCAACGTCTTTTTACATTAGAATTTTGTATTATTATTTTTCCCATGGGGCATTTATGTACTAACAAATTCTATCTTATTAATATGACGTGTGTTCTTTTTGTTTACAATGAATTTGAATTTCTGAATCCTTGAATGCATTACATGAATACACATCATTCATCATATGCATAAGCAGGTCTTCACACCAGGTTTCCTAATCTCTCTGTTGTTTATTTCAGCAAGATGGATATAGAGCAGACGGTCAAAGACTTACAAGCGCAGAATTCATAGTTCCAACAACTACTCATGACCTTGGCAAAGGGTCAGGAGGAGCTCAAAGGTCTACTGGAAAAGGAAAAGGAGAAAAAGAAAAAGAAGAGGTTTGGTGTGACTATCATGGGTAGAAGATTTGAAGGTCAAGCTAGAAGGGTCCTGGATTTCCCCTCAACATCTGATGAAGGGGTTGGAAAAGGTAAAGGAACTGCGGTGCAATCTGAATCTGAGGAAGAAGAAGATGAAGAGGATGAAGATTATTCTGAGCAGCAGTACCCACCTGCAGATGACAAGTACAAGAATCTGGAAGAGCGTCTGGCTGCCATGGTGGTACAAAGAGTGTCTGGGCTGGATTTCGAGGAGCTAGGGCTGGTTGCTGGGATCGTCATTCCCCCTAAGTTCAAGGTGTCTACATTTGCTAAGTATGATGTTTTGTCTTGTCCAAAGATGCACCTACGGTCCTACGTCAGAAAATCCAACCGCATTCTTCTGACAAAGATCTGTGGGTCCATTTCTTCCAGAACAGCCTTTCGGGGACACAGTTAGATTGGTTCTACCAGCTAGAGAGGTCTGATGTGCACAATTGGGAGGATTTGGCTGCTGCCTTCTACAGACAATATCAATATAATACGGATTTAGCACCAACCCGTACTCAATTACAGAGTATGGGCATGGTATCAAATGAAGGCTTCAAAGAGTATGCCCAGAAATGGAGAGACTTGGCGGGACGAGTACAACCACCTCTATCTGAGAGGGAGCTGGTAGATATGTTCTTGTGTACACTGTTAGGCCCCTTTTTCAATCACTTGATTGGAAGTTCGTCTACGGGGTTCACCGAGTTGATTCTAACCGGTGAGAGAGTTGAAGCTGAAATCAATATAGGAAAAATTCAAAAGGATGCATCTACTTCCGCTGCCATCAAAAAGACCTTTCCAGCAAAGAAAGAAGTATTAGCTATCTACTCTCAGAGAATTCAAGGAAGAGTTAAGCACCGGCAGCGGTGGGGGCTGTAATGATTCAGAAGTCTGCAGCTGATCAGCCTAGAAACAATCAACCCAGAACCAACCAAGCAAGGGTGGAAAGGCCTGCACGACAATTCACCCGGATCAATATGACACCAAATGAAGGCTTCAAAGAGTATGCCCAGAAATGGAGAGACTTGGCGGGAAGAGTACAACCACCTCTATCTGAGAGGGAGCTGGTAGATATGTTCTTGGGTACACTGTCAGGCCCCTTTTTCAATCACTTGATTGGAAGTTCGTCTGTGGGGTTCACCGAGTTGATTCTAACCGGTGAGAGAGTTGAAGCCGAAATCAAGATAGGAAAAATTCAAAAGGATGCATCTACTTCCGCTGCCATCAAAAAGACCTTTCCAGCAAAGAAAGAAGTATTAGCTGTCTACTCTCAAAGAAGTCAAGGAAGAGTTAAGCACCGGCCAACGGTGGGGGCTGTAATGATTCAGAAGTTTACAGCTGATCAGCCTAGAAACAATCAACCCAGAACCAACCAAGCAAGGGTGGAAAGGCCTGCACGGAAATTCACCCAGATCAATATGACACCTGCTCAGGTTCTCCCTCATCTGTTAAAGTTAAACCTTGCCAGTTTGAAAGAGGCGCCGAAGAATCCGAATACATCTCCTCCTTACTACCATGCTAATGCCAAGTGTGCTTATCATTCAGACAGCCCGGGGCATGACACCAACAATTGTTGGGCCCTCAAAAATAAGATCCAGGACTTGATAGATGATAAAGAGGTGGAATTCGACGCCCCTGAAAAGCCTAACGTGATCTCTGCTCCAATGCCAAAACATGGTCACAATGTCCATGCTGTTGAAGAAGATCTTTTTGTTGCTACTGTTGATGATTTGATGACTCCGCTACCGATAATCAAGTTGAATTTGCTGAAGGCTGGAATTTTCCCAGGATGTGAAAAAGATTTATGCCTTTGTTCGTCCTTACCAACCGATTGTCCGTTGTTGAAGTTAGGCATCCAACGTCTAATGGATAATCAAGAAATCCTTTTTGAAAAGACTCCTGTTACTCCGACTCTTGTCAATGATGTTTCGATAATTACCATATCCGCCAATCTTTCCAAGGTCTCCAAAAGACCTGTTAAGATTACATCCGATCCGAAGATTGTACCTTTGAAGATCACTATGCCGGGGCCTATCCCGTACAAGTCCAACAAATCAATACCGTGGAACCACTATACCAAATTTGGCTTTTAGCAGCACCCCTACGAAAGCGCTTTTAGGAAAAGCGCTGGCATAGGCTTCGCTAAAGACAAAATTAAAAAACACGCTAAAAAAGCGCTCTTAGAGTGGGGGGGTATGAAAGCGCTTTTAAAAAGCGCTCTGGTAAGGGGGGGTATGAGAGCGCTTTTGAAAAGCGCTTTGGTAAGGGGGGGTATGAGAGCGCTTTTGAAAAGCGCTTTGGTAAGGGGGTATGAGAGCGCTTTGGTAAGGGGGTATGAGAGCGCTTTTCAAAAGCGCTCTGGTAGGGGGTGGGGTACAAGAGCGCTTTACCCTTAAAAGCGCTGGTATAGCTACATCTACTAAGGCGCTTTTCAAAAGCGCTTTCATAGCCTTTTTAAAATTAAAATTTTTAAAAACAAAATTATACAAACCCCATCCGTCTTCTCACATCAACCTTCATTCCAAAGTCCAGACCTTCCATAACCTACATCTACTGTTACGAACTTCCATAACCTTCACTCCTGCCTCATCTCCGCGACCGTTACTTCACTGCTGCCGCCATTCTTCTTCTATTTCCATTTGTTCAAAGCTCCGTCACTTGCCGTCACCGTCACTTGCCGTCACTTCCTCAGCCATCTCCGTCGCTCCTACTTCAAAGCTCTTTGTCAAGTCCAAACGTGGTTCCCTGTTATCATCATCAACAACATCCAACTTCCAATTTTCTACAAATTATCTTAGGTAACATTACTTGATTTTCATAGTTTTGTTGAATACTTGAGTAATTTCTGCATGCATATTATGTGTTTGTGATAATGTTTATGTGAATTTGTGATGTAGATTTTAACATAGATTTGTAGACATAACATTTGCACATTAGGTGTACGTAGAAATTCCTCATAGAATTGAATTGCTAATTCTTGACATAAGAACTAATTCTTGATATTGTGCTAATCTATTGACATAGAATCGTGATTACTAACTACTGTTGTGTTTGTTCTATGCTATTCACCTCAATGTGCACAATCATGTTTACTAATTTCTAGTAATGAAAATGATCTTTACAGTGTTCTTCACTATCCATTTCAATTGTTTTCAACAACAAACAAGCTAAAGCGCTCAAGATTTAAGGTATCACTATCTTTTGATGCTTCACTAAGTAAGTCATTTGTGATGGATGTCAAGGAAACTTGTGTATTTTTATACTCTTCATTCAACAGTTTCTTCAAAATAATGTCAAAGAAACTAATGTCATTGTTCTTGTTTACCCTAACCAATTGATATTTTCGCATTCCAGGAGAACAATTTCTTTCTCTCGTTCAATTGCTTAAGTAATCTCTCTCATTCAAGTAATCTCAATCCTCCAGAGGCCTTCACGAACTGGTTTTTAGAAGTCCATCTTCTTCATCTAACTTGCTTCCTTCCTCTTAAATCTTAAGTAAGATTTAACATTGTTTTTAAAAATTAATCTTGAAGTAATCTTGTGTTGTTGTAGGTTGGTGTTTTAGTTTGAAGTATAATATTGTGATAATGTGATAATGTGTTTTTGGTTTGTTTTATTAAGTTGATGTTCTGGTTTGAAGTATTGTGTTTGTATTGTGATAATGTGATAATTTTTTTTAGTTTGGTGCCTTAGAAGTTGAAATTTTGTAAACTTTAATTATTAGTTACATAAGACATTAATAGAAAAATGGTAGTGTTTATTTTTTAATTTGTTAGGAGTAGAAGGAATTTGTTTATATTAGAGGTGGTTATATTTTTAATGCGCTATAATGTAGTGGAATTGGAATTTAGAGAATTGGTACTTACTAATATGTGTAAGATTGGAACTTAGATAATTTTGAGATTTTGTTGTGTTGTGTTAATTTATTTAATTGATTATGCATCACAAAAGTGATAATGAAGAGTAGAAAAAATGATTCTTTTTTCAATAGGAAAGAAATAGATGAAGAGAACTTAACCCCTATTAGTAGTGGAAGTAATAGGATGGCCTTGAATCTGTGCAATTTAGGAATTCCAGTTATGAAAGTCATGGACATGCCTTCCAAAACAACATCAAGAATGGGGAGGGAATGTATTTGCTGTAGTAATGAAACTGTTATTTCCCACCCATAACAAACAATGTAGACTAAGGTTTATATATTTAAAGTTCCTTAAATAAGCTTATTGTTCTAATCTAAGGTTTATATTATTGTGTTTATGAAGTCTGTTTTGAACTTTGTGTGAGTTTTAATAGTTTTGTTCTTTGTGTGAAACTCGTCTCATTGGTTGAAGAATGTCGATGTTTATAAATTATCTTTAGTCCTGATTCTTAAGCAACATAATTTTTTGATTCAAGTGTTAGCATATGTTCGGCCTTTATGTATCATGTTCTTAATAGAATTTAAATAATTAAGATGATGACAAATAGGTGAAAGAAATACTCTATAAATTTGAAGTGAAAGTTAGGTTAGTGTGAAACATGTTGTTAGATTATGATGACAAATAGGTGAAATAAATACTAAATTTGAAGTGAAAGTTAGGTTAGAGTGAATCATATATATCTTATATATTAAAGTTGTGAAGTCTATTAAATTATTTTGGAGTTAAAATTAAGGTTTTTTTTTAGTAATTTTATATATTTATTTTATTTTATTTTATTAGTTATTTATTAAAATTAATTTCCTCTCAGTAACTCTTTAATTTCGTTTATCGTTAAGTGAGGTACTTACTAACTTTGTGAATTGAATTCGCCATAGGGGTTACTTGTGAAGAGTGAAAGTTTGACCGTTTTTGTTTAGCTTAATTAAGACATGGATAAGACATGGATGAATTCAAACCGATTGTCGAAAGAGTACGAGAAAGGGGTATGGGAATTTGTTGAGTTTGCGGTTGCGCACTCCAAAGACCCGCTTCGAATGCCGTGTCCTTGCTTGGGTTGCTGTTATGCCGGGGGTAAGGTTGACGGGAATCAGTTGGGATCTCATTTACTACGGTTTGGAATTGATAGAAGTTATACATGTTGGACAATGCATGGTGAGAAAAGTACCGGGAATGCTGAGTCGAGTTGTAATAGGAAGTATGCTTCAAACGACGATTGCACAGACACATACGATTGTGATCGAGTCGAAGAGATTGCAGAAGCGCTTGAAGAAGATCTTGCGGATTGTCCCAAAATGTTTGAGAGGTTGGTAAGCGATGCAGAGAAACCGTTGTATGTTGGTTGTTCAAAATTCACAAGATTGTCTGCGGTGTTAAAGTTGTACAACTTAAAGGCGGACAATGGATGGTCGGATAAAAGTTTCACAGAGTTATTAGCCCTTATGAAAGATATGCTACCAGAGGATAATGTTCTTCCCAATCGAACGTATGAAGCCAAAAAGATGTTGTCTTCTATTGGAATGAGCTATGATAAGATACATGCATGTCCAAACGATTGCGTTTTGTTTCGAAACGAGTATGCAGCGTTGAATGAGTGTCCTAAATGTGGTGCCCCTCGATATAAGAAAAAGTTGTCTCCTGCTAAAGTCTTATGGTATTTTCCTATAATTCCGAGATTTAGACGCATGTATCGTAGTGAGACCGATTCAAGACACTTGACTTGGCATGCAGATGAAAGAATTATTGATGGAAAGTTGCGACATCCGGCAGACTCACCACAATGGAGTAAAGTTGATACTGAATATCCTGAATTTGGAAAAGAAGCAAGAAACCTTCGGTTGTCATTGTCTACTGATGGAATGAACCCGCATGGTATTCAAAGTATCTCGCATAGCACATGGCCTGTGATTCTTATGATTTATAACTTACCTCCGTGGCTATGTATGAAGCGTAAGTACATGATGTTATCTATGCTAATTTCTGGGCCTAAACAACCAGGGAATGACATAGACGTATACTTGGCACCCTTAATCGAAGATTTAAAGTTTTTGTGGGAGAGAGGTGTGGAGGTTTACGATGGGTATAGGAAAGAAAGTTTCAACTTGAGGGCGATGTTGTTTGGAACAATTAATGATTTTCCAGCATACGGAAATCTATCCGGGTACAGCAACAAGGGTCAAAAGGCGTGTCCTGTTTGTGAAGATGAAACCGATACGACACGATTGGCGCTTTGTCAGAAGAATGTCTTTCTCGGCCATCGTAGATTCTTAAATTCTAATCATCACTACCGTGGGTGGAGAAAAGCATTCAATGGAGAGGCCGAACATCGTACAGCCCCGCCTTTTTTGTCAGGTGATCAAATTTTTGAAAAGGTGAAAGATGTGAGCACTCAGTTTGGCAAGCCTTTTGCACATTCAATTGTCAAGGGTGGGTGGAAGAAGAAGTCAATTTTCTTTGAACTTCCATATTGGAAGTCGTTGTACGTAAGACATTTCCTGGATGTTATGCATATTGAAAAAAATGTATTTGACAGCGTTATAGGTACGCTACTCAATATACAAGGAAAGTCTAAGGATGGCGTTAACATAAGGAATGACATGGTAAACATGGGGATGAGAACTGAATTGGGGCCCGTGACGAAAGGAAGACGAACATATCTGCCACCTGCTGTTTACACTCTATCTAGAAAGGAGAAGAAAACATTGTGTAAGTTCCTCAGTGAAGTAAAAGTTCCAGAAGGCTACTCTTCAGATATTAGAAGACTTGTGTCCATGAAAGACCTCAAGTTAAAGAGTTTGAAGACGCATGATTGCCATGTTATAATGGAACATTTTTTACCAATAGGTATACGTTCTATTCTGCCAGAAAAAGTAAGAAGCGCAATAACTAAGCTGTGTTTCTTCTTCAGGTCTATTTGCAGTAAGGTGGTCGATCCCGCGATCTTACCAACATTGCAAAATGAGATAGTTGTTACTTTATGTGATCTTGAAATGTATTTTCCTCCCTCGTTTTTTGACATAATGGTTCATCTAGTCGTTCATCTTGTGAAAGAGACACAACTGTGCGGACCAGCTTATATGAGATGGATGTACCCTGCTGAACGTTATATGAAAATATTAAAAGGGTACGTGAAAAACAGAAGTCGACCAGAGGGTTGTATTGCCGAGCGATACGTTGCTGAAGAAGCGGTTGAGTTTTGTACTGAATATCTGTCAAATGTTCAATCAATTGGACTCCCCAAATCTCATATTGTCGAAAAAAAAGAAGGAAAAAGGCTAATTGGAAATAAAGTTGTGACAGTATCAATGGTCGAACGGGATCAAGTGCACTTGTATGTTCTGCACAATGAGATTGAGGTTGAGCCGTTTGTTGAAATGCACAAAGTTGTTCTCCGAGATTTAAATCCAAATAGAAATGAGAACTGGATAGTACGAGAGCACAATCGAAGTTTCATACCGTGGTTTAGAGATCATATTTATTCAAAGTATCGTTCAGATCCTGCTTCAGTAACAGAAAGGTTGAGATGTTTAGCCTATGGTCCATCTGTAATTGTGCTTTCTTATAGCGCATACGCAATTAATGGATACACATTTTATACCAAAGAACAGGATGATAAAAGTACTATGCAAAATAGTGGTGTTACCTTGGTAGCTGAAGCTATGCACATATCAAGTGCGAATGACTTAAATCCGAAATTTGCAAATTTGTCATATTTTGGGGTTATCGAGCGCATTTTGGTGTTTGATTACGCGAAGTTTCAGATTCCTGTATTTGGTTGCAAGTGGGTTGAAAATAATAGTGGCGTACGAATGGATAAGTCAGGATTTTTGCAAGTGGATCTCAATAGGGTAGGGTACAAAGATGAGCCTTTCATTCTAGCCTCTCAAGCTAAACAAGTGTTCTATGTCAATGATCCGACAAGTACGAAATGGTCTATAGTGCTTTTATCTAACAAAATAGTTGATGAAAAAATTGAAGATCAAGGTGATATTGGTGTTGGCATTGAATCTTGTACAAGAAACGATCAAAATGAGAATGAATCTTGTATTAGAAATGATCATAATGAGGGTATTTGGATCAATCCAACCGTCCGCATTGTTAAGAGACGCGTAGTACACAATCCTACCAAGAAAAGAAAGAGACGTTAGTGATAAAGTTAGTGTTAATAGTGTCAATGTTTTAGTTTGTTTGATACAGGTTCAAAATTTGAAGCATTTTTGTATGCTATGATGACTTGTTGCAATGATGAAACTTGATTGTTGTACATGTTCAAATATATACATGTTCTCTCTATTTCAATCTTGATTGTTGGTACTGTAATGTTAGTTTAAAGGTGTACTAGTTCAAATATATACATGTTCTCTCTATTTCAATCTTAATATGAGTATCATCTAATATTATTTTTGTCATTTTTGTCTCCTTCATTTTCCTTCATTTTTGTCTTACTGGTTCATATACCATCTACATATTATCTAGTTGTTCAAGAGTTAAGGGGTAATTCGAATTAAAGGTATTATCTTTTTATTTTGTTTTAAAGTTTTCATTTTTGTTTTTAGTATATCCTCCAACAGTGTTTTGTTTTTATTTTAATATTAAGATGTTTTTTCTAACATTTTTTTTATGTTTTAGGTATCTCTTCAAAGCAAGAAAAATATTACTGGACTGCTTATTTATTATCTATGGGTTTAGTTTCTTTTGTTGTTAAATACTTTATTATTTTTAGTAAAAGGGGGTTGAGTTTTGAGGACATCTTTATTATTTTTATGTAATTTTTTGAAATGTTTCTCATATAAAGTTAGTGTTAATAGTGTACTAATGTGCTTTAGTTTGTTTGATACAGGTTCAATGGCTCCAGATAGAGATGCTCCACCTCAAAACCCACCTGAAAACGCACAAGAAAACTCACAAGAAAGAGTTGCTTCAGATACAAATGCTCCACCTGATACTGAAGCAAAAGAGGTGGCACGAGGCATCACTATTATGAAGGGAATCATTCGACATAGAGACCAAGGATTAGTATACCGATTGGAATGGAATTCTGATAAACAACCAATTGGTCCTAATTCTGCAAAGTTGACAAGTTATATTGGTACACTTGTCCGTATGCATATTCCGGTCTCCGTACCTACCTGGAAATCGAAAACGAAAAATTCAGAATTGGAGGAGAAAAAACAAGCGATTTGGGAAGAGCTTCAGGTATATATCATATATGGTTAATTGTTGTTATTATCTTGACGATAAATTGTTTAAATTACTTATACTAACACTTCAGGTATATATCATATATGGTTAATTGTTGTTATTTTTGCAGAGGACTTTTGAGATACCAGATGAACGTAAAAGCTACATACTTAGTTTGGCCGGCAAAAGATATAGAGGGTGGAAAAGTTTTTTGACAAACACCTATCTTAAGGATAAAGATGGAAAATTTCTTGAAGAGGCACCGGGACGGCCAACAAAGTATGCGACATTCATTGATGAAGCAGATTGGGCTGAGTTTTTAAAGCAAAGAGATGAAGCATTTCAGAAAAAGAGTGCCACGAATAGTAAGAGAGCATCCAAACCCGCGTATCCATACAAGAAAGGGCGTTTGGGATATGCACGCTTAGAGGATAAAATTGTAAGTAAATAGAAATGCGTTTTAATTAATTGTCTACATGTGCATGTTTTAATTGACGATTTTATCGTTTGTGTCAATGCATAGTTAGAGGAGACTAAAAGTGAGGAAGCTTCACTTCCTGTACATGTGTTGTGGAAGGAAGCTCGTGTGGGCAAAAATCAAGCTGTCGATCCCGATGTTCAGAGAGTTTATACTGAATGTGTAAGTATAATACTGTGTCTTTAATTAAATCAAATGTTTTTTAATATATAAATGATTTTTTATCTCCACTAATAATTATTTAAATGTAAATGAATTACAGGAGACCTTGTCGCAATCGGCATCCACCGGTGAGGAGAGCGTACTTAGTAGAGTACTAGATGCTCCCGAGTATCCCGGTCGGGTGAGGGGTAAGGGTCATGGTGTGACTCCAACCTCTTTTTATAAGAGTTCTAGGAGAAGATCAAATCTTACCAATGAAGAAGTGTTGCAAAAGTTGCAGGAATTGCAAGCACAGGTCTCTGAATTGCAAAGAGATAAAGATATGTATATGAGAGAAAAATGCAACACTTCATCGGTGAGAGATACTAGTGATAAGGCTAGTATCAACTATCAAAAGAAATTTCCCGAGGTAATTATAAGTTTTTTTCCTTACAAACTGTTCTATTTTATTAATGATAATGACTTTATATTTTCTATTTGTTTAGGGCATTTCATCTTGCCAACTATACTTATCGTCACCGAATTATCGACTAGTTGGCAAGGGAAAAGTGCACAACACTTCGGGAGATTTACTTCACCACAGACCCCTCCCTGATGGACACCTGAAAGTATCGGTGGATGTTGTATTAGATCGTGATGCGATTCTACCGGTACCCGACATGGTCTCAGAGACGACATTGCTGCGAGATGCAATAGGATCATTTGTTGCATGGCCCTCGGAGCTCATTACCATTAGTGATGAGGTATACTGAAAACGATTATGAATCATTTAGTTTTCGAATGTCAATTCTAAACCGTTTATTAATTATTTTTTACATTTTAATTTTAGACTGCTCCTATAAAACCCGCAATTAAGGGTAAAGGGATTTTACAGGAGGAGGAGTCTGTTGCATCACTAAAAGAGGTACATTTAAAGTGTTAATATATAGTCTGAATCTAAATCTGCATGATTTTATATTTTACCTAACTTATATGATTTTTAGGCATCCGCTCGGGAGTCACAACAAGTGACGCAGCAGGTTCGTAGCTTACCACCCACTGGTCCTCCGAAGCAAGCGGCAAAAAAAGGCGGTGCTTTTGTGCCTCGATACCGTTCGACACTCGCAACCATGGTTGATATGTCCGATTTGAAGGATGGTGGTTTACGTGAAATCAACATGGATGAAAGTGTCTTCGGTATTGAATTCCAGTCACATATTACATTTGATGACTTGGAAGAGATTTTTACCCATGATCAACTAGGCGTCAGTAATATGCACTCATACATCCGGTAATATTCACTCATCCGATATATTATTTAATTAGTCCCACAATATAATTTATTTACATATTTCAATGAAAATAATCTAATGTTTATTATGTTTTTATTTAAGGTTGTTGTATGACAGAGTGTTGCGCGGGACTGCATTGTCTGACAGATTCCGTTTCGTGTCTTCCGCCCATTGCAGCGGAATGACAATTGCTTCGGAACCGGAATCAGTTAGACAGCGCTTAGTAGATAGATTCATGTCCACCGGCAATACAGAAAGTCTGCATCTTTGGGCGTATAATACCCGACCAGTAGGGTTAGTTTCTCATTCTTGGTTCATCTAATCTCTGTTTCTTTTGTGTATAGCAAAATTTTCATATAACCTATTGTTTTAATTTATAGAGCACACTGGTTGCTGCTTGCTATCAACCCGATAAGAGAAGTCGTGTATTATCTGAATTCGGTAAATGGTGAATGGACCAATTATCCGGCTATGAAGGAAATCGTTGATTTGTAAGTGGGATCGTTCTAAATATATATTCGTGTATATTTATATATTTTCTTATTTGTGGGATTGATTTAAACATATGCTTTTATATATTTAATAATTAGATCAATACAAGTGTTCCGTAGTCAACGGGACGCACAGGTATCCCGAACTAAATCGAACAACATCACTTGGATCCAAGTGCAGGTACATTACTTTTCACAATTTTGCTTATAATATTTATGCTACTTGGTAAAACAAGACAACTATAGAATCTTATTTGTTTTATTATGTAGTGTCCGCAACAGCGAAACAGTCATGATTGCGGATACTTTGTTTTGAGGTTCATGAAAGAAATCCTTCAGGCGAATCAATTAGAGATTCCGCTCACGGTATGAATTTATAACTTAAGATAATTTCATATAATTTATTACATTTAACTAAATATATCATTTATATTATGTTTTTGTTTTGTAGTACCTTGACGAATTCCGTGCTGCTGCGTACCCGAAGCTTAAGTTGGAAGAAATTAAAGAAGATTTGTGTCAATATTATATTAGGCAATTTTTCATGTAGGATTTGTGTCGATTTGAACTATAATATTATTGATGTAATGATGTATATATATAATTTTGGATATTATAATGGTATTATATTAGTACATATATTGTCTTACTGATGGCTGAAATAATAGCGTCGAAAATATATTACAGGTCAAAAATATATTACAGGTCGAAAATATTACAGGTCGAAAACATTACAGGTCGACTGGGAGGATTAAATTATAGGCTGCACATAAAAATACCTCATTTAGAAACGACAGCGCTTTTAAAAAGCGCTCTTAAAGGTCCACCTACTAAAGCGCTTCTTAGTAAAAGCGCTGCCAAAGACCAGTAAAAAGGCAAAAAAAATTAAAAAAAAAACGTAGCCTACAAAAGCGCTTTTGTAAAAGCGCTCTGGTAGGCCCCCCTATAAGAGCGCTTTTTCTGGAAAAAGCGCTCTTATAGGGGGGCCTACCAGAGCGCTTTTACAAAAGCGCTTTTGTAGGCTACGTTTTTTTTTAATTTTTTTTGCTTTTTTACTGGTCTTTGGCAGCGCTTTTAAAAAGCGCTCTTAAAGGGGGGTCTACCAGAGCGCTTTTTCCAGGAAAGCGCTCTTATAGGGGGTCCTACCAGAGCGCTTTTTCTAGGAAGCGCTCTTAAAGGGGGGGTCTACCAGAGCGCTTTTAGAAGCGCTTTTGTTACCTACGCCAGCGCAAGCTTTTAAAGCGCTTTTAAGCGCTTTTAAAGCCCAAAAAAAGCGCTTTTAAAGGTCTTTTTTGGCGTAGTGAACTATGGGGGAGAGATCTTCTACCACAGTGTTAAGCAAATTGAATCGACCGAAGAGAGTTCTGATGAAGAGACTTCTGACATTGGAAACATTGCTGGAACGAGTAAAATCACACGCTGTGGAAGAATTTTCTCTCCGGAGATTGCGCCTCCAAAGGCAATCTTCGGACCCTCAGCCGCTCCTAAGGTTACCCCTGTGTCGGTCAACATATCTGCGAGAACTCCAATTATTGAAGAAGTTTTGACTCCTGTTGTTGTCCCCTCTGTTGTTGCTGATAATAGAGGGAAAGGGATCCAAGAGGAGCCCGTCAGGACGAGGGCTCAGCCATTGATCATCCCTGAAACCTCTCAAAAAGAAATGGAAGAGATTTTGAAAATAATCATGAAAAGCGATTACAATGTTATGGAGAAACTGGGGCAAACCCCCTCAAAAATCTCTATGTTGGCCTTGCTGCTTTGTTCAGAAGCTTGTGCTAAAGCTTTGATCAAAGTATTGAAGACAGCCCATGTGCCCTAGGAAACCTCCACGGATCAGTTCCAGGAATGTGTAGCCAGCCTAACAGCAGACAACGGTCTAGAGTTCTTCGACGCCGATCTAACAATCAAAGGGAGGGAACATAATGACGCTTTGCATGTCTCAGTAGAATGCAGAGGGACTACTCTGGAACATTGCTGAACGTCTTACCAAAGAAGGCATTGGATAGGCTAGATTGTGAAGGTTTAACCTTGAAGCCTAGCAACATCATTGTCAGAGCCTTTGATGGTTCTAATCGGATGGTCCACGGGGAGGTGGACATCCCGATTAAAGTGGGAACTGAAACCTTCAAATCCATATTCTATGTCATGGACATCCGTCCCTCCTATTCTTGCTTGTTGGGAAGACCCTGGATTCATCATGCTGGAGCCGTCACTTCAACCCTGCATCAGAAGCTCAAGTACCCTGTCCAGGGGAAAATTGTGACAGTTCACGGTGAGGAGGAATACATGATAAGCCATCTTAATTCTTTCCGCTATATAGAATTGGATGGTGAATTCATCGAAACCCCCTTTCGGCATTTTGAGGAGGTAGCTCAGGAGATTGCAACAACCAAGACAGTTCCTTCTGTACCCTTGATTACCAGGACTCCGCCTCGGATGTCTTCTTTGAAAGATGCAAAGGCTGTGATTGAAGAAGGAGGAAGCACGATCTGGGGGCAACTTCCCGATTTCCCTTTCAAATATGATAAATTCGCCTTGGGTTTCACTGCTTCTGCTCAAAAGGCTGTGCATCGCTCCCGGGCTGGAGGACCACCAGTGAAGATCACCCATCATGGAGTCAGTGCTTTGGAGGATGGTGAAGAGGAGGGCAACCTAGAAGACTGGATTTTCCCTACCGTTGAAGGAGGACTATGAAATTGGGAGGCAAAAGACTTTGTTCCCATTACTTTCATCAATAAGTAATTTATCTTTCGAACATTTCTGTTGGTTTGTAATAATTCCTAAACAATTCGTACACTTTTAACCTTGTGCCTTACCTGAGGTACATAGGTTCATTTGTAAGGGTTTGATTTTTAATCTTCATATGCCATTTTATTGAATCATGGACGTTTTCACATATAACTTTTGTGTTCATTTTATTTCTTTTTACATTTTATTTGTTTAAAGATGGTTATCCCTTACACACACCCATACTCACCAACGTAGGTACCCATCCATTCCGGATTCCATGGGTAAGAATTCTGCTATGGCCTTCAGTGACTCTGAAGATCTGGTCAACCATGTCGAATGCGAAGGTGATGAAGAATGTGAAGTTCCTGGAGAATTGGCTAGACTACTGCAACAGGAAGAAAGGGCTATTCTACCTCACGAGGAGTTGTTAGAGACTATCAACTTGGGTAAAGAGGAAGACATAAAATAAGTTAGAGTGGGTGCCAACCTAGAGCCAAGTGTCAAAGAGCGCTTAGTTCAGCTGTTGAACGAATATGTTGAGATGTTCGCCTGGTCCTACGAAGACATGTCGGGACTTGATACAGATATTGTGGTTCACCGTCTCCCTACAAGAGAAGACTGTCCACCAATTAAACAGAAAGTTCGTCGCATGAGGCCCGACATGTCTGAAAAGATCAAAGCTGAAGTGATGAAGTAGTTCAATGCTGGCTTTCTTGCTGTTACTTCCTATCTACAATGGGTTGCTAACATTGTGCCCGTGCCTAAGAAGGACGGCAAAGTCAGAATGTGCATGGATTATAGAGACTTAAACAGGGCTAGCCCTAAAGATGACTTTCCACTACCGCAGATTGACATCTTGGTTGACAATACAGCTCAGCACAAGGTATTTTCTTTCATGGATGGATTTTCAGGGTATAACCAGATCAAAATGGCACATGAAGACATGGAGAAAACTACTTTTGTTACATAGTGGGGTACGTTCTGCTATAAAGTGATGCCATTCGGACTGAAGAATGGAGGGGCAACCTATCAATGTGCCATGGTAGCTTTGTTTCATGACATGATACATCATGAGATAGAGGTCTACGTAGACGACATGATAGCCCGTTCACAAACAGAAGAAGAACACCTCGACCATCTGCAAAAGCTGTTTGTCAGGTTGAAGGAGTACAAGCTCAGACTGAACCCTAACAAGTGCACTTTCGAAGTCAGGTCCAGTAAACTCTTGGGTTTCATAGTCAGCAAGAAAGGCATCGAGGTTGATCCTACCAAGGTCAAGTCTATACAAGAAATGCCTACCCCACGCACTGAGAAGGAGGTTAGAGGTTTCTTGGGACGCCTAAACTACATTGCAAGGTTCATTTCTCACCTAACATCTACCTGTGAGCCAATCTTCAAGCTGTTGAAGAAAGATCGGGTGGTTAAATGGAATGATAACTGTCAAGTTGCTTTCGATAAAATCAAGGAGTATTTTCTAGAACCTCCTATCTTAATGCCACCCGTCGAAGGAAGGCCGCTAATCATGTATCTGACTGTCCTAGAGAATTCAATGGGATGCGTACTGGGCCAACATGACGAGTCTGGCCGAAAAGAGCATGCCATTTATTACCTTAGCAAAAAGTTTACCGACTGTGAGACCCGATACTCACTGCTCGAGAAAACTGCTGCGCTTTGGTATGGGCTGCTCGCCGGCTAAGGCAGTATATGTTAACTCATAGCACTTTGCTGATCTCTAAGATGGATCCGATCAAGTACATATTTGAGAAGCTTGCTCTATCCGGAAGAATCGCTAGATGGCAGATGATCCTCACAGAGTATGATATACAGTACACAACCCAAAAAGCTATAAAGGGAAGTGTGCTAGCCGATCATCTGGCCCATCAAGCTGTCGAAGATTACCAATCCATGAGGTTTGACTTCCCCGACGAGGACATTATGACTTTGGACAACATTGAAGAAAACAGACCGTATGACGGACCTGAACAAGGATCCCGATGGACCCTGTACTTTGATGGTGCCTCCAACGCAGTTGGCAACGGTACATTCTCCAGAAGGTTGCCATACACCTTTCACCGCTAGACTCTGCTTCAGTTGTACCAATAACATGGCTGAGTATGAAGCTTGTATCTTTGGTCTCAAGGCTGCCATTGACTTGGGAATCAAATCTTTAATTGTGTTTGGGGACTCAGCTTTGGTCATCAGTCAGATCAAA
Organism: Vicia faba; assembly: GCA_948472305.1. NCBI lineage: Eukaryota > Viridiplantae > Streptophyta > Magnoliopsida > Fabales > Fabaceae > Vicia > Vicia faba. Next base: position 1,318,164,414 of record OX451740.1, read on the forward strand.
GGAAAGTGGGATACTAAACATCCAAACCTCATCCCTTACAAAGAACATGTCCTGACATTGTTACCACATTTCGAGCAGATTACCTTCAAGCACTTCCCGCGAGAAGAGAATCATCTAGCGGATGCTCTAGCTACAGTGTCATCCATGTTTAAACTTAACTGGGATAATGAGGCTCCTCAAATCACCATTGAACGGATGGACGAACCTGCACATTGTCACGAGATTAATACCGAAGAGGTAGTGGACCGACCTTGGTTTCATGACGTAAAAAGGTATCTCGAGGCTCAAGAATACCCTGAAGGAGCTTCAGTCAACGATAAAAAGTTCTTAAGGAGGTTCTCAGCCAAGTTCTTCTGGAGCAATGGTATCCTATACAAGCGCAATCATGATTGCATTCTGCTCCGTCGTGTGGATAAGGTTGAAGCTGAACAGATCATGGCCGAATTGCACAATGGCACCTTTGGCACTCACTCAAGCGGGCATACGATGGCTAAGAAGATTCTAAGGGCAGACTACTACTGGTCTACCATGGAAGCTGACTGCCATCAACATTCCTGAACTTGTCACAAATGCCAAATCTATGCGGACAAGGTACACATACCTCCAGTTCCTCTCAATGTCTTAACAGCTCCTTGGCCATTCGCGATGTGGGGAATCGACATGATTAGAGAGATCAAGCCTACATCATCCAATGGACACCGTTTCATCCTGGTAGCCATTGATTACTTTACCAAGTGTGTCAAAGCAGCGTCCTTCGCATCCGTTACAAAGAATGTGGTTGCCCGCTTCATCAAGCAGAACCTCATTTGCTGGTATGGCATCCCTGACAAAATTATCACTGACAACGGTACTGTTGTACCCCAAAATTTGCCCTCTCAATTATCAAGGCCTTTCTCACAAGGATTCTTATGGTTAAAGCTTGAACAAGTGCACTTGGATTTTCCAATACCAAAATTAAAAGGAAACTATAAAAAATGGAGAAAACAGATAAAAATATTATTTTGACAAAAATTGGAGAAATACAAGTGTTCTTCGTTTCAGCTCTTTCGATTGACCTTTTGGCCTCTTTCGACAAGCTTGGCTTGCATCTTTCGATTGGCCTTTTGGCCTCTTTCGACACAAGCTTGGCTTGCATCTTTCGATTGGCCTTTTGGCCTCTTTCGACACAAGCTTGCCTTGCATCCTTCGATTGGCCTTTTGATCTCTTTCGAAACAAGCTTGGCTTGCATCCTTCGATTGGCCTTTTAACCTCTTTCGACATAAGCTTGGCTTGCATCCTTCGACTGGGCATGGGCCTCTGACACAGTTTGGTTTGGATTCATAAGGAAAAAATCCTCTTGTAATCTATTTCATTTACAAGGCAAAAACCCTCTTGATGATGTCCTTCGATCCAGGAGGAAAAAGCCTCTCTTTTGCCCTCTTTCGATCACACATCCTGCCCTTGCACGCCTTTTTCGTTTGGGGGACTGACTTCTCCAACGTTGCAAGCTTCGATTGAGCCTTCCATCCCTGGCACACATCCTTCGCTTGGGGGTGTGAATCCTTGGGCACAAGTGTTTTGTCATTCTTTTGTTGGCCATATGGCCCCTTTGTAGGTAAATTTGAGTGGGAAGGATTTCCTGTTAGAAATGGCCTGTTCCAAGCATACAAACTCTTCACTATGTCATTGCCTCAGGCGAAGAAAGCATCTTGGTGGTGCATTCGAAGAGTTTTTTCAGGCATGTTTAGATGTCCCCATTCGAAGGACATATATTACTGATCCATCCCAAGAGCATTAATTTGGCCCATTCAAAGGATTGTCTAGGGAAGTCATTCGAACGTCACTTCAATTAAAAAAAGGAGATGGTTACTGAAAGTCTGGTCGAAAGGTGAGTCTAGGGAGTCAAGACAAAAGGACGAGAGGCCAAAGGCATTTGTCGACCAAGTCACATGCGCTGCCAGGCTCGGGCCTGATTCACTGGCCATAAAACTCCAAAACTGCTGCACAACAGTCCTGCACTGCCACCCAATTCCTTGCACCAAAATGGCAATAAAGCACTGTCCCTCGAAGGCTGCAAAGAGCAATTTACCCAAACTGTTCAAATTATTTTGTTTTCCCTCCAAAAGCTTCAGCCAACTTTGCCTATAAATAAGAGGCTCTAACACATGTTTAAGGAGGATCTTTTGGGGCCAGGCGAACGAATATTCAGAAAATTCTCAAAAACACCAAATTTTCTCAAACACTTAAACACTCATCAAATACATACCCAGAATCCAAACACTTATCCCCTTAGAATCTGAAACATCCCTATACCTTGTTACCCTTCGAATCCAGTAGGAAGAACCTCACACTTGTTCTTCTCTTTCGAATCCAGTATCAAAGACATAACCCCTGGTTCCTCCCTTCGAATCCAGAAGCATTCAAGGAAACCACTTAAAGGCCCAGCACACGTTCCAGCCTCAAGCAAGGTAAGTCATTATTACCCTTGAACCTTTCGTTTCATGGCATAGTATGTGAATAATCTTCCCTTTCATTTCAAAACATGTACATAACACTTTGGTTCTTTTCGTTTCCACCCTTTTAACATATTTTTCAGAGCTAAACTCTTTCGTTTCTGCTTTCTGTTTACCTGAACTTGCTTTAACTGTTAAACTGTTTACCAAACAAATATTAGCATGGCCTCAGGCCATGTTTCCATTTAATGCTTTAAATGAAAGAAACAGGAAACAGGAAACGAAGCTTCTGGCTTCTATCCTCTTCCTTCAGGTCGAACGAAAGAGACAACCAGGAGGAAAACCATACACTGACTTCCAGGCCCAGCCAGAGACACGCTCACACTGATTTCACTGGCCCAATCGAAGAATACAACAAGGCAGAAAGGCCCAGCCAGAGGCACACTTGCACTAAGTCCAGGCTCAGACGAAAGGCACTCCCATGCTGGTGCCAGCTTCCAATCGAAGTACATGACCTGATTGGTGCCGAAGCCTAATCGAAAGACGTGACTTTGCTGTTGCCAGCCCCAATCGAAGGAGGCCAACAAAATTCAAATCAAAGGCTGCTCCTGCTTCAATCGAAAGACACTCATTTTTCTTACTTTTATCTTATTTTTTTCATATTTTTATGCCTTTCGATATGGTTGTAATAGCGTAGGATTTTATCTTTCTGCATTTTATTTACTTTGTACAAATTCTAGTAATTAGGCATGTATGGCAAGATAAAACCAACAAGTAGACAACCTAAAAATCAAAGACAAATGCATGCAATAAAACACACTTTGCACACATGCACCCTTAAGGTAATCTCACTTGTTGCCTCAAAAAATAGTCATGTCCCTCGAGCATGGGAGTTTTAGCAAAGACCCTCAATAAAAGATCGTAGTCCCTCGATAACCCTCGATGTTTCCTTCGGTAAACGATCTAGTCCCTAAAACGACATTGCTAAAACATCATGTGATCGGTGGAAATAGAACTGACTGTTTTGAAATGCTGGTTCGCGAAATGTCGCGGTAAGCAAGAGTCGCCACCGTCTTTTATTTTCTCCAACAAGGAAAGGACAAAAGCACAGCAAAATTCCTTTTCGAGATGTTTCTCGGTTCGGGAGGTAGATTATAGAAAGGGAATGTGTTAGCACCCTTTCTATCCATGGTTATCCACGGGCTCTTAGGTACTTGCTCACTATGTTTTCAAAAATTGTTTGCTTTTCTTGTGTTTGTGGGTTTTGAAAAAGTTTCGTTTTGAAAACTTCTAGGTAACTCTTGTATCAGTCCTCAAGAGTGTATGAAGTGTTTGTTTGAAAACTTTTTGAAAGTGTGAGTGCGAAAGGTTGTTTTTGCTTTTGAAAGAGCAAGTACCCAGGAGAAATCTACCTACTCTAAGGAATTAAGTTGTGTAAGAGTCCTTTAGACAGTACTATCCCACTATTGAGAAGTAGGTAGCACCGTCGTTGGAGTTTATTCGGGTCAATTCGATTATAGGGACATGTGTGGTCACCAAAGCAATAGTAGGACGCCTTAGCGGTAACCCTAATATCCTAGATCCTTTTTATCTGAGGCAACCGTTTCGAGGCAACTGGATCTTTAGACAGGAGGGCGACCTTTAAAACACCCTATACTTAATGACCACGTCGAGGCAACCAAGTGAGGCGTACCCTAGGAGTGGCATGTGCATGTGTGTCAGGATTCAGTTTATATTATCTTTGCACATGTATCATTGTGAGCTACGGGTTGATTTTATTTTTCAGGTAAGTCTTGCATGCATAATTAAAAGTTAATAATTGTGCGGAAAATAAATTGCGGAAAGTGAATCTACGCTATTACAAGGCGTCGGGTATTTACATCGCCAAAAACATAACCCTTGAAAATAAATGCGATAAAATAAAGAAAGCGATAAAAGTCCTAATTATCTATTACATCCTCGGAACAGTTACATAAATATGATCAAAAATAATAATGCGCGAAAAGAAATTGAATCGGGGACGTCCTAGGGTTTTGACCCTTTTTGAGAAAAGAATGGAATTTTAGTCCCTTTTGCAATTAATTAAATACTAAACCTAATTTACTAATCAATTAATTAATTAAAAGAAAAAGTATTTTTTATGTTTTTTATGTTTTAATGAAAATAAAAATAAAAGAAAATAAAGTCAAAAGTTAGTAAAAAACCTAATTCTAATTTATTTTATTTATTATAAAAAAAGTCAAAGTTAACCTAATTAACTAAATTAATCCATGTTAGAATTTATTTACAAAATAATAATTAATAGTGAAATTAATAAATAATAAAATAATTAATATTTACATTTTAATTTTCTGAATTTATTGTGAAAATATAATTTGTGAGGTAATTAAATAATAATAATAATAATTACTAAAAAGATTAAATGAAAAATATAAAAGAGAAAAAATGAGAAACAAAACCCTGGGGATGTTGGGCCCAAATGGAGGTATTGATAGCAATTTCTGGCCCATTTGTTGGCCAGTCTGTTTGACCTTCTTGCTTGTCTACGCACAGGGTTGACCAGGAGCAACATGGTCGACCAGGAGCAACATGGTCATCCACTCATGACCTTCAGATTAATGCTTAAGGACACATGGCGCTTAGATATTTGCAGCGCATGGTAGAATTCCCTGGGAAGCCTGCATATAATCATGTTATGAAAAATATGAACAAATATTGGGTGGACCTAGGAATCGAACCCAGGTCCCAATGATGCACAACCAACACACCAACCACTAAGCCATCTGAACGCATTTATTAATATAATGATTAATGAATATAATATATGAAATAACCACATATGTTGTACACGTGCGCCTTTTTTTTGAATGAACCAACCATGCATCACCACGTATTCATCTTCCTCGTTTGCCTGTAAAAAATACAATTAGATAGCGGGGGTTTTTAACCCCCACAACCTGCAAGGACGAAAAATAGCGAATAGCAGTGTGATTTATATAAATGTTTCGCGAGTATGGCGTTATGTTCGTCTGAACGCAGCGATCTCAACCATAGGCATTATGAAGCTTAATTTTTCTTGGGATGTGAAGCCCCAATTTGAGACCTCAAGAACCCTAAATTCCTTCAATGGCAATTCAAGATTCTGTACACTATAATCCAATTAATTAATACCATTAGCTTGGTATGGATGCAAGCAATACAAAACAAACCATAAATCACATCAAATGCTTATGAATCATGAGTTTCAATTCTGAAAAAAGTGGACAAACCGTGATTCTGTTTGGAGCGATTTCTCAAGCTTTAGCACTTGATTTTGATTCCAAAAGGTCCCTGAGAGTTCCTGCAAGGTGTTAGAAACAAAAAAATGCTTTGAATCATGCTAAACTATAGAAAACAGTTTTCACTTTTTCTTGATTTTTCTTGAATGTGATTATGGTTTTTCTGCAGCAAATTCTCGTCTAATGCATTAGGGTTGAGTTGTGTATATATAGGAGACTGAGTTTAGGTTAAATCCTTGACAAAAAATCCATGGAATTGATGTTTCAATATTTGTTTTGCAATCATATCTTTTTGCATCTTTTTGATTGAGAAAACTTGCCAAACTTGGAGATTTTTGTCCCTTTGATTGGCACACGAATTTGCCAGCTCTTCTAGGTCATATTTGCTTCATGAAAAGATTGAAAAACCATATCTTGATATTTCCTACAATTTAAATTAATTAAATGAATTAAAAATCAATTAAAAATCCAATTAATTAATAAAAATAAGAAAATAAATTCAAATAGGCTTGATGGGTCGTGCATAAGCCTTGGATAAAGTTTCAAGAAGGAATTTGAGGCTCATTAGCAAAAACAAAGTGTTTTGAGCAAAGTTGACTTTTGCAAATTCACAAAAATTTCCCAACTTCTCCAATGCATATCTTGCTCAATTTTGATCATATGAACATGTTCTTGGAAATTTTGGAAAGGTCTTGAAGTTCTCTAACCAATGCCTTTGGTCCCATGTAATTTGGATTTACCAAACTTAAGTTATGGTCTTTGACTTAAAGTGCATTTTTGTTGACTTTTGAAATTGACCTATAATGTAGAAATTGATAACTTTTTGTGAGAGTATTTCTTGGACTTGGAATGTGAAGATGGGTTGTAGGAAATGACATCCCCTTCAAAATGACCATTGGATGGGATTTTTCTGATGAACCATGAAAAAGTTATGCCTTGGTCAAGATATAGTTGACTTTTCTGCTGTCCAAAAATAGTAACTTTTGCATCTTTGATGATTTTTGAGCCAATCTTGTGAAATCATGATCAAGAATTGATCAAATGATGATTGTGTGCTCAAAATAAGATGTTGACCAAAAATTCTTACTTTTGACTGCAAAATGACCATTTTACCCCTGTAGTTGATTGTGAATCAAATAGGGCTTTTGACTGTGCAAATTGGCATTGTGAGTCTTGAAACTTGGCATGTAGATGCTTGAGGATATGTATAGGCCTATGGGACTTGATTAAACCATTGAAAACCTCCAATTCCTTGAAAGAAACAAAACCCTAATTTTGACTGGCTTTAGGAGCATTTGGACTGTGCAATCCTTGAGAAGTCTTGAACAATTTGAAGATCATTCTTGACAAATCTTGAGGAATATGTGAGGCAAATTTTAGGGTACAACAGTTGCCCCTGTTCAATCTTATTAAACCTGAGGATGTAGATTGGCTTGCGTGCCTTTCGTGATCCGAAGGTGGACGATGATTGAACACTAGAGTGCCTAGAAATTTGCACTCGCATAGTGGAGTATCAGCAATGTGATGTCGGGAATGGGATTATAGATGCCATTTGGAGATATGATGGATTGGAGGATGGGCTTATAGATGCCATCTGGAGATGTGACAGAATCTTGTCGGGAATGGGCTTATGGATGCCATTTGGAGATGTAAGGGAGAGTTGTGGAGATGGGCTTAAAGATTCCATCTGGAGATGTTAATCACGTAAGAGATTCCTTAGAGAGAACTTGCGTACCTAAGAAAGAAAGATAATTTCCTGGCCTGTTACAGGTGTTGATCTTAAAACTCTTTACGTAGATAACTTTCCTGGCTAGATACAGGTGTAGATCTACAATCAATCGCTCACAGATATGCCTTGGCTAGATACAGGTATCGAATATGGAACTTCAAAAGGTTGATCGAGATAGCTTTCCTGGATGGATACAAGCGTAGACCTATAATCAGTCGCTCACAGATATGCCCTGGCTAGATACAGGTATCGAATCTGGAACTTCAAAAGGTTGATCGAGATAACTTTCCTGGCTGGATACAGGCGTAGACCTCTAATCAGTTGCTCACAGACATGCCCTGGCTAGATACAGGTATTGAATCTGGAACTTCAAAAGGTTGATCGAGATAGCTTTCCTGGCTGGATACAGGCGTAGACCTCTAATCAGTCGCTCACAGCAATGCCTTTTCTAGATACAGGTATCGAATCCGGAACTTCAAAAGGTTAGTCGAGATAGCTTTCCTGGCTGGATACAGGCGTAGACCTCTAATCAGTCGCTCACAGACATGCCCTGGCTAGATACAGGTATCAAATCTGGAACTTCAAAAGTTTGATCGAGATAGCTTTCCTGGCTGGATACAGGTGTAGATCTCTGAGAATGAAAGATAATTTCCTGGCCTGTTACAGGTGTTCATCTTCAAACTCTTCATGCAGATACTTTCCTGGCTAGATACAGGTATAGATCTACAATCAAACGTCCACAGATATGCCCTGGCTAGATACAGGTATCGAATCTGGAACTTCAAAAGGTTGATCGAGATAACTTTCCTGGCTGGATACAGGGGTAGACCTCTAATTAGTCGCTCACAGACATGCCCTGGCTAGATACAGGTATCGAATCTGGAACTTCAAAAGGTTGATCGAGATAGCTTTCCTGGCTGGATACAGGCGTAGACCTCTAATCAGTCGCTCACAGATATGCCCTGGCTAGATACAGGTATCGAATCCGGAACTTCAAAAGGTTGATCGAGATAGCTTTCCTGGCTGGATACAGGCGTAGACCTCTAATCAGTCGCTCACAGATATGCCCTGGCTAGATACAGGTATTGAATCTGGAACTTCAAAAGGTTGATCAAGATAACTTTCCTGGCTGGATACAGGTGTAGATCTCTAATCAGTCGCTCACAGATATGCCCTGGCTAGATACAGGTATCGAATCCAGAACTTCAAAAGGTTGATCGAGATAGCTTTCCTGGCTGGATACAAGCGTAGACCTCTAATCAGTCGCTCACAGATATGCCCTGGCTAGATACAGGTATCGAATCTGGAACTTCAAAAAGTTGATCGAGATAGCTTTCCTGGATGGATACAGGCGTAGACCTCTAATCAGTCGCTCACAGATATGCCCTGGCTAGATACAGGTATCGAATCTGGAACTGCGAAAGTTGATGGTAATCATCCTTGGATTGACCTTTTCCTGAAAAGGCAAAACATTAGTCGTATGCAATGTCATGATGTATGAAATGCATGATGTCATGAGATCGTGTCGTATGCACTTTATCATGTATGTAAATAGGAGACATGAACTGTGAAATGTTTATGAATGTATTTTCGTCTGGGAAAATAAATCCTTGACGAATGCCGGGAAGTTAAATCCTGGGCTGACGTTGAAGAGTAGGGTTCCTCGTTTCCGCTGGGGATGATGATTGCAAGAATAACCAGTAGGAGAAGATGACTCCGTTGGGGAATAAACTTGTTGAAGAGATTACTCTGCGGGGAATTACTCTGTGGGGAGAGATACTTCGCTGAGGTTTTGATGGTAACTCCGCTGGGGATTCCATTGATAAGCTCCGTTGAGGGATTTGATGAACTCCGCTGGGGATAGGAAGAACTTCGCTGAGGACGATCTTTCCATTGTAATTTGCTGAGGATAACCCAGTTATAGGCTTTGGTGGGGAACAACCTCTGAATATGGCCAGGGAGAGATATTTGTACTCTGCAGGGGACCAGCTTCCAAACTCTACTGGGGATAAGCTTCCAGAATCTACTGGGGAGATGGTTCAACTCTCATGGGGAAACTTTTGAGACTGCACTGGGGAAATGGCTCCACCGGGGTGTCTGTATTCCGCCGGGGAACAATCTTATATTTCTGTCGAGGAATATTAAGACTGCCGGGGATGCTTGTTAAGGAATAATTGTATACTCTGCTGGAGAATATTGAGATTTTCTGGGGATACCCAACTTCCTTAGGGCTGACAGTAGCCTAACTCTGTTTGGGGAGAGTGTCGCTGACTTGCTGGAGATACTGTGCCTTTTCGGCTGATGGGAGACCAACTATGCTTGGGGAGAGAGCATGGCTGACTCTTGTCTTACTCTGCGGTGAGTGAAGGTATCTCGACCACGTTCTTCAGCTGAACCTACCTTGGTACCTTGGTGGACAGAGCAACTAGATCGCTTAGACGACTCATTATTGCCCATGTTTCTGATGTCACCTGTAATTAGTCCTTTTGTTTTGCATGCAAATATTTATGATCAGTAATTAATGTCAAATGCATATATCAAAAATGAACATTGGACGTTCTTTGCAAAACAAAACAGAAAAAGAAAAAACAATTGGCAATTTGTCTGGAAAAGTGAGCTTGTATTGATTTTGAAATTTTGCCTGTAAATAGACGTTTGTGTACAAGAGGCTGACGTCCTAGTAAGAGAACGCCGCCGAACAAAATAGAGTTTATACAATTTTGTGAAAAGAAAACAAAACAGCTATGTGAAAAATCCTACTGGGTTCCAACTCTGCTATCGCCTTTATGTCTTCAAGCGTCTCATCACTTTGCTGCTTAGTTGGAGATGAAGCTGACTGATTGGTGCCGTCTGAGCCTGATAGTTGATACCAAAAGTCTGGATGCAGCGTGATCCAATGAGACATAGTATTACGTTTATCCCTAACTTTTTCCTGGACCGCCCTTTCGGGTTTTCAGTCCACCGGGATACCCATTTTTGCCCAAGCCGCCTTTTCAGGTTTTCGACTTGCCGGGTGTACAGATTTTTTTTCATTTCATCCCTTATTTTTGCCCGAACCCTTTTGGTTCGCCGGGAAGCCCTTATTTTTGCCTAGGCCAGTCGACCTAGCGGGTCTTTAGTCATGCGTAGTATCTTTTTACTATGTCTACATTGGCGGGGTGAGGAAGGTCGTCACCATCCATGGTAGCTAGAATCATCGCTCCTCCTGAGAAGATATTCTTAACCACAAATGGCCCTTCGTACGTAGGGGTCCATTTTCCCCTGGGATCACCTTGAGGTAGGATGATACACTTGATTACCAGGTCTCCGACTTGATACTCTTGTCGTATGACTTTCTTGTTAAATGCCTTGATCATCCGTTTTTGGTACGTCTGACCATGACAAATAGCAGTGAGTCTCTTTTCGTCGATTAGGTTTAATTGATCAAGCCGAGTCTGGATCCAGTCATCTTCACTCAAACCTGCATCCTTCATTATTTGGAGAGAGGGTATCTGAACTTCGATAGGCAAGACTGCCTCCATGCCATAGACCAAGGAAAAGGGTGTTGCCCCTGTTGACGTCCGTGCTGAGGTACGGTACCCATGAAGAGCAAATGGTAACATATCGTGCCAATCTTTGTAGGTCACTGTCATCTTCTGCACGATCTTCTTGATATTCTTATTAGCTGCTTCTACAGCCCCATTCATCTTCGGCCGGTAAGGAGAAGAGTTGTGGTGCTGTATCTTGAATTGCTCGCAGAGCTCAGTGATCATCTTGTTGTTAAGATTGGTACCATTGTCCGTAATGATCCTCTCTGGTACACCGTATCGACAGATCAGGTTGTGCCGAATGAACCGTGCCACGACGTTCTTGGTTACGGTAGCATAGGAAGCTGCTTCAACCCACTTTGTAAAGTAATCAATCGCCACCAGAATGAAGCGATGCCCGTTGGATGCCGTAGGTCTGATCTCGCCGATCATATCAATGCCCCACATTGCAAAAGGCCAAGGTGTTGTCAAGACGTTCAGAGGAAACGGGGGAATGTGCACCTTATCAGCATAGATCTGGCATTTGTGACATGTCCGAGAATGTTGGTAGCAGTCAGCTTCCATTATGGACCAGTAATATCCTGCCCGAAGGATTTTCTTTTCCATGGTATGTCCACTGGAATGAGTTCCAAAGGTACCTTCATGCAACTCTGCCATGATCCCTTCTGCTTCAGTCTTATCCACACAACGCAGTAAGGTTGAATCATGGTTTCGTTTGTAGAGAATGTCATTGCTGAGGAAGAACTTTGCCGCGAACCTTCTCAGAAACTTCTTGTCATTAACAGATGCACCCTCGGGGTATTCTTGAGCTTCAAGGTACCTCTTCACTTCATGATACCAGGGTTTTTCTGTTACCTCTTCGGTTTCAAGATCACAGCAATGTGTAGGTTCATCCAATTTCCAAATAATAATTCGGGGAGCCTCGTTGTCCCATTTGACTTTGAACATAGAAGACATCGTAGCCAGCGCGTCCGCCAACTGATTCTCCTCTCTTGGGAAGTGTTCAAAGGTTATCTCCTCGAAATGGGGAATCAATATCAACACATATTCCTTGTAGGGAATAAGATTTGGGTGTTTCGTATCCCACTCGCCTTTGATCTAACTGATCACGAGAGCGGAATCTCCGAAGACATTCAGAAACTTGATCCTTAGGTCAATTGCAGCTCGAAGACCCGTGATGCATGCTTCATACTCTGCCATGTTGTTGGTGCAGTTGAAACATAGCCGGGCGGTAAGTGGAGTATGAGTGCCTTTAGGAGAGATGATCACAGCGCCAATACCGTTACTCAAAGCGTTTGAGGCTCCGTCAAAGTGTATAGACCATCGGGATCCTTCCTCGGGTCCTTCATCCGGTCCAGGTACTTCACAATCAGTCACTACCATGATATTCTTGTCTGGAAACTCAAAGTTCATAGATTGGTAGTCATCCACTGCCTGGTGCGCCAAATGGTCTGCCAATACACTTCCCTTGATTGCTTTTTGAGTCGTGTACTGGATGTCGTATTCGGTCAAGATCATCTGCCATCTTGCTATTCTTCCGGACAAGGCAGGCTTTTCGAATATGTACTTGATTGGATCCATTTTTGAAATCAACAGAGTAGTGTGAGTCAACATATACTATCTCAGCCGGTGAGCATCCCATACCAAAGTGCAGCAAGTTTTCTCGAGCAGTGAGTATCGGGTCTCACAGTCGGTAAACTTTTTGCTAAGGTAATAAATAGCGTGCTCTTTTCGGCCAGACTCATCATGCTGCCCCAGCATACACCCCATTGAGCTGTCAAGTACTGTCAAGTATAAGATTAGAGGTCTCCCTTCCATCGGTGGCATAAGAATGGGTGGCTCTTGGAGATACTCTTTGATTCTTTCAAAAGCAGCATGGAATTCATCGTTCCAACGTACTACTTGATCTTTCTTCAGTAGCTTGAAGATTGGTTCACTGGTAGCAGTTAGATGTGAGATGAATCGGGCAATGTAGTTCAGCCATCCTAGAAAGCCTCTGACTTCTTTCTCTGTCTTGGGAACTGGCATCTCTTGTATGGCTTTCACCTTGGCAGGGTCCACTTGAATACCTTTGTCACTCACGACGAAACCTAGTAGTTTTCCAGATCTCACCCCGAAGGTGCACTTGTTCGGGTTCAACCTCAGCTTGTACAACTTTAACCGGTCAAACAGCTTCTGTAGATGGTCAAGGTGTTCCTCCTCAGTTTAGGACCTTGCAATCATATTGTTGACATATACTTCGATCTCATGATGGATCATGTCATGAAATAAAGCAACCATGGCACGTTGGTAGGTTGCCCCAGCATTTTTCAACCCAAATGGCATGACCTTGTAGCAAAAGGTGCCCCACTGAGTAACAAAAGTGGTATTTTCCATGTCTTCAGGAGCCATCTTGATTTGATTATAACCGGAGAACCCGTCCATGAAAGAGAATACCTTATGCTGAGCAGTATTGTCAACCAGGACGTCAATGTGAGGCAGAGGGAAATCATCCTTAGGGCTCGCCCTGTTCAAGTCCCTGTAATCAACACACATTCGGACCTTACCATCTTTCTTCGGCACTGGAACCACATTGGCAACCCACTGAGGGTAAGAAGTCACTGCTAGAAACCCGGCGTCAAATTGTTTCATAACCTCAGCCTTGATTTTCTCAAACATCTCTGGACGCATACGGCGGACCTTCTGCTTTACCGGAGGGCATTCTTCCTTGGTAGGCAAGTGATGAACCACAATGTCGGTATCCAACCCAGGCATGTCTTCGTAAGACCAGGCAAAGATTTCCACATAGTCATGCAGCATCTGAATCAACCGTTGTTTCACACTAGACTCCAGATTGGCACCAATCTTGACTTCCTTTCTGTCTGTCTCAGTACGTAGATTTACTGTTTCCACTAGCTCTTCATGTGGCTGAATAGCCCTTTCTTCCTGGAGTAATAGTCTTGCAAGCTCACCAGGCACTTCACAATCATCTTCACCTTCGTCTTCGGCTAAGTTGATCGGATTTTCAAAGTCATAACTGGCAGTAGCAGAGTCGTTACCAGTGAGATCCAGAGTGGATTGGAACATGTATAGGTGAGTGTGTGTAAATATAGCTGTTTTGCAATATATAATAAATAAAGAAAAGGAGCACAAGATTTGAAATGCAAAAAACGTCCAATGCTTTTATTAATGATATATGAAAATGACACACAAAAGCCCTCACTAATGAAGCCACGGTGCCCCGGGTAAGACACCGGGCCATAAAGTTTAGTAATTGTTTGTTACAAATTCAAAACAAAGGAGTTCATTACTGAGTGACAAAAGTAATAGGTATGAAGAGTTTCACAGTCCAGTTGCTTGGTCCATCATCGGTCGTTGGGTAGATCCAGCTGTCGAATTCAGATTCCTCCACGTCGTATTCAATAGCATTCACTCCCGGGTTGGTGATGAACACAGGAGGTCTTCCAATCCTTTCTTTACGAACAACCCTCTGAGCTTCTGCAGTGAAACCCAAACCAAACTTGTCAGTCTTTGGAGTGAAATCAGGAAGTCGGCCCCAGTTTGCACACTCACCCTTCTCAATTACAGCCCGTGCATCCTTTAAGGAAGCCATCTTCAAAGGAGAATCTTCTTCAGTTACAGACTCTGCTGATGCCAGTGTTTGAGGAACTTCTTCAAAGTGTTGAAAGGGGGTCTCAATGAACTCCCCATCCATTTCTATATACCGGAACGAGTTAAGGTGGCTGACCATGTATTCTTCCTCCCCCTTAACTGTCACAATCTTCCCTCTGACCCGGTACTTCAGCTTCTGATGTAATGTGGAGGTCACAACTCCAGCTTTATGGATCCAAGGACGACCCAGCAAACAAGAGTAGGACGGTCGGATGTCCATCACATAGAATCTAGAATCAAAGACCTGCGAACCAACCCTGATTGGAATGTCAACCTCACCATGCACCATCCTTTTGGACCCGTCAAAGGCTCGTACAACAATGTTACTTGGCTTCAGCTCCAAACCCTCACAATCCAGCCTGTCTAGAGCTTTCTTGGGTAATACGTTCAATGAAGACCCAGTGTCAACCAGCACATGGGCCAGAGTAGTGCCCCTGCATTCAATGGAGACATACAGGGCATCGTTATGGTTCTTCCCTTTAGCAGTCAGATCAGCATCGGAGAAACCCAAACCATTATCAGCAGTTAAGTTGGATACACACTTGGTAAATTGATCAGCAGATGTCTCTTGTGGCACGTGGGCTGTCTTTAGGAAAGTAATCAGGGCCTTGGCATGGGCCTCTGAACACAACAACAGTGATAGCATGGAGATTTTAGATGGGGTGTGCCCCAGCTGCTCAACTACATTGAAATCACTCTTCTTGATAATCTTAAGGATCTCTTCCATCTCCTGTTTGGAAGCTTCAACATTGGTAGTCTTCGGTGCCTCCGTCTGGGCAGGCACATCAGTGGCAATCCCTTTGCCCCGAGCGTCAGATGACTCGGCAGCAGGGGTAGAAATAGGAACTTGGTCAGGCAGGGAAGTGGGCACACTTACAGGTGTGATGACAATAGGTCTCTGAATAGTTGGTGGCGCAATATCTGGTGAGAACAGTCTACCACTATGAGTGACTTTGGCAGGCCCGGTGATGTTACTGACGCCGGTACTAGTATCAAACTCTTGTTTTACTCCAAGCACATAAACATCTGCCCCATAGTGCCACGGGACAGCTTTGTTAGATGCAGAGGGGAGGGGCCCCGGAACAGTGATGATGATAGGAGCAATCTTCTGAGTAGACATGATTTTGACAGGCTTCTTTAAGGGAGCCTTAGGAGAGTTATTGAAAATGGTAACAATGGACACTTCTTCGGTAGGGATAGCAGGAACAGCAATTTTCTCGAACAAGATCTCTTTGCTATCCATCAGGCTTTGGATACCTGATTTCAGCAAAGAACAACCAGCAGGTGAAACAGAACATAGATGGAAACCTTTACTACATCCCGGAAATAAACCGGCTAGCAACAGGTTCCTTTTGATAGTCAACAACGGAGTAACAATATCATCTACGGAGGCTACGTACAGATCTTCTTCCACATCATTTACTCCATGCTTGGGCATGGGAGCAGTCACAACATTAGGCCTTTCTGGCGCCTCGAACTCTATCTCTTTAGCATCAATAAGGTCCTTAACCTTATTCCTCAGCACCCAACAATCATCCGTAGTATGCCCCGGGCTGTCAGAGTGATAAGCGCAGCGGGCGTTGGGATTGTACTTTGGAGAGGTTGTGTTCACTACCTTCGAAGCTTCTTTGACAGTTACCAGACTAGTTGACAATAGTTGCGGCAATATCTGGGACAAGGTGATACTGAGCCGAGTGTACTGCCTTTTAGGTCTCTCACCCCTTGGTTGGTTATATTGCTGAGGAGCAGCAGCAGGCTTTGAAATTACCACCGCGTTGACAGCTTGGCAGCGTTCCGGTTTATTTTGTCTCCTTGTACCATAAACAGCACTAGATTCCTTCTTGAAGGGTTTCTTTTCAGTACTCGAGGAGGCACCCTTTTGTATCTTCCCAGACTTGATACCAGCTTCTATCCTCTCACCAGTCAAGATCATATTTGTAAACCCAGCAGAAGAATTCCCAATCACATGGTTGAAGAACGGACCAGACAGGGTCCCCAGGAACATATCAACGAGCTCACGGTTAGTCAAAGGTGGCTGCACCCTTCCAGCAAGGTCTCTCCACTTTTGCGCATACTCCTTAAAACCTTCACCTGTCCCTAGTGACATACCCTGGAGTTGGGTATGCGTAGGAGCGAGGTCGGAATTATACTGATACTGCTTGTAAAACGCAGTAGCCAAGTCCTCCCAGTTTCGAATACTGGCTCCATCCAGCTGATAGAACCATTCGAGTTGAGTCCCTGAAATACTATCCTGGAAGAAATGGACCCATAAATTATTGTCAGAGGTGTAAGGCTGGATCTTCCTTACATATGATCTAATATGCAACTTAGGACAGGAAGCCCCGTCGTACTTTGCAAAAGCAGGTGCTTTGAACTTGTGGGGAATCACCACCCCAGAGAATAAGCCTAGGTCTCCAAAGTCCAACCCGGGCACATGTTGAATCTCCATCGCACTTAAGCGGTCTTCTAGCTGTTTGTACCTGTCCTCGGCAGGAGGGTACTGTTTATCATTGTAATCTGTCTCGTTGTCAGAGACCACCAGACTAGGGACCCTTCTCTCTTGGGGACTGTCTTTCCCTACAGAGGAAGTAGCCAGATCAGCCTCATTTTGCAGTGCATTCCCATATCTGCATCCGGTGTTAAACAACACAATCCTCTTCTTCTTCTTCTTCAGAATCAGAGTCTTCAATTCCTGTTGACCTTGGGCTAAGCTCATGACCAGCTCTTGAAACTGGGCATTCTGGTCCTGGAGGGCCTTGATAGCTTGTTCAGTAGTAGGCTCAGAAGACATGATGATTGCTGAAATAAACAGCGAAGAAGAATAAGCGACCTGTAAAAGGGTACCTGCTATGCATATGATGAATGGAATGCGTATGAGTTATATTTTCAAAGACAATCGGGATTCAACTTTGTAAACAAAAAGGAAACACACTTTATTAGATTCAAACTTTAAATTGTTCAAGAAATTGCCCTTAGGCGTTACAAGAATGAAAATACTGAAAAGGAAATAAAAGCTGCAAAGGAAACATCCAAAGCCCATCAGTGCTCCCATGGCCTCTTCTTCTCAGTACGGATATAGTTATTCAAGATC
Source organism: Vicia faba (assembly GCA_948472305.1). Classification (NCBI taxonomy): domain Eukaryota; kingdom Viridiplantae; phylum Streptophyta; class Magnoliopsida; order Fabales; family Fabaceae; genus Vicia; species Vicia faba. The sequence goes on from OX451740.1 coordinate 1,318,182,123, forward strand.
CGCTCGTTCTCCAATTGCTTGGTCAGCTTCTGGATTTTCTGTTCCTGTTCATTGAACCTTTCCCGATAAGAATCCCGTTCTTCCTGTAGTTGCGCCCAAGACCTCTTTAGTGTATCAACATCAGTGGGTATCTGAGGAGGGAGTACAGTTGGAGGAACCCCGTCTCTATCAGGAAATTCAAGAATGATAGGCCTGACAGCTTCGTATGGCATACCTAACTTCTGAGCACGGATGCAGACCCATTTGTAGTAGGATTCCATAGGCAGAGAAGTCTTCGGTCCCAACTCATGTGGGTCAGCTTTGTGAATTCTGTCCCAAGCCCTGATGAATCTATGGCGTAGTTCGTCACTATCTACCTGAAACTCAAAACTGATGTGAGGTATCAACATCTCATGAGGCCCTGCTCTTCTGGCTCTTCCAAACTGACGGAGAGCTAAACATGGATTATAAGAGATTCCTCCCTGGGTACCGATCAATGGAACATTAGGATATTCTCCGCAACGATCAATAACAGCCACCTCATCTAAACCTCTGAGAGTCCAAATGATGTCATTATCAGTGAGAGACATTATCCTATGAGCCCAGCCCCTTCCTTCTTTGTTCTTCAGCACGAACTTAGGGAGGTGCAAAATAAACCACCTCACTAACAAAGGAGCACAACACCACAGAGTTCCCCGTCTTCGGGTAGTACGAGCGTAGAGTTGTTGTAGGATATCACCCAAGAGAGTGGGTACAGGATTCCGAGACATGAAGATCCTTATGGCATTGACATTGACAAAGTTATCGGGATTTGGAAACAAAACCAGACCATAGATTAAGAGAGCCAGAATGTCTTCGTACCCCCTGAAGTCTAAGTCATTCCAGAAATTGTTAGCTTTACCAATCAGAAACTTAGCCAAAAAGCCCTTAACTCTGCTTCTAGTCACCCAGTTATCCATTACCTCTTTGTTGGTCAAAGGAAGGGTTGCGGCAATCTCCTCAAGCGTAAGAGTCTTTTCCCAACCAGTGAATGGAGTTTGTTCCAAAACAGAGATACCAAGCAAATCAGAGAATTCTTCCAGGGTAGGGACCAGCTGGAAGTCTTGAAAGGTGAAGCAATGGTACAGGGGATCATAAAGCTGGGTCAGGACACTCATCAGTTGTTGGTCCCACTTTGAAGTGACTAAACCGAGAAGAGAACCATGCCTCTGGATGAAGGAAGTAGTGTTTGGAATTCTATCAACCAATTCTTTAAGCAAATCAGGTGGGTGAACAAAGTTGAGCCAGATAGTATTCCTTCGCACGGGCATCATGATGTCCTACAAAACTGAGCAAAGATGAAACCCTCTTGTCCTTGAAATAGGTCAGTCCTTATGCATGATGCATGCAATGTTATGATGGTATGATGTTATGATAAAGCACACCACAAGTATTCACAAAGGCAAACATGATAAGGCACACAAGTCACACAAGACAACCCTTAGAGTTTAGGCCAGCATGAAGTTTAGGTACTACCCTCTTTCCGTTTCAGTTGGTTAAGACCTGTCCTAGAAAATAGTAACCGGGTTCTAGAGGATCTCAATATCACTGACTACCCTCAATCGGTCATAACTCCAGCTTCGCAATCTTTCCTTGCTGCCGGAACCATCGCGAGAGTTTAGCCTCAATGAGTGTAGCATACTGCTACTGTTCTATGGCCAAGTTGGGTCAATTTAGGGTTCTAAGGTCGGTTGGTGCTTAATGACTCCTCAGAAGACCCATATTCTCCTCGTTCCAACACAAGGGATATCGGTACAGACCAAGGTGTCACACCAACGTAGCTACTACTTCACCCGTGTCGGTCTATGCCGGACAGGTCCCTCACAGCTTATGATACCTAAAGGGTATTCCCCAGATCCAGGTTAGGATCTATGAAACTCCGATGCAAGCCCACAAATATAAATCAAACAAAGCATGCAATTGAAAACATAGAATGATCTAATCCTAAGGTACACCTCACTTCTCAATATCCCCAGCAGAGTCGCCAGTTCTGTGATCAGTGGAAATAGAACTGACTGTTTTGAAATGCTGGTTCGCGAAATGTCGCGGTAAGCAAGAGTCGCCACCGTCTTTTATTTTCTCCAACAAGGAAAGGACAAAAGCGCAGCAAAATTCCTTTTCGAGATGTTTCTCGGTTCGGGAGGTAGATTATAGAAAGGGAAGGTGTTAGCACCCTTTCTATCCATGGTTATCCACGGGCTCTTAGGTACTTGCTCACTATGTTTTCAAAAATTGTTTGCTTTTCTTGTGTTTGTGGGTTTTGAAAAAGTTTCGTTTTGAAAACTTCTAGGTAACTCTTGTATCAGTCCTCAAGAGTGTATGAAGTGTTTGTTTGAAAACTTTTTGAAAGTGTGAGTGCGAAAGGTTATTTTTGCTTTTGAAAGAGCAAGTACCCAGGAGAAATCTACCTACTCTAAGGAATTAAGTTGTGTAAGAGTCCTTTAGACAGTACTATCCCACTATTGAGAAGTAGGTAGCACCGTCGTTGGAGTTTATTCGGGTCAATTCGATTATAGGGACATGTGTGGTCACCAAATCAATAGTAGGACGCCTTAGCGGTAACCCTAATGTCCTAGATCCTTTTTATCCGAGGCAACCGTTTCGAGGCAACTGGATCTTTAGACAGGAGGGCGACCTCTAAAACACCCTATACTTAATGACCACATCGAGACAACCAAGTGAGGCGTACCCTAGGAGTGGCTTGTGCATGTGTGTCAGGATTTAGTTTATATTATCTTTGCACATGTATCATTGTGAGCTACGGGTTGATTTTATTTTTCAGGTAAGTCTTGCATGCATAATTAACAGTTAATAATTGTGCGGAAAATAAATTGCGGAAAGTGAATCTACGCTATTACAAGGCGTCGGGTATTTACATCGCCAAAAACATAACCCTTGAAAATAAATGCGAGAAAATAAAGAAAGCGATAAAAGTCCTAATTATCTATTACATCCTCCGAACAGTTACATAAATATGATCAAAAATAATAATGCGCGAAAAGAAATTGAATCGGGGATGTCCTAGGGTTTTGACTCTTTTTGAGAAAAGAATGGAATTTTAGTCCCTTTTGCAATTAATTAAATACTAAACCTAATTTACTAATCAATTAATTAATTAAAAGAAAAAGTATTTTTTATGTTTTTTATGTTTTAATGAAAATAAAAATAAAAGAAAATAAAGTCAAAAGTTAGTAAAAAACCTAATTCTAATTTATTTTATTTATTATAAAAAAAAAGTCAAAGTTAACCTAATTAACTAAATTAATCCATGTTAGAATTTATTTACAAAATAATAATTAATAGTGAAATTAATAAATAATAAAATAAATAATATTTACATTTTAATTTTCTGAATTTATTGTGAAAATATAATTTGTGAGGTAATTAAATAATAATAATTATTATTATTACTAAAAAGATTAAATGAAAAATATAAAAGAGAAGAAAAAAATGAGAAACAAAACCCTGGGGGTGTTGGGCCCAAATGGAGGTATTGATAGTAATTTCTGGCCCATTTGTTGGTCAGTCCGTTTGACCTTCTTGCCTGTCTACGCACAGGGTTGACCAGGAGCAACATGGTCATCCACTCATGACCTTCAGATTAATGCTTAAGGACACATGGCGCTTGGATATTTGCAGCGCATGGTAGAATTCCCTGGGAAGCCTGCATATAATCATGTTATGAAAAATATGAACAAATATTGGGTGGACCTGGGAATCGAACCCAGGTCCCAATGATGCACAGCCAACACACCAACCACTAAGCCATCCGAACGCATTTATTAATATAATGATTAATGAATATAATATATGAAATAACCACATATGTTGTACACGCGCGCCTTTTTTTTGAATGAACCAACCATGCATCACCAAGTATTCATCTTCCTCGTTTGCCTGTAAAAAATAAAATTAGATAGCGGGGGTTTTTAACCCCCACAACCTGCAAGGACGAAAAATAGCGAATAGCAGTGTGATTTATATAAATGTTTCGCGAGTATGGCGTTATGTTTGTCTGGACGCAGCGATCTCAACCATAGGCATTATGAAGCTTAATTTTTCTTGGGCTGTGAAGCCCCAATTTGAGACCTCAAGAACCCTAAATTCCTTCAATGGCAATTCACGATTTTGTACACTATAATCCAATTAATTAATACCATTAGCTTGGTATGGATGCAAGCAATACAAAACAAACCATAAATCACATCAAATGCTTATGAATCATGAGTTTCAATTCTGAAAAAAGTGGACAAACCGTGATTCTGTTTGGAGCGATTTCTCAAGCTTTAGCACTTGATTTTGATACCAAAAGGTCCCTGAGAGTTCCTGTGTAACACCCCGATTTGATTAAATAATATTTATATTATTAATTTCCAAAATTATCAAATTATATCTATTTTGAGAAATATATTCATTTGATATCGATTAAAATATTAATTCGATTATATGAAATAAATATATTTATATTGTTGAAATATTATTTTGAATAAGATTAATTTGGTGTGTAATAATATTTGGCTTTGTTTGATTAATTTGTATAATTGAATTAATATGACTAATTGATATTTATTACTATCTTGGGCTATAATTTGAATTAATTATGTTGGGGCCAAATTAGAATTATAGAAAGTTGGAGGGATAGAAGTTAGTAGTAGAAAAGTTTGTTTTATAAAATAGAGAAAGAATAGTTGGTAAGAGGTAGAAAGAAAGAAAAGAGGAAAAGAGAGAAGAAGAAGAGAAAGAGAAGGAGAGCCTTGGAGAAGAGGAAGAAACAAGAACATCAAAGGCTAGGGTTTGGATTGGGTAAAAGATCATGAAGCTTTGCAAGAACACTTTGAGGTAAGGGGTTTGGTCATTCTTTTACTATGAATAAAGTTGTGATATATTCTATATGAGTTAGGGTTTGTAGGGATGACGGATTCTTGATGCCATGGTTGTTGTGATGATGAAACATGAATGGGTATTAGTTAGGATGAAATAAGAACCATGAAATGTGGGTTTTGGTGGAAACCCCATTTGTGCCCTATTTTGCAAAACCATAGAAATGAGGAAATGATGGCATGAGATGAATGGAATTGATTGGTGTTTTGATGTGGTATTGATCCTATTGTATGCCTTAGATCATTGCTATATGGTAGGAATTCGATTTAGATGGTTTTAGGATGTTTGGGGATGATTAGGAATGGATTGGGGTGATTTTGGGAAGCATAAAAACGTGAAAATGGTGTTGCAGAGTCATCAACACGGGCCGTGTTGATGCACACGGGCACCCGTGTTGATGCTCGGGTAGGTTTTTCCCAAAAATCGTTTCGGCCATAACTTTTGAACCGTAACTCCGATTTAGGCGTCGTTTGATGCGTTGGAAAGCTAGTGAAATTTTCTATATGATTATGAGGAATTAGGTAGCTTTAAGAGCTTATTTTAATAAGTGATTATTGGAGAAAGTGTTTATGTTTATAGGTGAATTTGATTGTTATGTATTTTAGTGAAGTGTTTGGTGATGTTTGGTGTACTAAATGAATGATCTTGTGAGTTATACATCAAATGCGAAATGCATTATGTTTTTATATGGTTTGAATGATTGGGTATGACAACATGTATGCTTATGTTTAATATGCATGTTTGTATGAAAATGATGATGCTACATGATGATATGGGAGGCTTGTGATGAATTGTTCATGACTAAATGATTTTTGTTGATAATGATGATATATGTCCTTGTACATGATGATGTGATGATCATATTGATATTGTCGATATATACTTTCCGATTTGGAATTGTTGATAGTTGATGGTTTATGTTTTGGTTGAGTAAGTAATCTTGTTTGTATACATTTTACTTGACGTTGAGATTGATAAATTATATGTATGCATGCATGTACAATAGTTGATGTTCCATTGGTTGGATTTGATGGCATGTGTATGTTAAGATCATTGTGAGTCTTAATTGCATGCATTGGTTATATTGTACATTGCATGGCATGGTGGTCTTGAAACAAAGACGGTGGAACTTTGGGTCCACATTATCTAGACGGTGACCCTATTGTGGGAAAAGACGTAGTGACCTTGATCCGGAAGGGAAACATAGGTGGTGGAACTTTGGGTCCACATTATCTAGACGGTGACCCTATTGTGGGAAAAGACGTAGTGACCTTGATCCGGAAGGGAAACATAGGTGGTGGAACTTTGGGTCCACAATATCTAGATGGTGACCCTATTGTGGGAAAAGACGTAGTGACCTTGATCCGGAAGGGAAACATAGGTGGTGGAACTTTGGGTCCACGAGTCGGTACCGCATTCGCATACGTTGAGTCGTGTTGTGAGTCACATGTATATTTGTGCATGTTATGCATGTGTGTTGATGTGTTTGATTATGTGCCAATATTGTTGTTGTTTGAATTATGGTTATGTGCCAAGGATGTGAGTATTCGGATAATCGGTTTACATGGTTAATGTGTAAGAAATGGATTCCTTGAGTAAGGATATTACAAGTGATAAAATGAACATGATCATTATGTATTGCTTTAATTATTGCCATTTCATTTACTTAAAATTATATGTTATATGATTATTGGAATTCTTACCCTTTTGTTGGCCAATGCTTTTGATGGCATTGTGCAGGTACCAAGGACGGTAGCGCGAGGCGCTAGCTAACTGATGCATTGGATTGCAATCTGTTTTATTTGATTAGAGTCGAGTCGATGCTCTGGTAGTAACACATGGGGGGGGGGGGGAATTTATTAGTGTCGAACTCGATTATTTTGTATTTGGATTATGATGTATATAATCTTTATTCGTGTATATGATGTTTTGTATATGTGAGACTTGATAACATATGCTTATGTGAATTATGATGGCTTGATGCCTTGAATTATGTTTTGATTCCTCCATAAATGGAGATGATGTGAAATTATGAAACTCCGATGCGTTTGCACGAGAGAATGAAGTAAATATTTATAGTATGTTTGTTTTGTGTTGGAATGCTTATACTTTCAAACATACCCTGTCTGTTTTTCCTTAAAAACTTTGGAATGTGATGTGTGTTGTGGCATCCCTTCCGTGCAATTTTATTTCTCTGATTTTAATCTTTACCTTTAATTTGGGTATTTATAAGGGGTGTTACAATAGTGGTATCAGAGCAGGTCGGTCTATCGGCCAGGTTGTTTATGTGTTTAATCCCTTTTGGTACGCGACATGTGTGTGAAACACTGTCGGTACTTGATTGTTTCCTTTTCGTTGTCTGCAGAGGTACGTGTGAAATAAGTGGGGGAGAAGTTTCTTCTCTGAAGTTTTGTGCAAGAGGTTGGTTTAGTATACCGCTGATTGTAAGATGTAAGTATTGCCGAGCAGTTAATGCTTCAAGCATGGTTATGTTTAAGTAGCTTGAGGGGTAAGATTGAAGATGCTGTTGTGGTTTGGTAACGATGGTTAATGCCACCTCATGATTGTCGACTGTCTATTGACAAATTGAGGGACTGATCATCCTTAATCTCTTGTTGATAGCAGTCGGGGAATTGTGTTGGATGGGATAGACTTGTCTTGCCAACTTGACAGTGTATGAAGCAGATGAGTTGGCACAGAGTGGTACATTGTTACTTGAGTAGTGGAAAAAAATTGGATTTGGTGAGAAACAAGATTTTGACAAGCGAACTTCTTGCTATGATTCTTCCGAAGCATTTTGTGAAGATGTGGGTGAATTACCGCCGTAGTGCAAAGTGAAATTTGGATGGATTTAGTTTCTGGAACTAGTTGTGATTCGAAGTATCCTTAGAGGATGTCTGTTTCTGAGTTGGAGTTGAAGAGTCAACTTGAAGATTGGTCCAAGCACAGTTTGTTGTTCGAGTGGATCGTCGTGGAGAGCGCCGGTTGTATTGTTCGAGAAGAACTAAGTGGATGTTGAGGGCAAGTGTCTACTTTCGAGGACTGAAGTTGGATAAATCAGTTATTTGGAGTTTTGTGTTTAGTGAGGTTGATGTGAAGTCTGACTGTCTACGGGTTAGTGTGAGAGCCGAAGGTGTTTAAGCGGTGCTTTTAAAGATAATGTATGGTCTCGGCGAGTATTTGTTGATGTCATTAGTGTGACTAATGCGTCAAGTATGATTTTGGAATGTTCAGGCAGTACTTTCATGAGTAGCTGTAAGAGTTATTTCGTGTTCATGAATGTTACTTGGTTCACCTCGAAATTAAGGAAATTGTAGCAAGCATCTGAGCTCTGTGTTATCAGTATTGAAGTTAGACCAGTACCTGTTGAGTATTCTAAAGAAGCGTTTTGAACTGTTGGATGTAAGTTCCTTAAGTATGTGGCTAAGACGGTGATGTTTTGGACAGTCCCGTGAAGATTTATTTTGTATCTTGTAGAAGATTTCAAGGAGTTATTTCAGGGTTTATAAGTTTCTTTGTTCGGAAGTTTAGTTTGTGAGTTCGATGGAAGACCTTTTATAAGTTGATATTGACCGTGGATACTTTGACTTGAGATGGTCGAGTCGTTATTTGGATTTTGCAGTGGAAAGCGAATTGTTAGAGCCGGTGGAGAGTTTAGCGAATGCTTCGATTTTGGTCATGTCTAGTACTGAAGAATCTTGTGCAGTGTATAGTGGTATTTTATTTTGGACTTAAGATATATTTTGGCATAGAGTTGGCAAAGTGTATTGTTACCTTGGAACGATTTGATTTTCATAAGAAGAATTGTCGGACGCGTGGATTAGAGTTTGATGTGGCTGCGTTTATTTGAAACCTTAAAGGTGCTAATGTTAACGACGAGGAGATTGAGATTGTTGAAAATAATTCAAGTTTGAGTATGATCTATCAAGAGACTTCGTCTGGTGTTGAGTTTAGTATGTTGATATCGCGGATGACCCAAGAATATCTGATTTGGGATTTATTGTTTCAAAGAATGACACATGATTATTTTGAGACACTCATTGAGTTTAAGTTCAAAGGTTATCAAGGATTTGTTTCCTACTATCATATGGATTTCTTCGGATATTAATAGCCGTAGTGGATTATTAGATTGCAACTAAGATGGGTCTTGATGGTATAGTATCTTTGAGATGGTTTGGTAGCCACAGGTACCTTAAGATGATTGATGTTTTATACAGGAAAGTGTTCTACTTGTGACCGAAGTCAGTCGCGATGGTGTTCGTGTTAGATTCCAGAAAGTTTATGTTATGGCTCTAAGTCCAACTTGTTTGGTAATTACAAGAGTATGAGACGACGATGTTGGTTAGAGTTCTCGAGAGAGTGTCTTTGGTTTGAATTACCACTTTGGAAGATTGAAGGGTTATGATGGATGCTTCGAATAAGAAACATGTGTATTGATCGTTGCGACGGTGTGAAGATAATGATTACTTAATACAATTTTTGGGAATTGAGATGGTATAAGAGAAGACTTCGTTGAAGTCAAGCGTATGCGTCGAAGTTTCATAGGCGAATAATTGGACAAGATTCGAAAAGGTCGAACTATGATTCGTATTTTAGAGAATCAATGGACGTTGATCAATCAAGAATGAAAAGGCGAATTGTCGAGTTGATGAGACTGATGTTACGAGGTGTCCTGATGGATGTACGCTTTGAACGTATCCATTCTGGGTGATTGTGAAGTTGAGGATTAACCAAGTTGTTTTACGATTGACATCATATGCGTAAGGTGACGCATCATGGTTTAAATTTTGAGCATTGAGTCTGTAGCGAGTATGCGAGATTGTTGGATTTGGACTAACAAGTTATAGCCGTAAGTTGTCAGGGTAAACCCTGGAATGCATAGTGTATCGCAGTTCGGCTGTGTTTGGGTAACTTGTTAATGTTCAAGAGGTGTACGTTGATAATCTACAAGGACGATGTGACCTTGTGATTTTTCCACCAGGGAAGCGATAACTGTAAGCGTAATTCTTGAGTTCGTGCTTATGCGTGAATGGATATACCTTTTTCATGTTTGGCGTAGCACGCACGGTACTATTCTATTCTGTTTGTTTCAGTTTTGGTTTGTATAACCATTATGTTGTGTTTGTTTTGGCGTTGGAGTCGAGGTTGTGTAGTAGGACTTTATGTTCCTATCTTGGATGACTCGTTTCCGAGGTGTCGGTTCGAGTGTGTGACTAATTCCCTTGTTGAGAAATTAGGATGGTATCGATCTTGTTGTTAGTTGGTTGTCGAGTGCATTGTATGAGCTTTGCATCTCGGCGTGGTTGTTTTGTCTGGACGTTGTGGTTCGGAAGATGCCTCGTTTTTGGTGTCTTTCGTATGTTGTTTATTTGACGCGAGGGTGGTGTGGACGGATGGGTAGGCATGTCCCGAATTGTTCGTTTTGGTCGTATTTTCGAGGACGAAAAGTTTATAAGTGGGGGAGAGTTGTAACACCCCGATTTGATTAAATAATATTTATATTATTAATTTCCAAAATTATCAAATTATATCTATTTTGAGAAATATATTCATTTGATATCGATTAAAATATTAATTCGATTATATGAAATAAATATATTTATATTGTTGAAATATTATTTTGAATAAGATTAATTTGGTGTGTAATAATATTTGGCTTTGTTTGATTAATTGGTATAATTGAATTAATATGACTAATTGATATTTATTACTATCTTGGGCTATAATTTGAATTAATTATGTTGGGGCCAAATTAGAATTATAGAAAGTTGGAGGGATAGAAGTTAGTAGTAGAAAAGTTTGTTTTATAAAATAGAGAAAGAATAGTTGGTAAGAGGTAGAAAGAAAGAAAAGAGGAAAAGAGAGAAGAAGAAGAGAAAGAGAAGGAGAGCCTTGGAGAAGAAGAAGAAACAAGAACATCAAAGGCTAGGGTTTGGATTGGGTAAAAGATCATGAAGCTTTGCAAGAACACTATGAGGTAAGGGGTTTGGTCATTCTTTTACTATGAATAAAGTTGTGATATATTCTATATGAGTTAGGGTTTGTAGGGATGATGGATTCTTGATGCCATGGTTGTTGTGATGATGAAACATGAATGGGTATTAGTTAGGATGAAATAAGAACCATGAAATGTGGGTTTTGGTGGAAACCCCATTTGTGCCCTATTTTGCAAAACCATAGAAATGAGGAAATGATGGCATGAGATGAATGGAATTGATTGGTGTTTTGATGTGGTATTGATCATATTGTATGCCTTAGATCATTGCTATATGGTAGGAATTCGATTTAGATGGTTTTAGGATGTTTGGGGATGATTAGGAATGGATTGGGGTGATTTTGGGAAGCATAAAAACGTGAAAAATGGTGTTGCAGAGTCATCAACACGGGCCGTGTTGATGCACACGGGCACCCGTGTTGATGCTCGGGTAGGTTTTTCCCAAAAATCGTTTTGGCCATAACGTTTGAACCGTAACTCCGATTTAGGCGCCGTTTGATGCGTTGGAAAGCTAGTGAAATTTTCTATATGATTATGAGGAATTAGGTAGCTTTAAGAGCTTATTTTAATAAGTGATTATTGGATAAAGTGTTTATGTTTATAGGTGAATTTGATTGTTATGTATTTTAGTGAAGTGTTTGGTGATGTTTGGTGTACTAAATGAATGATCTTGTGAGTTATACATCAAATGCAAAATGCATTATATTTTGATATGGTTTGAATGATTGGGTATGACAACATGTATGCTTATGTTTAATATGCATGTTTGTATGAAAATGATGATGCTACATGATGATATGGGAGGCTTGTGATGAATTGTTCATGACTAAATGATTTTTGTTAATAATGATGATATATGTCCTTGTACATGATGATGTGATGATCATATTGATATTGTCGATATATACTTTCCGATTTGGAATTGTTGATAGTTGATGGTTTATGTTTTGGTTGAGTAAGTAATCTTGTTTGTATACATTTTACTTGACGTTGAGATTGATAAATTATATGTATGCATGCATGTACAATAGTTGATGTTCCATTGGTTGGATTTGATGGCATGTGTATGTTAAGATCATTGTGAGTCTTAATTGCATGCATTGGTTATATTGTACATTGCATGGCATGGTGGTCTTGAAACAGAGACGGTGGAACTTTGGGTCCACATTATCTAGACGGTGACCCTATTGTGGGAAAAGACGTAGTGACCTTGATCCGGAAGGGAAACATAGGTGGTGGAAGGGTCCACATTATCTAGACGGTGACCCTATTATGGGAAAAGACGTAGTGACCTTGATCTGGAAGGGAAACATAGGTGGTGGAACTTTGGGTCCACAATATCTAGACGGTGACCCTATTGTGGGAAAAGACGTAGTGACCTTGATCCGGAAGGGAAACATAGGTGGTGGAACTTTGGGTCCACGAGTCGGTACCGTATTCGCATACGTTGAGTCGTGTTGTGAGTCACATGTATATTTGTGCATGTTATGCATGTGTGTTGATGTGTTTGATTATGTGCCAATATTGTTGTTGTTTGAATTATGGTTATGTGCCAAGGATGTGAGTATTCGGATAATCGGTTTACATGGTTAATGTGTAAGAAATGGATTCCTTGAGTAAGGATATTACAAGTGATAAAATGAACATGATCATTATGTATTGCTTTAATTATTGCCATTTCATTTACTTAAAATTATATGTTATATGATTATTGGAATTCTTACCCTTTTGTTGGCCAATGCTTTTGATGGCATTGTGCAGGTACCAAGGACGGTAGCGCGAGGCGCTAGCTAACTGATGCATTGGATTGCAATATGTTTTATTTGATTAGAGTCGAGTCGATGCTCTGGTAGTAACACATGGGGGGGGGGGGAATTTATTAGTGTCGAACTCGATTATTTTGTATTTGGATTATGATGTATATAATCCTTATTCGTGTATATGATGTTTTGTATATGTGAGACTTGATAACATATGCTTATGTGAATTATGATGGCTTGATGCCTTGAATTATGTTTTGATTCCTCCATAAATGGAGATGATGTGAAATTATGAAACTCCGTTGCGTTTGCACGAGAGAATGAAGTAAATATTTATAGTATGTTTGTTTTGTGTTGGAATGCTTATACTTTTAAATATACCCTGTCTGTTTTTCCTTAAAAACTTTGGAATGTGATGTGTGTTGTGGCATCCCTTCCGTGCAATTTTATTTCTCTGATTTTAATCTTTACCTTTAATTTGGGTATTTATAAGGGGTGTTACATCCTGCAAGGTGTTAGAAACAAAAAAACGCTTTGAATCATGCTAAACTATAGAAAACAGTTTTCACTTTTTCTTGATTTTTCTTGAATGTGATTATGGTTTTTCTGCAGCAAATTCTCGTCTAATGCATTAGGGTTGAGTTGTGTATATATAGGATACTGAGTTTAGGTTAAATCCTTGACAAAAAATCCATGGAATTGATGTTTCAATATTTGATTTGCAATCATATCTTTTTGCATCTTTTTGATTGAGAAAACTTTCCAAACTTGGAGATTTTTGTCCCTTTGATTGGCACATGAATTTTCCAGCTCTTCTAGGTCATATTTGCTTCATGAAAAGATTGAAAAACCATAACTTGATATTTCCTACAATTTAAATTAATTAAATGAATTAAAAATCAATTAAAAATCCAATTAATTAATAAAAATAAGAATATAAATTCAAATAGGATTGATGGGTCGTGCATAAGCCTTGGATAAAGTTTCAAGAAGGAATTTGAGGCCCATTAGCAAAAACAAAGTGTTTTGACAAAGTTGACTTTTGCGAATTCACAAAAATTTCCCAACTTCTCCAATGCATATCTTGCTCAATTTTGATCATATGAACATGTTCTTGGACATTTTGGAAAGGTATTGAAGTCCTCCAACCAATGCCTTTGGTCCCATGTCATTTGGATTTACTAATCTCAAGTTATGGTCTTTGACTTAAAGTGCATTTTTGTTGACTTTTGAAATTGACATATAATGTAGAAATTGATAACTTTTTGTGAGAGAATTTATTGGACTTGGAATGTGAATATGGGTTGTAGGAAATGTCATCCTCTTCAAAATGAGCATTGGATGGGATTTTTCTGATGAACCATGAAAAAGTTATGCCTTGGTCAAGATACAGTTGACTTTTCTACTGTCCAAAAATAGTAACTTTTGCATCTTTGATGATTTTTGAGCCATTCTTGTGAAATCATGATCAAGACTTGATCAAATGATGACTGTGTGCTCAAAATAAGATGTTGACCAAAAATTATGACTTTTGACTGCAAAATGACCATTTTACCCCTGCAGTTGATTGTGAATCAAATAGGGCTTTTGACTGTGCAAATTGGCATTGTGAGTCTTGAAACTTGGCATGTAGATGCTTGAGGATATGTATAGGCATATGGGACTTGATTGAAGCATTGAAAACCTCCAATTCCTTGAAAGAAACAAAACCCTAATTTTGACTGGCTTTAGGAGCATTTGGACTGTGCAATCCTTGAGAAGTCTTGAACAATTTGAAGATCATTCTTGACAAATCTTGAGGAATATGTGAGGGCAAATTTTGGGGTACAACAGTTGCCCTGTTCAATCTTCTTAAACCTGAGGATGTAGATTGGCTTGCGTGCCTTTCGTGATCCGAAGGTGGAAGATGATTGAACACTAGAGTGCCTAGAAATTTGCACTCGCATAGTGGAGTATCAGCAATGTGATGTCGGGAATGGGCTTATAGATGCAATTTAGAGATATGATGGATTGGAGGATGGGCTTATAGATGCCATCTGGAGATGTGACAGAATCTTGTCGGGAATGGGCTTATGGATGCCATTTGGAGATGTAAGGGAGAGTTGTAGAGATGGGCTTAAAGATGCCATCTGGAGATGTTAATCGCGTAAGAGATTCCTTAGCGAGAACTTGCGTACCTGAGAAAGAAAGATAATTTCCTGGCCTGTTACAGGTGTTGATCTTCAAACTCTTTACGTAGATAACTTTCCTGGCTAGATACAGGTGTAGATCTACAATCAATCGCTCACAGATATGCCCTGGCTAGATACAGGTATCGAATATGGAACTTCAAAAGGTTGATCGAGATAGCTTTCCTGGCTGGATACAGGCGTAGACCTCTAATCAGTCACTCACAGATATGCCCTGGCTAGATACAGGTATCGAATCTGGAACTTCAAAAGGTTGATCGAGATAACTTTCCTGGCTGGATACAGGCGTAGACCTCTAATCAGTCGCTCACAGACATGCCCTGGCTAGATACAGGTATCGAATCTGGAACTTCAAAAGGTTGATCGAGATAGCTTTCCTGGATGGATACAGGCGTAGACCTCTAACAATCACTCACAGACATGCCCTGGAAAGCTATCTCGATCAACCTTTTGAAGTTCCATATTCGATACCTGTATCTAGACAGGGCATATCTGTGAGCGATTGATTGTAGATCTACACCTGTATCTAGCCAGGAAAGTTATCTACGTAAAGAGTTTGAAGATCAACACCTATATACAGGTATTCTTTGTGTGAATATGATTACCTGTATATACACTTGCTTACTTTTGCATACATGTACATATCATCATAACATCATACCATAGCATTTTCAATAACCATTTCAAGGATCTCGAGGGTCTTTCGATGCAGGGTCACGTTGAACCAGATGTCTACCAAGGGGCAAGAGGGTTCTCCTCTAAACAAACACCGTCAAAGATCAAGTGCAACAACTTGAATCAGGGGCTATGACCCACTTGACATGGTGAGCTTGATTCTCGTGGAAAGACATCCACCGATACCAAGTTCTCCAATCAAAGATGTTGATCGAAGTTCAACCTCTAACATTTTCTTGTGTTTACCCCGCGAGATTCTTGGAAACATGCATCCACATATCATGCATTGCATCATGATAGGTTTCTCCCATACAAGTCTCCTTATCTTCCTGTTGTTTATTTCAGTAAGATGGATATGGAACAAACGGTGAAAGATCTCCAAGCTCAAAACGCTCAATTCCAACAAATGCTTCTGGCTATGAGTAAAGGGCAAGAGGATCTGAAAGCTCTCCTTCTCAAAGACAAGAAGAAGAAGTCTAAGAAGGCAGCGAGCATCCTGAACTTGAGAAGAAGACCTAAAACCCTAGATCTTTCAACTCTATCTAACATAGGGGATAGTCTTGAAGAAGACCACAATTTGGAGATTGATGAAGTTGAAGCTGACTACTCCGAAGAACAATATCCTCCCGCTGATGACAAGTACAAACAGTTGGAGGACCGCCTCAGTGCTATGGAGATTCAACAAATACCTGGCTTGGATTTAGGAGACATGGGTTTGGTTTCTGGATTGGTCATCCCACCAAAGTTCAAAGCCCCTATCTTTGCACTGTACGATAGAGTCTCTTGCCCTAAGATGCACTTAAAGTCTTATGTCCGCAAGATTCAACCATACACAACTGATCCAAAGCTTTGGATCCATTTCTTCCAAGAAAGCCTGGTAGGGACTCAACTCGAGTGGTTTTATCAATTGGAGAGTTCCCGCATCCACACTTGGGAGGATCTAGCTGCTTCTTTTTACAAACAGTATCAGTACAATGCTGATCTTGCACCAACTCGTGTGCAATTGCAGAACATGACCATGGGTTCCAACGAGAGCTTCAAAGGATACGCCCAAAAGTGGAGAGATCTGGCTGGTAGGGTGCAACCCCCTTTACATCTTCATGGGAACTTTGACAAGGCCTTTCTTCAAACACTTGATCGGAAGCTCTTCAGCCGGGTTCACCGAGCTAATACTGACCGACGAAAGGGTCGAAGCTGGCATTAAAAGTGGGAAGATTCAAGAAGCTACACCTTCTGATGCTCAGAAAAAGCCTTACAGTGGGAAGAAAGAGTCCAATGCTGTGTACAATCAAAAGAGTCGTCGTGACCAACACGTAGGGGCAGTCCTGATCTCTGGTTCTGCATCACACCGACAACAACAAAAGGGAAATCAACAAAGGCCAGACGAGCCTAAAAGATAGTTCACCAACATCAACATGCCGCTGTCTCAAGCACTGCAACACTTGTTGAGGATGAATCGGATTGCATTGATAGGACCTCATCCAAACCCCAAGACTTCTTCTCCTAACTACAATCCTAATGCAACGTGCGCTTATCATTCTGACAGTCCCGTGCATGATACTAACGATTGTTGGGCACTGAAGTACAAGATTCAGAATTTGATTGATGCCAAGGAGATTGAGTTTGGTCCTCCAGAGACTCCAGCATAATCAATGCTCTATTGGAAAATCATTGAGAGCGTCTTTGTTTCATTTGAATTTTCAAGTTGTAATTTCCTTACACTGATGACTTGGAATTAGGGTTTGAGTTTGCACAGGGATTTTTAGACTCTAAATGCTCAATGTGACTTTCATACTTCATGTTGGACCTCTAAGATTTCCCATACCAAGTTTCAAGTCTTGAATCAAATTTTTGCCCAGTCAATTGGACAGTTGACCTAGAAATCAGCTGTATTGGGAAAAAGTCAATTGTGGCCAATTTATAGTCAAACCTCATAATTTTTTATCCACATAAACATTATAGGCTCATATGAACCATTTGATCAAGTTTGGACCACAACTCCTCAAGAAATTTGATCAGATCATCAAAAGGGCAAAATGGTCATTTTTAGGGTTTTGACTGCAGAAGGGCAATTTCTGATTTTTCACCTAGACAATGGCAAATTGGGATCAAGCATGGATTCAAGTACTGAATGGATCCATCTTGACCTAAACATAAGGTTCAAAAGATCCCAAAAGCATTGGATTGATAGATGAATTTTCCAGTCAACTGATCAAAAATCAACTGTACACTGAAAAGTCAAACTTTGACTTTTTGGTCAAAATCAAGTGCCAAGGGTCATTTTTCATCAAGATATGTCAAAACATGAAACTTGTTCACCAAGAAACTTAATTTTGGAAATTAGGGTTTAAGATTGAAAAATTTCATAACTTAGAAATTTTCTTATTTTTTTCCAACTTTGCCCAACTTTTTCACCATGATGCAATTGCATTAAAACAAAACTTCCAACATGAAATTTGTAGTCCTCCAAAAAATATACAACTTTAATTCACAAAGTTTTCCCAAAAGATGCTTGGATCTCAAGTTATGATTTTATGAATAAGGGTCCAAAAACTTTCTAACTTAGTGAAATTTTGCCCTAGTTTAGGCAGGATTTTGACCTATCTATATGGCAATTTTTCACCTAGTTCCAATTGGAATTTAAAAATTCATTTCAAAGATGGATTGTAGATCATGTTACATGCTTTCCAAAATGTCCAAGAACTCTCCAAGATCATTTGTGGTTAGGGAGAATCGAAGGTTTGAATTTGGAAAATTATCACTTTGATCCATGGCATTTTCATGTTGACACAAGTTGCAATTTCTGTCCAGCCATGCTTGTACTTGTTTACAGGTCCTTAAACCCTTCCACACTCAAAAATTGAATGCAAATACAATGGATTAAGGCATTTTTCTGAGCTTTAGAAGTTTACACATTGAATTAATCTAAAAATGGCAAAAAGATCACAATGCTATTTTGATAAAGTTCACTTTATGCATTTTTGTTTCCCTTGAGCCTTGAACCTAATCTTTTGCAGCAAACAAACTCCATAAACTTAGGGAAAAGTATACCAACTATCAGCAGGCTTGTAGCTAGCAAGTACAACCCTTTGCATTGTCAACTCACACTTTTCTTCAAAACCAAGTCAACTTGCAAAAAGCACATATCTTTGCAATCTGATAAAACCAAAGCTTGTGAACATTTGAACCAAGTTTTGCATATCACATTAAGCCAGAAGCACGAGCTAGCAAGTCCTAAAACCTTCCAAAACACCAAAATCACATTTTCTTGCAAAACAGGGCAGGTTCTGCATTTTGATTTCCAAATCACAATCCACTCGTGCGTTTTTCCCCAAACCTCTTCCAACACACTCCATACAACCTACCTAAACCATCCCAACCTTTCCCAAGTCACTGTAACTCCATTTACACACTTCACCATTTTCAAATTAAGACTTTGCAAGTTTAGTTCTATAGAGAGATTCAAGCAAGTTCAAAGCTAGCTAAGCATTGGGAAAGCTCAAAGGAACTTAAAGCAAGCTCACAAGCATCTCAGGCCTCACTAAAAACCCCTGCATTGCCATACTCGAGCTTTACTGAAACAGGTAAAGTTCAAACTTCTATCTCTCTATTTAGGAATCATTAGGCTTAGGTTTGTGAATAAAAAATGTAGTCCTCATTGCCCTTGAGCTGTACATATGCATAGAATTCATTTAAGTTAACTGAGCTGGGAGAATTTGAATGATAAACTTTCTGAAAAAACTAGGTTAGAAATTAGGGCTAGAGAAATTCTCTCTGGTCTTTGAGAGTTAGATTAAGTTTTTTACATGGTTAGAATCGTATGATCATGCTCTATAACTTTCATGTTGCAAGTTTTTGTTTTTAAGCACAAATGCAGGAGTTAGCCATTTGGACAAGAAGCGCGCGTTTGGTTGCTGTCTCAAGGACAGGGACGAAGGCAATATGGGCTGGGCTTGGTTTCTCTTTGCTTTTGACACCCCTTGGCTTGCTGTTTACACCCCCTTGGCCCATTTCATTATTTTTCATATTTTTCTATTTCTATTTACATTTTTGACTTTATTTCATTTTTCTAAACATTAAAAATTACAAAAAATATTTTCTTAAATTTTCACATTTTATTTTATTTTTATTTTTATTTTATTTTTGGCATAATATTTAGTTTATTAGGTTTAATATATTTATTTTCTTAAATAAAAACTTATAATTAATACCAAAAAATATTATATTTTTATTCTTATTATTTATATACTTAAATAATATTTTGTCATACATATTTTTTTTTAAACATTTTGTATATTTCTTAAAACCAAATTAGGGTTTCCACCCTTAATAAAAATAATCTCTTATTTTTCTTATTTTTGATACATCAAATAGTTTATTTTTACATACATAAAAACAATACAAAAACATTTTGCATATTTATATTTAATTGTCCATTTAAATATTTGACTATTTATTCATTTGTACAATGAGTTCAATTTGGTTGTAATAGTTGACTTAGGGTTTTATTTTCTTGCAAATATCCCCCTATCCAAATTTGTATCCCCTTCCCCATAATCATGTTGTAATAGTTGTAGATTTACTTTTACGCACTTTATTGCTTACAAATATGCCATGATAGGAAGATTAGGGTTTGTATGCAAAAATCCAAAATCAAACAAATAACTTGACTAAAACAAGATAAAAATGCATGAAAAGGACAACACAATGCACACAAGCACCCCTAGGGTTTCATTCACTTGTTGCCTTTAAAATGGCCATGATATGCATGCTAGGTGTCTTGGCAAAACAAAATCAAAACAAAAAGATCATAGTCCCTCAATGACGCTATCTTGGTTGCCTATACATAAATGATCTAGTCCCTCAAAAAACTTGCTAAGATACTTAGCACCATTGCTATCATGGTCATACGATGACCCGCGCCTGTCCCGTTTAACATCCAAATACAAGGTTGTTTACCAAATACAATGGTAACACAACAATGTAAAAGGGTTAAAAATGTGTAGGAAAGATCTTTGAGTAGGGTAGACAACTACTAGTTACTTGATCAAAACTTGCAAATATCCTTGCTATTTTCAAAAACACATCACAACACAATTTCAAAACATTTCCCAAAACTTTCAAACAATGAAACATATTTCAAAAGACAAAACACATTTGTATACATTCAAACAAGAATCATTACAAAGGTTGCCACAACGATGGCCTCTTTTCAAAATACTTTCAAAACCACACACAAAAGCATCATTTCAAACAATTGAAAAGCAAAAGCAAGTGATCTAAATCAAGTAACTAAGATCCCATGGAAAACCATGGATGAAAAGGGTGCTAGCACCTTCCCTTTTCATAATCTACCCCCCGAACCCAAGAAAACATCTCAAAGGTCTTTCCTGTGCTTTTTGACCTTTCCTTTGGATAAATAAAAAGTCGCTGGAGAATCTTTATGTGATACGGTGGAAGAACTGACTTGGGTTTTGCGTTTGTTTTCGCAAATGTTTCGGTTTAGCAAGAGTCGCCACCGACTTTTTATTTTATCCTAAGGAAAGGTTAAAAAGCACAGCAAAAACCTTTGAGATGTTTTCTTGGGTTCGGGGAGTAGATTATAGAAAGGGAAGGTATTAGCACCCTTTCTATCCATGGTTATCCATGGGCTCTTAGTTACTTGCTTAGATCACTTGCCTTGCATTTTCAATTGTTTGAAATGGTGCTTTCAATTGTTTGAAATGATGCTTTGTGTGTGTGGTTTTGAAAATGTTTTGAAAAAAGATGCCTTGTCTAGGCAACCCTTGTAACAATTCTTTACTCGAATGTTTTACAAAAGGTGTTTGTCTTTTTGAAAAGATGTTTCAAGGTTTTGAAAGTTTGTTTTTGAAAGTTGTGTTGTGGAATGTGTTTTGAAAAATGGCAAGGATTTGTTTTGCAAGTTGGTCAAGTAACCAAGAGCCATCTACCCTAAATTTCTCAAAGATCTTTCATATGTTTTAACCCTTTTAACAGTATTGTTCCACCATTGTATTTGGTGGACAATCTTGTGTTTAGGATGTTAACGGGACGGACGCGGGTCATTGTTTAGACCATGAATGCAATAGTGCCAAGTGTCTTTGGCAATTTTTCCTTTAAGGGACTTGATCATTTTTTTAGGCAAATTCGAAATCGTCGTCGAGGGACTATGATCATTTGATTTGTTTTTGTTTTGCCAAAGACACTCAACATGCAACATGGCCCATTTTTTGAAGGCAACAAGTTAGGGAACCCTAAGGGTGCAAGTGTGCATTGTCCATTTTCATGCTTTTTTGTCTTTGTATTAGTCAAACTATTTGTTATTTGATTTTTTGCATACAAACCCTAGGTCTATCATGGCATAATTTGAAAGCTTTTAAATGCGGAAATTTAAAGTCCTAAATTATTACAACATGATTATGGGGATGGGGGTACAAATGTTTGAATGGGGGATATTTAGCAAGAAATTAAATCTAAAACTATTACATCCATATTGAATATACAAATTATTTAAATATACAATAATTAAATAAATACAATAAATATGCAAAATGTATTATGCACAAAAATGGTTTTTTATGTATGTAAAAGTATTTTTCAATGTAAAATATAAACAAAAATAAAAAGGTTAACTTTTGATATTTTTATGGTCTTAGGGCAAAACCCTAGTTTTCTAAATAAATAATATTTATTTATTAATACTATACAATATTATATATTAATTCATGCAAAAAATAAAAAAAGAAGTATATTGTAAAAAAAAGGTATTTTTTAATGTCATATATTAATAAAATAAAAAATGTATTATTTTCATATTTCATCCTAAATATTCTAATAAATGTACAAGTATTTATATTATATATATTTAACTATACTAAATATGTACAAAAATAAAAATATTAATTATTTACAAAAAAAGTATATTTTTTAGAAAATTTTTTCAAAAGGTAAATAAAAATAATGGCCGAAAATATATTTTTTGTATTATTTTTAATGTTTTAAATAAAAAGGTATTTATATATTTATTTACATATATATGCTAAATAAAACAAATAAATGTCAAATAAATGCAAAAATGGGTGAAAAAATATTTTTAATATTTTTAATATTTGAGCAAAAAATAATAAGTCAGAATCAAAAAGAAAAAATAAAAAATGATCAAAATATCACACAATGGGCCAGGGGGTGCAAAAATGGAAAAAGTGTGCAAAAAGCAAAAACAACTCAGGCCCAGCCCAAGTCACCCTTCTTCAACCTCCAGCTTCTGTCAAAAACGCGCGCCCTCTATGCTTCATTCAAATTCTTGATTCTTTGACTTTTAATAAAAACTCATAACATAAACAATGTAGAGCATCAAGAGACGAATCCATACATATAAAAATCTTGACCTAACTCTCAGAAACGAAGGAGAATTTCTCCATCCCCAATTTCTGACCTAAACTTTCTCCAATGTTCATGGCCAAAATTCTCACAGCACGCATAATATAAATGAAAAGTAAATACATGGATAGTTTCAGGGCTATGAGTAGAACATGTTTTCTTCACAAACCTAAGCCTAATCATGCCTGGATAGAGAGATAGAAGTTCATATTTTTACCTGTTCAGCTTGAGTCGTGTACAGCAATGGAGGTATCTTCAATGGAGTTTGAACTTTGATACAGCTTGCCTGAAGTCCAAGGATGCTTCTCCTATGCTTAGCTTGCTTTGAATCTCTCTGAATCAAGTTATGGAAGTCCACCTGCAAAACTGAAAACTGAAAATGGCAAGTGATGTTAGGGATGTTACAGTTTGTGTTGAATGCTTGGGATAGCTTCAGTGGGTGATATGGAACATGTTTGAAATCTTTTTGGCCAAAGTGCACGAGTGGAATGGACTGTGGAAGTCAATCTGCAGCAGGGACTCTGTTTTGCAGAAAAACTGTGCTTTTGGATATGAGGATGGATTAAGGGTGAAGAAATCGTGCTTTAGGTCAGTTAGGGAGTGCGAAAGATGAGAACAAAGTTTGCATAGGTTAGTGTTTACAGGAATGAGAGATTGTATGAGTTTGCAAGTTTTCTTCTTTTTGAAGTAAGAAAATGCAAGTTGGGTTATAGGCCTGTACAATGCCCTAAACTATGATGCATATCTCCTTCTTGATCAGAGGGATTTGTGTACAAATGCTAGCCTCAAAGATCTGGCCCATGCCTCTTGGATTTTGAATTTGACATAAAGCACTACTTTGCAAAAATGGCAAAGTTGCTTTTTCTAATTATGGATTAATTCTTTGTGTAATGACTAATGCACAAAATAAGACTTGAACACAAAGGTTAAGCATTTAATTATTGAGTGTGAAGAGGTTTAGAGGCCTGCAAACCATCACAAACCCTGCTGACTTGAAAATGCCAATGTTATGAACATGTATTTGGCTATGAACAAAAGTGATTTTTGCCCAACTTTGCAAATTCGATTCTCCCTAACCACAAGGGTGTTTGAGAAGTTCTTGGACAATTTGGAAATCTTGGAATGTGTACTACAATCCATCTTTGTAATGAAAATTGAAATTCCAAGTGGAGCCATGTGAAAAGTGGTCATGAAGTTGGGCAAAAATCCTGCCTAGAATAGGTCAAAAATTTTCTAAGTTAAGAATGTTTTGAACCCTTGTTCCAAAAATCATAACTTGAGCTACAAGCTTCTTTTGAGGAAACTTTGTGAATCAAAGTTGTATATTTTGAAATGGACTACAACTTTCATGTTTTGAGTTTTGTTTGAATCCATTTGCATCTTGGTGAAAAAATGGGGCAAAGTTAGGAAAAAATAAGGAAGTTTCATAACTTAGAAAAATTCTAAGTTATGAAATTTCTTCATTTTAAACCCTAATTTGCAATTTTGGATTTCTTGATGAACAAGTTTCATAATTTGACATGTCTTGATGAAAAATGAATCTTGGCACTTGATTTTGACCAAAAAGTCAAAGTTTGACTTTTTAGTATACAGTCAAATTTTGATCAATTGACTGGAAAATTCATCTGTCAATCCTGTGCATTTGAGATCTTTTGAACTTGTTGAATGTGTCAAGACAATTCCATTGAGTCCTTGAGTCCATATGTGAACTTGGTTTGCCATTGGTTAGGTCAAACAGTCAAAAATTGCCTTTGTACAGTCAGAACCCTAAAAATGACCATTTTGCCCTTTTGATGATCTGATCAAATTTCTTGTGGAATTGTGATCCAAACTTGATCAAATGGTCCATGTGAGTTCATAATGTTGATGTGGGTCAAATTTCATGAGTTTTGACTGTCAATTGGCCACAGTTGACTTTTTCCCAATATAGCTGATTTCTAGGTCAACTGTCCAATTGACTAGACAAAGATTGGAATCAAGGCTTGAAACTTGGTATGGATAAACTTGTTAGTCCAAAATGAAGCATGAAAGTCACTTTGGGCATTTTAGGTCAAAACATCTTTGTGCAAACTCAAACCCTAATTTGGGTCAACAATGCAAGGAAGAGTCTTGAGCAGAGCAAACCCTAATTTGATCTTGAGCTCCAAGGGTCTTGTGGTGAGAAAATATTGATGAAATGAGAGGGCAAATTTTGGGGTACAACACTTTATAAACCGAAACATTTGCAAACACAAACGCAAAACCTCAAGTCAGTTCTCCCACCGCATCACACCCTTCATCATAGGTTGATGGAAAATCTAGGACCCTTCTGGCTTGACCTTCAAATCTTCTGCCCAAGGTAGCCACACCAGCCCTCTTCTTCTTCTTTTTATCTTTTTCCTTCTCTAGCAAGGTCTTGAGCTCCTCCTGCCCCTTAGCCAAGGTCAGAAGTAGTTGTTGAAACCGTGAATTCTGCGTTTGCAAGTCTTTGACTGTTTGTTCAATATCCATCTTGTTGAAATAAACAGCAGAGAGATGAGGAAATTTGGTGTGAAGACTTGTTTATGCATATGATGAATGATATGTATTCATGTAATGCATTCAAGTATTCATAAATTCAAATTTGTTTTAAACAAAAAAAGAACACACGTCATATTAATAAGATAGAATTTGTTAGTACATCAATGCCCCATGGGCAAAAAAAAATACAAAATTCTAAGGTAAAAATACGTTGTGTATCCTCTTTGGTGCAATGTAGGTGTTGAGAGCCTGCTCTTCGTGAAGTTGACGAGTAAGTTCCAAAACCTTCTTCTCGCTTGCGTAGAATTGGGCTTCAAAAGTATCACGTTCTCCCTTGAGCTGCATCCAACTCCTTTGTAAATCTTCGAGTGATGTTGGCATGTCAGGATGTGGGAGGGTGTATGGAACCTCTCCTTCCATAATAGGCTCTATAATCACAGGAAGCATGTAGGGGTAAGGCATCGTATAAACCTTTGTCGAAGTCCTTGATCGTCGTTGTCGAAGTCAAAAACCAAGTCTGGAATCAACATGTCATGTGGGTCATCCCTTCGGGCATACCCAAACTGTCTCAGAGCCAAGCAAGGGTTGTAGGTAATACCTCCCCTAATTCCAAGTATAGGGACATTAGGGAATTCCCCACAACGGTCAATGATGATAACATTCTCTTTTGATCGAGAACACCAATGGATATCTGAATGTGTAAGGGTCATCAGCCGTTGTGACCACCTCAAGCCTTGCTCATTCTTCAAGACTGATTGAGGAAGATGAGAAATAAACCATCTTTCCAGTAGAGGAGTACAACACATGAAAACACCCCTTTTCCTCATTGTACGAGTGTGAAAAGAGTGGAGGATATCCCCAAGAAATGTAGGCACCGGGTTGTGAGCCATGAAAATTTTGACAACATTCACATCTATGAGTTGGTCAGGGTTAGGGAACAAGACCATCCTATAGATGAGAAGAGCTACAATCTCCTCAAAAGCTTGTAAGTCCAATGAATTCCAGCAGCTTTGGGCCTTCTCAAACAGAAACTTTGACAAGAAGCCTTTAACACCACTTCTGGTTTCCCAATGACCTGTGACATCTGATGGTTGCAAGTGTAGGGCTTGAGCAACATCTTCAGGCTTTGGATCACTTTCCGTACCTTTGAAGGATAGTTGATTGAGAATAGGAATCCTCAAGAGTTGAGAAAATTCCTCCAAAGTAGGCACAAGTTGGTAGTCAGGAAATGTGAAGCAATGATGCAAAGGGTCAAAGAACTGGAAGAGAACTTTCAGCATATCCTCCTCAGTGTTGGAAGTGACTAAGTTGAGAAGACGACCATGCCTCTCGGTGAATGGAGAATTATCAGGAATCCTTGAAGCTAGCTCCTTGAGTTGAGGAGGAATTCTTACAAGGTTGACTTGGATAATTTTCCTGCGAAGTGAATCCATAACCTACAAAACAGGAACAAAGATGAAAATCCAAAATCCTTGAAATGGTTAGTGGATGCATATAATGCTTCATGATGTCCATGATGCTATGCACAAGTATATATGTACAAACAAATCACACAAGTTCCTAGTTTAGGCTTTCATGGGGTTTCATAGGTAAGTACCCTCTTGAAGTTTAGTTGGCTCAACCTGTCCTAGAAATAGTAATCGGGTTCTAAGGAGCTCAATATCACCGGATTATTTTCTGTGTTCATTGTTTCAGTTTAGCCACTTTACTGGCGACCAAAATATTCCAAGAAAACAACCCTCAATGAGTGCAGTATCGAGTATCTACCAACTTCGGACTACACCAAAGTCGGTCATCTCACTACATCCTAAAAGGCCAAGTTGGTCAAGTAAAGGTTCTAAAAGTCCATTAGTGCTTCATGACATCACTCAGCGGCCCCGTATTCTCTTTGATTGACTCAAAGGCTACCGGTACCCACAAATATGTCACACTAATATAGCTATTGCTTAGACCATGTCGGTATACCCCGCACAGTTTCCACAATGTATTGCTATTTACCTATGAATGTTTCCCAAATCCGGGTAGAGGATTCAAACCCAAACAATAGAACCAAAGTGTAAAGCATACAAATCAAGAAAGATAAGCATGTAAAGGTGATCTAAAACCCTAAGGTAACCCCACTTTTTTCAATTTCCCCAGCAGAGTCGCCAATTCTGTGATGCGGTGGGAGAACTGACTTGAGGTTTTGCGTTTGTGTTCGCAAATGTTTCAGTTTAGCAAGAGTCTCCACCAAATTTTATTTTATCCAAAAGGAAAGGTAAAAAAGCACAAGAAAGACCTTTGAGATTGTTTTTGGGTTCGGGGGGTAGATTATGAAAAGGGAAGGTGCTAGCACCCTTTTCATCCATGGTTTTCCATGGGCTCTTAGTTACTTGTTTTAGATCACTTGCTTTGCTTTTTCAATTGTTTGAAATGGTGCTTTTGTGTGTGGTTTTGAAAGTATTTTGAAAAGAGGCCTTTGTTTAGGCAACCTTTGTAATGATTCTTGTTTGAATGTATACAAAGGTGTTTGTCTTTTGAAAAATGTTTCAATGTTTGAAAGTTTGTTTGGAAAATGTTTTGAAATTGTGTATGTGTTTTTGAAAATAGCAAGGATGGTTTTCAAGAGATCAAGTAACTAGAAGCATCTACCTACTCAAGAGTCTTTCCTACACATTTTTATTCCTTTGACATTGTTGTTTTACCATTACATTTGGTAAACAACCCTATCTTTGGATGTTAAACGGGACGGGCGTGGGTAATCGTATGACCATGATAGCAATGGTACCAAGTATCTTAGCAAGTTTTAAGGACTAAGATCATTTGTTTTTAGGCAATATTTTGATAGCGTCATTGAGGGACTATGATCTTTTTATTTTGTTTGATTTTGCCAAGATACCTAGCATGCATACCATGGCCATTTTAAGGAAACAAAGTGGATGAAACCCTAGGGGTGCTTGTGTGCAATATGTGTCATTTTTCATGCATTTTATCTTGTGTTTAGGTCATGCTAATTGTTTGATTTTTGGTCTTTGCATACAAAACCCTAGTTTACTATCATGGTATATGAAAGCAATAAAGTGCGTAAAGTAAATCTAGACCATTACAATAATATTATGGGGAGGGGGATATAAGTTTTGAATAGGGGGATATTGCTCAAAATAAAACCCTAAAACTATTACAACCATATTGAATTTATTGTACAAATAAATAAATAAGCAAATATTTAAATATGCAATAAAATGTCAATATGCAAGAAATGTTTTTTGTATTAACTTAAGTATGAGAAAATAAATTTATTTATGTCTTAAAAATAAGAAAATAAAATGATTATTTTTGAAAGGGTGAAAACCCTAATTTTTGTTTAAAAGAAATATATGCTATATTATTTATTTATTTCATTTATGTACAAGAAAAAGTAATAATAATATATACAAAATATTAAAAAATTGAAATATGTATGAAAATATTATTTTAAGTGCATAAATAATAAAAATAGAAATATATGGTATTTTTATATTATTTGCAAGTTTATTTAAGAAAATAAATTATATTAACCTAATAAACTATTTTTATGCCAAAAAAAAAATAATAAAAATAATAAAATAAAATGCAAAAATTAAGAAAATATTTTTTGGGATTTTTCAATATTTAGAAAAAATAAATAAAGTCAGAAAATATAAAAGAAATGAAAAAAAATATGCAAAATAAAGAAAATGGGCCAAGGAGGTGCAGAAAGTAAACAGGGGGTGTGAATAGAACCAAGCCCAAAGCGCCAGGCCCATACAAACTTCATCCCTGACCTTGCTTCGTCCCAAACGCGCGCGTTCTGCAATCCAAACATGCTCTTGCTATTCTTTGCATAAAATCAAAAACTTATAACATGAAAAATGTAGCTCATGATCACACGATTCCAATGATATAAAGAACATGACCTAACTCTCAAAGATCAGAGAGAATTTTAATGGCCCTAAATTCTGACCTAGTTTTTTCAGCATGTTCAACATCCAAATTCTCCTAGCTCAGTTAATATAAATACAAACTATGCATATGTACATCTCAAGCAACTTAAAGACTACATTTTTGCTTCACAAACCTAAGCCTAAGGATGTCTAAATAGAGAGATAGAAACTTGACAAATACGTTGTTCAGTTGAGTTTGGATATGGCAATGTAGCAACTTTGAGTGAGGCCTGAAGGTCGTGTAAGTGGCTTGAAGCTGCCTCAACCTTTCCTAATACTCAGCTTGCTTTGTAGATGCCTGAATCTTCCTATAGAAGTCAACCTGCAAAGCTTCAAAATGAAAATGGTGAAGTGTGAAAATAAGCTCACAGTTGCTGGACAGGGGCCTGGATAGTTCAGGTGTGTTGTAGGGAATGTGTTTGAAGGGTTGAAAGAGGAAACGCACAAGCCAATTTCAAAATGGTTTGAGTTCTGCAGATGATGCCCTATTTGGGTAGGAACTTGGTGTTTTTGTGTTTTAGGGTGTTTGAGGGGTTGGAAATTCGTGTATTTTTCTTGAGACAATGTTATGAGATTGTGTGAAATGATGATTAGCCTTGGTTTTATCAGATAGAAGAGTTATCTTGACTTTTGCAAGTTGGCTTGTTTTTGAAGAAAAGGTGAGATGACAGTGCCCAAAGCCTGTACAGGCCTGTTCCTTAGCTGCACATAGTTGGTGAACTTTTCCTGATATTTGTGGACTTTGTTTGCAGCAAGAGATTAGGTCCATGGCTCAAGATAAACAAAGTTGCATAAAGTACGCTTTATCAAAGTAGCAATGTAACCTTTATGCCATTTTTGGAATAATTCTTTGTACAAAGCTCCAAAGCTCAGAACAAAGCCATTGTCCAATGTGTTTGCATTCAATTTTGGAGTGTAGAATAGATTAGAACCTGTAAACCAAGTACAAGCATGTTTAGGACAGATATGCAAGTTGTAACATTGTGAAAAATGCCTTGGACAAAAGTGATAATTTGCCATTTTCATTTCTTTGATTCTCCAAAACCATAAATGATCTTGGAGAGTTCTTGGACATTTTGAAATGCTTGTAACATGCTATATAATCCATCTTTGAAATGCATTTTGATATTCCTCTTGGAACTATGTGAAAAGTTGCCATGAAGTTAGGTCAAAAATTTGCCTAAACCAGGGCAAAATTTCACTAAGTTAAAAAGTTTTTGGACCCCTATTCACAAAATCATAACTTGATATCCAAGAATATTTTGGGAAAACTTTGTGAAGAAAAGTTGTATATTTTGTGGAGGACTACAACTTCCATGTTGGAAGTTTTGTTTGAATCCAATTGCATCTTGGTGAAAAAGTTGGGAAAAAATAAGAAATTTTCATAACTTAGAAAATTTCTGTTATGAAATTTTTCAAACTTAAACCCTAATTTCTAAATTTATGTTTCTTGGTGAAAACGTTTCATGTTTTGACACATCTTGATCAAATATGACCCTTGGCACTTGATTTTGACCAAAAAGTCAAAGTTTGACTTTTCAGTGTACAGTTGAATTTTGATCGGTTGACTGGAAAATTCATCTGTCAATCCAATGCATTTGAGATCTTTTGAACCTTGTTATTAGGTCAAGATTGTGCCATTGAGTCCTTGAAACCATGCTTGAACCCAATTTTCCATTGGCTAGGTTAAAAATCAGAAATTGCCCTTCTACAGTCAAAACCCTAATTTTGACTATTTTCCCCTTTTGATGATTTGACCAAATTTCTTGAGGAGTTGTGGTCCAAACTTGATCAAATGGTTCATATGAATCTATAATGTTGATGTGGATAAAAAATTACGAAGTTTAACTGTAAATTGGCCATGGTTGACTTTTCCCCCAATACAACTGATTTTTAGGTCAATTGTCCAATTGACTGGGCAACAATGTGATTCAAGGCTTGAAACTAGGTATGAGAAATCTTAGGAGTCTAACATGAAGTATGAAAGTCACATGAGACATTGAAAGTCCAAAAATCCCTGTGCAAACTCAAACCCTAATTTCAGGTCAACAGTGCAAGGAGATGTCTTGAACTGAGCAAACCCTAATCTGGTCTTGAGTCCAAGAAGTCTTGTGAGGAGAATCTTGATAAAATGAGAGGGAAAATTTTGGGGTACAACATCTATGTTCAAGTTCAATTAGGACAACGAGGCTCCAAGAATTACTATAGAAATATTTGACGAATCAGCACACTGCTGCGAGCTTGACACTGACAAAGAGAAGCCTTGGTACCATGAGGTGAAGAGATATCTTGAAGCATAAGAGTATCCTGAAGGAGCTTCAATCAATGACAGGAAATTACTACGAAGGTTTTCAGCCAAATTCTTCCTAAGCAATGGAATCTTGTACAAGTGCAACCATGATTCTAATCTACTTCTTGTGTGGATCATTTCGAATTTTTTCAATAAACGATTTGCTATCACAAAGTACATAATGAGATTTTCTCTTATGCATTTATATTCTTTTGTGACTTGCTTAATGACTAACTCTGAGTCTCCCATTATTTCGACTCGAGTTGCCCCCAATTCCAACAATATTTCAAGGCCA
The DNA here is from genome assembly GCA_948472305.1 of Vicia faba. Lineage (NCBI taxonomy): Eukaryota > Viridiplantae > Streptophyta > Magnoliopsida > Fabales > Fabaceae > Vicia > Vicia faba. The sequence goes on from OX451740.1 coordinate 1,318,214,046, forward strand.
GTAATTAGAGCTTCGTACTCAGCCTCATTGTTCGAACAAGTACCTGATATCTTGTACTTGAATGTTGTTGGAATTTTTTCTGGAGAAATAATCAAGACTCCTACTCCTGTTCCATCTTTATGGCTGGAACCATCGAAGTAAAATTTCCAAGGCTCTATCTCCACATAATTTATATTCTCAACTTGAATTGAGTGGTCGACTATAAAGTCTGCCACCATTTGTCCTTTCACTGCCTTAAGAGGCATAAAGGTTAAGGAGTATTCAGTTAATGCCAGCGCCCACTTGCCAATTCGGCTGTGCAGGATGGGTTTCGACAACATGTACTTGAAAACATCAAAATGAGACGAAACATACACATCAACTGGTTTTATATATTGTTTGAGCTTTGTACAAGAGAAATAAAGACATAGACATAATTTTTCAACTTCACTATATCTAGTTTCTGCATCGTTCAAAACTCTACTAAGATAGTAAATGGGTCTTTCGACTCCATTTTCATCTTCTTGGGCTAACATGCTTCCCAAAGTTTTGTCGGATGCAGCTATGTACAATCTCATACTCCTGTTGCTGCAAGGAGGAACCAAAATAGGTGGCTTTGTGAGATACCCTTTGATTTTGTCGAAGGCTTCTTGTTGCTCTTGCCCCCAGTCGAACCTTTCCTTATTCAGGCGAAGTAAGGGTGAAAAGGCTTGAGCTTTCCCACTTAGGTTAGATATGAATCTCCTCAGGAAATTTATCTTGCCCAGTAGAGATTGCAATTCCTTTTTGTTCGCTGGCGCTTTCGCTTCCAGAATTGCCTTCGTCTTGTTCTGGCTGATTTCGATTCCTTTCTTGTGGACGACGAAGCCCAAGAAATCTCCAGCTTTTACACAGAATGCACACTTCAAAGGGTTCATCTTCAGACCATGTTCTCTCATTCTTTCGAATGATTGTCGAAGGTGGTCTATATGGTTCTTCCTGGAAACAGATTTTACAACAATGTCATCAATATATACTTGCATAAAAGTGTTAATAAAATCATGGAAGATGGAGTTCATCGCTCGCTGATATGTTGCCCCAGTGTTCTTTAGGCCAAAAGGCATCACTACCCATTCGTAAGTGCCTAAAGCCCCAGGGCATCGAAAAGCTGTTTTCGACACATCTTCTTCAGCAATGAAAATTTGATTATATCCTGAATAACCATCGAGCATACTCAGGTACTCATAGCCAGCGGCATAATCGACTAGCATTTCCGCCACAGGCATAGGATATTCATCCTTGGGTGTAGCAGCATTCAAATCTCTGAAATCTATGCACACCCTCAATGTACCATTTTTCTTAATCACTGGCACAATGTTTGCAATCCATTCGACATACCTCGTAACGCGTATGAATCTGCACTTCAGCAGTCTTTCGACTTCCGTTTTGATCTTCGACAGTATTTCTGGAGCGAAGCGTCTTGGACTTTGCTTGATTGGCTTCTTCCCAGGTTTGATTGGCAACTGAAGTTCCACCAATCCTCTGTCGAGACCAGGCATCTCGTCGTAATCCCATGCAAAACAGTCCTTGAACTCTTTTAACAAATGGATTACTTCCAACCTGAGTCCTGGGTCAATTTTTGCGCTAATGTAAGTTGGCTTCTTCTCTAACCCTTCGCCCAAGTTGACTTCTTCTAAAGGATCCTGCGCTAGCATCTTGATGTTATTCGCTAAGGGGTCCTTTTCTAATCCCAAAGGCTCATCGTCGTAGATGGCGTCGAGCCTTTGTTCCTGCATCCCTTCTGGCATGATATCAGGAGGTTCTGGATCGAAGTCCTTTCCAGGACCTGCAGAAGGTAACTCTTGATCATTGGCCTGTGTGGCCATATATTTTACTTCGGCTTCGAGAGCTGTTATCATCCTTGTTTCGGCTACATAAGCCGAAATTCGCTGCAGAGATTGTGACTCAGTCATTGTCACTGAATTCACTTCCCCAACCAGTTGGTTGGATATCAGTTAACCCACTAAAGTCGATGTGGGACAAGTCTTCTCTGTCCCATTTGAAAACCATGCTCAGGGTGCAGGTATAGGGAACAAAAAGTATTTGGCGCTGGCGCCAAGTCGAAGTCAGGTGTTGGGCATGGCCCAATGTGAGCCAGGTTTTTGTCGAAGTCTGCCAGCCCTAGGTGATTTACTTTGCCCAGGTAATAGCTTTTATCCGCTTCTATGTTTTCGACCATTCCATCAGGACGCCATAGTAGCAACCTCTGGTGCATTGATGATGGTACAGCTCCAACACCATGTATCCACTCACGGCCCAACAAAAGATTATAGTTAGGTTTGTCCGATATGACCATAAACATAGTTGGTCGAAGGATAGATCCCACCTTGATGTCCAGTTGGATCACACCCATAGTGGTCCCTATGCCGCCTTCATAATTCGACATGACCATGTTGTGAGGCTTGATGTTCTCATCACTTTTGCCTATTTTTCTTAGCATAAAGTGAGGGATGATGTTGATGGTTGCCCCACAATCTACCAAGATCTTATTTACTGTGGTTTCTTCGAGTTTAGCCCTTATAAATAAAGGCTTAAGGTGATTTTTCATCGCCTCTGTAGGAGGTTCGAAGAACCCATTCTGCTCTTCAGTAGTGTCATTATCCATGACGAAGTAGCACACTGGCCTATGCTTGGCCATTTCCTGTTCAACTTCCCAATCGCTTGTTTTGACCTCCACCTAGCGGTTGAACTCTCTGGGCAAAACTGAGACTATGTTCACCATGATATCTAAAGTGTCATCAGACTCAGAACCATCTTCGTTATCAACTTCAACCTGGTTAGGCCAAACTAGCCTATTGGTTACTAGTTGTCTTTCCAGGGGCTTCCTCTGCTTTCTCTGAGGAACATTTGAACTTGATTCTGCCTTCAGTTCATTAGCAGCTTCCCTCTCAGCTTTTCTCCGCCTCTGGTATCTCCTCCATTAAGATCGAGACATGGGATTCTTCCCTTTGTAGTTGCTTGACACCTGGGTCACTTTAGGGGTAGCAACCTGAGGCTCTTTCTTATGTGTTAAAGATGAACCTCTTGGCACTTCGAAGGAGTGCCATCTTTCCTCGCTTGGTCTCTTTCGACCAGATGTTTTGTACCATGTATCTACTGGCACATTAGTCGGAGGCTTGAAAGTCAGTGGCCTCTTTTCTTGATTTGAACCCCTTTGGGAGGCTCTTCTGGGGTCATGTCGAGTATTACCACTTTCCCTTTTTCTATTTGCTGCTCTTACACCTTGAATATGTTCAGCAGCTTTTTTGTCGAAGATTGAACTGCATCGAGGACACAACATCACTTCTGACTTCTTTTTCTGGCATCTTTGCAGGAAATCTGCCAGATTTTCATTTTCCCGAGGGAAAGCAGTTTTGTTGGCTTGTTCTTGCCTAATGGCCTCCTCTGATGCTTTTGGTTCAGAGACTTTGACCATGTTGACATTCATGGTGTCTTTGGTGGCAAGAGTCAACTGCTTCATCTGAATCTCCAAGTCCTCTGTCTGGCCTTGAACTGCAACCAAGTGAGAACTGGGTTTTGTTCTAGATTTTTGGGCTCCAACTGTCTCCAGCTTTGGGCTTTCGACCGCCTTTTGGACCGCTTCAATTGTCTTTCTGGATAGATTCCTAGAAAAACTGCCAAAGATTGGCATGTTGACATGGTCCTTTGTGACTTCGAACATTGTGATTCCTGGCCTCTTCGACTGGCTTCTGGATGCCTCGATCACGTTCACCTCTGAAGGTTCAGCATAATGGGCTTCAGCCTGCAAAGGGTTGGAGTCCACAGTCATGGGGGTCTTGTCAGCAAACTTCAACCTCCCTTCTTCGATAGCGTCTTGCACAAGATTCCTGAAAAGAAAACATTGAGACGTTTTATGGCCCAGAAAATTATGATATTTACAAAAGCCTCTTTTCTTTCTTTGATCAAGAGGAGGCACTTTTACCCCTGGGGGTACTATCATTTGGCCATCTTTTACAAGTAAGTCAAAGATTTCATCACATTTTGTAATATCAAAACTATAAGTCTTTTTGGGGAACCTATCGTTGGTCCTTTTCGGACCAGTGGGATTTTTTCCACTTGAGGGGACTAACAGTTTGCAAGAGTATGGTGGCCCTTGTTTTAGTTCCGCTAAATCGACCTCACCTTCTTCGACGGTTATAATTTCGTCGAAGGTTTCTGGATCTTCGTCATCCATCTCGACATACGCTATCCTCTCTCTTTTATGAGTTTTCGTTGCCTTGGCTTTTTCAGCTTTAAGGCGTTCTACCTGTCGAACTCTATCGGCCAATTGGGCCATGTCTCTCAGGTATTGAGTGTCTAACTTCTTCCTAATGGAATAATCTAAGCCGCCTGCGGCTATTTTGACTAACTCATGTTCTGGCACTTGCGTAAAGCATCTTGCTTTGAGCAACCTAAACCTATTTAGATATTCGTCTATAGGTTCAGTGAAACGTCTCTTTACACTGGCCAATTCTTTCAGGCTTATCTTGGTTTGTCCCATGTAGAATTGCTCATGTAACAATCTCTCCAACTGGGTCCAATGATGGATTGAATTGGGGGGGAGAGTTGTAAACCAAGTAAACATGTTCTTTGTTAAAGAACTTGGGAAGTACTTAATCCTCAGGTTTTCGTTGTTTGAAATATCTCCTGCTTTGATCAAGTATCTCGCCACATGTTCGACAGTAGATTCTGTCGTGTCCCCTGAGAATTTAGTGAATTTAGGGACTTTACATCTGGGAGGTAAGTCCGTTTGTAAGACGTATTCTGACAGTGGGGATGTGAAGTTGGGCCTACGAAAACCCATGTTCATCCCATTCTGCGTCATGATTCTTTCGATCATGGCTGCCAGATTATTTTCCAAACCCATGTTTTGGTATTGGATGTGCTGAACCACTTCGTCAGCATTTTGGTTTCTGTTAAATAACCTTACCTCTGGGGCTATAACCCTAGGTTCTTCGACAGGCTGTTCCAATCGTGCCCTAAGGTTTTCTTCGACGGGCTGCTGGACTTGGTTGATAGTGGTTTCTTCCTCTAAGAGTATGCCTTGGTTTCCCCTTATTTGCGCCCTTTGGGGCTGTCGAATAGGTTGGGGTACCCCAAAGAAGTCAGCCAGACGCGTCATTTGCACTGTCATCTGCTGATTCAATTGGGTGGTGTTTTGTATTAGAGGATTCAGCACTGTACTTAAAGTTTATGCCAACATTTGAACCATATCATGGTTGCTTTCGTCCATTTGTTGCCTCAAGACTGCTATCGAGGCATTTGTAAGGCCATGTGCTACTTGGGACGTTCCTCCTAAGAGTTGGGTCCTATTTCTGTTCGCCATACCTACTCCAGAACCTTGGAGTGGCGAAGAGGCACTCACTAAAGGGTCTGAAAAAGTGGACGCAGTGTTCGTCAGGCTAGCCAATTCAGAAGTTGGCATGCCATAGAGTGGTTCTCGATTTTGACCGCCTGTCATAAATCCTGGGGGAACATAAGGCCTTGTTCTTGGATTTCCCCTTGGTGGGGGAGTTCCTAAAGGCACTCTGGGGCCAGTGAACGGAGGTAATGGCCCCGTCGCTGTGACCGTTACTGCTGGTGTTGAACCAGCGGTTATCGCTTCACTTACGGTTGGGATAACCGTTGTTCCCACATTCGTTTGTGGGATTTCGTTATTGTTTGGCGGATTCGCCATCGCTTCTCTTCTTCTGGCAGTATTGGTATTGTTAGTGTATATTCTACCACTTCTCAATAACATGCAATACTTCTCGAAAAAGATGATATTCTGTATAAAAAGGTTAAACTTCAAAATCAACACAAGGTCCCACCGGGTGTGCCAATTTGTTTACCGTGGGAATTGGTAAACAACCGCTGATCTTCCAAAAGGTTACTTATTTGGTGACTCGCAGGATCGATCAGATTGATCCTAAGACATGGTTGATTTTGGGGTTTTGACTAAGTTCAATAATGGTTAAATGATAAGAAAATAAAGAAGCTTTATGTAAATTGCATGAGGAAGAAAACTTGATAGAATAAAGGAAGGCTTGAAACGAAGGCTTCGACTGGAAAAGTAAATGAAGAGCAATAAAGTTCTGGAAAATAAATAACTTTGATTAATTAAAGTGGTGTTTCACACATACATTCTCAACAATTATTTCTCTCACGCTGGGTACTCGAATCTATATGAGTAACTTGTATATAATTGTGAACACACGCGAAACTGCGTGAACTACTAATATTTATACTAAACACATCCCAAGTAACCGTCGGGCAGTTACGCTGCTTCGAGATGACTCCACTTGGCACGCTCACAGCATTCGACGCTCCAGATCTTGGCACGTTGCACTTGGTAACCGCTGGGAACCGTTTTCCCTCCAAACGTTTGAATCTCAAACCGTTCCACTCTGAACAATCGAACACCTTCGTCGAGAAGCACCTTCGACGTCGAAGGCAACAAGATTCCTACTTAGAAGAAATTCTCTAAGTACATTGCCATCTTCTGACGAGCATTTCGACAGAACCAGCTGGTCGAAACCACCCTTCATGCTTAATGGCTTATATTAATAAAAACAAGGGTGTCGAATTTAGGAGCCAACAATGAATTAAAAAGAAAATCAAGACAAAATATTCATGATCACAAAAGAAGACAAGTCAGGGTGCTTGGTGATTCCTCAAAGAGTAAAGTTAAAGATAGGGAGGAGAACCAAAATCCCTAATGTGATCTTGTTGTGATTGAATCAACATGGTATGATGAAGGGATCTTAGGGGAAAAAATTGGGGTACAACAACTGCCCTTATTTAAGTTTCTTCTTTCCGGAGATACGAAGGTTGAAAATCTTTGTGTCGACGCGATCAGAGATACTTAAATATATAACAAACCCTATTTTTGGCCCTAAGATGCCATGCGATGCTTATGAGCATGAATGCACATGAGATGTAACAAAGGAAATAAAGAAACAAGAGAGAAACCTGACCATAAAAATAAATCACTGGTGGATCAAAAGACCCGACTCATAGAAGTTGATAAAAAGACAAAGGATACACCAAATTCTACTGAAGGGGAAACTACCAACGTTCACTGAAGGTAGAAAGAGGAAAGAAATAACAACACCGACGTTTACTGACGGTGAGCTACCAACATTTACTGAAGGTAGAGAGAAAGAATCATCGATGTTCACTAACGTTGAACTACCAACTTTTACTGAAGGTAGAAGGAAAATAAATATCATAGCATCGCCATTCACTGATGATGAACTACCAACGTTCACTGAAGGTAGCAAAAAGATGACAATCACCAATTTTCACTGAAGGTGACCTACCAACTTTTACTTAAGGTGGAGAGAAAAAATCATCGAAGCTCACTGATGATGAACTACCAACTTTCACTGAAGGTAGAGAGAAAATATATCATAACACCGCCATTCACTGACGATGAAATACCAACATTCACTGAAGGTAGCAAAAAGATAACAATCACCAACTTTCACTGGAGGTGACCTACCAACTTTCACTAAAGGTAGAGAGAAAATATATCATAGCACCGCCGTTCACTGATGATGAACTACCAACGTTCATCGAAGGTAGCAAAAAGATAACAATCACCAACTTTCACTGAAAGTGACCTACCAACTTTCACTGAAGGTAGAGAGAAAATATATCATAACACCACCGTTCACGGACGATGAACTACCAACGTTCATTGAAGGTAGAAAAAAGATGACAATCACCAACTTTCACTGAAGGTGACCTACCAACTTTCACTCAAGGTAAAGAGAAAATATATCATAGCACCGCCGTTCACTGACGATGAACTACCAACGTTCATTGAAGGTAGAAAAAAGATAATAATCACCAATTTTCACTAAAGGTGACCTACCAACTTTTACTGAAGGTAGAGAGAAAATATATCATAACACCGTTGTTCATTGACGATGAACTACCAACATTCACTAAAGGTAGCAAAAAGATAACAAGTTTTTTCAACATTTCAGCGTTTCACCTGGAACGAGTATCAACTTCTTCTTTAACCAAGGCATTCTTCCTAGAAAGGGTAATATATAAGCTGTCTCAAATAAAGAGACCTGCTACTTGCTGTTATAAAGAGGATTGTAAAAATGACTCTTGGGGAAAGCAATATGACCTCCTGGGGAATGAATCATGACTTCCTGGGGAATTAATCATGACTTCCTGGGGAAATGCCAATATACTCCTGCTGAGGAGATAAAGTCTTGTGCAAAATAACTACACATTCTCAAACCAAAACTAGAAGCTTGCAGAAATCCAAAGTAATAATATTGTTGAGGATCAAGGATTCAAACCAGAAATAAACTGGAATAAGACGGTCTTCCAAAATACATTCTTTGAGAAATAAACTCAAGAGGGAATCCCAAATCATCCAGACAAAGAGTTATGTGAGAAGGCTAAAGCAAAAATCTTCAACGAGGGATAACTCAGTGGGGAAATTCAAAGAATATACACTTTCCACTTATGGCTGACACTCTATTGGGGAGAGGATAACACAACTCTGTAAAACAGGGTAATGTGTCAACAAGATATTAATGGATACGAATGAGCAATAATTTTCTAAGTTTAGCTATGCATGATGTATGTATGAATGTATGAGTGTTATCGTGCATATGCTGACAAAACAGACATATAAAACTGGGGATAAACAAACAAAACCAACTCGGGCGCACACAACACTCGGCTAAATCACACCCAAGATGAAAATTCCAAGATAAAATAAGCACCAACTAAGGAAACAAAGTCCTACTGCATGGCTTAACTTTACTGGGGAGAAACATAATATAGTGACAAAATAGTACAAATACAAGGATATAACATCCTTCCCCAAGCTTCACCAGGGAATAGCACTCTGATTTCAATGGGGAAATAAATGTTTTCAAGCGTAGCACTTCTACTGGGGATTGCAAAACTGATTTCAAATAAGGCGGATGGAAACCAAATTGTCAAAACCTCCACTGAGGAATTCAAGATGACTTCAATGGAGAAATATCATACAAACTTCACTAAGGGAGATAATGCCTCATCATCAATATATCAATTGGGGACCTTGTGCTGACTTCACTGGGGAGGTCAACACCACATCATCGAGGGGAAACCAAGATACGTTCTTCATTGGGGAAACCGAAGATACGTTCTTCTTCGAGAGTAATTATTGCACCAACTTCTTTGGGGAGAAAGGACTTCTATCAAATAAGCGAGGACTTAATTGGAGAATCTTGGATTGAGTCTTCATATCATGCGAACTTATTCCACAAAATATGCCATGGAATAGCCTTCTTGGGAAATAACCAACAATAAAAATGCCAATTACTGCCTAAAAGAACAACATTCCGCAAATGGTTTCATCTTAGCATACCAAGGGAACAAGACCTTTCATCGTATGAGAGAAAACTTTGCTGGGGGATTTGGGATAGAAGCTGAGAACAACTTCCCTAGGAAAACAAAACTTCTTAAAATTACTGGGGTTCGTCCATTCCTGGGATCACTACTTTTGTTTTCCTCTTGAATCAAAAAATCTTAAAGTAAAAGTAAGTTGTAAATTATTTTTGAATTTTTTTTTTGTTATTTAATCCTTTTTGCTTTGAAAATTATTATCAATAATAAATGGAGTCTTTGCAAGCTGAATAAAAATAGGAACTACAAAGAATTGGGCAAAAGCTCAAATTTTATTGATAGAATGGTAGTCTGCGAATGGCGAGACTCCATGGATAATTACAAAGTTTGGAAAATAGTAATATATAATTGAAAAGATACATTGAAATACAATAACCACTGTTGTACCCCAAAACATTCCCTCTCATTTTTACTCCTAGAGGTCCTCAACTTGCCCAAGGATGCCTAAGGGTTGACCAGACAAATCCTCTTCTTAAGACCATGAGCCTCAAATTAGGGTTTCACTCCTCATCAAGATGTTTGATTTCCAAGGGTCCTAAATGGTTTCCATAGCCCTAATATGTTCTCAATATCATCCATGCCTAGTTTCATGCCTTGCACAAGAAGTTTGCTCAGTCAACTGCTCAAATGCCTGAAAATCAATTGTACTAGGTCAAAAGTCAATTGTGACCCACATACAGTCAAACATCAAGATTTTTTGTCAAAATAAATTTTTTGAAGTAACATCCATCATTTGATCAATGTTTAATCATGATTACTCAAGGAATTCCCCAAATTTATCAAAACTCAAAAGTTGTTAAATTAGGGTTTCTATAGGAAAAGTCAACCAAACTTTGACCAGGCATAACTTTCTCATACTTTATCAAAACTTTCCCATCCAAGGCTCATTTTGAAGAGGATGCAATTACCTACAACTCATATTCATCCCTCAAGTTCAAAAAATGCACTCATGAAAAGATATGAATTCATACATTATAGGTCATCTCAAAAAGTCAACAAAAACACCTTTTGGGTCAAAGCTTCTTACATGAACATGGAAGATCCAATTGAGATGAAACCAAAAGGGTTGTTTAGAGGACATCCTAAGATTTATAAAAAGTCAAATAACACCCTCTTAGGGTCAAAATTGAGAGAGATGTGCATTGTCAAAGTTGGCCATTTTTGGAAATTTGCACAAAGTCAACCATGCCCAAAATGCATTTTTCTTTAAATGGGCCCAACTTTTTATGCTTGCATCTTGTTCCTAACATGGTCCACGACCCATGAAACACTCCATGCATCATTAGTTTATTTATTTTATTTATTTTGATTTTTAATCATTTAAAATCCAAATTAAATCAAACAAATGATATAAAATTATTTTGGGATGATTTTGCATTAAATAATGAGAATACAGGTTGTATGATAGCAAGAAAATCGTGCAAGCTAAGAATGGACACAAAATTTCCACATTTGGAAGGTTTTCAAGATTTTATTTCCTCTTAAAGCCATGCCTTTATTCTTTGGATTTTTTCCATACATGTTGACCTAATCTTGCCCACTGCATATATACAACATTGTCAACCCTAGGCACATGAGATTTACAGAGGCGCAACTTATTCCAAAGAGAAAAACAAAGTTGCAAAATTCCAAAGAAAAGTGAAGATCGGATTTCATCCTACAGGCTAATTCAAGGAATTTTGGATCATCAGTGATCATCCACGAAGGTCATTGAAGCTATTCCAATCACTCAGAAGTCATAAAGCATCCAGAATCGTAAGATATAGATCACAGTTTGCACCCTTATAACTTAAATTCATTTTCTTGGTTTTACATGTTTTAAATCGATTTCGTTTGCATAAATGTGTTTATAATCATGCTTGGAATCTGTTTGAATGCCTGGATTTGGGTTTTAGCGCAGGAACGGGCTTACGCCATTGCTAGGGTTCGAAAGCTTCAAATTATAGATTCTTTATACAGGAAAAATTAGGACAGATCAAGGGTACCAATGAACTCAGGGCATAATTTCTAATTGATTTATGCCCTTAGTTAGGATTGATTTGACATGTCTTGCATTTTTAATTGTTGCAAGTTTATAGCTATGGATAAAAACCGTCACTATAGCCTTTAGTGATAATTTTATCCGCAGGTAAAGGGTTTGGCATCAAAGACGTCAGTCTGGGGAGAAGACGATGATGTGGACGATAACTAATGGAGGATTTGAAAAAGTGTGTGCTTCTTGAGGCATAGCATGTTATTTCTTTTATAATGTTATTATGTTATTATATTAACAAATAAACACGATAACACGAATGGAAAGGGTAAATTTGGTGAGCGAAAGGACCTTGGTTCGATCCCAGGTCCAAGCATATTGTGATTTTATTTTCTTAACGTGTTTTTTCAGGATCCCATGTGCCTCCCAACCAGCGCGTCCATTCTACAGCTCAGGATCTGGCCATTAGATCCATCCTCAAAGCAGATATGGCGCTCATGCAAGCAAGGTCTATGGTGCACCCTCAAGCATAGCCCTCACTGAACCAGGTGAGGCTGATGGATCTGTGGTATTTGGGCTTTGCAAAAATCAGCAATACATCCCCCAGATTACTAAATAGTAACATGCCCATTTATTTCTTTTCTTTATTTCTTTTATTTTTAATTATTTGTTAATTAATTTTACAAAAACGAAAAATCATTTTTTTATTAAATCAAAAAATCACAAAAATAGATTTAGGTTTTTATAATTAATTTTTGAAAATAATTATTTTAATTATTTCAACATTGATTATTTTGTTAAATAAAATTAACTAGAAATTAGTTTTAATTTGCAATTTAGTTATTTTCTCAATAAAAAAATACACAAAAATATTTTTTAATTAATTATATTTTTAGGCTTATAATTTATTCTCGTATTTAATTTGTCTCGCGCGCATTTATTTATTTATAATTCCAATTATTGTAATTGTTTCAAGGTTTGTAATAGTTTTTAATTAGGGTTTATTTTACCGCTTTTTATTTACTGCTCATTCCCCAAGTTTGGTTATGTAACCCCCTCCCCGAGGCCTTGTAATAGTTAGGACTTTAATTTCTCGCACTTTACTTTCTGCTATTATAAACTGTTAGATGTATGGATAATAGGCTTGTACGTGAAAGACAAGTGAAATTAAAATGGTAGATAACCCTAATTGTGCAAAGATAAATAAACTGAAAAATAACACATGCACATGTTCACTCCTAGGGTTTGCCTCATTCCGGTTGCCTTCGGTAAATGGTCATAAAGCATAGGGAATTTTAGTGGTGGCCCTCTAGTCTTAAAAGATTAAAAATGACCCATTCGAATGTTGTCTCGGAAAGATCTTTAGGACTTTAGGGTAACCACTAAGGTTTCCTAACCATTGCTTTTGTGACCGTACTTGTCCATTGGAATGTCCCTTAAAACTCCAACGGTGGGGCTACCTACTCCTTAATAGTAGGATAGCGCTGTCTAAAGGAAACGAGAATGGACAATCTTTTTTCGAGTAGGTAGAAATCTTATGTACTTGCTCAAAACAATAAAAACTCTTTCACACAAACACTTTCAAAACAGTTTTTTTCAAAAACAACTTCACCACACTCTTGAGGACAGATACAAGGGTTATCATGAAGTTAAACAAAAACTTTCCAAAATACACACAAGCAATTTTAAAATGAGCAAGTACCTAAGAGCCCATGGAAAACCATGGATAGAAAGGGTGCTAACACATTCACTTTCTATAATCTACCCCCCGTACTCATAAACTCTCGAAAAAAGGTTTTTTCCGTTCTTTTTCCTTTCCTTTGTTGGACAAAGTAAAAGTCGGTGGTGACTCTTGCTTACCGCGACATTTGTAAATACAAAATGCAAACCAGTATAACAGTCGGTTCTGCCACCGTATCATAGAACTGGCGACTCTGCTGGGGAATTAAATAAGTGGGGTATACCTTAGGATCTAGGTCATTTTTAAAATTGCTTTCTTGTTTTGCTTTGCCTGCTTTATATTCAAGGGTTTTGTTTGGGTATTATTGAAGATCCTACACCTGGATTCGGGAACACCTTTTAGGTAAGTAGCAATAAACTGTGAGGGAACTGTGCGGGGTATACCGACACGGTTGAAGGAGTAGCTACATTGATGTGACACTTTGGTTGGTACCGGTATCCCTTAAGTCAATCAAGGAGAACACGGGGCCGCTGCGGGGTGTCATAAAGCATCAACTGAACTTAGAACCCTTAATTGCACAATTTGGCCAGTAGGACGTAGCGAGATGGTCGTCTTTGGTGTATACCCAAGGTCGACAGATACTCGATGCTACACTTATTGAGGTTTGACTTCTGAGTTTTGTTTGGTTGCGAGTCAATCGCCTATTAAATGAAGCTTGGGGGAAAGATCAGTGATATTGAGATCCCTTAGAACCCGGTTACTATTTATAGGACAGGTTGAACCAATCCAGCTTCAAGAGGGTATGACCTTAAAACTCATGCAAGCTTTAAACCTAAGGACATGGTGTCACTTGTTTGTTGCTTGCTATACATGTGATTTCTTAGCATAATCATGACATCATAAGAATGGCATATCATACTAACCATTTCAAGGATTTTCTAAGGATCATCTTTGCTTTGTTTTGTAGGACATGACATCCACTCGCAGGAACACTATTCAGATTAACCTTGTGAAAGTACCTCCTCAACTAAAGGACTTAGAATTAAGGATTCCTAAAATCTCTCCCTTCACTGAAAAACATGGTAGGCTGCTTAACTTGGTCACTGCAAAACCTGATGAATAATTGTTAAAAGTGCTATTTTAGTTCTTTGATCCTTTTCACCACTGCTTCACCTTCCCGGATTACCAGCTAGTGCCTACTATGGAGGAATTTTTTTCGATTATTGGGGGTACCTATTTTTGATCAGTTACCTTTCAATGGTACATAAAGACATCCAAATCCTGAAGAGATTGCTCGAGCTTTGTCCTTACAACTGTCCGATGTAGTGACAAATTGGGAAACTAAGGGAAGTGTCCAAGGAATCCCGGTTAAATTTCTATTCGAGAAAGCTCACTATTTTTGGGATACCATGGATTTATAAGATTTTGAAAAGGTATTGGAACTCCTCATCTACGGGATGGTACTATTCCCTAATGCGGACCAACTCGTAGATGTGAATACGATTAAGGTTTTTCTCTCTCAAAATCCGGTGCCTACATTACTTGGGGATATTCTACACTTTTTGCATGCTCGCACTCTAAAGAGAAGGGGGACCCTCCTGTGTTTCACCCCTCTATTTGCTAGGTGGTTTATTTTGCACCCACCCAGGTCTATTTTGAAGAATGAGCAGGGTATGAAATGGTCTCATAGGTTGATGTCCCTTACACATTCAAACATTCATTGGTGTTCACGGTCTTCGGAAGATGCTACCATCATCTGTTGCTATGGTGAATTCCCTAATGTCCCTCTCTTAGGAATTAGGGGAGGAATCACTTATAACCCTTGTTTGGAACTGCGACAGTTTGGTTATGCGAGAAGGGATGGTCCTCACGATACACTTATCCAAGGAATCGCCTTCAACTATGAGAACGGTGCTCAGGGTTATCGTAGAAGGTTCATACGAGCTTGGGGCATGGTGCATAGAGTTGATAGAAAGATGTTGGGGCATAATAATTCCATCCCTCTTGAGCCTTATCTCAAATGAGTACGAGCCCGTGCCCAAAGTCTTATGATTCCTTACCCTGCTGTCCTACCAACGATTATGGAACCAGTTGCTAAAGGAGACACTTCTTATCTTGTTCTCCATCCTGACATGCCAACTGATCATGAGGAGTTACAGAGATCATGGGTTCAAATTAAAGAGGAGCGGGATACGTTTGAAGCTCAATTCTATGCCAACGAGAAGAAGGTCCTGGAACTCACTAGGCTACTTCATAAAGAGAGGAATATAAACACCTACATTACACCAAAGAGGATGTGCTCCTAGGAGACCTAATTTTTTTTTTAAGTTTTGTTTTGTTCAATTGTAAGCCTAAAGGCACTCTTTGTAACAATTCAAACTTTACAATTAACGTGTGTTTCTTTTGTTTAAATAAATTTGAGCCTTTAAGAATCCTTGAAATCATTGCATACGCATAGCATCCATGACATTGCATAAACAGGTACCATAACCGGTTTCTCATCTTCTTCGCTGTTTATTTCAGCAATAATGTCTTTTGAACAAAGCATCAAGGATCTACAGGCACAAAATGCCCAATTTTAGCAGATGTTCGTAGCCTTAGCTAAGGATCGGGAAGATCTGAAGGCCCTTATTCTGAAGGAGAAGAACAAGAAGAAGAAGAAGAAGAAGAAGAAGACCGTTGGTGTCCTTAATCTGGGCAGAAGATTCAAGGGGCCATTGAAGCAACCATTCGATCTGACCTCCTCGTCCAAAGAAAGGGAGAATCAATAGAGAGAGACAAGGGAGGAAAAACCTAGCCCTGAAGTTTCTGATAATGACACTGACTATAATGATAAGCAGTATCCTCCCACTGAGGATAGATACAAACAGTTAGAGGATCGACTGAGCTCAATGGAGATCCAGAGAATACCAGGGTTGGACTTCGAAGAGCTGGGTTTGGTATCTGGGGTGGTCATCCCACATAAGTTTAAGGCTCCGATTTTTGCAAAGTATGATGGGGTGTCTTGTCCCAAGCTTCATCTTTGTTCCTATGTGAGGAAGATTCAGCCTCACACTGCTGATAGGAACATGTGGGTCCATTTCTTTCAGGACTGTCTGTCCGGGACTCAGATTGAGTTGTTCTATCAGCTGAAGGGAACCAATGTCCACAATTGGGAGGATTTGGCTGCTGCTTTTTATAAATAGTATCAATATAACACTGGCCTTGCCCCTACCCGTACTCAACACCAGAGTATGTCCATGGGCGCAGGTGAAGGCTTCAAGGATTATGCGCAGAAGTGGAGAGATCTGGCAGGGAGAGTCCAACCCCCTTTGTCTGACAGGGAGTTGGTTGACATGTTTCTTGGGACGCTGTCTGGTCCATTCTTCAATCACTTGATTGGTAGCTCCTCAGGTGGTTTCACTGAGCTGATATTAACTAGAGAAAGGGTAGAAGCTGGGATCCAGAGTGGCAAAATACAAAAAGATACATCATCAAGTTCAGTGAAGAAGCCCTTCACAGGTAAGAAGGAGGTCAGTGCCATTTATAGCCCAAGAGTAGTCGACCGACCTTGGTTTCATGACGTCAAAAGGTATCTCGAAGCCCAAGAATACCCTGAAGGAGCTTCAGCCAACGACAAAAAGTTCTTAAGGAGGTTCTCAGCTAAGTTCTTCCTGAGCAATGGTATCCTATACAAGCGCAATCATGATTGCATTATGCTCCGTTGTGTGGACAAGATTGAAGCTGAACAGATTATGGCCGAACTGCACAATGGTACCTTTGGCACCCATTCTAGAGGACAAACGATGGCTAAGAAGATTCCATGGGAAGGCTATTACTGGTCTACCATGGAAGCTGACTGCCATCAACATTCTAGGACTTGTCACAAATGTCAAATCTATGCAGACAAGGTACATATACCTCCAATTCCTCTCAATGTCTTAACAGCTCCTTGGCCATTCACTATGTGGGGAATCGACATGATTGGAGAGATCAAGCCTACAGCATCCAATGGACACCGCTTTATTCTAGTGGCCATTGATTACTTTACCAAGTGGGTCGAATCAGCTTCCTTCGCATCCATTACAAAGAATGTGGTTGCCCGCTTCATCAAGCAGAACCTGATTTTCCGGTACGGTATCCCCAAAAGGATCATCGCCGATAACGGTACAAACCTGAACAACACTATGATCACTGCCTTGTGCGAGCAGTTCCAGATTCAACATCACAATTCATCTCCCTATCGGCCAAAGATGAACGGTGTTGTCGAAGCTGCGAATAAAAATATCAAGAAGATCATACAAAAGATGACAGTCACCTACAAGGACTGGCATGAGATGTTACTGTTCACTCTGCACGGGTACCGTACCACGACACGCACTTCAACTGGGGCAACACCCTATTCTTTGGTATACGGCATGGAAGATGTTTTACCTATCGAGGTTCAGATTCCCTCCTTGAGAATCATGAAAGATGCTGGTTTAAGTGAAGACGATTGGATTCAGACCCGACTTGATCAACTTAACTTGATTGACGAAAAATGACTTACTGTTGTTTTCCATGGTCAGGCGTATCAAAAACGGATGATCAAGGCTTTCAACAAGAAAGTCAGACGTCAGGTATATCAAGTCAAGGATCTTGTAATCAAGCGGATCATCTTGCCGCAAAGTGATCCCAGGGGAAAATGGACTCCTACCTACGAAGGACCATTTGTGATCAAAAACATCTTTTCTGGTGGGGCAATGATCTTAACCACCATGGACGGCGACGACCTTCCGCACCCTGTAAACACAGACATAGTCAAAAGATACTACGCATAAATGACCCGACAAGTTGAAAACCCGAAAGGGAGACTTGGCCAAAAATGGGCATCCCGGTGAATCGAAAACCCGAAAGGGCAGTTCAGGCAAAAATTAGGGATAAAACAAAAAAATTTGTACACCCAACAAGTTGAAAACCCGAAAGGGCGACTTGGGCAAATAAGGGTTTCCTGGTGGACTGAAAACCTGAAAGGGCGGTCCAGGCAAAAGTTAGGGAATTAAAGCGTATGACTATGCCTCGTCGGATCACTTTAAGGACAATCTCTTCACAGACAAGTTCCGGGCTGCTGATCAATTTAATCATCTTCGGACGAAGCAACGAATGGACAATATATTCAGAGTTACGAAGGCTATAGCAGAATGGGAACCCCGTGGAATTTTTACACATAGCCATCTTTCTTTGTATAAATTTTTCTCATTTTTTATGACAACTTTCTCTTACTAGGATATTTTTCTCCTTTGTACAAAATACTTACACAAAGTTAATACAAAGATACTTCAAAGTGCAGAAAACTATTTGTCTTTTCCTTTTTACACTTGTGTTTTATTTGAAAACGTCCAATGGGTTATTAAATGAGCATATGCATTTGAATATAATCACTGTTTACAAACGAACAAAATGTGAAAGAATAATTACTAACAGGTTGAAAGGATAGGAAAACGTCTTTAGGCTATTCCAAAAGAAATCCCCTGCAGTACATCATCTAGGTCCCCAACGGAGCTAAAACCTTAAAATACATGTCCCCAATGGAATTAAATTTCAAAATCCTTGCCAGAGTTAAACTTCAAACTCCCAATCCCCGGCGGAGTTATATTTTCAAACCTTTAATTCCCATCAGAGTTAAGTCTTCAAAATCCCAATTCCCCGTGGAGTAAAAACTTTGGGTCATAAATCCCCAGCAAAGATGAAACCTTCTTCCCCAGTGAAGTCAAATTTACAATTTCCAATCCACAGCGGAAACCATCCAAATCCGCCAGCAAGTTGTCTTAAAATCTGAGAATCAACTAGATAACAGTTAACTTTTCTCCCCAACCTCCGGATAATTCCCCAGTAGATTGGCATACAACCCAAACTCCTGAACTTTTTCCAAATAGGAATAAGCTTTTTCCCCAGAGAGTCTTGAACTTACTTTCCAGCAGGATAGCTACTCCCCAGCAGTATAGCTATTCCCCACAGAGTTTTTACTCCCCAACAGAATGAAGATTCTCATTCTTGATCCCCCAGTTCGAAGTCCCCAAGGATTCAAATTCCCCTAGCAGATTGAAGATTCTCATTCCTGATTCCCCAGTGAAGTTGCCAGAATTTTCATTACTCCTAGCATGAATTTGTCAGTTTTTAATCCCCTGCAGATCGAAGATTCTCATTCTCATTTCTCCAGTGAAGCCCCCAAGGGTTCAATTTCCCCAGGAGATCGAAATTTCTCATTCTTAATTCCCCAGTTTGAAGTCCCCAAGGATTCAAATTCCCCTAGCAGATTGAAGATTCTCATTCCTGATTCCCCAGTGAAGTTGCCAGAATTTTCATTACTCACAACATGAATTTGTCAGAGTTTTTAATCCCTTGCAGATCGAAGATTGTCATTCTCATTTCTCCAGTGAAGCCCCCAAGGGTTTAATTTCCTCAGGAGATCGAAATTTCTCATTCTTAGTTCCCCGCAGAAGCCATCAGAGTCTTCCTTATTCTCCAGTAGATCAAGGTTTTCCTTTGTTTTATCCCCGGTAGAAATCGCCAGAGTTTTTCCTGTTCCCCAGCCGAGTAAGGATTCCCATGGTGTAATCCCCAGCCATAGTCATCAAAGTTCTCTGGATTCCTCAAGCAGGTTTATCAAGCAGACTTGAAGGATTCTTGTTTCCCCAAGAAAGTCATGAAGGATTCTCACATCCCCACAGAAGTTGTCAAAGTTTTTGATAATCCCCGCAAGTTCCCAAGGATTTTCTATCCCCAGCAGTGGTCCAAGGATTTCTCATCCTCAGCAATAAAAGATTTTGAATATCCAGTAGCAGTCAAGGATTTATTTTCCTCGACAGCAGTCAAAGATTTTATTATCTACAGCCATCAAGGATTTATTTTCCTCAGCAAGATAGCTAATCATCTTACATGCGCATACATTACATTCACATGTCATAAAACACATCTTATTGCATCATACATTTCATGTAGCATAACCTTGTGTTTCAGCTAACATTTTACCCTTTTCAGGATAAGATTAAAAGCTATCTTTAAAAAAATAATCAAAGATTTCAGTTACAGTTCAGATACACTCCAGACACGGAAGTCATTTTGCTACTCATTCGGATCTCTTATTCAGATACAATATGGATACACCTCAGACACAAAGGTCATTCTATTACTCATTCAGAATTCAAAGTCAAGATACAGTACGGATACGCTCCAGATACGGATGCCATTCTGTCACTCATTCAGAATTCAACAATCAGATACAGATTAGATACGCTCCAGATGCGGAAGCCATTCTATTTCTCATTCAGATTCAACTATCAATTTCAAAGTACGGATACACTCCAGACACGGAAGTCATTATGTCACTTGTTCAAGATCTCAGTTACAGTTTAGATACACTCCAAACACGAAATTCATTCTACTACTTATACAGATCTCAACTTCAGATACAGTCCAGATACGCTTCAGACACAGTTGCCATTCTGTCGCTCATTCTAATTTTCCCCAGCCCAGATTTTCTCCAGGAACGGAAGTCATTCTGCTACTCATACAGATCAAAATTTCAGATACAGTCCATATACGCTCCAGACACAATTTCCATTCTGTCACTCATTCTGACCTTTGTCCCCAGCCCAGAGATGCTCCAGACGCGGATGTCATTTTGTCGCTTATTCAGATTTCAGATTCAGATACAATATAGATACACTCCAGACACGACAGTCATTCTGTTATTCATTCAAATTCAAATAAATTTACAACTCGTATATGCTCCAGACACGAACGCCATTCTATTGCTCATACAAATCCAATCTCCAGATACAACTCAGATGCGTTCCAAATACGGATGCCATTCTGATGTTCATTCTCCTGATTTTCAATAAACAATCTTGGATGGCATCTTTAAGCCCATCTCCAACAAGATTCTATCACATCTCCAAATGGCATCTTTAAGCCCATTCCCTCACTACATTTTGACGAGTGCAAATTTACGGGCACTCTAGTGTCCAATCATCTTTTACCTTCGAGTCACGAACGACAAACTCGTCAATCTAACTCTTCAGGTTCAAGAAGATTGAACAGGGGCAGCTGTTGTACCCCAAAATTTTCCCTCTCATTTTATCAAGATTACCCCTCACAAGACTCTTTGGACTCCAGACATGATTAGGGTTTGCTCAGCTTAAGACATCTCCTTGCACTATTGACCTGAAATTAGGGTTTGAGTTTGCACAGGGATTTTTGGACTTCCAATGATCAATATGACTTTCATACTTCATGTTGGACTTATAAGATTGCCCATACCAAGTTTCAAGCTTTGAATCAAAAAATTTCCCAGTCAATTGGACAGTTGACCTAAAAATCAACTGTATTGGGGAAAAAGTCAATTGTGGCCAATTTACAGTCAAACCTCATAATTTTTTATCCACATCAACATTATAGAATCATATGAACCATTTGATCAAGTTTGGACCACAACTCCTCAAGAAATTTGATCAGATCATCAAAAGGGCAAAATGGTCATTTTTAGGGTTTTGACTGTAGAAGGGCAATTTCTGATTTTTCACCTAGCCAATAGCAAATTGGGTTCAAGCATGGATTTAAGGACTCAATGGCATCACCTTGACCTAATCACAAGGTTCAAAAGATCTCAAATGCATTGGATTGACAAATGAATTTTCCAGTCAACTTATCAAAAATCAACTATACACTGAAAAGTCAAACTTTGACATTTTGGTCAAAATCAAGTGCCAAGGGTCATTTTTCATCAAGACGTGTCAAAACATGAAACTTGTTCACCAAGAAACCTAATTTTGGAAATTAGGGTTTAAAATGGAAAATTTTCATAACTTAGAAATTTTCTAAGTTATGAAAATTTCTTATTTTTGCCCAACTTTTCCCAACTTTTTCACCATGATGCATTTGGATTCAAAGAAAACTTCCAACATGAAAGTTGTAGTCCTCCACAAATTCTACAACTTTTATGCACAAAGTTTTCCTAAAAGATGATTGGATCTCAAGTTACGATTTTGTGAATAGGGGTCCAAAAACTTTCTAACTTAGTGAAATTTTGCCCTAGTTTAGGCGGGATTTTGACCTATCTTCATGGAAATTTTTCACATAGTTCCAAGTGGAATATAAAAATTAATTTCAAATATGGATTGTAAATCATGTTACAAGATTTCGAAAATGTCCAAGAACTCTCCAAGATCATTTATGGTTAGGGAGAATCGAAGGATTGAAAATAGCAAATCATCACTTTTGTCCAAGGCATTTTGCACCATGTTACAACTTGCAATTCTGTCCAAAGCATGCTTGTACTTGGTTTACAGGTTCTAATATCTTATACAATCATAAATTAAATTCAAACATATTGGATTAAGGCTTTGTTCTGATCTATGAAGCATTATACAAAGGTTTAATCCATTTTTGGCAAAAAGGCAACAATGCCATTTACATAAAGCACACCTTTTGCAAATTTGTTTCTCTTGAGCATTGGACCAAGCCTTTTACTGCAAACAAATTTTCCTAATATCAGGCAAAGTTCACCAACTATGTGCAGCTAGAATACAGGCCTGTATGGGCCTTGCCTTTGTCACTTCCCAACTTTTCTTCAAAAACAAGTCAACTTGCAAAAGCTCCACAACTCTTGTATCTGTTAAAACCAAAGCTTGTACACATTTCAAACAGGTTCAACATAATATACCAAGTCCAAAACACGAGATCCAAGCCTCTCAAATACTCTTAAACACATAAACACAAAGTTCTTGTCAAAATAGGGCAGGTTCTGCAAATCAGAAGCCAAAACCAAATCCACTCGTGCATTTTTTCCCAAACCACTTCAACCACATTCTAAACAATACACCTAAGCTATCCCAACCATTCTCAAGCAACTGTAACTTCATTTTCAAGCTTCACCATTTTCAAATTATGAGTTTGCAGTTTGAGTTCTATAGAGAGATTCAAGCCATCTCAAAGCAAGCTGAGCATTGGGAAAGGTCAAGGGAACATCAAGCAAGCTCGAAAGTCCTTCAGGCCTCACTAAAAGTTGTTGCATTGTCATACTCGATCTTGACTGAAACGGGTAAATTTCAAACTTCTATCTCTCTATTTAGGAATCATTAGGCTTAGCTTTGTGAAGCAAAAATGTAGTCCTCATTGTCCTTGAGTTGTACATATGCATAGAATTCATTTATGTTAACTGAGCTAGGAGTATTTGATGGTTGAACTTTTTGAAAAAACTAGGTCAATATTTAGGGCCAATGAAATTCTCTCTGGTCTTTGAGAGTTAGATTAAGTTTTTTACATGGTTAGAATCGTGTGATCAAGAGCTATAACTTTCATGTTGTGAGTTTTTGTTTTTGAGCACATATGCAGGAGTTCCAGATTTGAACATGGCGCGCGTTTTGCTTTTGTCTCAAGGACAGGGATGAAGGAACCTTGGGATGGGCTTGGTTATTCTCATTATTGACATCCCCTGCTTGCTCTTTGCACCCCTTTGGCTCATTTGATTATTTTTGTATATTTTCTTATTTCTTTTACATTTATGACTTTTTATTTATTTTTCTAAATATTTAAAATCACAAAAAATATTCTCTTAATTTTTCACATTTTATTTTATTATTTTTTGGACATAGAAATAGTTTATTAAATAATATATACTTTTATTTTCTTAAAATAAATTTATAAATAATACAAAAATATCATATATTTTTATTTTTATTATTTATACATTTAAATAATATTTTCTCACACATTTTTATTTTTTAACACTTTTGTATATATTTTTAATTATTTTCTTGTACATAAATAAATAATATAATATATATATTTTCTTAAAAGAAAAATTAGGGTTTCCACCCTTTCCAAAAATAATCATTAATATTTTTCTTATTTTTGATACATTAAATAATTTATTTTACATACATAAAATAAATATAAAAAAAACATTTTTGCATATTTATATTTAATTGCATATTTAAATATTTTGCTTATTTATTTATTTGTACAAATGAATTCAATTTGGTTGTAATAGTTGAATTAGGATTTTATTTTTGTGCAAATATCCCCCTATTCAAACTTGTATCCCCCTCCCCATATCAATGTTGTAATAGTCTTAGATTTATTTTTACGCATTTTTATTGCTTTAATATGCCATGATAGTAAAACTAGGGTTTGTATGCAAGACAAAAATCAAAACAAATAGCATGACTAAACACAAGACAAAAATGCATGAAAAATGACAACACAATGCACATAAGTAACCCTAAGGTTTCATCCACTTGTTGCCTTAAAAATGGCCATGGTATGCATGCTAGGTATCTTGGAAAAACAAAAACAAAACAAAAAGATCATAGTCCCCCGATGACGCTATCTTGGTTTCCTATACAAAAATGATCTAGTCCCTCAAAAAAACTTGCTAAAGATACTTAGCACTATTGCTATCATGGTCATACGATGACCCGCGCCTGTCCCGTTTAACATCCAAACACAAGGTTGTTTACCAAATGCAATGGTAAAACAACAATATCAAAAAGGTTAAAAATGTATAGGAAAGATATTTGAGTAGGGTAGACAACTCCTAGTTACTTGATCAAAGTTGCAAACCATCCTTGCTAATTTCAAAAATACACAACACAATTTCAAAACAATTTCCCAAAACAAACTTTCAAACATTGAAACATTTTTCAAAAGACAAACACTTTTGTATACATTCAAACAAGAATCATTATAAAGGTTGCCTAGACAAAAGGCCTCTTTTCAAAATACTTTCAAAACCACACACAAAGCACCATTTCAAACAATTGAAAAGCAAAAGCAAGTGATCTAAAACAAGTAACTAAGAGCCCATGGAAAACCATGGATGAAAAGGGTGCTAGCACCTTCCCTTTTTATAATCTACCCCCCGAACCCAAAAACAATCTCAAAGGTCTTTCCTGTGCTTTTTGACCTTTCCTTTGGATAAAACAAAAAGTCGGTGGCGACTCTTGCTAAACCGAAACATTTGCGAACACAAACGTAAAATCTCTAGTCAGTTCTCCCACCATATCACAGTCTCGATAATAAAGCAAATGTGGTAGAAGATTAACGATGAAAGCACTAGATGAACTGGAAAGTTAAAGGGATAAGGATGAGCACTACATGACAAAACATGCAAAAGCTTTCTAGCACCAAAATAAACACACTACGTATATCTTTACATAATAAGTCTATCACAAGACGCTTTGTCCCCTGCAAGCATTACATACTACAAATAGTACTGGTACGAGAGGATAAGATAAGAGAATATTTTGAATTCCATAGGTCAAATAAATGGATAATCATGAGGCTCATGATTCTATGACTCAAGAAAACCCAAAAAGGTAAGAGGTTATAAAAGGAACATCTTGGAGAAATGAAAAGAGGCTCAGAAGTTGAGAAATTTAAGAACTAACTTAGAAAAATACACTTTGTGTGGAGAAGAAAAATTTTGAACCAAAAGTGAAGGAAATATCTCATATTTCCTTTCTTAAAGAATGTAGTGCTACCAGACGCGATAATGTAACTACGAGATGCAGTCTAAGAGGGAGTGAATTAGATTTGCTAGATTTTTCTTGTTTTAGCGTTATTTTTTTTTTTAATTTTCTTCGGATATGACATTGATGCGTTCTTCGCAATATAAAGTGCAACAAACTAAAGAGTAGAAATATAAAGAACACGAGAGATTTATACTAATCCCCTTATCATCCAAGGATACATCTAGTTCTTTCACACCGTGAAAGATTTTCCACTATGTTAGATTTTTGTACTAGTCGCACACCAGAATCTCTCTTACAATATTCTAACATAAATACCAAACATATGGTGGACTTTAAATCTCCCTGAATCAAAGAACCTTTTCCAAAAACACAAAACACTATGAGAGATTTTAATAAAGTTTTATAACACTGATCCAAATAACCTTTTATAACAAACAACTTATCTTACCTTTCAATGTTATAATTTAATAATGCATAAACCTTAAGTGCTCATAATATGTTTATGAAACTTTTGAATGATATGAAAGTTATGCACAAAGTTTTAACATTTTGAAAAT
Source organism: Vicia faba (assembly GCA_948472305.1). NCBI lineage: Eukaryota > Viridiplantae > Streptophyta > Magnoliopsida > Fabales > Fabaceae > Vicia > Vicia faba. Next base: position 1,318,240,149 of record OX451740.1, read on the forward strand.
GAGTGAATACTTGATAATTTGTTTGAATTGATATGAAATTTTGTTTTTAGAAATAGGTGAATCTGAATTTTTAAAGAGTACATTTTATATCCTTCATGAAACATTATCATGAAGAGATGCATAATCTTTGAAAAATAATTCATGAAGCATTGTAATAATTTTTGAAATTTGAAACTATGATGCAATGCAACCATTAAGGTTTTATAAAACTAAGAAATAATGCAATGATTGTGAAATGTTTTTAATTTGAAAAAATGCATGGTTTCAGATTGGTATTCAGATATAAATAATATTCAAAAATTCAAAATTTGAAAACTAGTATTCGGATACCATATATTAATATTCGAATACCACTCTTTTAAGAGTGAGAAATATGCATCTTTTTCAACTGATATCCAGATACCATATATTGGTATTCGAATACCATTAAGCCAAGTTTGCTTCTGTTTGAGCAATAATCGAATACCTATTTTTGGTATTCGAACACCGTCTTTAGGTTTTCTAAAAAAAGTTATTTAAAATGCGTTGTTTCAAAGTTTATCATGTATGAAGATGCAATAATGTTTTTTTATGAATTGATTATGAGATTTCTTAGCATTTAAAGTACGATATCATGAATTGTAATGAACCTCAATGATAATCCACTTACTTGATGATTCTTATTTTGGATATCTTCATCATTGATATACATTCTGACATTCAACTTTTATTTTTTTATTTTTTTGAAAATTGTTTTCGTCATTAAAACTACTTTATATAGGGGATGAATATCTTCTTCATAGACAAAACTCGTCTCTTGTGGATTAAAGAATGTAAAAAGTAGAAGTGTTACACTTAGGTTTTAATTTTCTTTTCATTAGTGTTTATAAATGTTAATTTTAAGAACCCATGTTATTGTGTTTATCTGGGTCACCATGAGTTAAAATCTTTATGTTGAACAATGTGAAGTTTAATAAAAATTAGTCTTTCATGTTGAATAGTGTGATTTTAGTGATGCATTTTATCATGTGAAATATTGTTATACATGTGTTTTTTTGTTTAATCATATTAGAAATATGTAAAAGTTTGTTAATATTGAAAAATTCTTTGACAAGTGGGACTCGTGATAAATATGGTTGAAAATAGTATAATAGACATATTCACTAGATTACTTTATACATAAAGGATAACAACTAAAGGGGAAATCATAATTCATACAAGACATTCATTAATGTTAGGAGACTTAGAAATTTATTTCTTAACTTATAGTTACATATGCTTTGATGTTGTAGACATACATTATTAGATCACTTTCTGATCTCATCTATCACGACATATCTCATCACTCACACACAAAAGATTAAATTTATTAAATGAATCATGGTCCAACATACCTCTCACTCTTGATTTAATTTCTTTAATCTTACTCATTACTATCCAACCTAAATATGTGACAACCAATAATTATTACAATCCTTTGCTCATGATTATTCACAAAATTTTATCTAAAATATCAATTAAATTAATACAATCTATGTGAAATCGATATTATTACTTTTACATCACTTACGACTATTAAACTGTATATACTTCCAAATATAAATAGCACAACAACCTCGTCACTGATACCAGTGACTTTGAGGACAAATGTATCAAATTGGCCAAAGGCCCAACTACGCATCCAACCCAGAAGCATTCAATTAAGTGGAGATCAAATATATCTACACTATAACATACCACACTATAACATGTCATTGCTTTCATCTCCACCAATGATATGCATCCAATAGACTCTCATAATCCACGTCGGAACAACCAAAAACAATTGATTGACTTGAGTGTTGAAGTATTACTATTACAAATATCTTTCCTCTCTAACCACCAAAGACAATATCACTATACTCAAAGTTTTTACATGATAATTATTTTCAACCAATCATCTATATCTATAGGCCAAAAACAAATTGGCTAAATTACTAATTTAATCTTTTTAAAATATTTTTAGGTTTCAACTTTTGTCCCTTAAAAAGAATTTTTTGACTTTGATTCTTATATGATTCTTTTTGCTTAAGAATGTCATTCTTAAGAAGAATTAATGCTTTATTATCACTTATGAAGTTTGTCTTTGAAGTGACATAAATTGATTTTAAATTAATTAATTTTAATTAAAATCAAACTAAAATTAAATAATTTATATTTAAATAGTATAATATAAAAATGAGTCGAATAATAAATTTATACATAAAAATCAAGTTTAAATTCAAAAACTATAAATTTTAAATTCAAATATAATCAATTATAAAAATCATAATCAATTATACTATTGACGAACCAAACAAGTCATAATCAATCCTTCACTCTAAAACTATTTTTCGTCTTCAAAATAAAATACTAAACATACATAAAATCATGAATTTATAATTTAATGATTTTCAATATATATATATTACAGATTAATTATTATTAATGAATTTGTTAGGTTTATTGTTATATATAAAGAAGAAAACTAAAATTGTCAATTTAAAATGAAAATGGGTAAAATAATTGTGTCCTCTTCTCTCATCCTTCTCAAGCAAGTTTATCTTTTCCTTCCTCTCACCTTTCCAATGGTTGTTCCATCACCATTCCTATTCCTAAACAAAAACCCTCCCATTTTCATTCTCTTGGATAATAACATCACATTTTTCTAAATCAACCCCTTAAACCAAAAACCACAATGGAACAACAATCACCGGAACCAAAACCAATAATTCTACAAAAACCACCAGGTTATAGAGACCCAACCACCCCTCAAAAACACCCTCCGCCGCGAAAAGCACCTGCTCTCCCACCTTCTTTCCGACCAAAACCCAAGAAACGTCGTTATTGTCGCATGTGTTGTTGCACAGTATGCATCCTCCTCCTCATCCTCATCCTCATCTTCATCTTACTCATTGCGCTCTTCCATATCCTATACCAACCTTCTCTCCCGGAGTTTCGCCTTGGTTCCTTCCGTGTTTCGGCTTTCAAGATAACAACAAACGCAGACGGTGGAAGCCTCAACGCAGATACAACAACAATGGTGGATATAAAGAACCGTAACACGAAAATTGCATGGCATTTTGATCAAAGTAGTGTTCAGATACGGGCGGATAATAGTGACTTGAATTTAGGTTCGACGAAGGTGGCAGCATTTGACGTGAAAGAGAGGGATGTATCGAAATTGAAAGCGCAAACAAAGGTGAGACATGAGGTTTTGGATGCGAGACAGAAGAGAAGGTTGAAAAGTGTTTTTGAAAGTAAAGCTTTGATGCCTAATGTGGAGGTTAAAACAAGAACAGGTGTTAATGTTCAAGGTTGGAAATCTATGACCATTGGAGTTACCGTTGTTTGTGGCGGTGCTACTATCAGACAAATTCAAAATGGTGATTCACCTCATTGTTCCTTCACTATTCTCAAATGGTAATCAACAACACTACAAATATTTATTTATTTCAGTATTTTTCATCAAATTAATTAATGATTTATTAATCTAATTTAAGTTCTTGATTCATTGATTACAGGATCAAAATAAAATGAGTTGGGACTTTGTTATTATATGAATATGTATGGATTGGGAGGATTGATGCTCATTTTGACAATTCAAAGGTGAAGAACGTTTTGTGATCGTATAAATTATTTTTAACTTAATTCTTTTTTCTTTTTTCAAAAGTGAAGGAAGAATATAATGTATATATTCTTTTGCTTTTGGAAAAGAAAAGGTGCATTGTCTACAGTAGCTCAAATTGCTGCTTAGTTCTCCCAATTTGGGTTGCACATATATAAGTCATTAGGGTATATAGTGTCAAACTATTAGTATTTGTTATATGTATATAATGGGGTTGTTGATTGGATTTATCACTCCACCAAAAAATGAGAGAGAGTACCTTTTTAAGGTGTAATATATCATTCTCTTTTGAAACTATGGTAAAGGAGAACTTGAGGGCCAAAAATATAGTGTATGGTTAGTGGTTAAGAAGAGAAGGATATGAGATCTTCTTGATTGTGACATATCTTGACAAATATGCTGTATCTGCTTTTTATTTTATTTTCTTTTTTTGTTGTTGTAAAGCATCATTGAATTTCTTTTATTTTCATTGCATAAGAAATTTGGATTGAATCCAATTAATTTTACAAGCATTATTGCAGAGATATCTGTTTTTAAAAACGAAATCAAATTCCCAATATCTCATTTATTTATTTTTAAGATATAAAATTCTATCAAGGTAATTACTAAAAAATAATCTAGGTAAACCATAATCCCACTAGACTTTTGATATGAACTAGTGGATACTATGCAAATATATTTGCACAGATATCGGTATATGACACGTATTTAAATTCAAAAATAAATTTAAAAAATAAAAAGTATTTTATTTTTCAAAAATATATTTAATATTAAATATAAAAATAAAAGAAATTGTCATCAATTTAACAAAGAAATTAAGAAATATAAAAATATTATTGGAAACTATAAAAATAAAATATAGATTGTTTTAATTAAAATGATAGATTGGTTCCAACTTTGCTAATTATATATAAAATTATATTTAAATAAAATAAAAAAGAGTTGTGATAAATGAATTATAAAAAAGTATTGCAGCATATTAAATAAATAATATTACATTAAATAAAATATAAATGATCAAGAGGGAAAAATTTAATGAACTCAAACATGAATTTGACTTTGTAGTCCGGTAAATGAATATAAAAAGACATAATAATTAGAAAATCGAAACACAGTAAAAAAATAAAATTATAAAAATTAGACTGTATATAATTAAGTAGAACATAAATTTTTATAAAGATTAGAATATATATAATTAAGTAGAATATAAATTTTTATAAAGATAAAAATATATATAATAATCAAGTAGAACATAAACACCCATATTCTCATGTTTTTTTTATTTAATACTTTTTTACTTAATTTATTTACGTTTTTTTAATTTAAATTATTTTTATAAATATTTTACTTTTTATGAAATTATATTTATTAAATAGTTATTAAAATCATAATTTGTGTCCAACAGCCACTATCTTTTCAGCCCAAAGACACTTTCAATACTACTCAATCGGAATGAAGTGTGTAATAGAGTTTTATAAAACACTTTGTTTAGTGATGGGGGTATCATTTCTAAAACTAATAGTTTCCCTGATAGATAACAAGATACATGATAGTATTAATAAACTTGGTATGTGCTTGCAATACTTTCACAATTTATTAGAATCCTACTAAAAAGAGAGGTGAGCACATGTTTACATGATAGTGTGAATACACACTTTGAAACTGAAGCATTTCAACAATGACATAACTGAACCAGTTTCAAAGGAATGCTGGAAACGCTTGATATGCATCATTTCCTTCACTGTTTTTACTCTACATCATTACCACTATTTGGTTGTATCATATTCATCTGTTATCATCACCACCATCACCTTAATAATCGTGAACACAGTGCTTAATAATCATTCATTTCTTCACCTCTTTGTTCTTGTTCTTGACAATTTTTCCAACAACAATTTGGCATAACATGTTAACAAACAGTATTCTTGTTCTTTGTTTTTGTTGTACAATTAGAATAATGATGGTGCAGCTTCATCTAACTTCTCTTCTTCCGATGTTTCTCGTTTGTTGGAGTTGACATGTCCACAAACAAACAATTGGTGTGCAAAAAGCTCATGTTCACAAACAATTGCATTCTATACATTCTTGTTATTTTGAATATTGAATAATGAGAATCTTTTGTTGGTGCACAAGGTTAATAAATGAAGAAAAAGAACGAGAGAATAATATTAAAGTTCTGCAATGACGACTATAAAGTTGTAAGGAAGAATGATTTTTTTAAACTACTTTATGACAGTTACCACTAGTCTATTTATACACAAAGTAAATTGCCACTAGGCCCTAACAAAAAACAAACTTAATAACTAAGCAAGCTAAACTTAACTGCTACGCTAACAAAAGAACTAGAACCCCAGAAGCTAAACATACTTCTGGACGTAACCTCAAAAGCTTCTGCTTCTGACTAACAACCTCAGAAGCTCTATTGCTTCTGAGCAACATTGCTTTTGAGCAACACTGTTTTTGAGTAATAACATCAGAAGCTTCTGATTCTAATAACAACTTCTGAATATGAATTACTTCCAACACCATCCCTTAATTCATATTCAGCTAATCAAAAAACTATAATATCAATTCCATCTCTCAAATGGATAAAGTGTTCAGTCTTGACATCTTTCGTCAGAACATTTGCAAGTTGCTTCTGATTTCTATAGTGTGCAACTTCTAATACTCCATTTAGAAATGCCGATTTCTTCTTGAAAACCAATCTAACGCTGATGGTTTTCTTCTCCTTTGAAAGCTAAGTTAACTCCCAAATCTTGTTTCTTTGTGGCATCAGGCCTTGCTCAAAATCTCCTTCTGATTCTGTAACAAAATCTTCTTCTGGACTTTCTTCAGAAGTTCGAATACCACCAGAAACTCCACCTTTGTTAACTTTTGGACCTCGTCCAGAACCACTACCTTCAGAAATACCATCTTTAAAAATTAGATCGCCTTCAGAAGCTCTCCCTTCAGAAGTTCCTCCTTTAAAATCATGATCACCGTCGAAGGCTGGATTACATTAAGAAGCTCCTCTTTCAGATGATCCACCTTTAGAGACATGATTTTCACCAGAAACATGATCATCTTTAAAAGCTTATCCTCCAGAACCTACATCTTCCGAGTTTTCCATTCTAGAAGCATGATCACCACCATATTCAAAATATAGATCAGATTCAGATTCACCATCTGACTCGGGAGTCTTCAGAAGATTCTTTATCTTTTGACTCTAGCTCTTCTTCAGAACTTTCAAGTTCTGACTCATCTTCATAACCTTCAGGTTCTGATTCATCTTCAGAAGAAGAATCTTCTTCAGATTCCGACTCATCTTCTGATTCTTCTTCAGACTCAGAATCACCTTTGGATTCAGACTTATCTTCAGCTTCATAGTCATCTTCTAACTCTGACTCATTTTAAGAAACCTCAGATTCTGACTCATCTTCATAATCTTCAGCGTCATCTTCTGATCCTGACTCATATTCAAACACTCCTTCAGAGTCAGAATATTCAGAGTCATCATATTCCCCTTCATAATTATAAAATGACAATTTCACAAATTCCTCATCAGATTCATAAGCCATTAATAGCACATGTTCATCATTAAAATCTCCTATGGCTATTTTTGCTTCTTCTTTGTTTGACCAACAATCTTTAGCAAAGTGCCCAAACTACTTACAACAGTAACACTGAACCATTCTCTATGACATTAAAAGGTATATAGAGAAACAAGAATATCCAGAAAATACCTCTGTGATTGACAAACGAACTCTGCAGAAGCTATCTTCAAAGTTCTTTCTGAATGGTGATGTATTGTACAAAAAAAACTACAATATGGTATTACTCAGGAGCGTGGAGAAACATGAAGCAGATACACTTATGAGATAAGTTCATGAAGACACCTTTAGAACTCATACATATGAACATGCCATGGATAGAAAGATCTTGTGAGCAGGTTATTATTGATTGGCGATAGAAGCTGATTGCTACCATTATACAAAGACATGTAACAAAATTTCCAAATCTATGCCGACAAAACACATGTGCCATCGACTCCTTTGAATGTCTTAAGTTCTCCTTGGCCATTTTCAATGTGGGGAATTGATATGATAGGAATGATCGAGCCGAAAGCCTGTAACGGACACCAGATCATACTAGTTGCCATCGACTACTTCACCAAATATGTGGAAGCCGCGTCCTACACAAATGTGACAAGACAAGTGGTTACTTAGTTCATCAAATAGAATCTTATATGCAGACATGGGGTTCCTAGCAGGATCATTACAGATAACAGGTCCAATTTTAAAAACAAAATAGTGAAGGAGTTATACGATGACTTCAAGATCGAGCATCATAATTCATCATCATATTGACCCAAGATGAACGAGACCGTTGAAGCTGTCAATAAGAATATTAAGAAAATCATTCAGAAATTGGTGAAAACATACAAAGATTGGCATAAGATGCTTCCCTTCACTCTACATGGCTACCGCACTTCCGTACGTATATCCACATGTGCAACTCCCTTCTCTCTAGTGTATGGCATGGAGGCAGTACTCCGTGTTGAAGTAAAGATTCCATCACTATGGGTTTTAATGGAAACAAAGCTTGAAGAAGCAGAGTGGGTTTAGACGCAACTTGATCAACTTAACCTCATAGAATAAAAATGATTGACAGCTCCGTGCCACAGTTAATTGTACCAAAAGCGAATGAAGAAAGCATTTGACAAGAAGGTCCGTCCTCGAGTGATCAGAGAAGGAGACTTCGTGCTGAAAAAGATTCTACTACCTCGCCTTGATTCACGCGGTAAATGGACACCTAACTATGAAGTTCCATACGTATTAAAAACATCATTCTCAGATGGTGGTCTTATCCTCACAACAATGGATGAGGAAGAACTGCCACATCCAACGAGTTTAGACGCAGTCAAAAAATACTATGTATAAAAAGCTCGCTAAGTTCAAACCCTAAATGGACGATTTAGGAAAAAATGACCGTCCCAGTGGATTGAAAACCCTAAAGGGCGACCTAGAAAAAAATTAGGGTCCTACACAAAAAAACTTTATCCCGGTGGATTGAAGACCTGAAAAGACGGTCCAGGAAAAAGTTAGGGATCTTATTAAAAAATAAATAACAAAAAGAATGCGACCTAAGAACCACGACTAAGACCATGAAGAGCGGAATTGATCCAAGTTATTCAACTCAGAAGCAAATGAGATTGGAGCTATCAAGAGAACATTAGAGAAACAGTAGTGGTAATTATCATTTTCATTGCCATTTTCAGTTTTTGTTAAAATTTCTGTAATTACCTCTTTCAAGTAATTGCATCATGTACTATCACCTATTCAGAGGCATGTTTATCAATAAAACATTTACTTTTCAATCTTTCAATTGTGTTTTTTCCTTTTCGGACTTGTTTGCAAATATTACAATTATTTCTTGTGAATACTACGTTGAAATTATTTTGGGGATTAGACAAACAATTAAAATATTTAATAAAAACATCAAAGAGCATTTTGGTTAGAAAAACATAAAAAAAAATCCATGTCTACGTCTGCGTCTACGCCTGCATCCACATCTACGTCCACGCCTACACCTACGTCTACGATACAATCCTGCTGACACCACTCATCTTGTTCAAATCAATTAAAAATACCACGACAATGCAACATACAACATTAGAGAGTTGGTGACACAAAACCCATGGTTTAAAGGGAGAGAATATTAAAACATTTGGTGCATACACAAACATTTAGGGTATATACAAACATTTGGGTGCATACACAGACATTTGGGGCATATACAAACAAGTACATTTAGGGCATATATAAAATACTCGGTGCATATATATTTTGGGTTCCATATCAGCTTAGGGAATTATGCATGACATTTTCCGAACACATCTTTGGTTAAAACTACGAACTTTCTTGGGGTCCATCATTGGATTATCAGGTCCACAAAATAAACAAATACCTTGGTTGAGAACAAACACAACCGGTAGACTCCGATCTTATCTTTGGTCTAGTTATCTAAGATTTGATTACCTAAACACTCTTCAAATATCTATCCTTTAGATTGTGGTAGATATGCAAATTTTCAGGATTACATTATTTATCTTCTAGGTCATGATAAGTACGTAAGACTACCCATGTATTATTTATCCTCTAGGTTGTGATAAACACACAAACTTTTCAAATAGCTATCATCTAGGTTGTGGTAGGTATGCAAATTGTCGGGTTTATGTTATTCATCCTCTAGGTCGTGATGAATACGTAAGACTATTCTCGTGTCATTTATCCTCTAGATCGTGATAAATGCAGAAGTTCTCCCTCGTAGTATCTATACTCTAGGTTGTGATAGGTATGGGAATTATCAGGTTAATGTTATTCATCATCTAGGTTGTGACGAATACATAAATCTATCCTCGTTTTATCTATCCTCTAGGTTGTGGTAGATATGCGAATTATCAGGTTTATGTTATTCGTTCCCTAGGTCGCAATGAATATATAAGTTTGTCCTCGTGTCATTTATCTTCTAGATCGTGATAAACACATAAACTTTTCAATTATCTATCCCCTAGGTTGTGATAGGCATGTGAATTTTCAGGGTTATACTATTTATCCTCTAGGTCGTGGTGAATACATAAGCCTATACTCGTGTTATTAATCCTCTAGGTCGTGATAAATGCAAATGTTTATCCTCGTATTGTTTACTCTCTAAGTTGTAGTGAACAAAACGAAATCTGAGATATAATTCATTGTGTTAGTCTCCATGCGGAAATGTATTATCAACTTTGTTTTACTCATCCCCTAGGTTGTGATAAATAGACAAAATCTGTGTTATAAGCTTACTATGTTAGTCTCGAAGTATTAGTAAGTCAATTTTCAAACTTGTGTTATTTACCTCATAGGTTATGGTAAATACGCGAAAAATCTATGATCTCTTTTAAATATTGACGAGTTATCTACGTCGTCGTATCTAAATCAATCATACTCTACACTCTAACTCTAGTAGGATGATACATCATCATCTTTGCCTAGTTTTTTCGTTCTCTGGGGTATGCTTTACAATATATCCTTATCTACCCAACCTTGGGTCAAATTTTGGGGTCTTCCATTATTTAATAACTCTCCGATTCGAATGTACGAGACCTACATATTCTCGCGCCCTTCAGTCGAAGAGTAATTAAATAGGGGCAATTGTTATACCCCAAATTTGCTCGCCCTTTATTTCTACAGTCAAAAATATTTTCAACATTGGTTTTTATAATATTCCTTGGTTCAATTTTACTAACATTTTAACAATAATTTATTTCCCTCATTTAAAAATATATAGTAGTTTGTTTCAAATTATTTGTATTTAAATAGAAAATACTTGTTCACTTTCATATACTTTCAATTAGGTTTTTTTATTTCAAATGAGTAACATAGTATAGTTCGTAAGGAATGAAGCTCTCAAGTATGAGATCGCGGGTTCGAATCTCTTTTAATATTTTATTTTTGTTACTAATTTCATATGAGATCTATTTTTAATTTCAATTTGGTTGTTGTCTTAATCAAATGATGAATATATGATGGTATATTTTTTAAAATTTATATTCTTCTTCACAACAATTGCTCATTTAATATTATACACACTTAATTTCTAACACTCTCTTCATCTTATTGAAAATTATTGTTTATTTCAAGTGACAGTAACAACTCACCTTGTACAAACCTACACACACTTGTAACACGGTATATACAAAACACAAACCCAATGTTATTGCACAATACTATCTATCGGCTTCATAACATCACTACTCCAAAACATAAACAAATTTCAGTCATCAACCTTGCAAATTACTAAACCATGCAATTCCAAAACCTGTAAATAAATTCATAAAGCAATACAAGTTGTACAATTTTTTTCATATTTGTTGGTTTGCAGAAGAAGAAGAATTGGATTCAGAAGCCGAAACTGTCGAGGAACCCAAATCAAATCAAGAATCGACGAAGATGCCCATAGCCACCAAATCGTGATTTCATGATGCCATTAATCACACCAGTGACCGCCCAACATCAAACCAGTCACGCACGTCCGCCATAATTGCTACATGCGATGATACCACGGGCGCGCGCAGCAATCCAAATCGTTGTCGCCGATAATTCCAAACATCCACCAGATATGTACTGCTCTCCAACCAAACCACTCTGCGAAGACATAACTACCTCTCTTCATCGGTTGACTGACGCCGACGAGCTTTACCACTGGACGAACATCCTCTCGCAGTCGGTCCTATTCATACATCTGCCATTTTCTAATAGTAGCTTTATCTTCTTCTTTTATTTGAAATCTTGATATTTGATTATTTTGTTGTTTTTGTACTGTGGTGATAATAGAAAAACTGGCTTCCATGGAGGATGAAGTTAAATTTGAAATAGAGAGATAATAGAAGCATTAAAGGGGAAGCTGGTACTAAAAGGTGAGAAAAGGATTTGTTCATTGCAGCTTTCGTTTGTATTTGTGATCTACTGCTAGTTTTTTATTTATAAAAGGGCCTTGCACATGTCGAGAGAGAATTGGGCAGGGAATATTTTTGAAAACCAAAATCTCTCACCAAATGGGACGCCACCCCAGGATCATATATGTATTGATTTTTTACCTTATTTTCTTTAATTATCTAATTAAAGAATTAGGATTTTTGGTGGGTTGGGCTTTGATTTCTATATCATTTTACTGAACTAAGTTTACACTCCCACTTGTATTTTGGATCAGTTTAATATCTAAACTTGAGTCTTCACTTGCCAGACCCTCATATTTGACTATTCTGTTGCAAAACGCACCCCTCAGCCAATTTGGGCTCAAAATATCTTTGGGTCCAGATTTTCTTCTAATACACCACTCATCCTTAATATTCCCACCCTCCTACAAAAGCGGGGCGAGTTCAATTTCTGAAGTTGAGCCTTAATATCCTCACCCTAAAACAGCTAACCAATAACAAACCACTTTTCCTACTAACATAACAAAACTCAAGATATTTTCATAAAAAAGATTAAGGAGAATTACTTTCAAAATTAACTGTGAAATGTGTCTACGATCACTCTTTTACAAAACTCAGACAAGGTTCAAGGATAAATGCAAAAGCAATTCTACGTAATCCTATAAAAAAACACCAATAAATACTACAAACTACGATTTGGGACTCTGATTCCTCATAAGGGGATACGTTGGCATACGACTTAAAATCATGGCGAGTTCCCCTAATAAAATTCAAAACTCTATTTCTTGAATTGTAAACCTAAACCCTAATATCCTTGTGAACAAGGTAGATGAGGGGCGCCTAACACCTCCCCTACGTCTAAAACGAGTCAATAACTTAGAATCTCTGATCAAATTAGGGTTATCCATTATATTTCCTTCCCTAGGATAAAAATTAATGGTGGCAATCTGGATTTAAAACCGATTATTACAACTATATAATCTTGCTTTTCAGGCCATTGTGAGTACAAACTTCGTCGTCAAATGTTTTGAATGATGTCAAAACTGGGAAAAGCTCGCACTTCTGAACATTGGATGGTATCCTTATGTCTTTTGGGACTCCTCTATATTAGAGGTCTTAGGAATCATTAAAAAGTATTTTGAAATTGATCCAAGTCATTAAAAATAATTTTCTGCATAATTTTCCAATGCATGTGTCGACACATCCGTTTTTTAGGTAGACACATGTAACTCACTTTTAAATCTTGTAGCTTCTGTAAGTCTCAGGTCGACACATGCCTCATTTCAGGTCGACACATACTGAAGTATTTCTGAAAATGCAAAAATCTTTATTTTATGTGTCGACACATGCATTTTCCAGGTCGACACATTTACTATCATTTTAAAGCCTGTAGCCAATGACTTGGTTAGGTCGACACATAACATGTTATAGGTCAACACATACAGTTTAAAAATTACGTATGTGTCGACACATACGATTAATAGGTCGAAACATATTGTTTGTTTGGGAAAATTTCATAAATCTTTTTATTCATAATTTTCCCTCTTTGCCCTAAATGTTCCAAAACTATAAGTACTCTCTCATGTGTCATTCATAACTTGGTGAAACCATAAAAATTAGCCTATTTCTCTCATCATCTTCAACCTCCAATATATGCATACACACTGACATTATATTGTAGCGATGTTCTGTTAGGGTGCCATCTAGACGAGGATTATTAGTGTCTAGTTGTGTATTGGGTTTAGTTTTCTAGGGGTTTTCATCCAAGCAAAAACATCGGTTTATCCTCCAAGATCATTGGTTGGTTTGGGGGTTTTCGTGCGAGATCGTTTGAGAAGGAATCGTCCATGTGAATCACCTTGGAGTGTTTGAAATCGTTGCAAGGAATCTTGTAGTGATTGAAATATTTTCAAGGAAGTAACAAGTATTGTAAGATACAATCGAAGATCTTATGTTGATAGAGTGCAATCAGATTTACTCGAGTGAAATCCCTTGGAGTGTTTGAAGTCTTTGCAAGGAAGTAGCTTAAGTGACAAATAGGTTGCATCTATTATTTCTTGGTCTTGCTCAAGATCAAAAGAGGAGAATGGGTTCAATTAACAATAAGCTTATGGTTTTTGGAGTTGGTCTTAAACACTTCTCTTATATCAACAATTTTACATAGTAAGAATTATCCTAATTCCATTGGAATTAGGCCCAGACGTACCCACACGTGAGGACGACAGTGGGGATTTGTGAAGACAAATTCCTCGTGTCTCTTTTATTTTTTCTTTTACTTGCTTTGATTTTCATTGATCAATTTATCAAATAACATTGTGTTATCAATTGAATTGTAAGAATTTCCCTAATCAGTTTTTATTTTATTTTAAATCTAGTGTTGATATAGCTTATAGTCACTTTTGATTATAATTGGTTTTGTGTATCAACACAACCAAAGGAAAAATTCTGAAAATTCACTTGTACACCATGTGTTTGATAAATTGATTCAACTAGCTCTTTTAATATTACAATTGGAAATAAACTTGCAAGTAATTTTCATTAAACGATAAATAAGTTTCAAAGTGATTCAAGATTATTAATCCATCTTATCATTCAGGTTCCATATTATTTTTGTTTTACAGTTCACATATTCCAGCTTCCCAATAAACGTTCGTATATACGATATTTTGAAAAGCTTCTGCATCATACTTTGATAAAATAACTTTTTTCAAAATCAAAATTTATTTGGTAATTCTTAAAGGGGTATCTTTTCACCCCCTATAGATATATTGTCGTCGTCTAACAAGTTTTATCAGAGCATGGTTAAAATTATAGTTATTTGAAAGCTTGTATGCAAATTCATGTCAACTCATATGACAAAGGTGTTTGGGAAGCCATTCAAGATATTCCAACACCAGTGACATATGTTATTGATGGTGCAACCGTACCAAATACATAAAACTTATGGGATGAGAATGATAATAAGAAGTGGTCTTATGATCGGAAGGCTAAGAACAACATCATATCCGCTCTTGGTGTTGATGAGTTCTATCGCATTTCCCATTGTCAAACTGCTAAAGCTATATGGAATTCTCTACAAGCTACCTATGAGGGAACTAATAAGGTTAAACAATCTAGAACTAATACACTTAATCAAGAGTTTGAAATCTTTTGCATGAAGCAAGAGGAAACCATTCTTCAAATGCAAAAGAGATTCCCACATCTTATTAATCGTTTAAATTTACTAGGCAATCCTATTTCCAATGCTATTGCTACGAACAAGGTGTTGAGATGTCTTACTAGAAATTGGAAACCAAAGGTCACCCACCGTGATCAAGGAAGCCAATAATCTTGCAACACTTGATCTCACCACTTTATTTGGAAAGTTAGAAGAATATGAGAAAGAACTCAATTGCTTAGATAAACATGAAAAGAAGCTTGAGAAAAAGAAAAAGGAAAAAAGGGGTTGTGAATGAGGAAGTGTTGAAGTCTAAAGCTCTCAAGGTTTCAAGTTCAAAGTCCTCAAGGAATGAGCCTACTAATGATAGTGACTCTAGTAATGAAGAGAACTCTAATGATAAAGAAATGTGATTATTTATAAGGAGATACAATCGATACATTCAGAAGAATGGTGTTAAACATTATGATAATATGGAAGTTCTATATAACTTGATATTTGCTTTGGAACCAAACCATAAATTGATAACTTGAGAACTTGTTCATCTCATTAGAAACACCTCCAGACTCTCTTAAATTCAGAAATTGTTCAAAAAACTCCATTAAAACATCAAAAAATCATTTCTTCGAAATTCTCAAACCTTGTAAGCTTTATGCAATCTAACCATCCAAACACTTCATAATCATCATTTAGAACTTGTCCAAACTCTTGTTACACTTTGTAGCAACTGGTTTTTAAATTAAGAGTCGCCATTATCAGTTTTTATCCTAAGGAAGGGAACCTAATAGAAAACCCTAATTCGCAGATAAAGATTCTAGGTTTCAGACTAAATTAGACAAAAGGAAGGTGTTAGGCACCTTTCGTCTACCTTGTTCACAAGGATATTAGCCCTAGGTTTAGGTTTGGGGTAAACAAGGTTTTAAGTTTTAATTAGCAAGACTCGCCACGATTTTAGATCGCGTGCCTACGTATCCTCTTATGAGGAATCAGAGTCCCAATTCGTAGTTCGTATGGGTTGGTGTCTTTTAGAGGGTTTGTAAACACATTTTGAATCACTTCGCACTCGGTCGGGAGTAGTGATTGCGGAAATTTTGACTGAGTATGCCGTAAGCAAAAATTAGTTCGAAACCCATTTGCAAAAAAGACTGTTGATTAGCTTAGTTTGTTCGCAAAAATGATTTGGGATTTGTTTGTGTTTTTTATTGTGTTAATTGCGAAGAAGTCTTGATTAATGCACGGTTGAAAATGTTTTAATGCAAATAGTATAGAAAATAATATATGCAATTTCCATGAAAATGATTTATTTTATCATATAATAATATTTACATATAATAAATGATTATTAATATATAATAATAGAAATTAATAATAATAATTGATATAATTATTGGCAATTAGTAAAATATAAATAAAATACAGCATATATAAAGAAAATATAAAAGAAATAAGAAGAATAGTAATAATTTTAAATAAAACCTGGGGGGTGCAATTTGTATTAGCAAGTAAAATATGTAGGGTGTCAAAACAAGCTGGCTAAGGCCCAAATGACTCAGGCGAAGGGGGGTGTATTCTGCTTAACATTCTAGCAACTTAGGGAAAGGGCGGTGTGGATAGCAGTTGGGCCTAGGCCCAAACGGATTGAGAGAGGCCTAGGGGATCCTATGTGACGCAGAACAAAGATTTATCATGGAACTTGGCCTAAACGGTGGTTCGATCGCTATCCACTGGATGATACCCGGGGGAACATACTATTATGGTGGGGTTGCTAGCACGGGATTGCAACGGACACTCTAATTTCATTTTAATTTCATTTTCATTTCTTGTTCACAGTATTATCGTCACCCTCTCTCTCTCTCACTCACTCGCCAAACCCTCTTCTTTTCGTTTCCTCTCCGTCTCCTAATCAGTCAAGCTCTCTAACACCCGAACAGGCCAACACGGCGGCACCACCCTAACCTTTCTACTCCATAACCCCTCTTATATCGTTTACCATAAAATAAAAGCAAAGCTGAGTTATTTTACCTCTACCAATTTTGTATTCAGCATTCTCCGTACAATCTGATTCCTAATCCACTCTTTTCTTGCAGATTTTGGTGAGATAGAGTAGCGGTAATGGAAGACGAAGCCGGCGGCGGCAATTGGCAACAGGCGATTAGGGTTTCAGACTTTAAAACCCTAATCGTCTTATTTATCGGATCTTCAACCGATGCCCTAGGTTTGTTCTTCTTCCTCTCTAACATTCGTATCTCTTCTCAATTTTTTTCAACCCCTTTTCTTCTCTCCTCTGGATCTATATATAGGGTACTGTTTGTTAGGGTTTTCTGTGCTTGCCGTTAGAAAATATGGATTTAGGGATAATTGAAGGAATTAGGGTTTTCTGTATTAATTGTAAATAATTCTTTCTTGCGTGATATTTGATTTGCTACAAACTCAGATTGCATTTCGTGATAACCCTTAATCCCGTTTTGATGTTTTTAAAAGATTTGCAGTTTGGTCTCATATTTATTTTGATGGAGATTTGCGAATTTGTATGTTATCCTATTTGTAATCTTGAAGAAGAATCTTTGTAATGATCTGATTTTATCCTTTTACTTTTGTAACAGCAAACTCGTTTTTTTGAAGATTTGGTGAAGATTTGGTCTGCTAATTGCCCGGATCTGGCTTGCAAATATCTCCAAGGCATTTGCTGTGATCTCCCACTTTGCCGTGTTAAATCTGTTATAGATTAGTTTGAGATTGCTTCCTGAATTAGCTCCTAGTTTCTTAGGTCTGTAACTTATGCTAGCATTAACTTTTTGTAATACGCTATAAACTTAACACCTTTGTGTAATGTTGTGAATCTCAATCGAGCTACTGCATAATGATACGATTCCATACTTATTAGGTTGTATGTAGCGTTGATTTGGGATAGATTCTGTGAAGTTTAATATTCGACTTAATGAGAAAGATTTGTACAGTTTTTGCTGACTTGATTTGCTTGTAGATTTGATTTGGATTTAACCTGTAAATTTGATCCTGGTATCTGAGATTTTTTTGCTGAGATACATGATTCTGTAATAAAGATAGATTTCATTTGACACTGCCATATCAGAAATTCTGTAGCTTTGGAAACTTATTTGATTCTGTTTCTTTAATGATTCAGATTTGATTCCTTTTTAGTTAAATCGATACGTAAATGTATTGCTAATTGTATGCGTTAACTCATATTCCCTATCGTTTCAGGTTCTGTTGGCAGGACATGGGCCCAACATTGATCAGTCTGCCCATTTTATGCATTTCTTATTTACAGTAAAACCCTTTCTGATTTTAACTAGGCCCAAACAGACTTTTCTTTAAGTAAAACAAAACCCCAAGACTTGATTAATACAAACAATACTCTTTACATAAACACATTGGTACACATTGTCCCCTTATAACTTTGCTAAAAAATGAAATGGGCTATCAACCCCCTTTTTTAGCGCCCATTGGCCCAACCTAGCAAACAAAACCGATTCTTATTTATTTATTATATTTTTTTCTTTCTTTTAAAAAAATAACTTATCTTGATAAAAACCAATGCACGAGCACGTGTTCCCAATTGCACCTCCTTTCTCGTTAAAACAAATGGATTTTTAATTTTAAAGTGAAAATAACTACCACTCTTACACGAGATGTTGCAACTAAAAGCTTAATATTATCATCCTTTTGAACTAACTTCCACTTTCAAACTGCATGGGCCATTGGCCAACATGCAAATTGGTTCACGAGTCTTTCTGATTAAAAAATCCTCATTTCCCTGAGTTAAAATACGCCTCTCAGTTGGATAAAGACGGGACGTCAGATATTGTCGCACCGTCTTTGAATGTTTCTTCTATTTTAATTTCGAAAAATAAAATCGTCGTGTTAGGGAAAATTTATGGTATAACAGCTGTCCCTATTCAATTGTCTTTTAATCGAATAGCGCGAGAAAACTTGAGTCTTGCACATTTTTGATTTAAAGTTTATTGAATATTTAAGGTATCCCAAAATTTGTCCGCTAAGGTTATCCCGTAGCGTACCCCTGTAAGTCTTAAGGAAGTAGGAAAAGTTGATGATATATCGCTTACCCGGGTTTGGTAACGAGGTTGATAGCGCAGTTCTATATGTCTTGGCTTATTCACTCATTCGGAGGGTGAGCATAGCAATGATCGACGATGCATGGCTGCTTGAAGAATGAGGCCCTGGATTACGTTTGAGAGTCGCTGGATGACATCTGAGGCGATGTTTTGAGTAGGAATACATTGCGGCCCAGAGGCTATGTGTTTGAAGAAATAATTGCGGCTCAGAGGAAAAATGCTTGAGTTTTGAAAAAAAAAGGTATTGCGGCTTAGAGGCAATAGGGTTTGAGTCAAGAAGAACGTATTGCGTCTTAGAGGAAATGTGTTTGAAGTTTGACGAAAACATTGCGGCTTAGAGGCAATGTGCTTAAGCGGGAAGAAAGCATTGCGGTTTAGAGGCAATGTGTTTGGAGTTTGACGAAAATATTGCGGCTTAGAGGAAATATGCTTAAGTTAGGTGATATATTGCGGCTTAGGGGAAATAGGGTTTGAGTCAGGTGATATATTGCGGCTTAGGGGCAATATATTGCTTTGGAGAGATTTACTGCAGCTTAGAGGTAGTGTAATGAGTTATGCAAATACATTGCGGCTTAGAAGCAATGTAGCGAGCTTTTGCAAGTGCGTTGCGGCTTAGAAGCAACATACTGAGTTTGTAAGTAGATCACCTCTGTTAGATGCCTTAGGCAATGGGATGGATGTTTCTCGGCATGAAGGATGAAGTGACGAGTTGAATCGTAGGAGAAGCATTGCGTTGGTTAACCCTTAGATAGTCGAATCGAGGGTGAAATTATTTGTCTGTTTTCCAGGTGATACATGTGTATGTGTGCGTATTCAATGTTGTATGTATGCGACATGTATGATGTTCGACATTGATATGGAGCTCTGAATATGTATGTGTTGTACCCCCAAATTTGCCCTCCCATATTCTTCAAAATTTGCCAAGTCAAAACTTCAAAATCTCCTCAAGGGTTGCATAGTTCAAGGGCCTCCTAAACAGTCAAAATTAGGGTTTTGGTTCTGACAAAGAAAATGAAGTTTCCAAGGGTCCAATCAAGTCCCACATGCTTATAAATATGGTCAAGCATCATCATACCAAGTTTCAAGACTTACAGCACAAAATTGCACAGTCAAAAACCCTAATTGCACTACAGTCAACTGTAGGGGCAAAATGGTCATTTGACAGTCAAAAGTTCAAATTTTTGGTCAACATCTCATTTTGAAGCAACAAACATCATTTGATCAATGCTTGATCATGATTCTCAAAGCTTGGCTCAAAAAGTCTCAAGATGCAAAAGTTTCCATATTTGGACAGTTGAAAAAGTCAACTGTAACTTGACCAAGGCATAACTTCCACATTGATTATCAGAAAAATTCCATCCAAAGCTCATTTTTAAGAGAAAGACATTTCCTACAACTCCTCTTCATACTTCAAGTCCAAGAAATGCTCTCACAAAAAGTTATCAAGTTCAACATTATAGGTCATTTTCAAAAGTCAACAAAAAGGGACTTTAAGTCAAAGGCCATAACTTGAGATTGGTAAATCACAATGACATGGGACCAAAGGCATTGGTTAGAGGACTCAAAGACCTTTCCAAAATGTCCAAGAACATGAGCAAAGCTTAAAAATTGAGCAAGTTATGCCTTATGGAAATTGGGAAATTTCTGGATATTTTGAAAAGTCAACATTGATTCAAATGACCTAAAAATGCTAATGGGCCTCTTTTTCTTCCACAATTCATCATCCAAGGAATGTGCACGACCATTTGGCCCAAAGGGAAGTTTTTTTTATCATTTTTATTTATTTATTTGGATTTTTAATCATTAATAATTCATTTAATTAATTAAAATATATGAAAAATACTAAACCTACCTTTTTGAATCTTTTTGTGCATAAAATATCTCCAAGATCTCGTGCAAATCAGGTTAGGAAAGAATCAAAGGTGATTGGATATGATTGAAGCCAAAATAGCATGAAAAAGATTTGGAAAATTATGGCATAAAAATCAAATATTGATTCCTTCAATTCATGGATTTTTTGATCAAATTCTCAACCCTAATCCTTCCATACATAAGTGCAAAGCAAACCCTCGTGCCCATAGACTCTCAGCTGCGCCATAGACAAAGAATCAAACTCATACTTTTGCCTAAAATTTTCAAAACTGAAAACAGAGTTCCAAGAGGTTTCAAGCCAAAATAACCATCTCATCACATTCCTGAGACATCAAGCAACGTGCCTGAATAGGTTTCCACGTCCCTAACGCCCGGAATTGGTGAATAGGATTCAAACTTTTTCACATTTTTGTCATAATCGTGTTTTGGTATTTAAGCATTTTCATGGCATTTTGTTTATGGATTCATACTAAGTGATGTATTTTGAAGCTAACCAGATAATTTAATTGTGTTTTTATGCACTATACGCGATTCCACCATTGATACAGGCTAGGGTTTTGCAAGTTTTGAATTGGGCGTTTCTGAACGCTGTAAAATTAGATCACCATGATACCATGACCATACTCAGCGTGTTTGGACGATCAGAATAGCACCCTCGCGCCTAATTTATACTCAAAGATGGCTTAATCGCTATTATTGGATATGGCCTGTTTTGGGGGGGTTCAAAACCCCCGCTAACCCTTTTGTATTTTCAGGAAGAAACAAAGCCAAGGAAGAAGATGGTTATGTGGCCAGCAGTGATTGGGTCATTTAAAAGTTCGCGCTAAAAAGTCCACTAACGCTTAGTTTATATCATATTATTTGTTTTCCATATAATAACCAAAAGGCGCGTGTGGAGCAGTTGGCAGAGTGTATCACTGGTAATCCCTGGGACCTGGGTTCGAACCCCAGGTCCCTCACCCTTTCCATATTGTTTTTCAATTAATACTTATGTGTAGTTTCAGTGCTAGTGTCCACCATACAACTCACAGTCCAGGTTGCCACGCGTATAGCAAGATCAGTCCAAGGGCCATCGTTGGAAGAACATCATGGACGTGAGTCAAAAGTGCTACACGCTGGCATAGAAGTCAACGAGGCCAAAGATACTTGGGCCCAAATTGCTAAGCAAAAAACCTCCTATTTGGGGACAGACCCCCCTAGGTTTGCAATATTCCTTTCATTATTTTTTTATTTATTTTATTTATTTATTTCAATTATTGTTCTTTTTAATTAATTCTTTTAATTTAGTATTTTCATAAAAAAACATAAAAACAATATAAAATCAAAAAAGACAAAAATAAGTATTTTTTTTATTTAATATTTTAATATTTTGTAAATAAATTTCATTAAATGATTTTAGTTTTTAAATCTAGGATTCATCTTAATATTTTTTCAATAAAAACCTAAAATTTGTAGAATTAGGGTTTGTATCAATTTTTATCCTTTTTTCTTTTCTTTTCACAATAATTAATTATTAAATATTATTTTTTGTAATTAAATTGCATGTAATTAATTAGGTTAATTTAGGTTTAA
Source organism: Vicia faba (assembly GCA_948472305.1). Classification (NCBI taxonomy): domain Eukaryota; kingdom Viridiplantae; phylum Streptophyta; class Magnoliopsida; order Fabales; family Fabaceae; genus Vicia; species Vicia faba. Next base: position 1,318,262,924 of record OX451740.1, read on the forward strand.
CTTTAATACTTTCTTAATAAACTAAAAAACAATTAGAATTAGGGTTAACATTTTAATTTCATTTAATTCTTTCTCATTAAAAACCATAAATGCAAAAATCTCAAAAAATAATTTCTTTTTCTTTTTAATTTAATTAATTTAACAATTTAATTTAATTTCGTTAAAAAGGGTCCAACGCCCTCGTTTTCAACTTTAATTCAATTCGCGTATTTATTTCTTTTTCTTTTAATTATTTATGTACCTCTCCCAAAGCCTTGTAAACTCGGACATTTTAATTTCTCGCACTTTACCTTTATTTACTTTCTGTCAAATCGGGTCCTGGAAATTTTGGCGATGTGGACCCGCGCCTTTGTAATAGCTTAGGAACTTTACATTTCCCGCACTTTTTTAACTGTTAATAAATGCATGCAAGAATGAATGAATAAAAATAAAAACAAACGCATAGATCACTTTGACATGAACAAGATAAATGCAAATGAACATGACACACAAATCACACACCACCCCTAGGGTACGCCTCACTGTTGCCTTGCCTCGAAAGGTGATCGTCGAGTAGAGGACGTTTTAGTAAGTCCTCATGATCCAGGAACCTGGCATGAGGGTAGCTTCTAAGGTGTCTTCCTATTGCTCCAGTGATCACCATGTCCCGAACCTCGAATTGACCCGAACACCTCCAACAGTGGTGCTACCTACCTCTCAATGGTGGGATGGCACTACTTTAAGGACATTTACACAGACGAATTCCTTAGGGTAGGTAGACGACTCTAGATACTTGCTCTAATTTCAAAACAAATTCAAAAATACTTTTCACGCCGACACCTTTTCAAAAAGCTTTCGAAAGCAATTTTTCAAACACTCTTGAGGACCGATACAAGAGTCGAACTGGAATTTTCAAAGAAACTTTTTAAAACCCACAGTTGAAAAGCAAACAAACCATTTTTGAAAACAAAAATGAGCAAGTATCTAAGAGCCCATGGATAACCATGGATAGAAAGGGTGCTAACACCTTCCCTTTCTATAACCTACCTCCCGAACCGAGAGCAATCTCTTTAAGGAATTTTTCTGTGCTTTTGTCCTTTCCATTTGGAGAAAATAAAAGACGGTGGCGACTCTTGCTTCCGCGACATTTCGCGAACCAACGTTAAACAGTCAGTTCCAGATCCACCGATCACAGAACTGGCGACTCTGCTGGGGACATTTTTAAAGTGAGGTGTACCTTAGGGTTAGTTCATAACTGTGTTTTCAATTGTATTGACTTGTCTGCTTTAAATTTGTGGGTTGCATGGGAGTTACATAGATCCTAACCCGGATCTGGGGATACCCTGTTTAGGTAGCATAAGTTGTGAGGGACCTGTCCGGCGTAGACCGACACGGGTGAAGTAGTGGCTACGTTGGTGTGGCACCTTGGTCTGTACCGATATCCCTTGTGTTGCAACGAGGAGAATTTGGGTCTTCTAAGGAGTCATTAAGCACCAACAACCTTAGAACCTTAAATGACACAACTTGGCCATTAGAACAGTAGCAGTATGCTACGCCCATTGAGGCTAAACTCTCGTGATGGTTCTGGCCGCAAGAAAAGATTGCGATGCTGGAGTTATGACCGATTGAGGGTAGTCAATGATATTGGGATCCTCTAAGAACCCGGTTACTTTGATAGGGCAGGTATGAACCAACAAACTGAAAGAGGGTAATACCTAGACCTCATGCTGGCCTAAACTCTAAGGGCTTCTCTTGTGTGACTTGCGTGCCTTCGTACTTGACTATTTGCATGCTTGTTATCTGACACATGAACTACTTGCAGGTTTTGTTTATAGCCCTTAATTGGGACTCATAACAGGGTTTGCTAAGTTTCCTGCAGGTTTGGTTGATAGTCCTTAATTGGGACTCATGACAGGTTTTACTTGAGTTTCTTGCAGGTTTTGGTCATAGTCCTTAACTAGGACTCATAACAGAGTGTACTAAGTCTCTTGCAGATTTTGTTTATAGCCCTTAATTGGGACCCATAACAGGGTGTACGAAGTTCTTGCAGGGTTTGTTTTAGTCCTTAACTGGGACTCATGACAGGTTTTACTTGAGCTTCTTGCAGGTTTTGGTTTGCAGTCCTTAATAAGGGCTCATAACAGGGTTTATCCATACTACCCCATGCATCATGACATCATACCATTGCATATATCCTAACCCATTTCAAGGATCTCAAGGGCTTGTGATGTAGGTCATGATGAATCAAACATCTAGCAAGGGGCAAAGAGGATTTATTTTCCTCTAGCCAAAGTTGTCAGGGGCTATGACCCACTGGATATGGTGAGCCTTTGACCCTTGAAAAGGGACTCTCAACAAATATGAAGTTCCTTCAATCAAGCTACCGGATCCCAGCTCTAACAAATTTCTTGTTTATCCCGCGAGATCCTTGAAAACATTGCATGCATATCATACATATCATTGCATAACAGGTACCCTTGTTGCAGGTCACTTACCCTCCATGCTGTTTATTTCAGCCATGGCTTCCCAACAAGATAACCAGGACCTTCACACTCAAGAGACTCAGTTCAAAGAGATCTTCCTAAGCCTATCCAAGGGGCAGGAAGAGTTGAGGACACTCCTCATGGGGAATCTGATCAGGAAGAGTCCTGAAGATGACAAGGACGAACAACTGAAACGTCTACAAGCTGAGGTAGACACATTGAAAACCCAGATGCTGGGGCAAAGGGCACTCATTCAAGGTTTAGCTCAGGAGCAAGGAGAGCTGAGGGCCATGATCAGTCAGCTTCACCAAGACATGAAGCAACCAGCCCAAGTCAGGGACCCAGTCATTAATCAACTTCCAAGAAGTCAAAGGTTTGGGCCTCTCCAAGCTGCTATTACTTCACAGGTCCAACAACGACCTCGCCCAGAACAACGGGCTGATCAGAGCAAACCAGACAAGCCTAAGAGGCAGTTCACCAAGATCAACATGTCGCTGGATCAAGCACTACAACAAATGTTGGAGGCAGGGCTGATCACCTTAAAGGCTCCTCTCCAGAATCCAAACACTTCTGCTCCTAACTATCATCCCAACGATAGGTGCGCATACCATTCTGATAGCCCGGGGCATACTACGGACAACTGCTGGCCTCTCAAAAACAAGATTCAAGACATGATCGACGCTGGAGAGATTCAGTTTGAAGTACCCAAGACTCCCAATGTGATCACTGCTCCCCTGCCAAAACATGGCTAGGATTGAGAAACTTTTGTTCATTCGAATGTTCAAGTTGCAATTCTCTTTTGTTCAAACATTTACTCATGTTAAACGTTGTTATTTCATTAATGCATCGCATATGTCTGTTTTGAAGCAATATATTCGTATTCACTAAATGCAAATTATTTTCATATTTTTTCTGATGATCAACTCTCAATTAAATAATTCTAAGCCTCTTGAGGGAGGATGACGAAAACGATACCACGATTCTTACAGTATGCTTTTGAACAGACCCCGCTGATGAGGTACAGGCATTGTTTCAATCCCTAAACACTGGAGTTATAAGGAAGATAATCCCTCGTCAACCCATCTGAGCCAAAGAAGTAGGAGTTTTTCTTTTCGAAATTTAAAACCCTTAATCATAACCTGGGGCAGGGTAGTTCTCTCAGTTGATCCAAGTGCATAACGAATGGCACCGAAGGAGGTCCTTACAAAACAAAGAAAGACAGTGATAGTTCCGAACAATCATACAGACAGGCAGTCATTACCAAAATCAAAAAGCCCATTAAGTCAAAACCCATGAAGGAGACTTACAAAACTGGGGCATCCCGCTGACTGTAATTCCAAAAAAGGAAACAATTCAGGCAAAAAAGAAAGGGATAACAAAAATAAAAAAGAAAGAGGTCTTACAAACCCTCAACAAAAAGGAATGACTGCCTATTCAAAATAAGTTATCAACATCCGAATCATCACCAGAAAATCAGAGCAATGACTCAAACAAGGTCTAACGTATGATCAACTGAGTTTAGGTTTGGAGAACATCACGAAGAGCGGGTGGGTACAAATACAATTTGAGCCTTTATCCTTTGTTTCTTAAACCATGAACCAGACCACGTTATAACCCTTAAAAGTCCTAGCTGAAGCATGGGTTAGTTCGAAAGCATACTGTTATGAAAGGTATCCTGACTCCTGAAGGCCTACGGTAAATACAGAGTTGACATCACGTTTTACAAACATTCACTTGTTTTATGAAAAAGAATGCATTTTCAAAATCTTCAAGACAGACATAGGCTTTGCATTTTTAATATAACTTTGTTTGCATATGACTTTTTGTTTGAACAGCATAGAAGTTCGCACGACGAATGCCTAATGAACGAAAGCACCTCCAATCAAGGGGCATGATATAATCATGGTCTATTAGCTGGGGCAGTCCAATCAAGATTCAGAGAATCTCTCAAAGGTCAAATAGCCTGGGGCAAATCTCCACCCGAGTCACTTGGGGCACTCCAGCAACGAATCTAGCCTGATGAAACATCTTCTGGGGCATGACAAAACACTTCTAACAAGGGCACCTCCCTACATTCTGAAAGCACGGACATAGTCGAAAGAATACTACGCAAAATCAAAGACCCGCTAGGTTGACACACCTAGGCAAAAATAAGGGCTTCCCGGCGAACCAAAAGGGTTCGGGCAAAATAAGGGATGAAAATGGAAAAAATCTGTACACCCGGCAAGTCGAAAACCTGAAAAGGCGGCTTGGGCAAAAATGGGTATCCCGGTGGACTGAAAACCCGAAAGGGCGGTCCAGGCAAAAGTTAGGGATTAAAGCGTACGACTATGTCCTTTCATCTCGTCACTTGCCTACCAGAAAAAGGTTTGTCCATCAAACAACTATCAGCACCTCACAGGTCTTCCTCTCCCACCTCAGAAACAGGGGCAATGATGAGTTTGTCCAAACGACCTGATTGCTCTGTCCACCAAGGTACTAAGGTAGGTTCAGCTGAAGAATATAACCAGTACATCTTAATTCCCCAGAGAGTGAGTCAGCAAGTCAAGGCACCCTCCCCAAGCGAAGCTATTATCAAACCTTAAGGAAGTTGGGTATCCCCTGCAGATCTCAACATTCCCCAGTGGAGTATATATATGCATTCTTAACAAGCATCCCCGGTAGTCTTAGTCCTAAGATTGTTCCCCGGCGGCATATCAAACATTCAATGGAGTTACTTCCCTGTTACAGCTCAAAACTTCCCCAGAAGAGTCCAATCTAGTTCCCCAGGAAAGTTGGAATCCATCTCCCCAAGCAGTAAGCTTATCCCCAGTAGATTCTGGAAGCTTATCCTCGCAGAGCACGAACGCGTCTCCCGGCTTTATTCAAAGAGTTATTTCCCTACCAGGGTATAACTGGGTTATCCTCAGCCAAAAGCCACGGAAAGAGTGTCCTCGACGAAGTCTTCTTATCCCCAGCGAAGTCTATTAGCACTTCCAACACAGCAAAGGTATCCCCAGCAAGTTATCAACAACTCAACAAAGTACCTCTCTCCCCACAGAGTATTGCTTCCCAACAAGATCGATAGAGTACTTTTCTCCCCGCAGAGTAATCCATTTGCCAAGTTTATTCCCCAACGGAGTTATCTTCTCCTACCAGAATTCTTGCAACTATCATCCCCAGCGGAAGTAAAATCTATTCTTCAACATCAGCCCAGGAGTGACTTCCCGGCACCCGTCAAGGATTTACTTTCTTATACAAAAACATCACATACATCATTATAGCATGCATATACGCATCATATCTTACAAATCTCATTTATGTCGAGAACATCATTGCTTGATCCATATCATGCATTGCGTGTGACTAACCTTTACTTTTCAGGAAAGATCCAGTTAAGTTCCCAGCTACATTCCAAGACCTAGTCTGGTTCAGTTAAATCGACTCCAAAAGATTTCTCTGTTTCTTATCCAGTCAAAGGCCTTCTCTGGTTCAGTCAGATCGACCCTAAGATCTCCCTGTTTCTTATCCAGTTGAAGACATTTCAAGACCTAGACCGGTTCAGTTAAATCGACTCCAAAGATTTTTCTGTTTCTTATCCAGTCAAAGGCCTTCTCTGGTTCAGTCAGATCGACCCTAAGATCTCCCTGTTTCTTATCCAGTTGAAGACATTTCAAGACCTAGACCGGTTCAGTTAATCGACCCTAAGATTTTGTGTTTCTTATCCAGTCCAAGGCCTTCTATAGTCCAGCTAAATCGACCCCAAACAGATTTTCCTGATAAAGACTCAGTAGAAGATATCCAAGATTCTCTCAATGATTGCTGTTGAGGTTGTAGTCGCCTGTGGTTCTCTCCCTGATACTGCGGAGGTAGTAATCATCCCAAGATTCGCTCAACGATTGCTGTTGAAGTCGAAGTTATCCAAGATTCTCTCAATGATTTCTGTTGAGGTTGTAGTCGCCTGTGGTTCTCTCCCCGATACTGCGGAGGTAGTAATCATCCCCGAATTCGCTCAATGATACTGTTGAAGTCGAAGTCGCCCAAGATTCTCTCAATGATTTCTGTTGAGGTTGTAGTCGCCTGTGGTTCTCTCCCCGATACTGCGGAGGTAGTAATCATCCCCGAATTCGCTCAATGATACTGTTGAAGTTGAAGTCGTCCAAGATTCTCTCAATGATTGCTGTTGAGGTTGTAGTCGCCTGTGGTTCTCTCCCCGATACTGTGGAGGTAGTAATCATCCCCGAATTCGCTCCATGATACTATTGAAGTTGAAGTCGTCCAAGATTCTCTCAATGATTGCTGTTGAGGTTGTAGTCGCCTGTGGTTCTCTCCCCGATACCGCGGAGATAGTAATCGCCCCCAAGTTTCTCTCAGCGTTGCTGTTGAGGTTGAAGTTATCCAAGATTATCTCAATGATTGCTATTGAGGTTGTAGTCGCCTGTGGTTCTCTCCCCGATACTGCGGAGGTAGTAATCATCCCAAGATTCGCTCAGCGTTACTGTTGAAGTTGAAATCGTCCCCAGATTCTCTCAGCGATACTGTTGAGGTTGAAGTCATCCAAGGTTCTCTCACCGTTCCTGTTGAGGTAGTAACCATCCCTGGTTCATTCATCATCGTTTGAAGCTCCAGATCCAGCTCCCGTAACCAGTCAGGACACATCCATACAAAGAGTTTGAAGACCAGCTCCTGTGACAGGTCAGGTAATCATTTTCTTTTGCAGGTACGCAAATTCTCGCTAAGGAATCTCTTGCGCGATTAACATCCAGATGGCATCTATAAGCCCATCCACCTATCCATCATCTCTTAGCATGGCATCTATAAGCCCATCATCCTATCCATCAATCTCCAAATGGCATCTATAAGCCCATTCCCACCATCATACTACTATGTGAGCGCAAATTTCTGGGCACTCTAGTGTTCAATCATCTTCCACCTTCGGATTACGAAAGGCACGTCAACCAATCTGCATCCTCAGGTCTAAGAAGATTGAACAGGGGCAACTGTTGTACCCCAAAATTTTCCCTCCCATATTCTTCAAAATTTGCCAAGTCAAAACTTCAAAATCTCCTCAAGGGTTGCACAGTTCAAGGGCCTCCTAAACAGTCAAAATTAGGGTTTTGGTTCTGACAAAGAAAATGAAGTTTCCAAGGGTCCAATCAAGTCCCACATGCTTATAAATATGGTCAAGCATCATCATACCAAGTTTCAAGACTTACAACACAAAATTGCACAATCAAAAACCCTAATTGCACTACAGTCAACTGTAGGGGCAAAATGGTCATTTGACAGTCAAAAGTTCAAATTTTTGGTCAACATCTCATTTTGAGGCCACAGACATCATTTGATAAATGCTTGATCATGATTCTCAAAGCTTGGCTCAAAAAGTCTCAAGATGCAAAAGTTTCCATATTTGGACAGTTGAAAAAGTCAACTGTAACTTGACCAAGGCATAACTTCCACATGGATTATCAGAAAAATTCCATATTAAGCTCATTTTGAAGAGAAAGACATTTCCTACAACTCCTCTTCATACTTAAAGTCCAAGAAATGCTCTCACAAAAAGTTATCAAGTTCAACATTATAGGTCATTTTCAAAAGTCAACAAAAAGGGACTTTAGGTCAAAGGCCATAACTTGAGATTGGTAAATCAAAATGACATGGGACCAAAGGCATTGGTTAGAGGACTCAAATACCTTTCCAAAATGTCCAAGAACATGAGCAAAGCTTAAAAATTGAGCAAGTTATGCCTTGTGGAAATTGGGAAATTTCTGGATATTTTGAAAAGTCAACATTGATTCAAATGACCTAAAAATGCTAATGGGCCTCTTTTTCTTCCACAATTCATCATCCAAGGCATGTGCACGACCATTTGGCCCAAAGGGAAGTTTTTTATCATTTTTATTTATTTATTTGGATTTTTAATCATTAATAATTCATTTAATTAATTAAAATATATGAAAAATACTAAACCTACCTTTTTGAATCTTTTTGTGCATAAAATATCTCCAAGATCTCGTGCAAATCAGGTTAGGAAAGAATCAAAGGTGATTGGATATGATTGAATCCAAAATAGAATGAAAAAGATTTGGAAAATTATGGCATAAAAATCAAATATTGATTCCTTCAATTCATGGATTTTTTGATCAAATTCTCAACCCTAATCCTTCCATACATAAGTGCAAAGCAAACCCTCGTGCCCATAGACTCTCAGCTGCGCCATAGACAAAGAATCAAACTCATACTTTTGCCTAAAATTTTCAAAACTGAAAACAGAGTTCCAAGAGGTTTCAAGCCAAAATAACCATCTCATCACATTCCAGAGACATCAAGCAACGTGCCTGAATAGGTTTCCACGTCCCTAACGCCCGGAATTGGTGAATAGGATTCAAAATTTTTCACATTTTTGTCATAATCGTGTTTTGGTATTTAAGCATTTTCATGGCATTTTGTTTATGGATTCATACTAAGTGATGTATTTTGAAGCTAACCAGATAATTTAATTGTGTTTTTGTGCACTATACGCGATTCCACCATTGATACAGGCTAGGGTTTTGAAAGTTTTGAATTGGGCGTTTCTGAACGCTGTAAAATTAGATCACCATGATACCATGACCATACTCAGCGTGTTTGGACGATCAGAATAGCACCCTCGCGCCTAATTTATACTAAAAGATGGCTTAATCGCTATTATTGGATATGGCCTGTTTTGGGGGGGTTCAAAACCCCCGCTAACCCTTTTGTATTTTCAGGAAGAAACAAAGCCAAGGAAGAAGATGGTTATGTGGCCAGCAGTGATTGGGTCATTTAAAAGTTCGTGCTAAAAAGTCCACTAACGCTTAGTTTATATCATATTATTTGTTTTCCATATAATAACCAAAAGGCGCGTGTGGAGCAGTTGGCAGAGTGTATCACTGGTAATCCCTGGGACCTGGGTTCGAACCCCAGGTCCCTCACCCTTTCCATATTGTTTTTCAATTAATACTTATGTGTAGTTTCAGTGCTAGTGTCCACCATACAACTCACAGTCCAGGTTGCCACGCGTATAGCAAGATCAGTCCAAGGGCCATCGTTGGAAGAACATCATGGACGTGAGTCAAAAGTGCTACACGCTGGCATAGAAGTCAACGAGGCCAAAGATACTTGGGCCCAAATTGCTAAGCAAAAAACCTCCTATTTGGGGACAGACCCCCTAGGTTTGCAATATTCTTTTCATTATTTTTTTATTTATTTTATTTATTTATTTCAATTATTGTTCTTTTTAATTAATTCTTTTAATTTAGTGTTTTCATAAAAAAACATAAAAACAATATAAAATCAAAAAAGACAAAAATAAGTATTTTTTTATTTAATATTTTAATATTTTGTAAATAAATTTCATTAAATGATTTTAGTTTTTAAATCTAGGATTCATCTTAATATTTTTTCAATAAAAACCTAAAATTTGTAGAATTAGGGTTTGTATCAATTTTTATCCTTTTTTCTTTTCTTTTCACAATAATTAATTATTAAATATTATTTTTTGTAATTAAATTGCATGTAATTAATTAGGTTAATTTAGGTTTAACTTTAATACTTTCTTAATAAACTAAAAAACAATTAGAATTAGGGTTAACATTTTAATTTCATTTAATTCTTTCTCATTAAAAACCATAAATGCAAAAATCTCAAAAAATAATTTCTTTTTCTTTTTAATTTAATTAATTTAACAATTTAATTTAATTTCGTTAAAAAGGGTCCAACGCCCTCGTTTTCAACTTTAATTCAGTTCGCGTATTTATTTCTTTTTCTTTTAATTATTTATGTACCTCTCCCAAAGCCTTGTAAACTCGGACATTTTAATTTCTCGCACTTTACCTGTATTTACTTTCTGTCAAATCGGGTCCTGGAAATTTTGGCGATGTGGACCCGCGCCTTTGTAATAGCTTAGGAACTTTACATTTCCCGCACTTTTTTAACTGTTAATAAATGCATGGAAGAATGAATGAATAAAAATAAAAACAAACGCATAGATCACTTTGACATGAACAAGATAAATGCAAATGAACATGACACACAAATCACACACCACCCCTAGGGTACGCCTCACTGTTGCCTTGCCTCGAAAGGTGATCGTCGAGTAGAGGACGTTTTAGTAAGTCCTCATGATCCAGGAACCTGGCATGAGGGTAGCTTCTAAGGTGTCTTCCTATTGCTCCAGTGATCACCATGTCCCGAACCTCGAATTGACCCGAACACCTCCAACGGTGGTGCTACCTACCTCTCAATGGTGGGATGGCACTACTTTAAGGACATTTACACAGACGAATTCCTTAGGGTAGGTAGACGACTCTAGATACTTGCTCTAATTTCAAAACAAATTCAAAAATACTTTTCACACCGACACCTTTTCAAAAAGCTTTCGAAAGCAATTTTTCAAACACTCTTGAGGACCGATACAAGAGTCGAACTGGAATTTTCAAAGAAACTTTTTAAAACCCACAGTTGAAAAGCAAACAAACCATTTTTGAAAACACAAATGAGCAAGTATCTAAGAGCCCATGGATAACCATGGATAGAAAGGGTGCTAACACCTTCCCTTTCTATAACCTACCTCCCGAACCGAGAGCAATCTCTTTAAGGAATTTTTCTGTGCTTTTGTCCTTTCCATTTGGAGAAAATAAAAGACGGTGGCGACTCTTGCTTCCGCGACATTTCGCGAACCAGCGTTAAACAGTCAGTTCCAGATCCACCGATCACAGTATGTAAAAATGTATAGTGTATGTATGCTATGCAAATTGTATGTATGAAATGTGCGTAAGATGCGCGTATGCCTCGAATGTTATGCAGACTATTTTCGACATTCTCTCCTTTAAACCATTGGCTTAGAGTTACGAATTCCTGGCGTTGTATGTAGTGTCATCGTAGTGTTGTTGAATTTTAACGTGGTGGACAAAGTTAGCAAAAATTGAACATTGATTTTGTATTGCAGGCGTAGACGTAAATGTAGGCGTAGATGGTGTCCTATGTGTAGAATCGACAGGAGTACATACATGTGTTGACGCGTACGAACGTCGATCTCGTGTTGCAAGTTATACCTAGGTGCTGATGTGGACACAACCATTGCGTAGGGCCGTTGTGGATATATGCGTAGACATTGTATTTGTGAGATGTAATCGTAGGTACGGCCACGTGTATAGCTGTGGATGTAAATATATGTAGATATAAGTGCAAATTTTCCCCTTTACGTTGTAGGACGTAAGAATGGCTATGTGTATGGATGTATACGTGGATTTTCCTTCGTTATTTTTCTAGCCCAAGTATTTTTTTATTTATCAGGTGCTTTTATCCCGTTAATTCTCCGAGATTATTTCAATACAATATTCATGAGTAATAATCGTAGTATCTGTAAACGAATCTGAGAAAGTAAGAATATGATTTGACAGATATAATGAAAACAAATATTTTATTGACATGCCCCAGAGTGGGTGAGAATACAAGGTATAATTCCTGGAAAGAGGTAATTACAAGAAGTCTTTAAAACAAGTAAATGACAACGAAAATGATAATTGTTACTGCCGTTCCCCCATATTCTTTGATGTTCTTATCCCCTTGGCTTCTGAGTTGTATGATTCTAATCTATCCTTCCCTTCATAGTTTGTAGTCGTAGCTCTCAGATCGCAGTCTTTTTGTTCTTTATTTCTTTATGAACTCCCTAATTTTTTCCTGGATTGCCCTTTCGGATTTTCAATCCACCGGGATAAAATTTTAGTGTGTCCCTAATTTTTTCCTGGATCGCCCTTTAGGGTTTTCGATCCACCGGGACGCTCCTTTTTCTGCTTAAACCGCACCTTTTGGGGGTTCGATTTTAGCGAGCTTCTTATACATAGTATTTTTTGACTGCGTCTGCGTTGGTTGGATGTGGAAGTTCTTCCCCATCCATTGTTACGCGGATGAGACCACCTCCAGAGAATGCTGTTTTGACTACGAATGGACCTTCATAGTTAGGTGTCCATTTACCACGTGAATCGAGACGGGGTAGTAAAATCTTTTTGAGCACAAGATCCCCTTCTTTAAATATTCGAGGGCGTACCTTCTTATCGAAGGCCCTCTTCATTCTTTCTTGATGTAATTGACTATGATACAAAGCCGTTAATCGTTTTTCTTCGATGAGGTTGAGCTGATCGAGTCAAACCTGTACCCATTTTGCCTCTTCCAGTTTTGTTTCACTCAGGACTCAAAGTGATGGTATCTCAAATTCCACCAGGAGTACTGCCTCCGTGCTGTATACAAGTAAAAAAGGAGTTGCGCCTGTTGATGTGCGCACAGAAGTACGATAACCGTGCAGAGCGAAGGGAAGCATTTCGTGCCAATCCTTATACGTTTTTACCATTTTTTGGATGATTTTATTCATATATTTATTAGTTGCTTCAACGGCTTCGTTCATTTTTGGCCTATAAGGTGAAGAATTGTGATGTTCGATTTTGAAGTCGTCGCATAGCTCCTTCATCATCTTACTGTTTAGATTAGACCCGTTATCTGTAATTATCCGATTTGGGACACCATATCTGCATATGATATTCTGTTTGATAAATCATGCAACCACTTGACTTCTTATGTTAGCATAGGAGGCTGCCTCTACCCACTTGGTAAAGTAGTCGATGGCTACTAATATGAAGCGGTATCCGTTTGAAGCTTTTGGTTCGATCATACCAATTATATTGATTCCCCACATCGAAAAGGGCCAAGGGGAGCTCATGACGTTAAAAGGAGTTGGCGGTACATTTATCCTATCGGTGTATACCTGACATTTATGGCATGTCTTCGTGTAGTGATAATAATCAGCTTCCATTGTTAACCAGTAATACCCGGCTCGCAGAATCTTTCTAGCCATGGCGTGCCCGTTTTTATGAGTCCCGAAGGTGCCCTCGTGGATTTCTCTCATGATTGTATCTGCCTCTTGCTTTTCCACACATCTGAGTAATACCATGTCGTAATTTCTTTTGTATACCACTCTGTTACTTAGAAAGAACTTGGAGGCTAACCTGCGCAAGGTTCGCTTGTCAATGATAGATGCATTCTCGGGGTACTCCTGCCTTTCTAAGTACTTCTTGATGTCATAAAACCAAGGTTTAGTATCGGGTCCTTCCTCAATAGCTAGGCAATGTGCAGGTTCTTCGAAATGTATAATGGTAATACGCGGTTTGTGGTTCGGCCAAGTCACCTTGAACATAGTTGATAGGGTGGCCAGAGCGTCTGCCATCTAGTTTTATTCTCGTGGGATATGACTGAAAGTGATTTTTGTAAATTCCGCAGCTAACTTTAAAACATGATCCCGATATGGAATCAGTTTAGGGTGTTTAGTATCCCATTCGCCATTAACCTGGTATATGACTAATGCAGAGTCCCCGAACACTTCCAGGTGTTTTATTCTTAAATCAATGGCAGCTTCTAGCCCTAGTATACAAGCTTTGTATTCGGAAATGTTGTTGGTGCAGTCAAAACATAACCTGGCCATATAGGGGTGGTGGTGATTCTTGGGAGAGGTTAACACTTCCCCTACACCGTGACCCAGTGCATTTGAAGCCCCGTCGAACGTGAGTGTCCAACGTGCCTCTGGTTCAGGCCCTTCATCTGGTCCTGGTATTTCGTAGTCAACTATAAATATGACATCTTCGTCGAGGAAGTCGAACTTCATGGGCTGATATTCTGATAGTGGTTGATGAGCTAGATGATCAGCCAATCTCCTGCCTTTGATGGATTTCTGTGTGACATATTGAATGTCGTACTCTGATAGCAACATCTGCCATCGTGCGATTCTTCCGATGAGGGCTGGCTTTTCAAACACGTATTTTAGAGGATCCATTCTTGCTATCAACCATGTAGCATCGGTTAACATATACTGTCTTAACCTTTTGGTAGCCCAAGCCAATGCACAATAAGTTTTCTCTAGGAGTGAATATCTGGTCTTGCACTCGGTGAATTTCTTACTGAGGTAATAGATTGCGTGCTCTTTCCTACCAGTTTCATCCTGTTGTCCTAAAACACAACCCATCGACCTTTCGAGCACTGTCAAGTACATGATGAGTGGCCTTCCGGGGACTGGTGATATTAAGACTGGTGGCTCTTGTAGATACTATTTTATTGCTTCGAAATCGGTCTGGCAGTCGTCATTCCATACCACCATCTGATCTTTTCGTAATAACTTGAATATTGGTTCACACGTAGCTGTTAGATGTGATATGAACCTTGAGATGTAGTTCAATTGCCCTAAGAAGTCACGCACTTCTTTTTCTGTCCTAGGAGCAGGCATTTCTTGTATGGCTTTTACTTTGTCTGGGTCCACCTCAATGCCTCGTTGGCTTACGATAAAGCCTAGCAATTTTCCCGACCTGACACCGAAGGTGCATTTATTTGGGTTCAGCCTTAGTCTGAACTTACGTAGTCGCTCAAATAATTTTTGAAGATGTGTGATATGTTCCTCCTCTGTATGAGATTTGGCAATCATGTCATCGACGTATACTTCAACCTCTTTGTGGATCATATCGTGGAATAATGTGACTATTGCTCTCTGATAAGTTGCCTCTATGTTCTTGAGGCTGAACGACATTACCTTGTAACAGAAAGTTCCCCAGGGTGTCATGAAGGTAGTATTTTCCATGTCCTCCGGCGCCATTTTGATTTGGTTATAGCCCGAGAAACCGTCCATAAATGAGAACACCGAGGCTTGAGCTGTATTGTCCACTAAGACATCTATATGAGGCAACGGGAAATCATCTTTAGGGCTTGCCTTGTTTAGATCCTGGTAATCTAAGCACATGCATACTTTTCCATCCTTCTTGGGTACTGGTATAATGTTAGCTATCCAAGGTGGATAGTCTACCACTGCTAGGAACCCTGCGTCAAACTGTTTGAGAACCTCTTCCCTAATTTTAATGGACATATCTGGAAGGGTTCTTCTGAGCTTTTTCCTGACTGGAGAATAACCTTCCTTGAGCGATAATCTATGCACCACGATGTCTGTATCTAACCCTGGCATGTCCCTGTAGGACCAAACGAATATATCCACGTACTCGTGTAACAACTTGATTAGCCTGTCTTTGACGCTTTGCCCCAACATTGCCCCTAGCTTGATTTCTTTTGGATCTCCTTCCGTGCCCATGTTAATGGTCTCAATAGGATCTTGATAGGTTTTATGCTATTATCCTTTTTCTCTATTTCCTTCGCCATTTCCTCGGAGAGTTCAAGATCTTCATCATCTTCCTCTTCGGCTTGGTGGATGGATAGGAACATCAAAATCGTATCAATTCGTAGTAGTAGTATTATCGGTAATTTTGGGCACGAATCTGCACATTTATCATGTTTTGGTGCATATTTTAGCGCTTGGAATTTGAAAAAATGTATATGCAAAGGAAGTATTGCCATTCATATTTAATAGGTAGATGCAAGAGAAAGACAAGGACCTTAATTGAAAATAGAATATAACTTTATTAATCATAAATATTGTCTGAAATAAGAAACAAAGAAAACCCTTAGAAGCAACCTCTATGCCTCGAGTTCAACATAAGTTCTTTCAAAATAAGGAAAATTACTTAGAAAAGAAAGATATTTCGGGAATCTCCACAACAGTCCATCCTTTAAGCTCTTCTCCTGGAGCGCTCTCTTTGATGAAGTCAGTAGCCTTTTTAGTATTGGTATTGCTTGACATCATTGCCACGTGTCCGCCATGTTCCACTCTTTTACTGACGAATATGTCTCGGATCAGAGGAAAACATGCTTTGCCTCTTGGGGTAGCCTTTGACAGTTCGTAACCCAAGCCAAATCTATTCTTTTTCTCAGGAATTTCTGGGAGTTTTCCCCAGTGTTTTGAGGAATCATCCTTCATGGTCATTTGAAGATCTCTCCATGATGTCACTTTAGTCTTGTTACCCTTCTCAACCGATAATGTTACCATTGAAGCGATTTCCAAGGCCTGGAACGGGGTAGCTATGCAATCTTCGTCAGCACTGATGTATCTATATGATTCAATATGGCTTACAAAAATGTCTTCTTCACCTTTAATTATGATTAGCTTCCCTTTTACTAGGAATTTCAACTTTTGGTGCAGGGTCGAGGTCACTGCCCCTGCCGCGTGGATCCAAGGTCTTCCCAGTAAACAGGTGTATGCTGGCTCGATGTCCATGACCTGAAAAGTGATATTAAAGATGTGCGACCCAATCTTGACCGGAAGGTCCACCTCCCCTAGTACTTAGCTTCGAGATCCGTCAAATGCCTTTACTATCGTAGAACTTGGTCTCATTGTCACGTTGTCTATTGTTAACTTTACCAAACTTGACTTGGGCAACACATTAAGGGTAGAACCAGTGTCAGTAAGAACCCCGGACAAATGGGTAGTGCCTATCTTCATAGTAATGTGTAGTTCCTTGTTATGGGCCCGACCCTGCGGTGGTAATTCGTTGTTGCTGAAACCCAGGTAGGATCCGGACGTGAGATTTGCCACGACATTATCAAATTGATTTACCAAAATTTCTTTTATGACATGAGCTGAGCTTAACACCTTCATTAGGGAATCTCTATGCGCTTCGAAGTTGATTAGCAACGAGAGTATGGAGATTTTTGCTGGGGTCTGATGGAGCTGACCCACCACTCTATAGTCACTCTTTTTGATTATTTAACAACTCATCCGCCTCTTGATCAGTGAAACCTTCGTTTGGAGATTTTGTTTCCTGATTTGTGTCTACCACTGTTTTTCCTTTGTCTTTCATTGGAACCACCTTTGTCTTTTTTGGCGATTCAGCTCGGTAGATTCGCCCACTTCGGGTGATACCTCTTGTTCCTGCTATGTTTAAAATCGTAGGTCCTTGACTTACAGACGGCCCGCTTCCCTGTTTTACTCCATTGATGTATACAACTGAATCATAACTCCAAGGCACGACTTTATTATTCTCGTAAGGGATAGGTGATGGTCCCTTAATTACCATCGTAGATTTTGGAGTAGTGGGTATTAGAAGGGTCTTCTTAGGTATGCCTATGATGAAGTCTGCCGATTCTCCCCATGGAATGACTAGAGTTTTCTTGGTAGTGCTTGGAGTCTGGCAAGGGATCACCAGTGGCTTTTTCCCTCCGATTGTGGCTACATATTTTTCTTCAGGGTATAGTCCGAATTGGACTATCCCTTGACCCACCAAACTTTCCAACATTGTTTCAAAAGCTTTATTGTGCTCTAACAGGAACCCGCATTTGAACAAATATTCTTTCAACAAATTAATCGGGGTTCTTTTCTTTATGGTTTCCCCAAAGTCGGTGACCACCTCGATTTCCTTTATTGTCGGTCCACCATGCGAAGGCATGGGGTTCGACTTGATATTAGGCTTGTCAAAGATGATGTCCTGAGACTCTAGCAAATCCTGAACCTTGTGTTTGAAGGCCCAACATTGATCTATGGTATGTCCGAGTGAATTAGCACGATACTCACACCTAGCATCGACATTGTATCTTTGCGGGTGTGGTCCGACCAGGGGTGCTAAAGACTTGATTTCCACTAGGGATGCCTTAACCAAGTGCTGTAATAATTGAATCGGTGGCATGGGTAGTGGATCAAAATTTCTAGGCGGCCTTTTAAACCTGTCTTGCCTTTGTCCTTGCGGGATCACCAATGGTTGTGTTGCCCTTTGTTGTGAGGACACAGTGTTGACTTCTCCTTCTTTCTTTCTCGGAAATTTTGGAGCCGGTCTTTTGGAATTGTAAGGGGTGCTTGACGACCCTCCTGATATCTTTCCTCTCTTCAACCCAGTTTCGATTCTTTCGCCAATAGTCACTAAGTCCGAAAATCCTGACGTGACGCTCCCCACCATTTTATCATAATAAAGCCCTTCTAGGGTTCCCATGAACATGTCCATGAGCTCCTTTTCTAGTAGTGGAGGTTGCACACGTGATGCCATTCTTTAAAGGACTCTTCTTTCTTCTGGGATAAGTTTTGGAGTTGGAGGCATGTAGGCGCCATGTCTAAGTTATAATTGTACTACTTCAGGAAAGCATTAGCAAGATCCTCCCAAGTTCGGATATGTGTTTGTTCTAACTGGATGTACCAGTCCAAAGATGCTCCACTTAGAATGTCTTGGAAACAATGAATCATCAGTTTCTGGTCATGTGCATGGGCATGCATCTTTCTGCAGTATATACAAAGGTGATTCCTCAGACAAGTGAGGCCTTTGTATTTGCTAAAGTTGGGTACATTGAATTTTGCTGGTATCACCACATCAGGGACTAAGCCCATCTCTAGAGCGTCTACTTCGAAGGCGTCGAAGCCTTCCATAGCCTTCAGTCTTTCTTCTAAGGCTCTGTACTGATTTATTACCCATTGGTTGTCCGCAGTTTGGACACTGGTTGTTTTCAGGGGTGCCTGGGGAGCATCCTCTGGTTCATGCTCGCCATATTATAAGTCCAGATAATTATCCGCGTTATTAGTCGAAATTTGTAGAGTATGTGATGCCCCTCCTTTTGACGGTGGTGGGATGAATCCTTCAGTATCGATCTCCTGTTGGGCCATGGCTGACTTTTGGGGTCCTGCTTCTGGCTCTTTCCTTAGTTGGTGACCGCTTGATGCACCAACGGTCTGGGCTACCTCTTCAAAGGCTGCCTTGGGGATTTGATCCTGCCTGTCGATAATGTTCTTTAAAGCTAGAAGAACCTGGCTCAGATCGCCTTTCATTGAGCTCACGTCACCTTTTACCTAATCAAGATCCTCTTTGAATACAACTTGAGTCTCCTCGATTTGTTCCATTGCTTTCTATTGATGGGCCCTTGTTTGATACGGGGGCCAAGGAGGAGGAGGTCTTCTTTTAGCAATGGCTCAACTGGAGAGATTTTCAAAGCGGATGAGTTGTGTGTTTTTTTTAAATAAATGGCATGTGAATGTTTTGTAAGTGCATGCGTGCAGATGAAGATGTATGATTATGAAATGTTTTTTATTTTAACTGCCTTATTCACTAGGGTACATATTTATATCCATTTATTAGTTTATTTGGTGACCGGCTTAAAGACGCATATGCCTTTGAGATAGGGAAACAAAAATGCCTTTATTAAGAGTAACATAATCCAGATATTGAAAAATATTACAAACTGAAATCGAAACTGTTTGCATAAACATAATAAAAAGATCTAAATCTCCTAAGAGAGCCTGTGGATATGTGCTCTGAAACTGTCAACCATTTCCCGACACAGTTGTAGAAAGTCTTTGACGTCCTTTGGGAGAGGAACCATTACACTCTCTGCATCTTTTAAACTTCTAGGGATGTCTTCGATGAGATTGTTGGCCAAAAAGACGAGCTTTTCATGTTTATCTTTGTAGTGCCTGTATTCTTAGTAGAGATGCGGGATTATTTTGTAGTTATCCCTCCCTGTCTGGGCTATCTTAGTGTATTGCTCTTCCCAATCCATTTTTTCACCACTTATTTATGTATAGAGTCTTCTTTGGGTGAGGAAGTCCTTTTGAAGACCCTGCAGTTCTAAACATACATTTTCGTATTCTCAAGTCCTTTGAGTCAAAAGTTTCTCTGCTTCTATCCTCTCGAGGCGTGCCTTGACCTCTGACTCGTGGTTGTCTTGGAGTTCGGTGGTGAGGTATTTAATCTACTCTTCTTGATCTAAGGAAGCTTGTGCCAGACTTTAAATTTGGGCTCAGGCTTTCCTCTAACACCTTTTTGTCATGTGTCGCCTTTTCATACCACCTAGTTAACCTTCCGATTTCAGCCGCGGCCTCCTCTAACCTTTGGTTGTGGGAATCTAGGTTGAATGTTGCACTTAACAGCCCTTCAGTCGTGCGCTTTCGTTTGAGACTTTCTTTTTATAGGTCCTTTTGACTTTTATCAATTTGCTCGTCCTTTGACTTGAGTATAAGCTGCATCTGTTTCTTTTCTTTGGTTAGATTGAGGAGGTCGACTTTCAGTGCTTCTTTCTCTTTTTAGGCTTGCTTTAAGGCATTTTTCAGATTGTCGACTTCCTCCAACAATATAGGTGTTGTCTCCGGGGCCTCTGACTTGTACTCTGGATCTTTCTCGAATGGCAGTTTGATAGTTCGCGCCCTATCTTGGACCCATTTGGTGTAGGGATCTCTTGCTATGGCATTCTTTTTTTCAGCTTTCCTTTTGTTAACCTTATTCCAGGCCCAAATAACCTTGTTGAGTAACCCTTGGTCTTCTATACCCATATTATAGATGATAAATGGTCGGAGTTTCTCGTCCGAAGGTTTTTCTTCCAAAGGATACCCTAGTTGCCGTAGGGCCAGGGTAGGGTTGTAGTTAATACAACCTCGCGATCCAATCAAAGGGACGTCAGGAAAATCCCCACAACTAATAGTGATGTCACCAATATCCAATTTCCTTGCATACCATAATATTGAGTTTGCAGTGAGAGACCTTAATTTCTGTGGCCACTCACATCTAGTATGTTCCGGGATCATGTAGTCTTCCTTGTAGAGATGAGTCATAAACCAAGTATATAGAAGCGGGACACAACAACTTAGCGTACCTCTTCTTTTTTCATACATCATATGCAAAGTGTAATAAATGTCGAAAAGGAGGGTGGGGGTAGGATCCATGTTAAAGACTTTCGCTCCCCAAAATACGCTAATGGTTGTGGGGTCAATATAGTCCATAGTCTGAGGAAATAAGATTACGCCAAATACCAATAGCCCTAAACAGTCAACACAGGATTCCCACTCCTTATAATTATAAAATTCTAGTGCCTTAGCTTCCAGGTATACCCTTTTGATTCCTTGTATCGGCCCTTCTCTTTGGTAATTCTGCATTAACTCAGGATAAGGAATCCCTAGGCCTTTTGCCAAAGCCTTGACTTCAATAGTTTTCCCAATACTCACATAGGCCTTTCCTTTGGAGAAATTCAAGATTCTGTCAAATTCTTCCAGAGCTGGTGCTAGTTGGAAGTCTTGGAAAGTGAAGAACCTTAGTGGAGGGTCATATAACTGAATTAGGATGGAGACTGCATCCATCTGTACTTCTACTTTAGTCAAATCAAGGGTATCCCTATAACGGCGAGTGTACATCTTCAGAGCTCTTTCGGACAATTTACCTTTTATCATTTTGATTTCAGAAAGGTCAGGCTTGCAAGCATTGACACGGACAAGTTGTTTCCCTTTGGCATCCATTTTTAAGACAGTCACCAAAAATCTTGATTTTGTTATCTTTTATTTTGTACCCTGTGAATGAGACAGATGAAAGGAACAAATGATGACCATGAGATATACATGAATACAATGAATGTATGAGTGAGTAACGGGATTTTGTGATAAGTACCCTTAGAAGGTATGTTCCTTAATTTTGATCTGTGGTTAATCTACCCTCCCAAGAGGTGGCTTCCTTAAGGGTGTCATGAATAACACCAGAGGGAAAAGGCACAAGGGCCTCCATTAGGTGGAGCCTCTTTACGGACTGAAACTTTCGTCTCAAAGTCATGAAAGGTATCGTCATGAGATTTTGGGTTAAAGTCGTTACAAACAGTCATGGGTGACCTTCTAAAGTCCTACTCGTCAAGAGGATATCTCCCGATAAGTATTCCTTTTTCGGAAGTTCATCGACTCTAGGCGAAGTCGTCACATAAACTCGCAGAGATGATATACCCCCTAAGCTAATAGACTAACCTTCTTTTTAAGGTTTATTGGAAATATTTTTTTGAGATAAAAACCCGCCACATAGAAAATATATGATAATAAAAGAAATTGACGGAAAATAAATAAATGCAATGAAATAGATAAATGCAATAAATAAATAAAGAAAATAAAAATAAAACCCCAAAAGAACCTAAAATTAGGGTAAGGAGACTCCCCAGCAGAGTCGCCAGCTGTAGCAACTGGTTTTTAAATTAAGAGTCGCCACTATCAGTTTTTATCCTAAGGAAGGGAACCTAATAGAAAAACCTAATTCGCAGACAGAGATTCTAGGTTTCGGACTCAATTAGACAAAAGGAAGGTGTTAGGAACCTTTCGTCTACCTTGTTCACAAGGATATTAGCCCTAGGTTTAGGTTTGGGGTAAACATGGTTTTAAGTTTTAATTAGCAAGACTCGCTAAGATTTTAGATCGCGTGCCTACGTATCCTCTTATGAGGAATCAGAGTCCCAATTCGTAGTTCGTATGGGTTGATGTCTTTTAGAGGGTTTGCAAACATATTTTGAATCACTTCGCACTCGGTCGGGAGTAGTGATTGCGGAAATTTTTTCTTAGTATGCCGTAAGCCAAAATTAGTTCGAAACCCATTTGCGAAAAAAACTGTTGATTAGCTTAGTTTGTTCGCGAAAATGATTTGGGATTTTTTTGTGTTTTTTATTGCGTTAATTGCGAAGAAGTGTTGATTAATGCATGATTAAAAATGTTTTAATGCAAATAGTATAGAAAATAATGTATGCAATTTCCATGAAAATGATTTATTTTATCATATAATAATATTTACATATAATAAATGATTATTAATATATAATAATAGAAATTAATAATAATAATTGATATAATTATTGGCAATTAGTAAAATATAAATAAAATACAGCATATATAAAGAAAATATAAAAGAAATAATAAGAATAGTAATAATTTTGAATAAAGCCTGGGGGTGAAATTTGTATTAGCAAGTAAAAGATGGAGGGTGTCAAAAGCAAGCTGGCTAAGGCCCAAATGACTCAGGTGAAGGGGGTGTATTCTGCTTAACGTTCTAGCAACTTAGGGAAACGGCGGTGTGGGTAGAAGTTGGGCCTAGGCCCAAACAGATTGAGAGAGGCCTAGGGGATCCTATGTGACGCAAAACAAAGATTTATCATGGAACTTAGCCTAAACGGCTGTTCGATCGCTATCCACTGATGATACCCGGGGGAACATACTATTATGGTGGGGTTGCTAGCACGGGATTGCAATGGACACTCTAATTTCATTTTAATTTCGTTTTCACAGTATTATCGTCACCCTCTCTCTCTCTCACTCGCCAAACCCTCTTCTTTTCGTTTCTTCTCCGTCTCCTAACCAGTCAAGCTCTCTAACACCCGAACGGGCCAACGCGGAGGCACCACCCTAACCTTTCTACCCCATAACCCCTCTTATATCGTTTACCACAAAATAAAAGCAACACTGAGTTATTTTACCTCTTCCAATTTTGTATTCAGCGTTCTCCGTACAACCCGATTCCTAATCCACTATTTTCTTGCATATTTTGGTGAGATAGAGTAGCGATAATGGAAGACAAAGCCGGCGGTGGCGATTGGCAACAGACGATTAGGGTTTCAGAATTTGAAACCCTAATCGTCTTCTTTCTCGGATATTCAACCGATGCCCTAGGTTTGTTCTTCTTCCTCTCTAACGTTCGTATCTCTTCTTAATTTTTTTCTACCCCTTTTCTTCTCTCCTCCTGATCTATATATAGGGTACCGTTTGTTAGGGTTTTTTGTGCTTGCCGTTAGAAAATATGGATTTAGGGCTAATTGAAGGAATTAGGGTTTTCTGTATTAATTGTAAATAATTCTTTCTTGTGTGATATTTGATTTGCTACAAACTCAGATTGCATTTCGTGATAACCCTTAATCCCGCTTTGCTGTTTTTAAAAGATTTGCAGTTTGGTCTCATATTTTTTTTGATGGAGATTTGCGAATCTGTATGTTATCCTATTTGTAATCTTGAAGAAGAATCTTTGTAATGATCTGATTTTATCCTTTTACTTTTGTAACAGCAAACTCGTTTTTTTGAAGATTTGGTGAAGATTTGGTCTGCTAATTGCCCAGATCTGGCTTGCACATATCTCCCAGGCCTTTATTGTGATCTCCCACTTTGCTGTGTTAAATCTGTTATAGATTAGTTTGAGATTGCTTCCTGAATTAGCTCCTAGTTTCTTAGGTCTGTAACTTATGCTAGCATTAACTTTTAGTAATATGCTATAAAGTTAACACCTTTGTGTAATGTTGTGAATCTCAATCGAGCTACTGCGTAATGATACGATTCCATACTGATTAGGTTGTATGTAGCGTTGATTTGGGATAGATTCTGTGAAGTTTAATATTCGACTTAATGGGAAAGATTTGTACAGTTTTTGCTGACTTGATTTTCTTGTAGATTTGATTTGGGTTTAACCTATAAATTTGATCCTGGTATCTGAGATTTGCTTGCTGAGATACATGATTCTGTAATAAAGATAAATTTCATTTGACACTGCCATATCAGAAATTCTGCAGCTTTGCAAACTTATTTGATTCTGTTTCTTTAATGATTCAGATTTGATTCCTTTTTAGTTAAATCCATACATAAATGTATTGCTAATTGTATGAGTTAACTCATACTCCCTATCGTTTCAGGGCCTGTTGGCAGGACATGGGCCCAACATTGATCATTCTGCCCATTTTATGTATTTCTTATTTACAGTAAAACCCTTTCTGATTTTAACTAGGCCCAAACGGACTTTTCTTTAAGTAAACAAAAACCCCAAGACTTGATTAATACCAACAGTACTCTTTACATAAACACATTGGTACGCATTGTCCCCTTATAACTTTGCTAAAAAATGAAATGGGCTATCAACCCCCTTTTTTAGCGCCTATTGGCCCAACCTAGCAAACAAAACCGATTCTTATTTATTTATTATATTGTTTTTTTTTTTGAAAAAAAATTCTCTTGATAAAAACCAATGCACGAGCCCGTGTTCCCAATTGCACCTCCTTTCTCGTCAAAACAAATGGATTTTTAATTTTAAAGTGACAATAACTACCACTCTTACACGAGATGTTGTAACTAAAAGCTTAATATTATCCTCCTTTTGAACTAACTTCCACTTTCAAATCGCATGGGCCATTGGCCAACATGCAAATTGGTTCATGAGTCTTTCTGATTCAAAAAGCCTCATTTCCCTGAGTTAAAATACGCCTCTCAGTTGGTTAAAGACGGGACGTCAGATATTGTCGCACCGCCTTTGAATGTTTCTTCTATTTTAATTTCGAAAAATAAAATCATCACGGTATGGCAAATTTGGGGTATAACACACTTCTGTAACATCATAATCACCATCCTCAAACTCCAAAATTTGTGGCTTGCAACTTGAGGTGGTTAAAGCATTTCAGCAAATTTCAAAGCAAAGTAAGGGTTGTAATAGTTTCTGGGAGGTCTCAGCAAGCTTATAAGACCATCACCTTGCACTGGAAGTCGTAGAAGAGGAATTAGACTTTTTCTAATTTGGTAAGAAAACTTAAACTGTGAAATGTTCATACATACATCATTTGTATTTGATTTCTGAATGAAAAATGTAGATATCATGCCCCTGAAGCTAACCATGTGCTTATCTTTCATTAATTTTGCTTGTGTGATGAGAATCGAAAATATAAACATTTAAGAGTTTTATTTGGTACTGATTAAATTCGCGCTTGTCTCTGGTTAATAGCTTCTAAAAATTATACCGTTAAATTCCTTTTTAAATTTTTGTCATGTTTGGTTTTTATATATTTAAAAATGGTTAAGAAACAAAGAAGATAGAAATTTACCATATTTTGTAAAAATGTTACAGTAACGATAAACATAAGGTTGAAGATGAAGTTGAAAATTCAAAAAATATTTTTTTATTACTTAATAATTATTTGCATTTTAATAAATGCGTAAGACAGCCCCCCAATGGCAAAAGCGTGCGTGCAAAGTCTTAGCAAGCATAAGGGTGAAGGTTTGAGCCATAGTGAATCCCCCTTTTGCCTTTTTTTCCCCATATTTTTCTGTTTTGTGATTTTTTGAAGACTGTTTCAAATATTTTATATTGAGCGCATTGTTTACATAAGCATAATGCGTGGTTTGGTGGTAAGGCTTTTAGCCAATGACCTTGAGGATGCAGGTTCAAGCCTTGGCAGTCCTCTTTCCTTATTTTTATCACTCATTTTCTTTTATTTTTTAACAAACTTTTAAATTAATTTTTACCAATCAAAACAACTCATTTTGAGTAGATTTTTTACACACTCCTTATTTATCTACCCTATTTTATGAATATGTGAAAAAATCTCGAAAATTTAGTTGTTTTAAAAACCTTTTCTTTGTTTTTCTTGTTGATTTTCTTGAATAAACCCATGTTAAATAATCATGCCACGTCTCTAATGAATGTTGTTTGATAACATGACCCTTGTGTATATTTGTACCATGAAGAACTTCATTTCAATTAGGTTTGGACTTGACTCTTTTAATGTTTAAATCATAAACTTGTTTAAAAACCCAATCCATTACTCATGATCCATAAAACTTCACATGCTTTGATTCTCTTGATTGTGTATCCACGAGTTTACTTTTTTTTAAGGATATATATTTCCTTCATAAAGTCCCATTAATCCAAAGTAATACCATGTTTGCTTGTTTACTTGTTGTTTATCCTATTTTTAATCATAACTTTTACTTGATAAGCATGTTAACTTTTTTCTCCTTTTGATTAACACTTGCGATATGTGTTTCTTTTATTATGTTAGTAATTAATATTTAAATACTTGTGCCTCAAAATCCAAGGAAAGGATATTATTATTGACTTCATAGTCATAAGCATGTGCATTCCCCTTTGTATAAAAACTCTTGTGAATAATTACTCTATGTATTCTCATATACTCTAAAGAAATCTTTTAACCCTAATAGCTTAATTTTTAAACTATCACCTCTTTCATATAAAAACCTTGACTTTGTGTCATTGAAATTTTCAAACTTTATTTTTAATCAAATAATTCAATATACTTAAGAATATTAAAACTCTTTCAAAATACTAAAAATAACTTAACCTCACCAAAATATTTTTGCCACTTGATTTTTCAATTTAAAACATTTTCTCGAAGATATTAGATATAAATCTTCCTCAATGTTGAGATATGATTCTCCTATCCCGATAGTAATTATTGAAGTAAATGTGATTCTTTCCACGTAAAGACGTTAGTTGGAAACTTTTTGATCTTTATATCCAAGTTAGTACCCTTTCTTTCATGATAATGCAAGATCCATCTTCTCATACTTGTGGTTGTATTAGTTAAGCTTTCTCTCTAAAAAAGATGACGAAATATCTCTTCTCCTAAAATCAACCACAACAAACCAATTTGTTATTTTTACCATGAACTACGAGGTTTATATCCTTAATTGGTACATAGGTATAAGACTATGTCTTTCCAAACAACAATATAATAAACATATTTCCTTCCCATCTCCATACTCATTTAGCAAACAAATAACTTTAAACCAAAAAACAGATTTTATAAGTGGTTCTTATAGAGTAATATAGATACATAGGGTGCTAATACCTCCCCTTTGTACAACCAACCCTCGTAACTTGGATCTCTTTCTTATGCTCTGCTTTTAGTCTTTACTTATTGCATTGCATGTTAAACAATAGGGTTTCGACCTTTTCCCCTTCCTCTGGAAACAATAAAATTTGGTGGTGACTTCTTTAAGTCTTTGTGAATCAAGTTTCTCAATAGCTTGGTATCCTCGATTTTCACCACAATATCGAGCACATCATCTGATGTAATCTCATACTCTTGCAACCTTACAGACATGTGTCTAGTTCTCTGAGGTCTGTTTTGTCCTGCTTCATCTCTAACTTCTTCATGTCGAACTTCTACTCTTTCGAATTTAGTTGCTGGTTATTTACATAAGATTCTCATTGGTTCCTTTTTTAAATTTTTAGTCTAATCTCATTCCTTAAGCTCATCTATTATCAAGTCCTTGGTGATCATAATCTGCTTATTCACTAGATTGAACAACTTGTAACCTCATGTCGAATGATATCCTACTAAGATCATCTGACTCGACTTGTCATCAAGTTTTTTTCTCAACTGATCTGGCATATGTCTATGTATTATAGATCCAAAATTTTTCAGATGACTCAAGCTAGGTTTAACACCATACCAACATTCTTTGGCTTAATTCCTTATATCTTCTTCATCAGACATCTATTCAATATGTATGTTGCAGTCAACACAACTTCATCCCAAAACTCTTTAGGTAAATGCTTACCTTTCAATATACTTCTCACCAATGGTAATTGCTTTAAAATTGGAAAAGGATCTGAACAACACGAGTGTTGTATCCCAAAAATTTCCCTCCCCTTTTTAAGAAAAATTGATTCAAGATATCTTCTCATGCTTCTAGGGTTCTCAAGCACTCAAGTCTACTCAAATATTGATCAGACAAATCCTCCTCCTAAGCATTGACCTACAACTAAGGTTTTACTTTTCTCAAAGTAAATTGGACTTCTAATGCATCAAGTGGATTTCATGGTTTCTAATATGTATCAAGGTATCCTCATGCTAAGTTTCAAGCCTTGCAGCATAAGTTTGCTCAGTCAATTAGCCAGATGATTGAAAATCAACTATATTGGACAAAAAGTCAACTTTGACCAATTTACAGTCAAACTTCAAGATTTTTGGTCAACATCAACATTTTTAAGTCACATTCATCATTTGATCAAGGTTTGATCATGATTCATCAAGAAAACTCAAGATTCATCGAAAGTCAAAAGTTACTAAATTAGGGTTTTCTTTAGGAGAAGTCAACTGAACTTTGACCAAGCATAACTTTCACATAATTCATCAGAAATTTCTCAACCAAAGCTCATTTTGAAGTAAATTCAATTATCTACAACTTTTTTCTCTCTAAGCTCAAGGCCAAAAATGCTTCATTTGAGAGATATGAGCCAAAACATTATAGGTCATTTTAAAAGTCAACAGAAAGACACTTTTTGTCAAGGCACTTTACATCAAGATAAAGAATTCGAATGGAAAAATGACCAATATGAAGAATGTAGGAAACCTCTCGAGGTTTCCAAAAAGTATAAGATCACCTTCATATGATAAAAATTTGGCGAGTTATAATTGGTGCAAGTTGGGCAATTTTGAGAAAATGCAAGAAGTTTAAATTGAGCAAATTTGAATTTTTAGGCTAATGGGCCTACCTTTTAAGGGCCAAACGTGTTCTTGACCTCATATTAGACCTCTAAATACATTCACATATTTTTTATGATTTTTATTTCTTTTACTTGGATTTTATTAATTTAAATGCAAATTAAATCAAATAAAATACGAAATAAATGATATAAGGCATGGAGATCTATTTTTGAATCAAATCATAGGTCTAAAAAGCTGGTGACAACTTGCAAAAATGTGATTGGTATGATATTGGCAAAACTTCATGCAAAACTTCATGCAAAAACTTTAATCAAATATTTGATCATAAAATTCAAATCCTTTGTAATTTCATCAATATTTGATCATAAAATTCAAATCATGAAATATTTGATTATGAAATACAAAAGATCTGATTCACTTTTGTTGAACTAAATTTTCCACTATAAATACATGACATCTTCAGACCAGGAGGGACACGAAAATTAGCCTCAAGAACAAGTCCTAAAAAATCTCAAAATTGTCAAAACTAGGGCAAACTAAAAACCTTGTGTGCAGCCACTTTCAATCCATTCCAAGCATTCCATCATGTTCTTGAAGTTCTCAGGAGTTTGTCCCATCCATCCTTGAATCCTAAAGCGCGCTAGATCGTCTCATCTCAACATCACCGGTTTGGTAGGTTTTGTGAATCTCAAACTTTTAACCTTTGCATATTTAATTAATTTGATGCATGTATAGATGTTCATGATCATGTTTAGGACTGTTTTGATCCATTATTGGTAAGCTTTGATGCAGGGATCGTGAGATGCCATTGTTAGGGCAACTTGGAACTTTTTCTTCGTGTCTCATATTACATTTGTTTTCAGGTCAAACTAACACCTCCATTGGATTCACAAGGGTCAAATTAGGGGGATAGGATCCCATTTTATGATCTAAATCTTGCTATTTTTGCAGGTTGGAAAATCTAATCACCGGAGAAGACGATTGGAGCTAGGGCTCCGCCGCTTCCCTGACTCACTTAATTTTATTATTTATTTATCTGTTTCTATTCTATATCCCTCGAACGTGGGATGCTTTATCAAAATACCCTTGGTTAAAAGATCGTAGTCCCTGGATAACCATTCAATGTTGACTTCGATAAACGATCTCAGTTCCTTACGATAATTTCTAAAATGTCCTACAAGTTTCCTTCTATGACTGTATGATGACTCATGTCTGTCCCTCGCATCTAATGATATGTCTTCCTACTAACTAATGGTAGGGTAACACTATCTAGAGGAGGAGGAAAGAACAATGACCTTTTGAGTAGGTAGATCGCTCATAATTGCTTGCTCACAAACTAAAATAATTTCCACACTTCTCACTTTCAAAATAACTAATTTAAAAACACTTTATAAACACTTGTGATATGGTGGCAAAACCGACTGTTTATAATAGTTTCTCGTTTGTGTTTGCAAATGTTGCAGTAAGAAAGAGTCACCACCGACTTTTCTTTTATCCAAATTAAGTAAAGGGTGAAAAGAATAGAAAAATACCTTTTTGAGAATTTTCTGAGTAAGGGGGGTAGATTATGGAAAGGGAAGGTGTTAGCACCCTTTCCATCCATATTTTTCTACGGGCTCTTAAATGCTTAGCTCATTTTTTAAATACCTTGTGCTTTGTGTTTTAAAAAAAAGTAGTTTGAAAATGCCTTAGTATGGTGATTCGATTTATGATAACTCTTGTATTAGTCCTCAAGAGTGTTGACAAAGTGTTTTGAAAAAGGTTTTGAAATGTCTTGTGTAAGGGAAAAAAGTTTGTTTTTTGAGCAAGCATTTAAGAACTATCTATTTTTACTCGAAAAGGTTCGTTCTTTTCCTCCAATCCTTTGGACAGTGATATCCGGCTATTAGTGAGTAGGTAGCCCTATCGTTGGATGTATGAAGGAAACTCAAAGGGACGAACAGTCATAAAGGCAACATATGGAGACACTTTAGCACTTTTGTTTAAGGGACAAGATCATTTACTAAAAAGCAACACTGAAGGGTCATCGAGGGACTATGATCTTTTGATTTACGGGTCTTTGCTAAAGCGTCCCCGTTTCGAGGGACATGACTGTTTTATTTTTCGAAAGGCAACCAAAGTGGGTGTACCTTAGAGGTATATATGTGCAAGTGATTCAATTCAGTTTATTTATCTTTGTTATGAGGTTTGCTAGCACTTTGCTTTCAGTATTTCCATACAAGCCTAGTTACTAACAGTTAATATTTTGTAGAAATTTAAAGTGCGGGAATCGTAAATCCTACGCTATAACAAAGCTTTAGGGAGGGGGTACTTACATGTCCAAACTTTCAGGGAAAATAAAGAAAACAATAAAAGACCTAGTTAATTCTATTACATTCCATTAGCAGATACATTAGTATATGAAAAAATACGAAAATAAATAACGCATGCGAAATGGAAAGAGACGTCTAAAACCCTAAAAAAAATATATGTAAAAGAAAATCTTTTGGTTTTTATTTTGTTTATTTATAAAAGAAAGCAGAGCCTGAGTCTACTTAATTTTAATTTAAAGAAAAGGTTAAAATAATTAATCATTTTATTTAATTAACTTAATTAGAAAAAATACTAACCTAATGTTTTTTTGTGATTTTATTTGATTTTTGATTTAAAAGAAGTGAGTAAAAATAAAAATAAAAATAAATGCAAGAAGGAGGATTCTTCGATCAAAGAAAAATAATGGTCTTCGATCTTAATGAAAGATGGCCTTCGATCCTGTGAAGACATGTGGTCTTAGATCCATGTGAAGGATAGCCTTCGATCTTGTGAAGGATGGCCTTTGATCCTGTGAATATATGCGGCCTTCGATCCATCCAAGAATGCTGTTGTGGGCGTTTAATGAATTTCCTGTGGGGAAAGGAACTAAAATCTGCAAGAAAAAGTGTCAACAAAACAAAAGCATGGCCTGGGTGTGAACCCAGTTTTTTTTCATAATTAGACCTCCCCTTAATTCGACTCCTTTAGGTTCGAATCTGGGCTTGTTTGCCTTAAAACCCATGGTTTCTTGAGATTCGATGAAGAGCATAAATTGTTCCCTCTATCTTGGTATGTTCCCTATGAATGTTGTGTTATATGATACTCTGGGCATAAATCAAACACTGGAAAACATTAATACATCATGAAACATGAATATGAACTTGTAAGTTTACCAAGGACGAGATGCTTCGATTTGGTATGGACTGGCTTGGAGTAGACTCTAGAGAGTCTCAAGGGCACAAATATAGTATTCGTTTGGATTGAGGGTGCCTGCAAAACTAGTTAAATTTTGGTATGTTTTCTGAGGCTGCGTGTGCGTATGTAAGTAGTCTCCCTTGTCTTGTGTTAATGTCTTGTATTTATAGGGATGTGATGTGCATGGAAACGGTAAGGGACAACCATTAACTAGGATTTGAAGGCCATGAGACAAGACGAAAATCAAGCAAGAAGACAGCATCACTCAAAAGGGTTCAGTAAACAAACACAGATGAATGTCCATGGTATGAAAGCAAAACGAGACGAAAATTGACTCATTATAACTAGTTAGACAAAAATAAACTAGATGAGTACCAGGACTGAACTGGATTTCATGCGCGGGTGAGGAGACGAAACTCAAAGTTTAACCCATAGCAAGGTGATTAGGGTGTACAACTAAAAACCTGCTGAAAGTAAATATCTGGACGAAACTGGTATTCAAAAGGTACATCAATAGACATTGGAATGAAACGACGAGGGTAGTGAAGACTAAACCCGAGAAAACTGCGCCAGGGCAAAACTTAACTATAATCAAGAGTAGACACTCAACCATTCAAATGATTAACATTAAAAGGATATTTGTATGGGGTGAAATTGAGATGTTGAGGATGAAGATCTCGCTGGGGAAAACAGGAATAGTAAGGGCTTATGTTCCGATGCATGTTTGAATTTTTTTATATATAGCATAATGCTCCATATAATGGAAATGCTACGTGCTTTGGTAGATGCAATGTAATGATGCATGTGTATATGTTTCGCTGAGAATGGCCAATCGAGAAGCCAACAACCAAGAAGTCAAAATTTGTTAAAACTTGAAAAAATAAAATGCAAAATCTGTCGGAGAAGAGAAGATATAAGGAACCGCTGGAGAGAAACCCTTGAAGAGATGAAACTCTATGGGGAGTAACAAACTGAGTAAACGGTAGAAACGGGCTACAGACACTAAGAGGAGTTGCAAAAATAAATTGCAAACTCTTCTGAAGAAGATCAGATCAAAACTGTAATCTATGAAAAGAGGAGCCAATGAAGATTGGACGTTGTGAGGGAAGATCAGGGCAAGAGTGTAATCTCTGGAAAAGACGACATGCATACGTGTTGAAGATGATACCAAGATGACAAACCAGATGTGGGAATCAAAACCCTCATTGGGGAAACTTCCATCGAAAAGTACTCTACTATTTGCCAAAGATTAACAAAATCTCAATTAATAGACCAACAACGACTACACTGAGGATAAGGAAAGACCCTTAAATAAGGATGCCCCAAGCAACAAATTAGTTGGGAAATGAGAGATCAGGACAAAGAATCTCTGATTGGAAACTTCGTTAGGGAGTTGAAACTTCTTCAGACTTTGAATTCTCATCTAAGCAACTCCACTGGGAACATGAGATGTCTTCAAACTTGAAGTCTCAGAATGAAGCCTTTCTCTTGAAAAAGATTTATGGACAATAAAACTCTGTTGAGGATACAAAACACCACTGAGGATACCAAACTCTGTCGGGGAGTATTTTGCTGGGGATAAGAGATACCAAACTCTAAAAGCGTCAACCCCTATTGGGAATGCTTCTGCCATTGATTTCTTCACAAAGAACCCGACTTCCCGGGATTAAACGAACCTTGGATATGCAGTCATAAAATAGACCATGAAGATAGTCAAACAGTGTCGACTTTACTGGGGATATGGAAATCTCAGCCAACATCAACTCTACTGAGGATGATAAAAGATACTTTTGATAAAGAAATACTCCAAATCATAGTTCGGGTGGGGAAAATGAGAATCTCTGAATGCAAACTCCTGCTGGGAATAGTCTTTATTGAGAAACGAGATAATGCTCATCCAGACTTGGTTGGGTAATGAAACTATCCAAAAACCTTATCCGCCTCGAGAATCCCTCACATGAAAATGCTTAGGAGAACTAACTCTATACGGAATTCCCTGTTCCAGAGTTCTAAAGTTAGAGGTAAGACTCTCGCATGGGTGTTGACATGCTTCAACTTATAGAGTGAACAATAATTCCTTGAGAGGACTTCATGGGATTCGTACCATCATTGATACGCCGCCCCAGAGTAGTGGAACTTTGTGAAATCGATCCTCAACTTGACTACCCCAAATTGGAGAAACGAAAAAGACCAATAACCACAAGCCAAACCCTGATAAAACTTGCAAAAATAAATTGAAAATTCTGCTAGAGAAGATCGGGTCAAAACTGTAACATCCACGAGGAAACACCAAATGGATACTTGAAGTTGCTGGAGAGAGCAATAATAAAATGGAGCCTGTGGGAAATCAAAATCCACCTGACTTTTTCTTTGATAACTTGTCAATTTATCACTAGGGATAACTTCCTTGGGAGAATACTACAAAAATAAATTGCAGTGTAGAAGAAATCTTGACATGTGTTCCACCTCTTAACCTTTTGGGGAAAAGATCCAATATCTCCTTCCACAGATAAAGAGAACCTTGCTGGGAGCTGGGACCTTCTTATGTAAGTCTTTAATGAAAGCGATTTCGAGTGGGGAAACGTGAAAACTCTTAAACAAAAGAATTCTAACCAGACCACCCCGGGTATACTACCGCTGAGGAGTACCAATCTTCACCTGGGGAAGAGGAGGGTATCTTTTAACCATAAGCTTGAGGTTAAGAACTCGCCTGAGGAAATATTTCAGCCATACTCTATCACTAGGGATAAAGAGCCCTTATACTGCCAAGGATATGAAGATCCATGCTGGGGTAAACGACCTTACAAAAACAACTCTTGTCAGGAAAGAAATAATCTTTGTATGAGAAAATGTATAAAATAGGCTACTGCTGGAAATACGAGAAACTTCAGCTCCACTTGGGAATAAGAATGTGTTTCAACTAGAATGAAATCCTGTTATGATGTTGTACCATGGGGCTAGCAACCACAATAGTGTACTCTTTTAGAGAGGTAACACTTATCAACATCCAGGATTGAGATCTACTGGGAAAAGAGAGAATCTGTGAATAAGTACTTTCGATGAAACGACTCTATTAGAGAAATTTGAGCATTCCTGAATATGAGATTTCTTGATTAAGCCACTTCACAGGGGAAATGAGGATTTCTGAATAGGAGATTTCCAAAGGAAGCTCCGTTGGGGAAATGATAAATTTTGCATAAGAGATCTCAGCTAATGGTATTTACCAGAGAGATGAAATAAAACTCAACACAAATTAGATGGGGGAAAGAAAATTCTTGAGAGGGAGGTCTCTAATAAGGTAGTTCCCTTGGGGAATGATAAATCTTGGAGAAGAGATCCTCATAAACAGCCTCCTAGGAGGAAGTGAGATGATGCTCCCATGACTTCGCTACAAACAGAACAGACTTGAACAGTCTTTACTGGGGATAACAAAAGATTCTCAGCATAACGAACTTCAAACTATGCTTCTGCTATGGAGATTAGAGAATTCATGAACAATAAATCTTTATGCAGTGACTTCACCGGGGAGCAGGAGAAATTTCTGAAGGAACTCTCGACTTCAGCTGGGGGTGAGCACACTCCACTTCGGGAGACAAACATTCTCTTTGCAAGGTGGTTCTGGGGAGACAAGACTTCAAGCACTTTGAGAATAAGACTTTGTTAATCCAAAATTCCAATTAGTCAATCTTCAAAATTTCTCCGCTTTGGGAGATTCACTAGGGAGCAATAGAAACTTCAGATCTCTGTAGAAACCCACGACTAATCTCAAATAGATTTGGTCTTCTTGAAGTGACTTCATCAGGGAATAAGAAGATATTCAACCAAATCTCCAGTCAGGGTAAAGACACTATGTTCCGAGGAGTAGATATTCTCTTCTACTAGATGATGCTGGGGAGAAAAAACTTATGCATCAGGAGAACGAGACTCTTTTAATACCGAATTCCAGTTGGTCAATCTTAACATTTCTCATTTGGGAAGGCTTGGACGAAGTAGAAACTTCAGTGTTGCTCAGAGGAAATGACCCAAGTTGGGGACACTTTAATTATCTTGAAAGATGTTTCTCTGGTAATGGAGAATCACGCAGATAAGCAAAGCACATGAAAACTCATGCGAAACAGATCACTGAATGTGCCCCAGGCATAGCGTGACAACCTCTCTGGAGAGGGTCCTTTTAACTTGAGATAATCTGCCCAGATTATTCAAGCTCTGAATAATTCTCTGACACAACAAGTCCATAGAGAGATTCGTAGTATTTCGACGTATCCGCTTCAGGTTGACTAATCTTTGAAAAGACTCACCTCGAGAGGACTTCCCGAGATCTGTGATGAAGATAGCACTCCTAACTTTAGTTGGAGATAAAGATCTCAACTACTAATGAAGGAGAAATAATACCAGGACTTAAAATTATAATGAGTTGAGGATAACCATCCTGACTTCTTGTCATGCTCTTCACCTTCATAAATTGTTTAGCCTGCAACTTGTCTTAAACTGATCAACTATGAAATGGGGGAAATTCCCTTGCATGATGCCTTGCCCCAGTCTATAGGGCTATTAAAGAACTTACCCTGCAAGGAATTCTTGAGATTTATATCATCCAAATAAACTGCCCTAGTGTTACAAACTTTGAAACACGGCTTCCGACTAATCAATATTAGAAGTGGCTTCAATAAATCTTGGGCAACAGACCCTGATCACTCGACACTTTGATATATTTGTAGAATCTCGACATAACTGCCCCAAATTGATGAAACTTTGAGAGTCAATGGATCTTGACTTGATTACCTCATATTAGCGGAATCTTAACAAATCATATTCTTACCTCGTGCTCATAGAGGAACGAGAAGTTGAAGGAGTTTGGAAGATAACACCTCCTCAGGATAATTGACTTACGTCTTCAAAACAAGCTAGTACATAATCATACTTCTCAACTCGAAATGCTTTGCACGCAAGCAGATGCTTGAAGAAAATTATCCTTTGGGACCAACTGGAAACGATTCACCATTGCTCAATCAGAGACTTAGGGGAAAACAAACTTCAACACAATCATCAAACAAATAGTTCTTGATCACCCTCTCATACAGGTCTTTTTCAATTCAAAGGAGTAGCTAGAAATCATGCCCCAGATTAAGATCATTCTTTTCAATAGATTACTGAAGCATTTCGTCCCTCGGGATGATCAAACTCTTCATTTGATGCTCATTATGCAAGCTCGCTTGATGTTTAAGAACTTTTTTATATGAAAAGAATTGTTTTATCCTAAGAATGATAAATCTAATGCAAATCATATACTTGTCTTGAAGTTAAAAAACTTTTATTGAAAAGATGTTGAAACATCGAAGTTTTTCTGTACAAAGAAAAAAAGAGGGAGTGTGTTGTACCCCAAAATTTTCCCTCTCATTTTTCAAGGCATTTCTAACAAGGATTCTCGTGGATCAAGCTTGCACAATTACATTTGGATCTTCCAGTACCAAGTTAAAAAAGGAAACTGTCAAAAAGGAGGAAAACATATAAAAATAATCTTTTTGACAAAATTGGAGAAAAAATAAGTCTTTCGATTCAGCTCATTCGATTGGCCTTTTGGCCTCTTTTGATGCAAGCTTATCTTGCATCCTTCGACTGGGCATGGGCCTCTGGCGCGTTGGTTTTGGTTCACAAGGCAGGAGCTTCCTGTATGCCACCTTCAATTGCACCTTTGGTCTCACAGGGTTCACTATGCAATGGCTGCCTATGTGCCTGCTTCGATTGGATGTTTGATGCGTGCATGCCTATGTTGACTGGACAAATGTTCCCGCATACTTTCTTTGATTCAAGATTTGATGACTAGCTGCGTACAAGCTTTTGTTTGACCATAACTTCTTTCTTGCGCACAAAAGGCTTCCCCCATGCTAGAGTTTACAAGGCACAAAACCTCCTTTTGGCATCCTTTGATTGCTCAAATTTGCTTCCTGCATGCCTCTTTTGTTGGGCACCTCTGAAAGCCTAACACGCCTCTTTCACTTGGGCATGTGGCCTCTTGTTGCAAGCTTCGTTAGGGTATTGACTCCCTTCATGCTTTCTTCGTTTGGGCGTATGAATCCTTCAGTATAAGCTTTTGGTCACACCTTTCATTTAGGCATGTGGTTCCCTTCATGCAAGCCTTCGTTTGAACAAATATCTTTTGCATGTTTGCATGAATTCACAAAGCAGGGACCCCTTACATACACTCCTTCATTTGGCCACATGGACTTTTGGCAGGAAATCCTTCGATTGGACAGAACCACCTTCACAAGGATTCAATTGTAACTTTGATTCCCTTCGAATCAACATCTTTCGAACCCAACTCTGGGCATCCCATTCGAAGGACATGCTTGATGGTCCATTCGAAGTATTTACAAAACCCACTTTAAGGCATGTTTTGGTGACCCATCCAAGGGTCACACTTTTGGCTCCTTCGAAGGATGCACAAAAGTAGCCCATTCGAAGGACACTTGTTGGAGGAAAAACAAATAATGTTGTTGGGGGAAGAATCTGGTCGAAGGAGTTTCAAAATGAAAGGATGATATTCAAAGATGCTTGCTGCCAAGTTTAGGCCTGGAACACTAGCCAAAACTGCTGCATAGCAGTCCTGAAACACTTCCCCATTCTTTCACCAAAATAGCATACAAGGCATTGTCTCTCGAAAGCTACAAAGAGTAGGTTACTCAAATTATTCAAACTTTTTGTTTTCCCTCCAAAAGCTTCAGCAAGCTTTGCCTATAAATAAGAGGCTTCACAACATGTTTAAGGAGGACTTTTTTGCCAGAGGAACAAAGCTTCAAAAATTCTCAAACACCATAAAGCTCTCAATCACTTAAACACCCTTCAAACACAAACCCAAAATCCAAACACTTGTCCCCTTCAAATCTAAAACATCCCTACACCTTGTTACCCTTCGAATCTAGTAAGAAAGACATTTCACTTGTTCTTCTCTTTTGAATCCAATAGTAGAGACGCTACTCTCTCTCCCTCCCTCCGGATCCAGGGACACTCAAGGCAACCACTCAAAGTCCAACACACGTTCCATCCTCAAGCAAGGTAAGTTGCTCCAAGCCTTAAACTTTTTGTTTCTTGCATAACATATAAACAAAATTTATTTTTCGTTTCAAACATGTACATACCATTGTTCTTCTTTTCGTTTCCAACCTTTTAATATGTTTTCAGAGCTGATCCTTTTGTTTTTGCTTCTTGTTTACCTAAACATGCTTTAAGTACTAACCTGACCATAAGGTAATGCTAGCATGGCCTTAGGCCATGTTGCTATTCAAGAGTTCAAACGAAAGAAACAGGAAACAGGAAGTAGGAAACGAAGCTTTTGGCTTCCATACTAACCTACGAGTCAAAAAGAAAGAGGCAGCCATAAGGTACACATGCTGACTTCCAGGCCCAGACGAAAGGCACACTATGCTGACTTCCAGGCCCAAACGAAAGGCACACCATGATGACTTCTAGGCCCAGACAAAAGGCACGCCTACACT
Organism: Vicia faba; assembly: GCA_948472305.1. Lineage (NCBI taxonomy): Eukaryota > Viridiplantae > Streptophyta > Magnoliopsida > Fabales > Fabaceae > Vicia > Vicia faba. The sequence goes on from OX451740.1 coordinate 1,318,302,933, forward strand.
AATTCCATCCCCCAGTCGAAGGAGGTAGAAAGGCAAATCAAAGGGCATGACTTCACTGACTCCAGGCCCTAAGTCGAAGGAAGTCAAAAAGTGCAGAATCGAAGGGTGTTTCTGCCTAAATCGAAAGACCCATTTTTCTTAATTTTATTTTATTTTTGTCTTTATATTTTCATGCTATTCGATATAGTTGTAATAGTGTAGGATTTTATCTTTCTGCATTTTATTACTTTTGTATGATTGCTAGTAAAATAGGGTAAGTATGGCAAGATAAAAACAACAAGTAGACAACCCATAATCAAAGACTAAATGCATGCAAATCAAACAGACTATTCACATATGCACCTTTAGGGTAATCTCACTTGTTGCCTCGGAAAAATAGTCATATCCCTCGAATATGGGCGTTTTAGCAAAGACCCTCAATAAAAGATCGTAGTCCCTCGATGACCCTCAATGTTGCCTTCGGTAAAAAATATAATCCCTAAACGACATTGTTAAAACGTACCATAGGTTGCCTTCTATGACTATACAAATGTCCCATGCCCGTCCCTTCACATCCAACGATGGGGATTCTTACAAAATCAATGGTAAGATAGCAACATCTAAAGGAGGAGGAAAATAACATTAGACCTTTTGAGTAGGTAGGTTGCTCCTAGTTGCTCGCTTGCTCACAACAAAAACATTTTATACACCCACACCTTCATTTGAAACATTTTCAAAAGTTAAAACACTTTGTACGCGTTCTTATAGAAACGAGAACCATTACAAAGACACCTTTTCATAATCACTTTCAAAGACACATTCCACAAACACCTCTTTGAACCATTTTCAAAACAACACTTTGTAAGTGTTCTTATAGAAACGAGAGCCATTACAAAGACGCTTTCAAAATACTTTCAAAACTCACACCACAAGCACATTTTAAAACAAAAGTAATTGATCTAGAAAGAAACTAAGAGCCCGTAGATAACTATGGATGAAAAGGGGGATAATACCTTCCCTTTTCATAACCTACCCCCCGAACTTAAGAAATAATCTCGAAAGTTCTTTCCTGTTCTTTTCAACCTTTCCTTATTGGATAAAAGAAAAGTCGATGGCGACTCTTGCTATCCGCAACAATTGCGATTAATCGCAAAACACCCAAGTCAGTTCTCCAACCGTATTACAGAGCGATACCAACTCAAAAGTTTTTTTAGCAAGTCTCCTAGGAGTCAGGTTACCGTATTCTTGTAACAGTTTTGCTTTCGAATTAACCCATGCTTCTATTATCACTTTTAAGGGTTGTAGCGTGGCCTGGTTCGCAGTTTTTAGAGAAAAAGGAATTAAGGCTCAAAATTTTTGGTGCCCACCCGTTCTCCATGATGTTCTCAAGTCTTACATTCAGTTAATTCGACATGAGCACTTATCTCTCAAAAGAGTTTATGACGGTTGAGGAACCACAACGATTTTTTGGACACGACAGTCACATAACCTTTGGTTTTTGGGTGTTCGATCACACGACTTTTCTTTTGATGAGGATTTTTATTGGATAATCCTTTTCTACCTTTCGGGATTTTCAAAGTATTTTTTACTTTCCCTATCTTTTTCCTGGACAAATTCTTTTGAATTTCAATTTGGGAGTCCAGCGGGATGCCCTAACCTTTTCCTAAGCGACTTGTTTCAAGTTTATATTTAGCGGGTCTTTTTGTTTCTTTTTTATTCATACTTTCCCTTTTGAAAAAGTCGTGTGACCCTAAGTCTTTGAACTTTAGGAGAAAAGTGACTGCCTCATTCCTTGGTCGGCGAGGGATAACCATTATTGTATCAATTTGATCTCGACCTTAGGATTCTTTTTTGGAGGAAATAACCATTGTTGTTTTGAAATTTTCAGACCTCATAATGCGAGGGATAAGGTGTGGTGATCCTCAGAGAGGACACTCTTTCTGAAATTTGAATGCTCGATCAGATTAACTAAACATCTACCCTTCCCCGGGTTAAAAATAAGGTTTTTTTTTATCAAAAAAGAAACTCCTACTTCAAAGGCTCAGAAGGGTTAACGAGGGTATATCTCCCTTATATCTCCAGTGTTTGGGGATTGAAACAAGGCCTGTACATCGTCATCAAGGTTTTTACTCGAAAGCATACCATTTGAGATTCCAGGTAAATTTTCATCATCCTCCCTCCAGAGTTACTGCTTTATTAACAAGAGTTGAATATCAAAAACATAGTAAAACAATTAAGTGTGATAATGAATTAATTAATTCAAGACAAACATATTCAATGCATCATGATTTAATATTCAAAAGATGAACAAGATTTGCATACAAGAAAGTACAGAATAAAACAATTAAGATTGCAAATGAGAATGCGAATGAAATTTGAAATTTCCATATTGATGAGACTTGACTCCGTATGGACTAATTGCTTCAAACGATCTTCAACAACCTCGAGGCTCACTTGAATAAGAGATTTTCCACTGATATGGACACAAGCCTCTGAATTGATCTAAACTTTGACTTTATCTCTGGATAACAAACCATCTTCAACTGAATAGTCACGTGCCCCAAAATGATGTTCACAGAAGATTCTCTCAAAAGAGAGGGTGAAAGTTGTACCAAACTAAAAGTTTGAAACTGCCAGTTACCTTAGAAATTAGACTTTGAGAGAGACGCCAGACAGGAGCTGGACTTTGGTTCTACCTCTTGAAATCTTCATCATTACAGCCAAATGCCTCAGCATGGGAGACACACTTAGCATTTGCATCAAGAGAGAGATTAATCAATTGAATAGTCTTCAAAGCACGAAGCTTAATCAACTGAATTCCCAATAGACGAGGAAGTGTCAAGATGTAAGGCATTAAGATGGTATCAACATACTTCTCAGGCTCCTTCTGTCTCTGCTTAAAAGCTTTGAACCATGCACTCACTTGGGAAACAAGAATTGACTGCTGAAGAGAAGATCAAGTGGCCCAAAGTTGTAGAGAGTGCGCCTAATTCAATAATCGGGTGCCCCAGCATGGTACCCACATATGGTGTTGACAACATGATTTTGGAGGAGATTTGTAGATGGTACTGAAATACGGAGCATAATCCGCTGAAGCTCAAACAAGTATGGAAACAAATGAGAATAAAGCACTGAGATGGGATCACAACCGCTCTCCATACCTACTCTTCCCTTACTGATAAAACATATCCCTTGAATTCAACTGGGAAATGGGAACCATTTGTTGATAAGAAGTTTCAAGCACTCAAGACAGTGGATGAAATCCACAAAGTACTCCATGGTTTAAAAGAGATATCAAAATATGATGATAATAGAATAACTCTTATTGCAATGGTCATATAGGATTGCTGACACTATCATCAAGGCTTCCATGACCTGACTCAGCTGGGTCTCGAACTGATTATCTTCCTTCTCAAAGAGTTCCTAATGACGGGCCAAGGCTTGCATGTACACCAAAACCAACCTTTTTTGGATCTTCATCTCAGTCAACTCCCCACGGAGTTATTCCATAATGATATTTGAACATGTGACAACAAGAATTCAAGTCTATAACTTTGAAGAGAGCACCAAATCAGAATATGAATCTCCAACTCTGAGTACCTATTATGAATGCATGAAGATGCATGAGATGTATAAGTGGATGTGATGCCATGTTCAATCATTTTCAAGGAACTCACATGATTTTAAATTTGATTTTTTCAGTAAGAGGTGGAAAAGCGCAACACAAAGATCACAAGCATGGTTCCTTGGAAATGAAAAGAACACGTGTGTTAAAATGGTGTTAACATATTATATATGCAAAGACATGGGATCAAGGTTCCATAAACATGGAAAATGGTTACACTGTCTCTAAACTGAATGATGAATATCACCGGATCAAAGATTTGACACCATCTTGGAACATAAAAAACTAAGTACCAAGTGGATCAGCAACTGCATGAGCCCAAAATATCCCTATCATAAGAAATAACTTCTTAAATGCCAAAATAAACGGCCATCACAAGGTGAGAAGTCTAGAACAAAACCAGGAGATCAAGTAGTCACTGACAGTATCAAAGTCACCATAAAAAACACACAGTAACCATCAGAACATGGACACCAACATAACTCAAGTCACCAACAGAACAAATAGTCACCATCTATACCTGTGATAATAATTCCCGCCCCACTCACGGGTAAAGACTAGGTCATGGTAAGGTCAAAGGCCAAATCAGAGTACAAGAGCTCATCTGTTGCTATCATCATACGATAACACCTATCTGAACTTCCTCTGAAGTCATGGGTCTCATGGTCTGGTCTACAAGACATACGCCTCATAGCTTCCATGGCCACTCTATTCCTAGTTCCTATGGAATCCACTCATAGCCTGGGTATGTGGCCTTTTACCTCATGGAACAACCCACCCACCAAGAAAACCAAAATCCAGCATAACAGATAACCAATATGGAAAGCAATAAAATGCAATGCAAACATATGCCCAGATAAACATGTATAAATGATTAAACAGAAAACATAGAAAAATAAACACCCAAAGAAAAGAAAATAAGAGCTAGGATCGACTCCGAGATGGACCAGTATTTGGTCAACTGTTCCCTAGTGAAGTCACTAGCTGAAACAACCGACCGAACTGTCATCTGATAATGAAATCAATAAAGTCGCCATCGAACGTCTTTTATCCTGCCAAAAGGGAAAGGTAAACATCGAGAAAACCCGAGAAGGTGAAATCACGGTCTTGCGTGTAAAAGCAACCTTCTCAAATGCACTTTTGTTTTGATGAAGACAAACCATGATTGTCAAAGAAGGCAAAGATTTTTTACTCAACTAAAAGCATCTGTGAATAAAGTCTTCAGTTCAAGCACTTGGCAAAACTTCAAGGTATAATGATAATACTTACTTTGAACTTAAGACATAGATGCTTAATGGTAAAAAGAAATATTTTTATATTGTCCAAACCTTTACTCAAGTTTTTCTAAGCTAAAAATCATTTTTCACTTGAGTGCAATCGATTTACATATTAGGGCAATCGATTGCATGCTTCAATTTTTTCAAATCTTTTGCTACTGTTTCTCAGTGCACTCGATTTGCATGTTTGTGCAATCGGTTGCACTCAATCAATTTTTCCTACTGACTTCACATGCAATCAATTTACACTCTTGTGCAATCGATTGCACACTCAAAACTTTTGAAATTATAGCTGTTGAAACCCCGTGCAATTGATTTATACAAAGGGTTCAATCGATTGCATGCTGCACGATTTTTAAAAACAACAGCTTTGCACATGCCTGTTCATAACACCATTTCATGGAAACCTTTCACTCAATCTTAGAAATTGTTCATGATTCATTTACAGAACTTTATGTTGTTTCAAAAATTTGCTATGAACATATAAATACTCATTTTCAAAATCATTTTCTGCACCTCTTCCAATTATATTTTCTGAATTTTCAAAAATCAAACTCAAGCTGCTATACATTTTCATACACAAGTTTTCTGCACATTTTCACATATTATTAACCAGAAAACTTTGAGCATTATATATCTTGAGTCATTGTATACTATTATCATTGGAAGAGAAGATCAATTCATTGATTAAATCACTCAAAGTGATCATTACTACTCAAACTCACTCAAATCAAATATTGATAAATATTTACTTATTTTTCAGGATTGTTGGAAATAAGTTTAAGTGGTTTTATAAATCTTGTCTTTCCAGGATTGTTGGATACAAATGAAGTCACTTCGAGAGGATTGTTCTCATTGTTGACATAGTGAAAATACAAGAGGATTGTTCTTGGTCCAAGAGGATTGTTTTTGGTTTTGGGTAGTTCTTGTTTAAGTTTGCCATAATAAGGAAATCTCTTTCATGTTGAAAGGGGGCTGGGGTACTCTCAGACTGTGAGGGGAACCAGGATATATCGCTTGTGTCTCTTTATTTTTCTGCACTTTACCCTTTCATAAAATCACCATAATAAAGAAAAATGATATCCATCATCACTAAAACCAGAATTCTTTAAAGTACCTAATTCACCCCCCTCTTAGGCGCACTTCGTACTTACAATTGGTATTAGAGCAGGTTATAGGTAACTTGTTCCTAAAAGATCCATAATGGCTTCCGCAAATCAAAATCCTGTTTTCAGAGATTGTGGTAGTAACAACAAGCCTCCTCTATTTTGTGGTGAATATTTTGACTTCTGGAAAATACGCATGAAGGCACATCTAGAAGCACAATGAGAAGAAATATGGGATGCTATCGAGAATGGTCCATTTATCCCTATAACGGTAATCAATGGTGCTGGCTCATCAAAGCCTAAAACTGCATGGGACGAAGATGATAAGAAGAAGGTTCTCTATGATAAAAAGGCAATAAACCTTCTTCAAGGTGCACTTAGCATGGATGAATTCTTATGTGTCTCGGCATGCAAAACAACAAAAGAAATATGGAATACCTTGGTACAAACTCATGAAGGAACTGTTGAAGTTAAAAGATCAAGACTAAATACCCTGAGTCAAGAATACGAATTATTTCGAATGAAGCCTGGAGAAACCATTCTTGACCTACAAAAGAGATTTGTGCACTTGAAAAATCATCTAATTTCTCTTGGTAAGACTTTGACGAATGATGAACTAAATCTGAAAGTACTTAGGTCCTTAACTAGGGAATGGCAACCAAAGGTAACGACAATTTCAAAAAAGAAAAGTCTCTCCTCCATGGCGTCCGCAACATTGTTTGGGAAACTTCAAGAATATGAAACGGAACTCGGAAGACTTAAAAAACATGAAAATCAAGAGAAGAAATCCAAGAATATTGCTTTGAAGATAGATTCCAAGGAAGTTGAAAAGGAAGACAATCCGGAAGAAGATGAAAATTTCATGCTTTTTGTTAAAAGGCTTGGTAAGTTCTTTGGTAGAAATGACAAATCCTTTTCTCATTCAAAAGGAAAGAAACAATTCAAGAAAAAGGAAGCTTCCATATCAACACAAGAAGTCACATGTTATGAATGTGGTAAGCAAGGTCATATCAAGCCGGATTGTCCGAAACTCTCCAAGAAAGGTGGCTACAAAAGCAAAAAGGGATCCAAGAACAAAAAGGCCTATGTTGCATGGGAGGATAATGAAATAAGTCTCTCATTTGATTCCGATAGTGATGAAGGTGCAAATCTAGCATTGATAGCCTCACACCATTCCGATGATGAAGACAATGAGGTTAGTAATGAATTTTCTCTTTTTGATAGTGATGCACAAGGTGCTATAGATGAACTATTGAATGAATGAAAAATTCTGTATAAAACTATTTCATCTCAAAAGAAACAAATTTCATCCTTAGAAGAAAAATGTGAATCTATGGAAAAAGATTTCAAAGAAGAAAAACAAAAATTAAGTGATGAACAAAAACAAAATTTTGTATGCAAAAATTGTGAATCACTCTCTTTCCAAATTGTCCAATTAAAAAGAGTCATTGAAAGATATGAAAAAGGACAAATTGGATTGGAAGGTGTTCTTAGCCAACAAAGATACTCCAATGATAAAAGTGGACTTGGATATTCAAAGTTTTCAAAACCAAGTTCTAATGAAACTATCTTCGTTAAGGCTAGTGATCAATCATCCAAAGAGAAAGTGAACAAATCTAAAATAGTTCATCACTATCCTAAAAAGAAAATATTTCCTAAGAAGAAATCTTATCCTTCTAGATATAGAAGTAACTTTGAACCTACTTGTTTTTATTATGGTATTAAAGGCCATACACCTAATGCTTGCTGTGTTAGAAACTTTAATGTGGCAAGTGGGCATTATGCGCGGGTAAAGAAAGGCACTAATTATGAAGGATCCAAAGCAACTTGGGTACCTAACAAAGCCTAATTTGTTTTGCAGGTATGCTTGAAGACCACATGCAATCTTTGGTATCTTGATAGTGGTTGTTCAAAGCATATGACGGAAGACATAAACCAATTTTCAAATCTAGTTCTAAAGGCCACGGGTTTTGTCACTGATCGGGAATTTATGAGTCTGTCGGGATACTAACTGCAAGTATACAGTTCATTCGTTCTAGTTTTAAATGATTATCGAACCCACAGAGACTGAGGATCAATCGCATACGATCTAATGTTACAGTTTGTTTAACTAAGCGATGAATATTTGATTTTAGGGGGGAAACAGTTTAATTAAAAATGATAGTAATAATTGTACCGGTATGTGATGGTCGGACTTCGGGAATTCAGTGACTCGCTTGGCCTATAAAGTATTTCGGTAAAAACAATTGTTTAAAAACCTGATACATACACTCTCGTGTTCATGAAATAAGTTATGCTACTAAACCTAGTGGATGCACTTTAAATTTAATAACACTTTTTGAAAACAATTTGAGTTTAATTAATTTATTAAAACACTCTCGTGTATTTAAAATTTAATGTTTCGTTACCACTATCTGGGTTGAACCCCAACTCTCGCATGCAGGTTCTTACCTTAATTAATTTCCCACTCTCGTGGAAAAATCGTGTTAATTAACCTCTCACTCTCGTGACAAGGGTAGTTAAATTAATCATGGAAATTGGAAACCAAAAATTGTTTTATAAATAGATATTTTTGGCCAAGGTATCATTGAATTCTTTCAGTTCTTAAGAGTCACACATCGGTACGAATAATTTAGCTGAACATAATAGATTTAACAACAATGCAATTCAAAATATAATTCATAAAAATAATTGGCATAATACAAAAATGAATAAATATTAATTGCAATAAAAACCTAGAGATAACGTTGCTATGGTAATCTTGAAATGTTACAATATTCCTTGCAGCTTGATTGAAGTAAATAAATTGTGTTAATTCTTGAATGAAGAATTAACACCTAAAACTAAAGCTTGAAATAATACTGGAAGTAGGAATTACAGTACGTAGAAAATGCTCTAAAATAAGGAAATAAAAATAATTGCAAAAGTAATAATTTTGTTCTGGGAAAATTCCTTCGACCTCTCAGCCTTGCACTATCACACTTATATATAGGAGAGAAAATAGCAGTTGAAAGTCTCTTGAGAAAAGGCTTGAGTGGAGGAAATGTAGGGAGCATGGTTATTGAGTGGAGGGAAAATAGGAGAACAAGTCTTCCCTGACATTGCCCATGTCTCCACTAATTCACAACGTTCATCTTTACGCGCGTGACGGTCGTCACAGGTGGGTGACAGTCGTAACGCGCTAAAATAGCGCATTACGCTCGTCAGTGATGTGTGACGAGCGTTGTTTCAAGTTGGGGGTCGTTACGCCCGTCACGAGGGTGTGACGGTCGTCACTGCTCCAAAATCTCCAAACTTTGCAGATTTAGTTCTTTTTCTCTTTGTTTATTGTCTAGCCTCCTTCATGTAGTCCTTTTCCATTGGTTTGAGTTGACAAATGTTATACCTGTAAAAAGACAAATAAACTCAGAATAATCGGGAGTTAGACGACTTAATGTATTATAAAATCGGTAAAAATCATAATAATTATATGGTACGATTTCTCGTTATCAAATTCCCCCATACTTAAACCTTTTCTTGTCCTCAAGCAAATAGTCATTCGAAAGGTCGGACAAGTTTTGTCAAGTGCATACGCATGACATACCTTGGATTTTTAAAGCAATTTCGGGAAATCCTCGTTGGTTCGGCCAATACTTGAGTGAAACACTAAAGATACGCTAATGACACAAGCAATAAGCTTAGTCGTAGGCTTCCATTTCAAATGAGCTATCCAACAGTTCCGTTATAATTCTGCCCAGAGTTCCTCGTATCTATTTCACCCGGTTTTGTTCTGGCACAATCATATTAAGCCCTTTGTCTTAGCACGCACGTAGTGGAGTAACCGGTTAGTGACTTTGATCCTTTTAGCACGGGGTCTGGTACATGAATGTGGAAACCCTACATATGTTATCCAAGTTGGAGGTTGTGGGGGATCGAGCCATAGCACGCCCTACCGAGTTCAGAACCAGATACCTCTGAACCAACCTACACTGGATTCCTTCGTTATTTTCTCAACTCTTATATGTGACCGTATATTTTGGTGCACAAAATTTCTTTTCTTTTAGCAGCGAGATAGGAAGGATATTTTAATGATCAGGCATCAAACACTTATATTCATCGATTCTCCACGTGGTTTGTGTCAAGACGGCGCTGACTGCTACTATAAACTACTAGGGGTTACTGTAGAACTAAAAACTCTAGATGTCGGTATAATGGTTATTGAAACGAATCGCGTAAGTAGGAAGTCTACGGTGTCATAACCGTATCAATCTTGTTATGTCATTTTCGGCTTCCCTAACTGGGGATTTCGTTAAAATAGGTATGTCGGGCTAATGCGAAGATAAATTTTTTTGGTATGGCTGAATAAAGTGAAGAATTTAAATCGAGATATATCATAAAAATTACTAGTTTATAAAGGAAGGAAAGGTACCTCTCCCACACTAAATCCGATATTGTCCTCAATGTTGCGGTGTATAGGCGGGGAAGTACAATTACAAAAACAAATGGAAAGGAAATGAAACAAAAAATAATAAACTACATAAAAATAATGAAAAACTACTGGTGACCACGTCCTCTACTCCTGGTGCGAGAGCGTCTGGTAGGAGTGGCTTCTGTGTCAGTGTCTTGGAAACCAAGGGTGCTGACGTCCAGCCTTAAGGCGTTGAGCTCTGACAGGGCCTCATCTAACCTCTCATTCATGTTGCGCTGCCCAGTCAAGATTTGAGTGTTTTGAGCGCACAGACACTCAAATTGCTCGTGTTGCCTTCTTTCAAGTGCTGCGCTCATTTGGTTTTGCATATGGATGGCGCGGAGGATGTCTTCAAGATTAATAGGAGGAGGTGCAGATGAGGATCCTGGAATGTCGTGGATGGGAGGAGCACTATCCATCTCTTCTTGCATTTCGTCTGCGGGGGCTGCAGGTTGGTTTTCATGAGTAGGTGCACGCTCTGCGGGAGTTGCAGGATTGAATAACCAGTTTGCTCGGTTTCTTGGATCGATTCGGTCCCTGCAAGGCAAAATGATGTTCTGATAAACAGTGTTCCTGATTACAGGGTGGAATCTGCCATCCTCCCGCTCGTAAATGAGATGTGCGGCTTTGCAGTGATCCAAAGTTAGCAAAGCCGGTGCCATAGAAGGCATAGTCGCGAGGGCAGCACCGTAGTTCAGACCTATAGCAAGTGAAGTGACCAGCCCTTCGAAATAAAATGGTTTTCCGCCTCTAGCACAAATAGAGTGGATGTGAGCGAGTAAGAACGGGGCAGCGTTGATCTTTTTCCCTGTGAACGCGCAATGCATAAAGAAGAGTTCCTTGGAGTTGAGCTTGTGGTTGCTGTCATGGACGAAGATTGTGTTGCTAAGGATGCGATGGAAATAGCGGATGGCCGGATTATGAATGTGGGTGGCATTTAGGTGGTTGTAGGATCCGGCACGGATATTCGTCAAATTGTGCCATAAGTTGAAGGCTTCCTCACCAAAATTATCCGGCACCCGGAGATGGACACCTTCGTCCGAACAGAAACCTAAAAGTCGCGCGATGTCGGATTGGGGAAACTCGTGCTCAATGCCAAACATGCGGAATTTGGCCAGGCCTGACAGTTGGTTCGTGGCACCTAGCGGAGTGATGTAAATAAAGGAACTCAAAAACTCGAGAGTAAGAGTTTCATAAATCGGTCTTGGTTCGCGGCACAAGTTCCATAAATCCACACTTTGCAACAATTGGCGGACACTATCAAGTAGTCCCAAACTCCTCAGGCAGTCGATATCAACGTACCGTGTAGATTGGAGACCTCGGCGTTGAAACTTCTGAAATTTGACCCGTTGGTTTTCTCCTTGTTCGCTGGATCTGAAAGTGAGAGCGGGAGCTTGTTGGTTGTTGGCCATGGTGTAGGTAGAATTTGATCGCAAAAGGTTTGGAATATGAAATTGGGGTAGTGGGTGGATAGTATTTTAGTGTTGGAAGTTTAGAAGTTTGAAGAAAAATGGAGTGGAGTGGGTAGTTTTCGTGTGATTTTATAACAATGGAAGAAGGGAGGTTAAGAAGAGAATGGTTAGAACGGTTCTGTAATAGCCGTTCTGATACATTGTATGCGTGACGGTCGTCATGAGGGTGTGACGGTCGTCACAAGGCAAAAATGCGTGTTACGCTCGTCACAAGGGTGTGACGGTCGTAACACGTTCAATGTCATTAATGAGAAGACCGTTACAAGACCGTTGGAGGTGTTTATATATTTTTATATTATTTTATTATTTTCTTAATAATAAAGTTTGAAATATTTTAAGTTTGAAATATTCTAATTAATTAAAGTTTTGAATATTAAAGTTATGTAATATTATTTACCAGCACATAATGAAATAATAATATTTGCGGGAAATATAAACCGTAAATTAAAAGAAATAAACAGTATGCTGAAAATGAAAAGGAATGAAAAATAAAATAAACTTGGTACTTGATAAATAATTGAATTAATCCATAAAAATTGTTTCGAAATAACTAAAAATAAAAATGATAAAATGCTAAAATAACTAGAATAAGATGCTAAAATAACTAGAATCCCTCCCACACTAAAACTAAACAGTGTCCCCACTGTATGTACAAATGCGAGAGAAAAGAATAAGATAACAACGGAAACTCTAGCCACGGGGAGTCGGGAACATATGCTGGTGCATGAAATCCAGCTGATCGGTCACCAAATCCATGAAAGCGATGAAATCCACCCGGAGAGATGTAAGCTCGCCCCGCATTTCAGTAATTTCTTCATGCAAAGAGTGTAGGGTAACAGTAGGTGAAGGCGGTGGTGGAATCTATGGAGCCTGGGTGGCGGTCTCAGTAGAAGCTGTCTGCTGTTCCCATGGATCGGGGAACTCATGGTATCCCGGTGGTGTGGCAGGGTCTTCATCAGCATTAAAAGGGTTGGGTACTTCGTAAATGTCAACCGTAGAAGGAGATGAAGGTGGTGTAGCAGGATGGTGGAGGTCAAAAAGCCAGTTTGCTCTATTATGTACACTAGTGATAGGGTTCGGGAGCGTAAGCTGGTGGACAATCTCATGATTAATTAACAGCTCAAATTGATCCGGCCCAAGATTTCCGATAAAGCTAGTGTTAAAGCAGAATTCAACGTTCATCGGCTTTATTCCATAATGCGGGGCTGATCCTAGCATAGGCCTGCGGAGTCCAATTGCATTTGATAGCATAGTGACTAAACCACCCAACATGATTGGTGCATTTGGAGTCTGGATAATACGCTCCATGTTAGCTAGCATATAAGCGGCACCGTTTACCGGACGACTCTGGGAGGCACAATACACAATGAAGAGCTCATCGTGGGACACGAATGTGACATTCTGCTGTTTACCAAAAAGGGTATGGCCGATGATCTTGTGAAAGTACCTGATAGCCGGGTTGTGGATGCACTCAGAATAAAGGTCAGACGACTCTGGATGGTTATTGCCAGCAATGCTGCCCCATAAAAAATCAAGATCAGAATCAAGCAAGAGGTCCTCCTGGGTCATAGTGATAACATCAGGTCCAAAAGGGAGTCCTAGAAGGTGGCTAAAATCCCTGAGGTTATAGGTGTAGTCCATGTCAAACATCCGGAAAGTGATCAACCCACAGTTGAATCCTATCCCGTGATTTGGAATGAAGCTCAGGGTGCTCAGGAACTCAAGGGTCAGCTTCTTGTAAGTACAGTACCGTCTTCGAATAGGAGCAGTGTCCCAACCAATCTGATGTAGAAAATACATGACACTCTCACGAATGCCAAGAGCGGTCATAGCATGGTCATCAGTGTAGATTTTAGGGCACATTTCCCGCTCAGCAAGATCCTCGAAGCGTCTTCTTTGGTGTCTGCTTCTCAAAGTGACATTCATGAAGTTTACACGTGCCATAGAGCTAAATATGAAAGCAAAAGAATTACCCCCTGAAAATATTTAATAAATGTTTGAAAAAACTAAGGTAGTATTTTCAGGTTAAGAATTTGCCGAAGTTAAATCAAAAAGAAAAAGAAAGTTTAAAGGGAAAATAAAAATAGAAGAAAACAGAAAGGAGTAAGAGATGCAATCATGAAAATTTTAAAGATTAAGAAAAAGAAAAGAAAAATAAAAACATGTTAAAACAATAAAAATAATTAAAATAAAACATGGGTTGCCTCCCACGAAGCGCCTTTATTTTATGTCGACGGCTCGACAGATAATACCTATTCAGTTAGGTATCGGGGTAGGTGGCTCACTTAACTGAAGATATGCTGAATAATTGATATTTCCGACGTTAAAGTAGTGCTTTAGGCGCTGGCCATTGACTATGAATGGTTCGATAGAATTTCCTTTAATTTCTATCGCACCACTTGGGAAAACTTTGTTAATTTCGAATGGTCCGGACCATATGGAACATAATTTTCCCAGGAAAAGTCTCAGTCTAGAATTAAATAGGAGTACGATGTCTCCTTCCTTAAACTCTTTTCGCGAGATACGATTATCGTGCCATTTTTTTGTTCTTTCCTTATAGATTCTAGCATTTTCATAAGCGTCTAAACGCAATTCTTCTAATTCATGGATATCTAATACTCGTTTCTCGCTAGCAACCTTGTAATTTAAGTTAAGGGTTTTAATGGCCCAATAAGCTTTATGTTCTAATTCTACTGGCAAATGACAAGATTTTCCATAAACTAATTTAAACGGCGTTGTTCCGATAGGGGTTTTAAAAGCTGTCCAATATGCCCAAAGAGCATCATTTAGCTTGGAGGACCAATCTTTCCTGGATGTGGCTACGGTTTTCTCAAGGATTTGTTTTATCTCCCTGTTTGACACTTCCACCTGTCCACTCGTTTGAGGATGGTATGGTGTGGCTATGCGATGTTTAACGCTATATTTGGAAAGTAATCTTTCGAAAATTCTAGAGATAAAATGGGAACCACCATCACTGATTACTAGTCTTGGTACACTGAATCGTGGGAAGATAACATGGTTGAATAGTTTAAGTACCAATCGTGTATCATTCGTGGGTACGGCGATGGCTTCAATCCATTTTGATACGTAGTCAACGGCTACCAAAATATACTTATTTCCAAAAGATGCGGGGAATGGTCCCATGAAATCAATTCCCCATACATCGAAAATTTCTACTTCGAGGATTCCTTTTTGCGGCATTTCGTCGCGTCTAGATATATTTCCTGTGCGTTGACATCTATCATAGTTCATAAGTGCTACGTGGACGTCTTTCCATAAGGTAGGCCAAAAGAAGCCAGCTTGAAGTATTTTTGCACAGGTTTTCGACGTACTAGCGTGTCCATCATAAGGGGCAGAATGGCAATGGGAAATGACGTCGTCTATTTCATCGTTAGGAACGCAGCGACGGTAGATACCATCGGCGCCTCTTTTAAAGAGTAATGGTTCATCCCAAAAGTAGTGTTTAAGATCATGGAAGAATTTCTTCCGCTGTTGGTACGTTAAGTCAGGTGGTAAAACACCGGTGTTGTACCCCAAAATTTGCCCTCTCATGTTTCCCAAAGTCTTCCCCCTGCATGGTTGATCACAAACTCTTGCCTAAGGAAAAGGAAAATATTTGAGTAGGTGCTTTAAGTACATTTCGATTGGCATTCTGAAAGACCATTCGATTGGTGTTCTGAAGGAGCCTTTCGATTGGCATTCTGTCAAGCTCTTCGATTGACATTATGGACAAGCATTTCGATTGGCATTATGTCAAGGCTTTTGATTGGTATTCTGAAAGACCCTTCAATTGTTATTATGTCAAGCCTTTCGATTGGAATTATGGACAAGCAATTCGATTGGCATTATGAAATACCCTTCGATTGGTGTTCTGAAGGAGCTTTTTGATTGGCATTATGGACAAGTACTTCGATTGGACCTATAACAATGTCCTTCGATTGGAATTCCAAAAAGGTCCATTCGAAGAAGCATTCAAAGGGTCCATTCGAAGAAGCTTTCGAAAAGCATTCGAAGGAGGCCATCAGCCCATTCGAAAGGGAGAACTCGAAGGAGGCCATCAGCCCATTCAAAAGGGAGCATTCGAAGGCCAGTTACATGTCATTCAAAATTCAAAAAGGGACAAGATCCCATGTGTTCAGCCAACGTTACAAACTCTCATTCATGGCTTTCAAACACATAATTAACGTTACAAATTCTCATTCATGGCTGTCAAACACATAATCAAGGTCATTTAAACCTTTTTCTTCCTGTCCCCTCCACCCCCTCTATATAAAGATATCACAAGTGTTGCAAAAAAGGACACGAAAATATACAGAAAAAAATAGAAAAGAAGCAGGGAGAACTTGGAGATACGCTGCCAAAAGTCATAAGCACTTCCAGGAAGCCATACCCAATCCTTGCACAAGCCAAATCAACCATTCAGCAAACACCTCCACGCCCAGAAATCCCAGATTGAAAGTGCTCCCATCCAGCCAGTGCCCAAATCGAAGACTCAATCTGCAGGTAAGAAAGGGTAAATTGTCCAACTTTACATTTGCATAAACACATTATTACTTGTTGTTACCTTTGATCTGCCATCCTAGACAGGATCGAAAGGCCTGGGTTTGGCGCCCAGGTCATGTTCCTCGTTTGCTAACACTTGCTGCAGACATAGCCTGAAGAGACCCAGCAAGCGCAGGATCGAAGGGCCTAGGGTTCAATACCCAGGCCCTGCATTTTATTTCGCTAACATACTTTTGCAGGAATAACATTCCAGATCGAAGGAGACACATTCTATGGATCGAACCCATTAGCATACTGGATCGAAGGAGGCATCTCATTCCTGGATCGAAAGCCATGACCTCCATGATCAAAAGACAATCCTTTCCCTGGATCGAAGGCTGTTCATGCCCACTTCCTGGCCCAATCGAAAGGACCATGACCCTCTCTGGATCGAAGCTTCCTTTCCCTCCCTGGGTCGAAACTCCCTTTTTTCCCTGAATCGAAGGATCCCCCCCTTGTATTTTATTTTTGTTTTCATTGACATCTTTTTATCTTTTTTAATTAACGTTAAAATCAAAAACCACAAAAACATTAGGCTAGTTTTTTCTATTAAAATTAACTTTGTTAATTAATCTCTTAATTATATTAACATTTTCTAAAAAAACTAAAATTAAATAGATTTAGAGCATTTTCCCAAAAAAATAAAATAAAACAACAAAAAGATTTTTATTCTTAGAATTTTTAGAGTTCATTTTCAGATTCACGCGCGTTTATTTTATTGTAACTGCTTACTGGTTTGTAATAGCTTAACTAAGAATTTTACTTTACTGCTTTATCCCCCAATTTTTGGACATGTAAATAATCCCCCTCCCCGAAGCCTTGTAATAGCGTAGGATTTACAATTCCCGCACTTTAAATTCCTGTACATATATTAACTGCTTAGATGTATGCTAACTAGGATTGTATGACAAGATTAACTCCTAACTTAAAATCAACAGTAGCTCACCATGACATACAAAGATAATATAACTGAAAATTGACACACTCGCACATGTCACTCTTAGGGTACACCTCACTTGGTTGCCTCAAACATGGTTATTAAGTATAAGAAGTCTTAGAGGTCGTCCTCCTGTCTAAAGATCAAAGTTGCCTCGAAACGGTTGCCTCGATAAAAATGATCTAAGACATTAGGTTTACCGCTAAAGCATCCTAACGTTGCTTTAGTGACCACACGTCCCTTAAATCGAATTGACCCGAAAACTCCAACGACGGTGCTACCTACTCCTCAATAGTGGGATAGCATTGTCTAAAGGACATTTGCACAGTTTAATTCCTTTTTGAGTAGGTAGAGGTTCTTAAGTACTTGCTCATTTTAAAAACAAAACAAAACTTTTCACACTTACACTTTTCGAACAAAGTTTTCAAAACACTTCATTACACTCTTGAGGACAGAAGCAAGAGTTAAATCAAAGTTTCAAACAAAAACTCTTTTCAAAACCCACAAACACAAAGAAAAGCAAACTTTTGAAAACATAGTGAGCAAGTACCTAAGAGCCCGTGGATAACCACAGATAGAAAGGGTGCTAACACCTTCCCTTTCTATAATTTACCTCCCGAACCCGAGAAACAATCTCGAAAAGGAATTTTTCTGTGCTTTTGTCCTTTCCTTGTTGGATAAAATAAAAGATGGTGGCGACTCTTGCTTACTGCGACATTTTGCAAAAACAAACGCAAAGGCGAAGCAGCATTAAAAAACAGTCAGTTCTCATTCCGACCGATCACAGAACTAGCGACTCTGCTGGGGATCTATAAGTGAGGTGTACCTTAGGACTAGATCACTTGTGTTTTCAATTGTATTGCTTTGTATGCTTTTGATTTTGTGGGCTTGTATCAGAGTTCTATAAATCCTCCACCCAGATTTGGGAAACATTCATAGATAGCAATACATTGTGGAAATTGTGCGGGGTATACCGACACGGTTGAAGCAATAGCTATATTAGTGCGACATATTTGTGAGTACCGGTAGCCTTTGAGTCAATCAAAGAGAATACGGGGCCGCTGAGTGATGTCACTAAGCACTAATGACCTAGAACCTTACTTGACCATCTTGGCCTTTTTTAGGGGTAGTGAGATGACTGACTTTGATGTAGTCCGAAGTTGGTAGATACTCGATACTACACTCATTGAGGATTGTTTTCTTGGAATATTTTGGTTGCTAGTTCAGTGGCTAAACCAAAACGATGAACATAGAAAACAATCCAATGATATTGAGCTCCTTAGAACCCAGTTACTATTTATAGGACAGGTTTTGAGCCAACTAAACTCAAGAGGGTACTTACCTATGAAACTCCATGCCAGCCTAAACTTAAGGCTATATGTGTGACTTGTGTGCTTTCAAACTTGAACTACTTGCACATACTTGTTATCTGACAGCATGAGTTCCTTGCAGGTTTTGTTTACAGTCCTTATCCAATAATTTGGACTTATTGCAGAGCTTACTTACATCACCTCACACTTGTGCTTAAACGCATAGCATACACATCATAGCATCATGCCTTAGCATTTCTTTAACCATTTCAAGGATCTCAAGGGTCTGTAATGCAGGTTATGGTAAATCAGATGTCCAGCAAGGGGCAAAAGGGGATTTATTTTCCTTTAGCCAACGCCATCTAGAGATCAAAGCACAATAACTTGAGTCAGGGGCTATAACCCACTCGATATGGTGAGCTTGACTCTTGAAGAAGGACTCTCAGCAACATGAAGTTCCTTCAATCAAGCTACCAGATTCAGATTCTAACAGTTTCTTGTTTACCCCTCGAAAAACATTGCATAAATATATCATACATATCATTGCATAACAGGTCTCCTAGTACAGGTCTCTCATGTTCTCGCTGTTTATTTCAGCAATGTCTTTCCAACCAAACAGCCAAGATCTCCGGGCTCAAAACGCCCAACTTCAAGAAATGTTCTTGAACCTATCCCAGGGGCAAGAAGAAATAAAAGCTCTCCTCACAAGGGGCTTGGTCCTAGGGAATCCAGGGGGCATCAAGAATGATAAGTTGGAAGGGCTACAAATTGAGTTGGCAATAATGAAGATCCTGATGATGGGACAACTGATGGGCCAGATGGCTCTCATTCAAGACTTAGCTCAAAGACAAGAAGAGCTCAGGGTCCTTGTCAACAAGCTGCTTCAAAATAACCAAGTGGGGCAAACAACTAGGGTTGAAGATCAAGTCATCATTCAACCACCTTTGGGGCAAGAAGACAAGGGAAAAGCTCCTCAGCTTGCTTCAGGGTCACAAGCCCAACATCAACCTCGCCAGCATCAATAGGGTAATCGTCGTAAGCGAAATACGTCTGGAAGACATTTCTCTGAGACTGATATACCATCATCTCTCATACTGAAACGCTTGTTGGAGGTCAATCTGATTACTTTAAGGGATCCTCTCCGGAATCCCAACACCTCTGCTCCTACCTATCATCCCAATGAAAGGTGTGCATACCACTCTGACAGTCCGGGACATGACACCGACGACTGTTGGACTCTGAAGAACAAGATCCAAGACTTGATTGATGCAAAGGAGATTGAGTTCATGCTGGATGGTGAGATGAAAATCTTCCACTGATAATTCTCCATCTGAGATGACTAGTTCAAACTAAGCACTTTTTGTTCATTTGAATTCTGAAGTTGTATTTTTCTTTGCTTATTCAAACAATTATTATCATGTCTAACTCTTTTATTTCATTAATGCATTGCACGTGTCTGTTTTGAATTAATTGTTCTCACTATGCTTAAATTGCTTCATATTTCCTTTTTGTGATGTTCAACTCTCGATTAAAAAATCTGTAAGCCTTTAGACGGAGGATGATGAAAACGATACTATAATCTTTACAGTATGCTTTTGAATAGACCCCGCTGATGAGGTACAGGCATTGTTTCAAATCCTAAACAGTGGAGTTATAAGGAAGATAATCCCTAGTCAACCCCTTTGAGCCAAAGAAGTTGGAGTTTTTCTTTTCACAAATTAAAACCCTTAATTATAACCTGGGGCAGGGTAGTTTTCTCAGTTGATCCAGGTGCACAATGAATGGCATCAAAGAAGTTCTTCCAAAACAAGAGACGGTGATGGTTCCGTATAATCGTAAGGACAAGCAGTCATTATCTCTCAGAAATAAAAGCCCATTAAGTCAAAACCTATGAAGGAGACTTACAAAACTGGGGCATCCCGCTGACTGTGAATACAAAAAGAAACAGTTCAGGCAAAAGACAGGGATAATAAAATCAAAAAGAGGTCCTAAAAACTCTCAACAAAAATGACTGCCTATTCAAAATAAATTGTCAGTATCCGAACCATCACTGGTATATCAGAGCAAAGACTCAAACAAGATCTAATGCACAATTAGCTGAGTTTAGGATCAAAGAACATCACGAAGAACGGGTGGGTACAAATAAAATTTGATCCTTTATCCTTTTTTTCTTAAACCGTGAACTAGGCCACGTTATAACCCTTAAAAGTCCTAGCTGAAGTATGGGTTAGTCCGAAATCATACTGTTAAAAAAGGTATCCTGACTCCTGTAGGGCTTGCTGTAAATCCTGAGTTGACATCACATTTTACAAAATTAGCCTGTTTTACTGAAAAATGCATTTTCAAAATCTTCAAGACAGACATAAGCTTTGCATTCTTAAAATAACATTGTTTGCATATGACTATTTGTTCAAACAGCAGAGAAATTCGCACGACGAATATCTTGTGAACAAAAACCTTTTCAATAAAAAGGGTCATCGCAAGTGGAAGAAACACTTCTGACCAAGGGGCAGACATGATCATTGTCCATTATCTGGGCTAGTCAAGTCAAGATTCAAGGAATCTCTTAAGATGCCAAATAGTCAGGGGCAGATCTCCATCTGAGTCACTTAGGGCATTGGACATGAATTCCGGCAACGAATCTTGCATGATCAAACATATTCTGGTAGTATGGCAACACAACACTACCGACAGTGACAACTCCTTACACTCTGAGAGCGTGGACATAGTCAAAAAAGTACTAAGCATAATCAAAGACCCGCTAGGTCGACTGGCCTAGGCAAAAATAAGGGCTTCCCGGCGAACCAAAAGGGTTCGGGCAAAAATTAGGGATAAAAATGAAAATTTTGTACACCCGGCAAGTCGAAAACCTGAAAAGGCGGCTTGTGCAAAAAAGGGTATCCCGATGGACTGAAAACCCGAAAGGGCGGTCCAGGAAAAAATTAGGGATCAAAGCGTACGACTATGTCCCGTCATCTCGTCACTTACCTACCAGAAGAAGATTTGTCATTTCAATCAAAAGAGACCAAGCACCTCATAGGTTGGGATAATACTCGATCCACAAAGCCTCCGCAGACACCTTCTCCCGCAGAAACAGGGGCAATAAGAATTGTCCGAACTGTACAGTTGCTCTGTCCACCAGGTACAAGGTAGATTCAGTTGAAGAATATGGCTAAGATACCTTCACTCCCCGCAGAGTAAGACAGTAATGGTAGCTCTCGCCACTGAGACTTGCAACCATGGATGAATCATCCATACTCTCCCCCAAGTAGAGTTAGTCTACCATCAGCCCTAAAAAGGTCGGGTATCCCTAGAAGGTCTTAATATTCCCCAACGGAGTATAAAGACATTCTCCAGCAAGCGTAAGAGCATCCCCGACAGTCTTAACATCCCTCAACAGAATATAAGAATGTTCCCCGGAGGAATACAAGATACCCCCAATGGAGCCATTTCCCCAGCGCAGTCTAAAAAAGCTTCCCCGCCAGAGTCAAATCATCTTCCCAGTAGATTCTAGAAGCTTGTCCCTGGCAGAATACAAATGTATCTCCCCGGCCAAATTCAGACGGTTATCCTCACAAGAGTCTAACTGGGTTATCCTCAGCAAGTTGCAACTGAAAGATCATCCCCAGCGAAGTTCTTTCTTTCCCAAGCAGGACTTCTATCCTCAACAGGTTCAATATCACCAGCAATGGTAATCTATCCCCAGCGGAGTTTATCATCAAGATCCCCAGCAGAGCTTATCAACAGATTCCCCAGCGGAATTATCATTAAAATCATCAACATAACATCTCTCCCCCACAGAGTAATTCCCCGCAGAGTAATCTCTTCACCGTGTTTACTCCCCAACGGAGTTCCTCTCTCTTGCCGGTTTATTCTCACAACCATCTTCGTTCATCATCCCCAACGGAAATGAAGAACTCAACTCTATTCTCCAGTAGCTCCGGGATCTATTTTCCCCATCTAAAAACATCACATCTTCATACATCATGACATGCATATGCATCATACAACACAAATCTCATTTATTTTGAGAACATCATGACATCATGCATTTCATACATCATGACATTGCATACAGCTAACGTCTTACCTTTTTTCAGGGAAAAGGTCAATCAAAAGATGGCTACCATCAACCTTTTCAAGTCCCAGTTTAATACCTGTAGCAAGCCAGGAAAATATCTGTGGACGACTGATTGTAGATTAATACCAGTAACAAGCCAGGAAAATTATCTACATGAAGAGATTGAAGATTAATACCTGTAACAAGCCAGGAAGACCTTTCTTTCTCAGGTCAGAGATCAATACTTGAAACCAGCCAGGACAGCTACCTCCTCGACCAACCTTTTCAAGTTCCAGATCAATACCTGTAGCAAGCCAGGAAAATATCTGTGGACGACTGATTGTAGATTAATACCTATAACAAGCCAGGAAAATTATCTACATGAAGAGATTGAAGATTAATACCTGTAACAAGCCAGGAAAATTATCTACATGAAGAAATTTAAGAATAACACTTGTAACAAGCCAGGAAGACCTTTCTTTCTCGGGTCAGAGATCAATACCTGAAACCAGCCAGGACAGCTATCTCCTCGACCAACATTTTCAAGTTCCAGATCAATACCTGTAGCAAGCCAGGAAAATATCTGTGGACGACTGATTGTAGATTGATACCTGTAACAAGCCATGAAAATTATCTACATGAAGAGATTGAAGATTAATACCTGTAACAAGCCAGGAAGACCTTTCTTTCTCAGGTCAGAGATTAATACCTGAAACCAGCCAGGACAGATATCTCCTCGACCAACCTTTTCAAGTACCAGTTTAATACCTGTAGCAAGCCAGGAAAATATCTGTGGACGACTGATTGTAGATTAATACCTGTAACAAGTTAGGAAAATCATCTACATGAAGCGATTGAAGATTAATACCTGTAACAAGCCAGGAAGACTTTCTTTCTCAGGTCAGAGATCAATACCTGAAACCAGCCAGGACAGATATCTCCTCGACCAACCTTTTCAGATCCCAGTTTAATACCTTTAGCAAGCCAGGAAAATATCTGTGGACGACTGATTGTAGATTAATACCTGTAACAAGCCAGGAAAATCATCCACATGAAGATATTGAAAATTAATACTTGGAACCAGATAGGAAAAGTACTATAACCTCAACGGTATACTCCATTTGGCACGAGTCAGTTCCTAGATCTTGATGTTTTCCTCCATCATAGTGTGGACAAGTTCTATTACCTCAACGGTATACTCCCGGTGGGCACGAGACAGTTCCTAGATCTTGGTGAAGATGTTTCCCTACGTCATAGTGTGGACGAGTACTATAACCTCAACGGTATACTCCATTGAGCACGAGTCAGTTCCTAGATCTTGATGTTTTCCTCCGTCATAGTATGGACAAGTTCTATAACCTCAGCGATTTACTCCATTGAGCACGAGACAGTTCCTAGAACTTGATGAAGATGTTTCCCTACGTCATAGTGTGGACGAGTACTATAACCTCAACGGTATACTCCATTGAGCACGAGTCAGTTCCTAGATCTTGATGTGTTCCTCCGTCATAGTGTGGACAAGTTCTATAACCTCAGTGGTTTACTCCATTGAGAACGAGACAGTTCCTAGATCTTGATGAAGATGTTTCCCTACGTCATAGTGTGGACAAGTTCTATAACCTCAGCGGTTTACTCCCAGTGGGCACGAGACATTTCCTAGATCTTGATGAAGATGTTTCCCTACGTCATAGTATGGACGAGTACTATAACCTCAACGGTATACTCCATTGAGCACGAGTCAGTTCCTAGATCTTGATGTTTTCCTCCGTCATAGTATGGACAAGTTCTATAACCTCAGCGGTTTACTCCATTGAGCACGAGACAGTTCCTAGATCTTGATGAAGATGTTTCCCTACGTCATAGTGTGGACGAGTACTATAATCTCAACGGTATACTCCATTGAGCACGAGTCAGTTCCTAGATCTTGATGTTTTCCTCCGTCATAGTGTGGACAAGTTCTATAACCTCAACGGTATACTCCCGGTGGGCACGAGACAGTTCCTAGATCTTGATGAAGATGTTTCCCCCTAATTGAATTATGTACAGGTCCTTAAAACTCAGCTGAAGCATTCTCCCAGTTGAAATACAGGCAGGTTCCTAAATCTCAACAAAGTTAGACTTCCCCAGCGGAATCTTCTACAACAACAGGTATGCAAGTTCTCGCTAAGGAATCTCTTATGCGATCGACACTCTTGCAAATGGCATCTATAAGCCCATCCTCCTACCAACAATCTCCAAATGGCATCTGTAAGCCCATTCCCGACATCATAACGCTGATACTTCACCATGCGAGTGAAAATTTCTGGGCACTCTAGTGTTCAATTATCTTCCACCTTCGGATCACGAAAGGCTCGAAAGCCAATCTATATCCTCAGGTTTAAGAAAATTGAACATGGGCAACTGTTGTACCCCAAAATTTGCCCTCTCATGTTTCCCAAAGTCTTCCCCCTGCATGGTTGATCACAAACTCTTGCCTAAGGAAAAGGAAAATTTTTGAGTAGGTGCTTTAAGTACATTTCGATTGGCATTCTGAAAGACCATTCGATTGGTGTTCTAAAGGAGCCTTTCGATTGGCATTCTGTCAAGCTCTTCGATTGACATTATGGACAAGCATTTCGATTGGCATTATGTCAAGGCTTTCGATTGGTATTCTGAAAGACCCTTCGATTGGTATTATGTCAAGCCTTTCGATTGGCGTTATGGACAAGTACTTCAATTGGCATTATGAAAGACCCTTCGATTGGTGTTCTGAAGGAGCCTTTCGATTGACATTATGGACAAGTACTTCGATTGGCATTATAACAGTGTCCTTCGATTGGAATTCCAAAAAGGTCCATTCGAAGAAGCATTCAAAGGGTCCATTCGAAGAAGCTCTCGAAAAGCATTCGAAGGAGGCCATCAGCCCATTCGAAAGGGAGCATTCGAAGGAGGCCATCAGCCCATTCGAATGGGAGCATTCGAAGGAGGCCATCAGCCCATTCGAAAGGGAGCATTCGAAGGCCAGTTACATGTCATTCAAAATTCAAAAAGGGACAAGATCCCATGTGTTCAGCCAACGTTACAAACTCTCATTCATGGCTTTCAAACACATAATTAACGTTAAAATTCTCATTCATGGCTGTCAAACACATAATCAAGGTCATTTAAACCTTTGTCTTCCTGTCCCCTCCACCCCCTCTATATAAAGAGATCATAAGTGTTGCAAAAAAGGAAACGAAAATATATAGAAAAAAATAGAAAAGAAGCAGGGAGAACTTGGAGATACGCTGCCAAAAGTCATCAGCACTTCCAGGAAGCCATACCCAATCCTTGCACAAGCCAAAGCAACCATTCAGCAAACACCTCCACGCCCAGAAATCCCAGATTGAAAGTGCTCCCATCCAGCCAGTGCCCAAATCGAAGACTCAATCTGCAGGTAAGAAAGGGTAAATTGTCCAACTTTACATTTGCATAAACACATTATTACTTGTTGTTACCTTTGATCTGCCATCCTAGACAGGATCGAAAGGCCTGGGTTTGGCGCCCAGGTCATGTTCCTCGTTTGCTAACACTTGCTGCAGACATAGCCTGAAGAGACCCAGCAAGCGCAGGATCGAAGGGCTTGGGGTTCAATACCCAGGCCCTGCATTTTATTTCGCTAACATACTTTTGCAGGAATAACATTCCAGATCGAAGGAGACACCTTCTTTGGATCGAACCCATTAGCATGCTGGATCGAAGGAGGCATCTCATTCCTGGATCGAAAGCCATGACCTCCATGATCAAAAGACAATCCTTTCCCTGGATCGAAGGCTGTTCATGCCCACTTCCTGGCCCAATCGAAAGGACCATGACCCTCTCTGGATCGAAGCTTCCTTTCCCTCCCTGGGTCGAAACTCCCTTTTTCCCCTGGATCGAAGGATCCCCCCCTTGTATTTTATTTTTGTTTTCATTGACATCTTTTTATCTTTTTTAATTAACGTTAAAATCAAAAACCACAAAAACATTAGGCTAGTTTTTTCTATTAAAATTAACTTTGTTAATTAATCTCTTAATTATCTTAACATTTTCTAAAAAAACTAAAATTAAATAGATTTAGAGCATTTTCCCAAAAAAATAAAATAAAACAACAAAAAGATTTTTATTCTTAGAATTTTTAGAGTTCATTTTCAGATTCACGCGCGTTTATTTTGTTGTAACTGCTTACTGGTTTGTAATAGCTTAACTAAGACTTTTACTTTACTGCTTTATCCCCCAATTTTTGGACATGTAAATAATCCCCCTCCGCGAAGCCTTGTAATAGCGTAGGATTTACAATTCCCGCACTTTAAATTCCTGTACATATATTAACTTCTTAGATGTATGATAACTAGGATTGTATGACAAGATTAACTCCTAACTTAAAATCAACAGTAGATCACAATGTCATACAAAGATAATATAACTGAAAATTGACACACTCGCACATGTCATTCTTAGGGTACACCTCACTTGGTTGCCTCAAACGTGGTCATTGAGTATAGGAAGTCTTAGAGGTCGTCCTCCTGTCTAAAGATCAAAGTTGCCTCGAAACGGTTGCCTCGATAAAAATGATCTAAGACATTAGGTTTACCGCTAAAGCATCCTAACGTTGCTTTAGTGACCACACGTCCCTTAAATCGAATTGACCCGAAAACTCCAACAACGGTGCTACCTACTCCTCAATAGTGGGATAGCATTGTCTAAAGGACATTTGCACAGTTTAATTCTTTTTTGAGTAGGTAGAGGTTCTTAAGTACTTGCTAATTTTAAAAACAAAACAAAACTTTTCACACTTACACTTTTCGAACAAAGTTTTCAAAACACTTCATTACACTCTTGAGGACAGAAGCAAGAGTTAAATCGAAGTTTCAAACAAAAACTCTTTTCAAAACCCACAAACACAAAGAAAAGCAAACTTTTGAAAACATAGTGAGCAAGTACCTAAGAGCCCGTGGATAACCACAGATAGAAAGGGTGCTAACACCTTCCCTTTCTATAATCTACCTCCCGAACCCGAGAAACAATCTCGAAAAGGAATTTTTCTGTGCTTTTGTCCTTTCCTTGTTGGATAAAATAAAAGACAGTGGCGACTCTTGCTTACCGTGACATTTTGAGAAAACAAACGTAAACGCGAACCAGCATTAAAAAACAGTCAGTTCTCATTCCCACCGATCACAGAACTGGCGACTCTGCTGGGGATCTATAAGTGAGGTGTACCTTAGGACTAGATCACTTGTGTTTTCAATTGTATTGCTTTGTATGCTTTTGATTTTGTGGGCTTGTATCGGAGTTCTATAAATCCTCCACCCGGATTTGGGAAACATTCATAGATAGCAATACGTTGTGGAAACTGTGCGGGGTATACCGACACGGTTGAAGCAATAGCTATATTAGTGCGACATATTTGTGAGTACCGGTAGCCTTTGAGTCAATCAAAGAGAATACGGGGCCGCTGAGTGATGTCACTAAGCACTAATGACCTAGAACCTTACTTGACCATCTTGGCCTTTTTTAGGGGTAGTGAGATGACCGACTTTGATGCAGTCCGAAGTTGGTAGATACTCGATACTACACTCATTGAGGATTGTTTTCTTGGAATATTTTGGTTGCTAGTTCAGTGGCTAAACCAAAACGATGAACATAGAAAACAATCCAATGATATTGAGTTCTTTAGAACCCGGTTACTATTTATAGGACAGGTTTTGAGCCAACTAAACTCAAGAGGGTACTTACCTATGAAACTCCATGCCAGCCTAAACTTAAGGCTATATGTGTGACTTGTGTGCTTTCAAACTTGAACTACTTGCACATACTTGTTATCTGACAGCATGAGTTCCTTGCAGGTTTTGTTTACAGTCCTTATCCAATAATTTGGACTTATTGCAGGGCTTACTTACATCACCTCACACTTGTGCTTAAACGCATAGCATACACATCATAGCATCATGCCTTAGCATTTCTTTAACCATTTCAAGGATCTCAAGGGTCTGTAATGCAGGTTATGGTTAATCAGATGTCCAGCAAGGGGAAAAAGGGGATTTATTTTCCTTTAGCCAACGCCATCTAGAGATCAAAGCACGATAACTTGAGTCAGGGGCTATGACCCACTCGATATGGTGAGCTTGACTCTTGAAGAAGGACTCTCAGCAACATGAAGTTCCTTCAATCAAGCTACCATATTCAGATTCTAACAGTTTCTTGTTTACCCCGCGAAAAACATTGCATATATATATATATATATATATATATATATATATATATATATATATATATATATATATATATATATATATATATATATATATATATATATATATATATATATATATATATATATATATATCATACATATCATTGCATAACAGGTCTCCCAGTACAGGTCTCTCATGTTCTCGCTGTTTATTTCAGCAATGTCTTTCCAACCAAACAACTAAGATCTCCGGGCTCAAAACGCCCAACTTCAAGAAATGTTCTTGAACCTATCCCAGGGGCAAGAAGAAATAAAAGCTCTCCTCACAAGGGGCTTGGTCCTAGGGAATCCAGGGGGCATCAGGAATGATCAGTTGGAAGGGCTACAAATTGAGTTGGCAACAATGAAAATCCAGATGATGGGACATCTGATGGGCCAGATGGCTCTCATTCAAGACTTAGCTCAAAGACAAGAAGAGCTCAGGGTCCTCGTCAACAAGCTGCTTCAAAATAACCATGTGGGGCAAACAACTAGGGTTGAAGATCAAGTTATCATTCAACCACCTTTGGGGCAAGAAGACAATGGAAAAGCTCCTCAGCTTGCTTCAGGGTCACAAGCCCAGCATCAACCTCGCCAGCATCAACAGGGTAATCGTTGTAAGCGAAATACGTTTGGAAGACATTTCTCTGAGACTGATATACCATCATCTCTCATACTGAAACGCTTGTTGGAGGTCAATCTGATTACTTTAAAGGATCCTCTCTGGAATCCCAACACCTCTGCTCCTACCTATCATCCCAATGAAAGGTGTGCATACCACTCTGACAGTCTGGGACATGACACCGATGACTGTTGGACTCTGAAGAACAAGATCCAAGACTTGATTGACGCAAAGGAGATTGAGTTCATGCCGGATGGTGAGATGAAAATCTTCCACTGAGAGTTCTCCATCTGAGATGACTAGTTCAAACTAAGCACTTTTGTTCATTTGAATTCTGAAGTTGTATTTTTCTTTGCTTATTCAAACAATTATTATCATGTCGAACTCTTTTATTTCATTAATGCATTGCACATGTCTGTTTTGAATTAATTGTTCTCACTATGCTTAAATTGCTTCATATTTCCTTTTTGTGATGTTCAACTCTCGATTAAAAAAACTCTAAGCCTTTAGAGGGAGGATGACGAAAACGATACTACGATCTTTACAATATGCTTTTGAATAGACCCCGCTGATGAGGTACAAGCATTGTTTCAAATCCTAAACAGTGGAGTTATAAGGAAGATAATCCCTAGTCAACCCCTTTGAGCCAAAGAAGTTGGAGTTTTTCTTTTCACAAATTAAAACCCTTAATTATAACCTGGGGCAGGGTAGTTTTCTCAGTTGATCCAGGTGCACAATGAATGGCATCAAAGAAGTTCTTCCAAAACAAGAGACGGTGATGGTTCCGTATAATCG
Organism: Vicia faba; assembly: GCA_948472305.1. NCBI lineage: Eukaryota > Viridiplantae > Streptophyta > Magnoliopsida > Fabales > Fabaceae > Vicia > Vicia faba. The sequence goes on from OX451740.1 coordinate 1,318,333,334, forward strand.
TAAGGACAAGCAGTCATTATCTCTCAGAAATAAAAGCCCATTAAGTCAAAACCTATGAAGGAGACTTACAAAACTGGGGCGTCCCGCTGACTGTGAATACAAAAAGAAATAGTTCAGGCAAAAGACAGGGATAATAAAATCAAAAAGAGGTCCTAAAAACTCTCAACAAAAATGACTGCCTATTCAAAATAAATTGTCAGTATCCGAACCATCACTGGTATATCAGAGCAAAGACTCAAACAAGATCTAATGCACGATTAGATGAGTTTAGGATCGAAGAACATCACGAAGAACGGGTGGGTACAAATAAAATTTGATCCTTTATCCTTTGTTTCTTAAACCGTGAACCAGGCCACGTTATAACCCTTAAAAGTCCTAGCTGAAGCATGGGTTAGTCCGAAAGCATACTGTTACAAAAGGTATCCTGACTCCTGTAGGGCTTGCTGTAAATCCTGAGTTGACATCACATTTTACAAAATTTTCCTGTTTTACTGAAAAATGCATTTTCAAAATCTTCAAGACAGACATAAGCTTTGCATTCTTAAAATAACATTGTTTGCATATGACTATTTGTTCAAACAGCAGAGAAATTCGCACGACGAATATCTTGTGAACAAAAACCTTTTCAATAAAAAGGGTCATCTCAAGTGGAAGAAACACTTCCGACCAAGGGGAAGACATGATCATTGTCCATTATCTGGGGCAGTCAACTCAAGATTCAAGGAATCTCTTAAGATGCCAAATAGTCAGGGGCAGATCTCCATCTGAGTCACTTAGGGCATTGGACATGAATTCCGGCAACGAATCTTGCATGATCAAACATCTTCTGGTAGTATGGTAACACAACACTACCGACAGTGACAAATCCCTACACTCTGAGAGCGTGGACATAGTCAAAAAAGTACTACGCATAATCAAAGACCCGCTAGGTCGACTGGCCTAGGCAAAAATAAGGGCTTCCCGGCGAACCAAAAGGGTTCGGTCAAAAATCAGGGATAAAAATGAAAATTTTGTACACCCGGCAAGTCGAAAACCTGAAAAGGCGGCTTGGGCAAAAAAGGGTATCCCGATGGACTGAAAACCCGAAAGGGCGGTCCAGGAAAAAATTAGGGATCAAAGCGTACGACTATGTCCCGTCATCTTGTCACTTACCTACCAGAAGAAGATTTGTCATTTCAATCAAAAGAGACCAAGAACCTCATAGGTTGGGATAATACTCGATCCACAAAGCCTCCGCAGGCACCTTCTCCCGCAGAAACAGGGGCAATAAGAATTGTCTGAACTGTACAGTTGCTCTGTCCACTAGGTACAAGGTAGATTCAGTTGAAGAATATGGCTAAGATACCTTCACTCCCCGCAGAGTAAGACAGTAATGGTAGCTCTCCCCACTGAGACTTGCAACCATGGATGAATCAGCCATACTCTCCCTCATGTAGAGTTAGTCTACCATCAGCCCTAAAAAGGTCGGGTATCCCCAGAAGGTCTTAATATTCCCCAACGGAGTATAAAGACATTCTCCAGCAAGCGTAAGAGCATCCCCGACAGTCTTAACATCCCTCAACAGAATATAAGAATGTTCCACGAAGGAATACAAGATACCCCCAATGGAGCCATTTCCCCAGCGCAGTATAAAAAAGCTTCCCTGCCAGAGTCAAATCATCTTACCCAGTAGATTCTGGAAGCTTGTCCCTGGTAGAATACAAATGTATCTCCCCAGCCAAATTCAGAAGGTTATCCTCACAAGAGTCTAACTGGGTTATCCTCAGCAAGTTGCAACTGAAAGATCATCCCCAACGAAGTTCTTTCTTTCCCAAGCAGGACTTCTATCCTCAACAGGTTCAATATCACCAGCAACGGTAATCTATCCCCAGCGGAGTTCATCATCAAGATCCCCAGCAGAGCTTATCAACAGATTCCCCAGCCGAATTATCATTAAAATCATCAACATAACATCTCTCCCCCATAGAGTAATTCCCCGCAGAGTAATCTCTTCACCGTGTTTACTCCCCAACGGAGTTACTCTCTCTTGCCGGTTTATTCTCACAACCATCTTCGTTCATCATCCCCAGCGGAAACGAAGAACTCAACTCTATTCTCCAGTAGCTCCGGGATCTATTTTCCCCAGCTAAAAACATCACATCTTCATACATCATGACATGCATACGCATCATACAACACAAATCTCATTTATTTTGAGAACATCATGACATCATGCATTTCATACATCATGACATTGCATACAGCTAACGTCTTACCTTTTTCAGGGAAAAGGTCAATCAAAAGATGGCTACCATCAACCTTTTCAAGTCCCAGTTTAATACCTGTAGCAAGCCAGGCAAATATATGTGGACGACTGATTGTAGATTAATACCTGTAACAAGCCAGGAAAATTATCTACATGAAGAGATTGAAGATTAATACCTGTAACAAGCCAGGAAGACCTTTCTTTCTCAAGTCAGAGATCAATACCTGAAACCAGCCAGGACAGCTATCTCCTCGACCAACCTTTTCAAGTTCCAGATCAATACTTGTAGCAAGCCACGAAAATATCAGTGGACGACAGATTGTAGATTAATACCTGTAACAAGCCAGGAAAATTATCTACATGAAGAGATTGAAGATTAATACCAGTAACAAGACAGGAAGAACTTTCTTTCTCAGGTCAGAGATCAATACTTGAAACCAGCCAGGACAGCTATCTCCTCGACCAACCTTTTCAAGTTCCAGATCAATACCTGTAGCAAGCCAGGGAAATATCTGTGGACGACTGGTTGTAGATTAATACATGTAACAAGCCAGGAAAATTGTCTACATGAAGAGATTGAAGATTAATACCTGTAACAAGCCATGAAAATTATCTACATGAAGAGATTGAAGATTAACACCTGTAACAAGCCAGGAAGACCTTTCTTTCTCGGGTCACAGATCAATACCTGAAACCAGCCAGGACAGCTATCTCCTAGACCAACATTTTCAAGTTCCAGATCAATACCTGTAGCAAGCCAGGAAAATATCTGTGGACGACTGATTGTAGATTGATACCTGTAACAAGCCAGGAAAATTATCTACATGAAGAGATTGAAGATTAATACCTGTAACAAGCCAGGAAGACCTTTCTTTCTCAGGTCAGAGATTAATACCTGAAACCAGCCAAGACAGATATCTCCTCGACCAACCTTTTCAAGTCCCAGTTTAATACCTGTAGCAAGCCAGGAAAATATCTGTGGACGACTGATTGTAGATTAATACCTGTAACAAGCCAGGAAAATCATCTACATGAAGAGATTGAAGATTAATACCTGTAACAAGCCAGGAAGACTTTCTTTCTCAGGTCAGAGATTAATACTTGAAACCAGCCAGGACAGATATCTCCTCGACCAACCTTTTCAGATCCCAGTTTAATACCTTTAGCAAGCCAGGAAAATATCTATGGACGACTGATTGTAGATTAATACCTGTAACAAGCCAGGAAAATCAACTACATGAAGATATTGAAGATTAATACTTGGAACCAGACAAGAAAAGTACTATAACCTCAACGGTATACTCCATTGAGCACGAGTCAGTTCCTAGATCTTCATGTTTTCCTCCGTCATAGTGTGGACAAGTTCTATAACCTCAACGGTATACTCCCGGTGGGCACGAGACAGTTCCAAGATCTTGATGAAGATGTTTCCCTACGTCATAGTGTGGACGAGTAATATAACCTCAATGGTATACTCCATTGAGCACGAGTCAGTTCCTAGATCTTGATGTTTTCCTCCGTCATAGTGTGGACAAGTTCTATAACCTCAGCGGTTTACTCCATTGAGCACGAGACAGTTCCTAGAGCTTGATGAAGATGTTTCCCTACGTCATAGTGTGGACGAGTACTATAACCTCAACGGTATACTCCATTGAGCACGAGTCAGTTACTAGATCTTGATGTTTTCCTCCGTCATAGTATGGACAAGTTATATAACCTCAGCGGTTTACTCCATTGAGCACGAGACAGTTCCTAGATCTTGATGAAGATGTTTCCCTACGTCATAGTGTGGACGAGTACTATAACCTCAGCGGTTTACTCCTGGTGGGCACGAGACAGTTCCTAGATCTTGATGAAGATGTTTCCCTACGTCATAGTGTGGACGAGTACTATAACCTCAACGGTATACTCCATTGAGCACGAGTCAGTTCCTATATCTTGATGTTTTCCTCCGTCATAGTGTGGACAAGTTCTATAACCTCAGCGGTTTACTCCATTGAGCACGAGACAGTTCCTAGATCTTAATGAAGATGTTTCCCTATGTCATAGTGTGGACGAGTACTATAACCTCAACGGTATACTCCATTGAGCACGAGTCAGTTCCTAGATCTTGATGTTTTCCTTCGTCATAGTGTGGACAAGTTCTATAACCTTAACGGTATACTCCCGGTGGGCACGAGACAATTCCTAGATCTTGATGAAGATGTTTCCCCCCAATTGAATTATGGACAGGTCCTTAAAACTCAGCTGATGCATTCTCCCAGTTGAAGTGCAGGCAGGTTCCTAAATCTCAACAAAGTTAGACTTCCCCAGCGGAATCTTCTACAACAATAGGTATGCAAATTCTCGCTAAGGAATCTCTTATGCGATCGACACTCCTGCGGATGGAATCTATAAGCCCATCCTCCTACCAACAATCTCCAAATGGCATCTATAAGCCCATTCCCGACATCACAACGCTGATACTTCACCATGCGAGTGCAAATTTCTGGGCACTCTAGTGTTCAATTATCTTCCACCTTCGGATCACGAAAGGCTAGAAAGCCAATCTATATCCTCAAGTTTAAGAAAATTGAACAGGGGCAACTGTTGTACCCCAAAATTTTCCCTCTCATGTTTCCCAAAGTCTTCCCCCTGCATGGTTGATCACAAACTCTTGCCTAAGGAAAAGGAAATTTTTTGAGTAGGTGCTTTAAGTACATTTCGATTGGCATTATGAAAGACCATTCGATTGGTGTTCTGAAGGAGCCTTTCGATTGGAATTCTGTCAAGCTCTTCGATTGACATTATGGACAAGCATTTCGATTGGCATTATGTCAAGGCTTTCGATTGGTATTCTGAAAGACCCTTCGATTGGTATTATGTCAAGCCTTTCGATTGGCATTATGGACAAGCACTTAGATTGGCATTATGAAAGACCCTTCGATTGGTGTTCTGAAGGAGCCTTACGATTGGCATTATGGACAAGTACTTCGATTGGCATTATAACAGTGTCCTTCGATTGGAATTCCAAAAAGGTCCATTCGAAGAAGCATTCAAAGGGTCCATTCGAAGAAGCTTTCGAAAAGCATTCGAAGGAGGCCATCAGCCCATTCGAAAGGGAGCATTCGAAGGAGGCCATCAGCCCATTCGAAAGGGAGCATTCGAAGGCTAGTTACATGTCATTCAAAATTCAAAAAGGGACAAGATCCCATGTGTTCAGCCAACGTTACAAACTCTCATTCATGGCTTTCAAACACATAATTAACGTTACATATTCTCATTCATGGCTGTCAAACACATAATCAAGGTCATTTAAACCTTTGTCTTCCTGTCCCCTCCACCCCCTCTATATAAAGAGATCACAAGTGTTGCAAAAAAGGACACGAAAATATACAGAAAAAATAGAAAAGAAGCAGGGAGAACTTGGAGATACGCTGCCAAAAGTCATCAGCACTTCCAGGAAGCCATACCCAATCCTTGCACAAGCCAAAGCAACCATTCAACAAACACCTCCACGCCCAGAAATCCCAGATTGAAAGTGCTCCCATCCAGCCAGTGCCCAAATCGAAGAATCAATCTGCAGGTAAGAAAGGGTAAATTGTCCAACTTTACATTTGCATAAACACATTATTACTTGTTGTTACCTTTGATCTGCCATCCTAGACAGGATCGAAAGGCCTGGGTTTGGCGCCCAGGTCATGTTCCTCGTTTGCTAACACTTGCTGTAGACATAGCCTGAAAAGACCCAGCAAGCGCAGGATCGAAGGGCCTGGGGTTCAATACCCAGGCCCTGCATTTTATTTCGTTAACATACTTTTGCAGGAATAACATTCCAGATCAAAGGATACACCTTCTCTGGATCGAACCCATTAGCATGCTGGATCGAAGGAGGCATCTCATTCCTGGATCGAAAGCCATGACCTCCATGATCAAAAGACAATCCTTTCCCTGGATCGAAGGTTGTTCATGCCCACTTCCTGGCCCAATCGAAAGGACCATGACCCTGTCTGGATCGAAGCTTCCTTTCCCTCACTGGGTCGAAACTCCCTTTTTCCCCTGGATCGAAGGATCCCCCCCTTGTATTTTATTTTTACTTTCATTGACATCTTTTTATCTTTTTTAATTAACGTTAAAATCAAAAACCAAAAAAACATTAGGCTAGTTTTTTCTATTAAAATTAACTTTGTTAATTAATCTCTTAATTATCTTAACATTTTCTAAAAAAACTAAAATTAAATAGATTTAGAGCATTTTCCCAAAAAAATAAAATAAAACAACAAAAAGATTTTTATTCTTAGAATTTTTAGAGTTCATTTTCAGATTTACGCGCGTTTATTTTATTGTAACTGCTTACTGGTTTGTAATAGCTTAACTAAGACTTTTACTTTACTGCTTTATCCCCCAATTTTTGGACATGTAAATAATCCCCCTCCGTGAAGCCTTGTAATAGCGTAGGATTTACAATTCCCGCACTTTAAATTCCTGTACATATATTAACTTCTTAGAAGTATGCTAACTAGGATTGTATGACAAGATTAACTCCTAACTTAAAATCAACAGTAGCTCACCATGACATACAAAGATAATATAACTGAAAATTGACACACTCTCACATGTCACTCTTAGGGTACACCTCACTTGGTTGCCTCAAACGTGGTCATTGAGTATAGGAAGTCTTAGAGGTCGTCCTCCTGTCTAAAGATCAAAGTTGCCTCGAAACGGTTGCCTCGATAAAAATGATCTAAGACATTAGGTTTACCGCTAAAGCATCCTAACGTTGCTTTAGTGACCACACGTCCCTTAAATCGAATTGACCCGAAAACTCCAATGACAGTGCTACCTACTCCTCGATAGTGGGATAGCATTGTCTAAAGGACATTTGCACAGTTTAATTCCTTTTTGAGTAGGTAGAGGTTCTTAAGTACTTGCTCATTTTAAAAACAAAACAAAACTTTTCACACTTACACTTTTCGAACAAAGTTTTCAAAACACTTCATTACACTCTTGAGGACAGAAGCAAGAGTTAAATCGAAGTTTCAAACAAAAACTCTTTTCAAAACCCACAAACACAAAGAAAAGCAAACTTTTGAAAACATAGTGAGCAAGTACCTAAGAGCCCGTGGATAACCACAGATAGAAAGGGTGCTAACACCTTCCCTTTCTATAATCTACCTCCCGAACCCGAGAAACAATCTCGAAAAGGAATTTTTCTGTGCTTTTGTCCTTTCCTTGTTGGATAAATAAAAGACGGTGGCGACTCTTGCTTACCGCGACATTTTGCAAAAACAAACGCAAACGCGAACCAACATTAAAAAACAGTCAATTCTCATTCCCACCGATCACAACCGGCAGCTAAATAGTTGACGAAATCAGCGTACCATGGTAATGTGGTGTTGGTACAAATGGATTTTACTATCGCAGTTGTTAAAGGTTCATTGTGTTGATCCAAACTGTCGGTAGGGTCTATCTCTAGCTTAGCAATAAGGCGTTCATAAGGGAAATCTTCGTTTATGGGAACACTCTCGGTTTGGATTCCATCTAATCTTGATAAATGGTCAGCTACGATGTTTTCAGTTCCTCGTTTGTCTTTTATTTCCAAGTCAAACTCCTGTAGGAGTAAGATCCATCGGAGTAGTCGTGGTTTGGCGTCTTTCTTGCTTAGTAAGTATCAGATCGCTGCATGATCTGTGTAAATAATGATTTTGGCGCCTACTAAGTAGGAACGAAATTTATCCAATGCGAATACCACAACTAAGAGTTCCTTCTCCGTAGTGGCGTAATTCATTTGTGCGGGATCAAGTGTTCTGCTTGCGTAGTAGATAGCGTGAAGCTTTTTATCTTTGCGTTGTCCTAGGACTACGGCTACAGCATAATCGCTCGCATCGCACATTATTTCAAATGGTAGGTTCCAATCAGGAAGTTGCATAATAGGTGTTGAAATTAAGGCTTCTTTAAGCGTCTCAAATGCGTTCAAGCATTTATCGTCGAAAATAAACTCAGCTTCTTTCATTAATAATTCAGTTAGTGGCTTGGTGATTTTAGAGAAATCTTTTATAAAACGTCGGTAAAAACCAGCGTGTCCTAGAAAACTTCTTATTTCTCTAACTGTTTTGGGTGGTTGAAGGTTTTTGATAATTTCGATTTTTGCTTTGTCGACTTCAATCCCTCTGTTTGATACAATGTGACCCAACACAATTCCTTGTCTCACCATGAAGTGACATTTTTCCCAGTTGAGCACTAGGTTGACATTGACACAGCGTTTCAGTACTAATTCAAGATTTGATAAACATCCGTCAAAACTTTCTCCACAGACAGAGAAATCATCCATGAATACTTCCATAATTCCGTCTAAAAAGTCTGCGAAAATCGCCATCATGCATCGTTGGAAATTTGCAGGTGCGTTACATAGTCCAAATGGCATTCTTCGGTATGCAAAGGTACCATAGGGACATGTGAACGTGGTTTTCTCTTGATCATCAGGATGAATGGGAATTTGGAAGAATCCTGAGTAACCGTCAAGATAGCAGAAATGGGAATGTTTGGCTAAGCGCTCGAGCATTTTATCAATGAATGGTAACGGGAAATGGTCCTTGCGCGTAGCTTTGTTTAGTTTTCTATAATCGATACATATTCTCCATCCTGTTTGGGTATGTTGTGCTACCGATTCGCCTTTTGGGTTCGTTATAACCGTAACGCCTCCTTTCTTAGGCAATACGTGAACTGGACTGACCCAGATACTATATGATATTGGGTATATGATGCCTGCCTCTAGTAGTTTCTGCACTTCTTTCTTAACGACTTCACTTAAGATAGGATTTATTCATCTTTGATGTTCTCTAGAACTCTTGCAGTCCTCCTCCAGCATAATGCGGTGCATACAAAGAGAATGGCTTATTCCTTTTAGATCTGATATATTATAGCCTAATGCGGTTGGATATTTCCTTAACACACTAAGAAGTTTTTCAGTTTCGACCTTTCCTAATTTGGCATTAACTATAACTGGCCGTTCGAGTTCTTTATCTAAAAATTCATACCTAAGATCTTCAGGTAATGTTTTAAGTTCTATACCAGTTTTCTTATCAGTCGGGGCAGGATCGGGTGTTAAGGCTAAACATTCGCTTAGGTCGGCATCTAAATGTTCTTGTTTCCAGTCATCGTCCTTGAGGATAGTTGGTGTCTGAATTTTTAGCATCCCAGAATAGGTGTCTTCTTGGCTTTCAAGTTCTTTGACACATTCATCAATAATATCTAGGAGACAACATGAGTCATCTATAGCAGGAGCTTTAAAGAATTGGGAAAGAATGAATTCTACTTTTTCTTCTCCTACCTCGAAGGTAAGCTTTCCTTTCTTAACGTCAATGATGGCTCCTGCAGTAGCTAAAAATGGTCTTCCTAGTATGATGGGAATGTTTGAATCTTCCTTGATGTCCATTATTATAAAGTCAGTCGGTATGTAAAATTGTCCTATTCGGACAGGAATGTTTTCTAGCATACCAACAGGGAATTTGACTGATCTGTCGGCTAGTTGTAGGGACATCTTGGTAGGTCCGATGTCGCCTAATTTGAGCTTCTCGCAAATAGATAAGGGCATTAGACTAACACTGGCTCCTAAATCTCATAGGGCTTTGTCTATGACAGATTTTCCAATTACACATGGTATGGAGAAACTACCAGGATCTTTTAACTTTGGAGGCATGTTATTTTGAATTATGGCGCTACATTCGGCAGTTAGCATAACGGTTTCGTTTTCAACGATTTTTTTCTTATTAGACAATATTTCTTTTAGGAATTTAGCATATGACGACATTTGGGTTATAGCTTCTGTAAATGGAATAGTAACGTTTAATTGTTTCAGAAGTTCTACAAATTTCTTGAATTGCCCCTCGTTCTTGGGTTTTGCAAGTCTTTGGGGGTATAGAATTGGTGGTTTATATGGTGGTGGAGGCACGTAGGGTTTTTCTGAAGCCTCTCTGTTCTCATTCGCGTCTTCCTCTACGTTCTCAGATTGATCTTTCGACTTCTCTACTTCTTTTTCAGGTTTTTGATACATGGTCGGGTTTTGGAGTCTAGGATCTACCGGTTCATCAAGGGCTGTCCCACTTAGTAATGTGATAGCATTTTCATGTCCTTTAGGATTGGGTTGTGGCTGTCCAGGAAATGTACCAGCAGGTGCGGCAGAACTAGCTTGGTGTTATGCTACTTGGGAGATTTGGGTTTCTAACATTTTATTGTGGGTTGCTAGGGCATCTACCTTATTTGCTAATAGCTTCAACTGTTCACCGGTGTGAACGTTTTGATTGAGGAATTCTTTGTTTTGTTGGGCTTGATTAGCGATAAAATTTTCCATTAGGATTTCAAGGTTAGATTTCTTAGGAATGTTAGGAACATTAACAACGGGTTTTTGATAACCTGGAGGTACAACAGGTGCTTGGCCAGGTGCATATAAAGAGTTATTGCTCTTGTACGAGAAGTTAGGATGGTTCTTCCAACCAGGATTATAGGTATTAGCATAAGGATTACCTTGAGCGTAATTTACCTGATCAACTGATATTCCTGCTAAGATTTGACATTCGGTTCCAACATGACCAGGAACTCCACAAACTTCGCAGCTTGGGGTAACTGCAGCCACGGTGGCTGTAGGAGGTAAGGTCAAGCTTTCTATCTTTTGGGTAAGAGCATCTACCTTAGCATTAACTTTATCTAGGCTACTAATCTCGTACATCCCACCTTTGGTTTGAGTTTTCTCCACAAATGTTCTTTCTCTTCCCCATTGATAGTGGTTTTGAGCCATATTTTCAATGAGTTGGTTAGCTTCGTCATAAGGCTTGTCCATCAGTGTACCACCTGCGGCGGCATCTATAGAGAGTCTTGTGTTGTACAAGAGTCCATTATAAAACGTGTGGATGATCGTCCATTTTTCTAATCCGTGATGTGGGCACATTCACATCATATCTTTGTAGCATTCCCATGCATCGAATAGCGATTCAGTATCCTTATGCCTAAATCCGTTGATTTGGGCTCTTAGTGCAGCAGTCTTGCTCGGGGGAAAGTATCGTGCTAAAAATACAATCTTCAGTCCTTCCCACGTAGTGACAGAATTTGATGGCAAGGATTGCAACCAAGCCCAAGCTTTATCTCTTAGCGAGAAAGGGAAAAGACGTAATCTTATTGCATCTTTACTAACACCATTTGCTATAACTGTGTCGGCAAATTGAACGAATTTTGTAAGATGTTCATTTGGATCCTCGGAAGGATCTCTAGAGAATTGGCGTTGTTGGATAGCTAATATCAATGACGGTTTCAACTCAAAATCGTTTCGGTTTATTGCTGGAGCAACAATGCTGTTGTGGGGTTCTTGTTGTGATGGAGCTGCGTACTCCTTCAGTGGACGGGTCCTTTGTTCTTCGGCCATGTCTAATTCTGGATTAGTTTCGGTCTCAGAGGAAGAATTAGAATCTGTTTCAGAATCAATCTTGATTTCGGGTTTGGGTAAAGGAATAGCGTGATTTAAACAGTAATCCCTGACTGCACGTCTTACGGAAAGAATGTGTTCAGGTTCGTCCATCGATTTGTCAAGTGGTTCACCTTGTGAGCGAGTCCTTGGCATACAAATCAAAAAAGGGTTTTCTGTTGCCTAGTCTAAACGCGCAATAGAAGAATCGTAATTAATTGACTAACCAGTCCCCGGCAACGGCGCCAAAAACTTGATTGGGACTTTATGAGTCTGTCAGGATACTAACTACAACTATACAGTTCAGTCGTTCTAGTTTTAAATGATTATCGAACCCACAGAGACTGAGGATCAATCGCATACGATCTAATGTTACAGTTTGTTTAACTAACCGATGAATATTCGATTTTAGGGGGGAAATAGTTTAATTAAAAATGATAGTAATAATTATACCGATATGTGATGGTCGGACTTCGGGAATTCGGTGACTCGCTTGGCCTATAAAGTATTTCGGTAAAAACCAATTGTTTAACAACCTGAGACATACACTCTCGTGTTCATGAAATAAGTTATGCTACTAAACCTAGTGGATGCACTTTAAATTTAATAACACTTTTTGAAAACAATTTGAGTTTAATTAATTTATTAAAACACTCTCGTGTATTTAAAAATTAATATTTCGTTACCACTATCTGGGTTGAACCCCATCTCTCGCATGCAGGTTCTTGCCTTAATTAATTTCCCACTCTCGTGGAAAAATTGTGTTAATTAACCTCTCACTCTCATGACAAGGGTAGTTAATTTAATCATGGAAATTGGAAACCAGAAATTGTTTTATAAATAAATATTTTTGGCCAAGGTATCATTGAATTCTTTCAGTTCTTAAGAGTCACATACCGGTACGAATAATTTAGCCGGACATAATAGATTTAACAACAATGCAATTCAAAATATAATTCATAAAAATAATTGGCATAATACAAAAATGAATAAATATTAATTGCAATAAAAACCTAGAGATAACGTTGCTATGATAATCTTGAAATGTTACAATATTCCTTGCAGCTTGATTGAAGTAAATAAATTGTGTTAATTCTTGAATGAAGAATTAACACCTAAAAATAAAGCTTGAAATAATACTGGAAGTAGGAATTACAGTACGTAGAAAATTCTCTAAAACAAGGAAATAAAAATAATTGCAAAAGTAATAATTTTGTTCTGGGAAAATTCCTTCGACCTCTCAGCCTTGCACTATCACACATATATATAGGAGAGAAAATAGCAGTTGAAAGTATCTTGAGAAAAGGATTGAGTGGAGGAAATGTAGGGAGCATGGTTATTGAGTGGAGGGAAAATAGGAGAACAAGTCTGCCCTGACGTTGCCCACGTCTCCACCAATTCACAACGTTCATCTTTACGCGCGTGACGGTCGTCACAGGTGGGTGATGGTCGTAACACGCTAAAATAGCGCATTACGCTCGTCAGTGATGTGTGACGAGCGTTGTTTCAAGTTGGGGGTCGTTACGCCCGTTACGAGGGTGTGACGGTCGTCACTGCTCCAAAATCTCCAAACTTTGCAGATTTAGTTCTTTTTCTCTTTGTTTATTGTCTAGCCTCCTTCATGTAGTCCTTTTCCATTGGTTTGAGTTGACAAATGTTATACCTGTAAAAAGACAAATAAACTCGGAATAATCAGGAGTTAGACGACTTAATGTATTATAAAATTGGTAAAAAGCGTAGTAATTATATGGTACGATTTCTCGTTATCAGTCACTTATGGAGACAATAATAAGGGAAGAATTATTGGCAAAGGCAAAGTTGGTGCTCCACCTTTCACATCCATTGAAGATGTTCTTTATGTTGAAGGACTAAAGCACAATCTTCTTAGTATTAGCCAACTTTGTGACAAAGGCTTCAAGATCAAGTTCACCAAGGATGAATGCTTGATAGAAGACGAAGTCACATATGAGGTTATACTTAAAGGTAAAAGAATCAATAATATATTCATGATTTCCATTGATGATCCATCTTTAAAGGTAAAATGTCTCATGGCGAACAACGATGATTCATGGCTGTGGCACGAAAGAATTGCTCATATTCACATGGAACACTTGAATAAACTAATCAAGCATGAACTTGTGATTGGGTTGCCTAAGAGAAATTTCGTCAAAGATAGACTTTGTGATGCTTGTCAAAAAGGGAAACAAACAAAATAAACTTTCAAATATAAGAATGTGGTGTCTACTGCAAGGCCACTACAATTGTTACATATGGACTTATTTGGTCCATCAAGAACAAGAAGTTTCGGAGGTAATGTATATGCTTTGGTTATTGTTGACGATTTCGTTAGATATACTTGGACATTCTTTTTAGTGCAGAAAAGTGATGCATTCAAGGCGTTCAAGAAGTATGCTAAAAAAATTTAAAATGAGAAGTCTCTAACAATTTCCTCTATAAGAAGTGATCATGGCGGAGAATTTCAAAATGCTCTATTTGAAGAATTTTATGGAGAACATGGAATATCTCACAACTTCTCGGCACCAAGGACTCCTCAACAAAATGGACTGGTAGAAAGAAAGAATAGGTCTCTTGTGGAACTTGCTAGAATGATGCTTAGAGATTCAAATCTTCCAAAATATTTTTGGGTGGATACGGTGAGCACGTGATGTTTTGTTAGCAATAGAGTTAACATAAGACAGATCTTGAAGAAAACTCCATATGAACTCTTCAAAGGGAGGAAACCAAACATTGCTTTCTTTCACATTTTCAGATGCAAATGTTTTATCTTAAACAACGACAAAGATAACCTTAGTAAGTTTGATGAAAAATACGATGAAGGTATTTTTCTTGGCTACTCTCTTTCTAGTAAGGCATATAGAATCTACAACAAAAGAACTTTAACAATTGAAGAATCAATGCATATATCTTTTGATGAATCTAACCCCTCCAAGGAGGCTAATATTGTTTGTGATGATGATGATGAAATACTAGAAGGTCCTCAAGAAAATACTTCCAAAGATCAACCAATTCAACACGAAGAATCACCGCAACAAGAATCAAATCTCAATGATCTACCAAAAGAATGGAGAACTCATAGAGATCATCCTATCAATAAAGTAATTGGTGATATAAGTCAAGGTGTGACAACAAGATTAAATCTCAAAGATGCTTGCCTAAACATGGCGTTTATCTCTCAAATTGAACCTTCCAAAGTTGATGAAGCCTTAGGCGATAACAAATGGATTATCGCTATGCAAGAAGAATTAAATCAATTTGAAAGGAACCAAATTTGGGAACTTGTCCCTAGGCCAAGCAACAAACACATTATTGGAACAAGATGGGTATTTAAAATCAAATTTGACGAAAATGGAATAATTGTTCGGAACAAAGCAAGGTTGGTAGCACAAGGCTACAATCAAGAAGAAGGAATATATTTTGAAGAAACTTTCGCTCCAGTTGCAAGGTTAGAAGCTATTCGTCTCTTACTTGCCTATGCTTGCTCATTAAATTTTAAGCTTTTCCAAATGGATGTCAAAAGCGCTTTCTTGAATGGATATATCACTGAAGAAGTCTACATTAAGCAACCCCCGGGGTTCGAAGATTTCAAGAATCCATCTCATGTATTTAAATTGAGAAAAGCTCTCTATGGGTTGAAATAAGCACCAAGGGCATGGTATGATCTTTTAAGAAACTTCTTATGCGAAAAAGGTCTTGAAAAGGGCATAGTTGACAAGACTCTGTTTATCAAGAAAATCAAAGATGACACTTTTCTAGCTCAAGTCTATGTTGACGATATCATTTTCGGATCTTCAAACCAAGAAATGTGTGAAGAATTTTCAGCAACGATGCAAGGAGAATTTGAGATGTCCATGATGGGTAAAATGAATTATTTTCTTGGACTTCAAATCAAACAATTAAAAGATGGCATCTTCATCAACAAATCCAAGTATTGCAAGGAACTCTTGAAAATATTTGACATGGATAACTGTAAGGCAATGTCTACACCAATGGGTTCCAGTACATATGTTGATAAAGATGAATTAGGTGTTTCCATCGACATTACAAAGTATCGAGGTATGATTAGCTCCTTATTATATTTGACGGCAAGCCGTCCTGACATAATGTTTAGTGTTTGCCTATGTGCTCGCTTTCAAGCAAATCCAAAGGAATCTCATCTCACGGCGGTGAAAAGGATCATGAAGTATCTCGAAGGGACAACATATGTCGGATTATGGTATCCTAAAGGTAGTGTTTGCAACTTAGTTGGTTATTCTGACGTGGATTATGTAGGTTGTAAAACTGATAGAAAAAGCACAAGTGGTACTTGTCACATCCTTGGAAATGCATTAGTATCATGGGCCTGCAAGAAACAAGCGCGCGTTGCTCTTAGCACAGTCGAAGCCGAATATATTGCAGCGGGTAGTAGTTGCGCTCAAGTTTTGTGGCTCAAAAAACAACTTCGTGACTACAGACTCGATCTAGGATGCATTCCTCTACGGTGCGACAATACAAGTGCAATAAACATTACGAAGAATCCGGTCATGCATTCAAGAACCAAACACATAGATATACGACATCATTTCCTTCATGATCATGTACTTCAAGGAGATGTCGAGGTAACATTTGTAGATACTCATAATCAACTTGCCGATATCTTCACTAAACCTTTGGCAAGAGAACCATTTTACAAGATTCAGCGAGAGCTTGGCATTCTTGATGAACACGATATGTAAGGTGATTTCTATCCTTGTTATGATTTTATATATATGTTTTTAACCATGCTATATGTGAATATATATGTTAAGTGGTGTTTAAGTTTAAGAAAAATCTGTTTTTGGTCTTTTTTGGGTGATGTAAATCGATTGCACAATAGTGTAAATCGATTTCTCACTGAGTGTTTTTAATTTTGACCTTTATGTTTGCACCATAAGTGCAAATCGATTGCACTCTATACGTTTCAGTTTTATTTTGCTTCTGTTTTATGTGAAAATCGACTGCATCTGTATGCAAATCGATTGCACCCACTGTAACATGCTTTTATGACAGAAGTATTTGTTTGTCAGAATTCCTCTCTCTCTCTCTCTCTCTCATATTCCCAAGCCAATTAAACTTCATTACATATAATACAACCCACTCATTTCTATCTACTCACAAATCATATCCAAACTTCAGCTCATCAAACACCCCTCTCTCAAAAACCTAAAACCTTCAAAACCCTAAAAATACCTTACCCATGGCTTCAAGGAAAAAATGAAAGGTGTCAACTTCAGAGAAAGGGAAGAAAAAGGTTGATTCATCCTCTGAGAATCCATTACTTTCATCTCTCACTGAAGAACAAGAAGCAAGATTCACAAAGGACTTTCAAAGAAAGATAGTGTCCATTCCTAAATATGCAATTTAACTCCCCACAAAGGCAAGATGGTGACATATGTATTGGGTACTCGAATCTCTCTAACCCCTGAGATTGTTGGTGAGACTCTTCATATTCCCTACACTGGAAGCTCTTTGTATGACCCTGAAAACGAGGCATGGGATAACTATAGGAAAAAGGAATTTTATTACAACATTGGGAGATTAAGTGAAGCTGAATTCCGTGCCTAAAGGATTCATGGTCTAGGCGGAGTGATTCCATATAGAGACTCATGGAGTGCAGGTAACTTTTATATAAACGATCGACTATTTCATTACTTTATGGTCTATATTATGTTTCCACGGGCTGGAAACCACTGCACCACGACTTACCTGGAAATGCAGTTGATTTATGAAAGAAAGAAAGAAATAAGTGTTAATTGGGCAAGGCTCATAATGGTTCATATGCTGAGAGTCGATGCAAAATCGAAATTTCTACCATATGCTTACTTTGTTCCATTAATTATGGAAGAATTTGGAGTTGATTTTGCTGGGTTTGAGAAAGTCAACATGGATCCAAATCTGCATAAGATTTCAATCAAGAATGTTAACTCAATAATGGGTTTTTATTATAATCCGAAAATAAAAACTATAACTTACATTGGTGAAGATGTGGTTGGTGATGAAGGGAACGATCAAGAAGTCGGAGGTGGTGAAGTTATACCTCCTCCACCTACTGCTCCCTCTGGTCCAAGCAATCAAGATCTTATGGATTTCATGTCTCAACAATTTGCTTCCATGAACACCAACATCAACAACCAATGGAATGCTATCAACGATTCTACAACAACCCGGATTAATGACTTCCGCACAGATGTGAATCAACAATTTTCTTACATTTACTCTCATCTTCACATTCCACCATATGACCCAAATAATCCAGCTGCGCCACTGTTGTACACCAAAATTTTCCCTCCCATATTTCTCAAAACATGGCAAGAAAAATCTCCAAGTGGCTAAAGATTGCTCAAGAGTTGGACAATCAAGCTACCTCCTAAGGTAGTCAACCCCAAATTAGGGTTTTGTGTTGCATCAAGATCCTTGAGTCCAAATGACCTCAAATTCTCCCTAATGTCCTAATATTCTCTCAAGATCATCCATGTCAAATTTCAAGCCTTGCAGAGGAAGTTTGCTCAGTCAATTGCTCAAAGGGTCCAAAAATCGATTGTGCTAGGGCAAAAGTCAACTGTGGTCCAAATACAGTCAAACCTTAAGATTTTTTGTAACATTCTCATTTTTAAGGATTTTCATCATTTGATCAAGGGTTGATCATTATTCATCAAGGATTGCTCAAAATTCATGAAGACTCAAAAGTTGCTAAATTAGGGTTTTGTAGGAAAAGTCAAACCAACTCTGACCAAGCATAACTTTCTCATACTTTATGAGAAATGACCCATCAAAAGCTCATTTTTAAGAGGATGAAATTTAATAAAATCCATCTTCATACCCCAAGATCATAAAATGCACTCATAAGAAGTTATAAATTTGGACATTATAGGTCATTTTTGAAAGTCAATAAAAACACCTTTTTTTTCAAAGCTTATAACTTGAGAATGGAATATCAAAATGCGATGAGACCTAAAGGGTTGGTTAGAGGACATCTCAAGCTTTCTAAAAAGTCCAAGAACACTTCCAAAAGTTCAAAATTGAAGAAGTTATGCATTGTTGAAGTTGGGAATTTTTGCAAAATTGCCAAAAGTCAACTATCCCCAAAACTTCAAAATTTCTCAAATGGACCCATTCTTTTTCACTTGATTTGATTTTGCCACATTGCATAGGTGTCCTAGCTTCAGCCTTGTGTCCATTTATCAATTTTGTTATTTTATTTGATTTTTTATTGAATTATTTCATTTTTAATCAATTTAAATCAAATAAAATCCCAAAACTTGATTACATGAGATCTTTTTCTATTTTCAGGACTCAATCATCATCAAGATCAACATCAAACTCGTACTAAGCATTCCATGTGCAAAAAGATTGAGTTTTTGGCAAATTAGTCATGTTTTCAATGGTGAATCAAATCCAATCTCAAGGAATTGAGGTGGAAAGATTCAAGACAAATTTGTTGACATAATGCATTCTATGATACATATACAAGTCAAAGCACTCGAAACCAGACCTAGAGGCTGCAAGAACACTGAAAAACAAAACTTGGAAAAAGTGGTGAAAAGTGCAAAACTGAAATCACACTTAGAGGCGTTTACAGAAGCAAAACTCAACACCAATCGATTGCTGGGTGTCTACTCAACCTTCTGCAATCCAAAGAAAGCTCTCATACGCATCAAAACGCACTGTAAGCATCAAGTTTCTTGGCCCTGTATTCAAAATCATAGCTCTCTATTTTTGCATCATTCTGGCAAATCATGGACATATTTGTGATGCTTATGATATTTCTGAACTTTTGGTAATATTTGATTTCATTTATATGGACTGTAACCCCATAGCCGAATCTAGGGTTTTGTGGTTTGTTTTTTGGGTGTTTCTTTTACAGGCAAAATTAACTCTATTGATGGCCATGGACATGACCGGAAGAGAAGCACGAACACAACCATGGTCTTGGGAGGAGTTTATGTGGCCTGAGATGGGTTTTAGGAATGACCTACGCATTTAGCTGTGGATTTAAATCTGCAGGTAAAGTTACAGGGGTGTGAGGAAGAAGACGATGGCGTGTCGTCTCCTTAGTGGCTGGTTCAAACAATTCGCGCGCGTTTTTATTTTTTTCTGGCATATGGCGCATTATCTCTTATTATTATTTTTGCTTAATATATTAACAGTTGAAACACATTGGCTGAGTGGTAAACGTGTGCATCAAAACGCTTATAGGACCTGGGTTTGAATCCCAGGTCCCCCATGCTATTTGTTATAATTTTTCTTCAGGTATTCCAGTGCGCCTAAGGAGTAGCAGTACATCATATACCATTATCTAATCAATGGACAGATGGCCAATGGCCAGATCTGATGGATGGAGATGGAACGTCCACCATGGGACCAAGTCAACCAGCGCACAGGGGATCCAAAAAGTCCACCAGGCCAGCGTGTTATTGGGCTTTGGAATTGATATTCAGACCTCCAAATCAGGCCCAAACCTCTTTCTATTTCTTTTATTTTATTTTATTTGTTTTATTATTTTTATTATTAACTAACGAATCAAATCTTTTTCTTTATAAAATTAAAACCAAACAAATATTTTCTTTATTAAATTAAATTTCAGTATTTTTAATTTTTTATTAACAAATATTAATTTAATTAATTTAGACCATTAATTATGAATAACTTTAATATATTTTTCAATAATTAAAATTAACTTAGATATAATTAGGTTTTTATTAACATTGATCAATTTTATTTCTTTCCTTAAATAACAAAAATCCAAAAAATATTTATTTTCATTAATTAGTTTAATTAATTTAATTTGATAATTAATTTAGGATAGTTTATTTCTTAAAAGTCAAAAATAACCAAAAAAT
Organism: Vicia faba; assembly: GCA_948472305.1. Taxonomy (NCBI): domain Eukaryota; kingdom Viridiplantae; phylum Streptophyta; class Magnoliopsida; order Fabales; family Fabaceae; genus Vicia; species Vicia faba. Next base: position 1,318,353,888 of record OX451740.1, read on the forward strand.
CTTTTCTTTAATAATCAAAGGGTCAAAACCCTAGAACACGCATTCGATTTAATTTCTCGCACGCGACTTATTTTCTTTTACCATATTATTGTACTTGTTCCCGGAATGTAATAGATAATTAGGACTATTTTTATCGCTTTATTTATTTTCCGCATTTAAATTTCAAAGGGTTGCTTTTGGCGATGTAAATACCCGACGCCTTGTAATTTAATTTCCGCAATTTATTTTCCGCAACTTATAAACTGTTAGATGTTTGATAATAGGGATGCATGACAAGAATGAATGTTTAACCTAAAATCAATATAGATAACCATTGACATGTACAAAGACAAAATAACTGAAAACAACACACTCGCACATGCGTACTCTTAGGGTACACCTCATTTGGTTGCCTTCGTACGCGGTCATTGAGTATAGGAAGTTTTAGAGATCGCCCTCTTGTCCAAAGCTCATAAGTTGCCTCGGATAAAATGATCTAAGACATTAGGGTTACCGCTAAGGCGTCCTAACATTGCTTTAGTGACCGTAAGTCCCTCATTCGAATTGACCCTCAAACTCCAACGATGGTGCTACCTACTCATCAATAGTGGGATAGAATTGTCTAAAGGACATTAGCATAGAACGATTCTTTTTTCGAGTAGGTAGATGGTTCTTAAGTACTTGCTCTTTCAAAACAAAAACAAAAACTTTTCACACTTACACTTTTCAAACGAAGTTTCAAAACAAAAACTTTTTCAAACCCACAAACACAAAGAAAAGCAATTTTGAAAACAATATGAGCAAGTACCTAGGAGTCCGTGGATAACCACAGATAGAAAGGGTTCTAACACCTTCCCTTTCTATAATCTACCCCCCGAACCCGAGAAACATCTCGAAAAAGGAATTTTTCTGTGCTTTTTTCCTTTCCTTGTTGGATAAAATAAAAGTCGGTGGCGACTCTTGCTTACCGCGACATTTTGCAAAAACAAACACAAAACGCAAACTAGCATTCCAAAAAACAGTCAGTTCTTCCACCGTATCACTGAACTGGCGACTCTGTTGGGGACGCTTATAAGTGGGGTGTACCTTAGGATTAGATCATTGTGTTTTCAATTGTTCGCTTTGTATGCTTTATATTTGTGGGCTTGAATCATAGTTACTATAGATCCTAACCCGGATCTAGGGATACCCTTTAGGTAAGTAGCAATGAACTGTGAGGGAACTGTACGGCGTAGACCGATACGGTTGAAGCAGTAGCTACATTGGTGTGGCACTTTAGTTTGTACCGATATCCCTTGTGTTGGAACGAGGAGAATATGGGTCTTCTAAGGGGTCATTAAGCACCAAGTGACCTTAGAATCTTTAAATTGACCAAATTGGCCATAGAACAGTAGAAGTATGCTACACTCATTGAGACTATACTTTCGCGATGATTCCGGCTGCAAGAAAAGGTTGCTAAACTTGAATTATGACCGATCAAGGGTAGTCAGTGATATTGAGATCCTCTAGAACCCGGTTACTATTTTTAGGACAGGTTTGAACCAACTGAACTGAAAGAGGGTAGTACCTAAGCTCCTTGCCTGCCTGAAATCTAAGGGCTCTCTGTATGACTTGTGTGCCTTTACCATGTTTGCTATTTGTGGATACTTGTGATGTGCTTTCTGTCATGACATCATGACATCATAACATTGCATACATCTTGCATTGGACTAACCTATTTCAAAGACATGAGGGATTCATCTTTGTTCTGTTTTGTAGGTCATGATACCCATGCGTAGGAACACCATCCGGATCAACTTTGTCCAAATTCCCACTCAGCTCAAGGAGTTGGTTGCAAAGGTCTCAGATACTACCTCCTTTATCAGGAGACATGGTCACCTCTTGGGTTTGGTCACTTCCAAATTGGACGAGCAGATGATAAGTGTCTTGGTCCAATTCTATGATCCACTGTACCATTGCTTTACTTTTCAGGACTACCAGTTGGTCCCCACCTTAGAAGAGTTCTCTGATCTGCTGGGTATCCCTATTCTGGAGCAGACCCCGTTCACAGGTTGGGAGAATATCCTTAGGCCGGAAGAGATTGCTTCAGCCCTCCACTTGACAAAGGCTGAAGTGATGTCTAATTGGGAGACTAGAAGCGGAGCAAAGGCTTTTTTTGGCTAAGTTCTTGGTTGGTAAGGCTAATTATTTCTGGGATAGTCTAGACTTCCAGGCATTAAAAGATATTCTGGCTCTTCTGATATATGGCTTGGTATTGTTTCCGAACTCTGACTCCTTTGTTGATGTGAATGCGGTAAAAATCTTCATCTTTGGTAATCCTATACCCACTCTCTTGGGTGACATTCTTCATCAGCTTTATGCCCGTACTGCTCGAAAGCGAGGAACTTTGATGTGTTGTGCTCCATTATTGGCAAGGTGGTTTATTTCTCACCTTCCCAAGTCAGTTTTGAAGAACAAAGAAGGCATGGGCTGGGCCGATAGGGTTATGTCTCTCTCTCATAATGACATCATCTGGACTATCAAGGGTATGGACGAGGTGTCTATTATTGATTGATGTGGGGAGTACCCCAATGTTCCACTGATAAGAACCAATGGAGGGATCACTTATAATCCATGCTTGGCCTTACGTCAGTTTGGGCGTGCTAGGAGGGAAGGTCCTCATGAATTGCTAATGCCTAGTATCATCTTTGATTTTCAAGGGGATAGTGACGAGCAACGCCACAGATTCATAAGAGCTTAGGATAGAGTTCAAAGATCTGATCCACACGAGCTGGGCCCAAAGACTTCTCTTTCGATGGAGCCATATCTCAGATGGGTTTGTATCCGTGCCCAAAAGCTGGGTATGCCGTACGAATCTGTCTTGCCTATCATTGTCGAAGTTGCTAATGAAGAAGGAGTTCTTCCTACCATCCTCCATCCTCATATGCCCAATGACATTGGGGCACTAAAGAGATCATGGATGTAGATGAGAGAAGAGCAGGATACTTACCGAGAAAAGTATCACGAGCAAGAGCAGAAGATTCAGAAGTTGACTAGGCAGTTGGAGAATGAGCAGACCATCAACGACTATGTCAGCACCAAAGGCAAACGACCATGGGAGCGCTGATGTCCTTTGATTACTTCCAGTTTTTATTTACTTTTCAGCATTTCCTTTCTTGTAACGCCTTAAGGGCAATTTGTTAAACAATTTGAATTTCAAGTTTATCTAATAAAATTGTGTTTCATTTCTTGTTTACGAATTTGAATCTCTCGATGTCTTTGAAATCATATCATACGCATTTCATCCCATGCACTTCATAATAGGTACCCTTACAGGTCTCTTATCTTCTTCGCTGTTTATTTCAGCATCATGTCTTCCGAACCATCAACTGAGCAAGCAATCAAGGCTCTACAGGCTCAAAACGCCCAGTTCCAAGAATTGTTCATGAATCTAGCTAAGGGTCAGCAAGATATGAAGACCCTTATTCTGAAAGAGAAGAAGAAGAAGAAGAAGACAGTCCTGTTCAACATGGGTCGCAGATTTGGAAACAATTTACGAGATGAAGTTTATTTGACCACCTCATCTGGAGGGAAAGATAATCAAGAAGAAAGGAGGGCTCCTAGCCTTGTGGTTTCAGACAATGAGACAGACTTCGACGAAGACCAGTATCCTCCGGTTGAGGATAGATACAAGCAACTGGAAGATCGGTTGAGTGCGATGGAAGTACAAAAGGTGCCTGGTCTAGACTTTGGCGATGTGGGACTGTCGTCTGGGGTGGTGATTCCCCATAAATTCAAAGCACCAGCCTTTGCCAAATACGACGAAATTTCTTGCCCGAAACTGCACCTCCGGTCGTATGTAAGGAAGATTCAGCCATACACCGCTGATAAGAACCTATGGATCCATTTCTTTCAAGACAGTCTCTCAGGGACTCAGCTTGAATGGTTTTACCAGCTCGAAGGAACTAGCATCCGTAATTGGGAAGATTTGGCCGCTGCTTTCTACAAGCAATACCAATACAATGCCGACCTCGCTCCCACGCGTACCCAACTTCAGGGTATGTCAATGGGTGCGGGCGAAGGTTTCAAAGATTATGCTCAGAAGTGGAGGGACCTCACTGGAAGAGTGCAACCACCCTTGGCTGAGAGGGAGCTAGTGGATATGTTTTTGGGGACCTTGTCTGGTCCGTTTTTCGACCATCTGATTGGAAGCTCTTCGTCTGGGTTTACAGAGCTAATTATGACCAGTGAAAGGATTGAGGCTGGTATTAAGTCTGGTAAGATAAAAAAGGGTGCTTCATCAAGCACCGAGAAAAAGCCTTTTAAGAAGGAGTCCAATGCTGTTTACAGTTCGAAAAGCCAGAATAGACCTGAACACCGCTAAGTTGTTAATGCGGTTGTTATTTAAAGACCTGCTGGGGCTCCTCAGTGCAACAATCAAAAAAAGGCCGAGAGACCTCGAAGGCAATTCACCCATCTCAACATGACTTTGTCTCAGATTCTGCCGCAGTTATTGAAAACCAATCTAGTAATTCCAAGGGAGGCTCCGCAGAATCCCAACTATGCATCGCCTAAGTACAACCCTAATGCCCGCTGTGCTTTTCACTCTGATAGCCCGGGACATGATACAGATGATTGTTGGGCTTTGAAGAACAAAGTACAGGACTTAATTGATGCAAAGGAGATCGAGTTCGGAGCACCAGAGAAGCCTAAACATGATGCAGGGGTGAATGCTATCGGGGATGACGATGATGAAGAGTTTGATATTGACTGCTGGATATACCCAACTACGGATGGTGGATTAAGAAACTGGACAGTGAAGGATTCTATGCCCGTTTCTGTTATCACCCAGTAATGAGACTTTTGTTTTGAATTTGTAACAGACAATGTTTTAAACTTTACGGCTCGGTGTCTTACCCGGGGCACCGTGGCCTCATTTGTGAGGGCTTTACGTGTGTCATTTACATATATCATTAATAAAATCATTGGACGTTTCTTGCATTTCAAATTTTGTGCTCCTTGTTTTTCTTTTATTACATATTGCAAAACAACTATTTTACACACACACTCACATATACAGGTCTACATCCACTCTGAATCTCACTGATAATGACTCTGCTACTGCCAGTTATGACTTCGAAAGTCTGATCAACTTAGCCGAAGACGAAGGTGAAGATGATTGCGAAGTGCCTGGTGAACTTGCAAGACTGTTACTTCAGGAAGAGAGGGTTGTTCAGCCGCACGAAGAGCCGGTGGAATCAGTGAATCTGGGTACAGAGATAGACAAGAAAGAGGTAAGGATCGATGCAAATATGAAGCTTAATGTGAAGAAACGATTGATTCAGATGCTGCGTGACTACGTTGAGATCTTCGCCTGGTCTTATGAAGATATGCCTGGGTTGGATACTGATATTGTGGTTCACCGCCTTCCTACCAAGGATGATTGTCCTCCAGTGAAACAGAAGGTCCGCCGAATGCGCCCAGAGATGTCTGAGAAAATCAAGGCTGAAGTTATGAAACAGTTTGACGCCGGTTTTCTAGCAGTTACTTCTTACCCACAATGGGTGGCCAACGTGGTTCCTGTACCGAAGAAGGATGGTAAGATTCGAATGTGTGTTGACTATAGGGATCTGAATAGGGCGATTCCCAAGGATGATTTTCCTCTACCTCATATCGACGTTCTGGTTGAAAACACAGCTCAACACAAGGTATTCTCCTTTATGGATGGTTTCTCCGGTTATAATCAGATTAAGATGGCTCCCGAAGACATGGAGAAGACAACTTTTGTTACTCAGTGGGGTACCTTTTGCTACAAGGTCACGCCTTTTGGATTGAAAAATGCTAGGGCAACATATCAGCGTGCCATGGTTGCTTTGTTTCATGACATGACCCATCACGAGATTGAGGTATACGTCGACGACATGATTGCAAGATCCCAGACGGAGGAAGAACATCTTGGCCACCTTCAGAAGCTGTTTGATAGGTTGAAGTTGTACAAACTTAGGTTAAACCTAAACAAGTGCACCTTCGGGGTGAGATCTGGTAAACTGTTGGGTTTCGTCATAAGCGATAAAGATATTCAAGTGGATCCGGCAAAGGTGAAGGCCATACAAGAGATGCCAGCTCCCCAAACAGAAAAAGAAGTCAGAGGTTTTCTGGGACGACTTAACTACATTGCCTGATTCATCTCGCACCTGACCGCTACTTGTGAACCAATCTTCAAGTTATTGAAGAAAGATCAAGTAGTACGTTGGAACGATGAATGCCAAGACGCTTTCGAAAGGATCAAAGAATATCTCCAAGAGCCACCCATTCTGATGCCTCCAGTTGAAGGGAGACCTTTGATCTTATACTTGACAGTACTCGAAAACTCAATGGGGTGTGTGCTGGGTCAGCATGACGAGTCTGGCCGAAAAGAGTATGCTATTTATTACCTTAGCAAAAAGTTTACCGACAGTGAGACCCGATACTCACTGCTCGAGAAAACTTGTTGCGCTTTGGCATGGGCTGCTTGCCGGCTGAGACAGTATATGTTGACTCACACTACTCTATTGATACCAAAGATGGATCCAATCAAGTATATCTTCGAGAAGCCTGCTTTGTCCGGAAGAATAGCAAGATGGCAGATGATCTTGACTGAGTACGATATCCAATACACGACCCATAAGGCAACTAAGGGAAGTGTGTTGGCATACCATTTGGCACATCAGGCAGTGGATGATTACTAGTATATGAACTTTGAATTCCCGGACGAGAATATCATGATAGTGACTGACTGTGAGACACCTGGACCGAATGAAGGACCTCAGGAAGGATCCCGATGGTCTATGTACTTTGATGGAGCTTCAAACGCTTTGGGCAATGGCATTGGCACCATGATCATATCTCCTGAAGGCTCTCATACTCTGTTTATCGCCCGACTATGTTTCAACTGCACCAACAATATGGCGGAGTATGAGGCATGCATCATAGGTCTTCGAGCAGAAATTGACCTAAGGATTAAGTTTCTGAGTGTCTTCGGAGATTCCGTTCTCGTGATCAATCAGATCAAAGGCGAGTGGGATACGAAACACCCAAATCTTGTTCCTTACAAGGAGTATGTGTTGACATTGCTTCCCCACTTCAAAGAGATAACCTTTGAACACTTCCCAAGAGAGGAGAATCAGTTGGCGGATGCGCTGGATACGATGTCTTCTATGTTTAAAGTCAATTGGGACAACGAGGCTCCCCGGATTATCATTGAAAGATTGGACGAACCTGCACATTGCTGTGACATTGAGACTGAAGAGATAACAGAAAAACCCTGGTTTCATGAAGTAAAAAGGTATCTTGAGGCTCAGGAGTACCCCGAGGGTGCATCTATTAATGACAAGAAGTTTTTGAGGAGGTTCGCGGCGAAGTTCTTCATCAGCAATGGTATTCTCTACAAGCGTAACCATGATTCAACCTTACTGATATGTGTAGATAAGAATGAAGAAAAAAGAATCATGGTAGATCTACATGAAGGTAATTTCGGAACTCATTCCAGTGGGCACACTATGGCAAAGAAAATCCTTCGGGCAGGATATTATTGGTCCACTATGGAAGCCGACTGTTATCAGCATTCTCGGACATGTCACAAGTGCCAAGTTTATGTTGATAAGGTGCACATACCTCTAGTTCTTCTAAACGTATTGACAGCTCCGTGGCCTTTTGCAATGTGGGGCATTGATATGATCGGCGAGATCAGACCTACCGCGTCCAACGGGCATCGTTTAATCCTGGTAGCTATTGATTACTTTACAAAGTGGGTTGAAGCAGCTTCCTTTGCTACCGTAACAAAGAACGTCGTGGCACGGTTCATTCGGCACAATATGATCTGTCGATACGGTGTACCAGAGAGGATCATTACAGACAATGGTACCAATCTTAACAACAAGATGATCACTGAGCTCTACAAGTAGTTCAAGATACAGCATCACAACTCTTCTCCTTACCGACCGAAGATGAATGGGGCCGTGGAAGCGGCTAATAAGAACATTAAGAAGATTGTGCAGAAGATGACAGTGACATACAAAGACTGGCACGAAATGTTACCGTTCGCTCTTCATGGGTACCGTACTTCAGCACGGACGTCAACAGGGGAAACACCCTATTCCTTGGTATATGGCATGGAGGCCGTCCTGCCCATTGAAGTTCAGATACCCTCTCTTAGGATTATGAAGGATGCAGGTTTGAGCGAAGATGACTGGATTCAGACCCGGCTTGATCAGCTGAATTTAATCGACGAAAAGAGACTTACTGCTATTTGTCACGGTCAGACGTATCAAAAGCGGATGATCAAGGCATTTAACAAGAAAGTTAGACGACAAGAGTATCAAGTTGGGGATATGGTGATCAAGCGCATCATTTTACCTCAAGGTGATCCTAGGGGAAAATGGACCCCTACTTAAGAAGGGCCATTTGTGGTTAAAAATATCTTCTCAGGAGGAGCTATGATTCTAACTACCATGGATGGTGACGACCTCCCTCACCCCGTCAATGCAGACATAGTGAAAAGATACTATGCATAATCAAAGACCCGCTAGGTTGACTGGCCTAGGAAAAAATAAGGGCTTCCCGGCGAACCAAAAGGGTTCGGGCAAAAATAAGGGATGAAAATGAAAATTGTACACCCGGCAAGTCGAAAACCTGAAAAGGCGGCTTGGGCAAAAAAGGGTATCCCGGTGGACTGAAAACCCGAAAGGGCGGTCCAGGCAAAAATTAGGGATCAAAGCGTAACACTATGTCTCATTGGATCACCTTGCATCCAGACTTCAGTATCAACTATCAAGCTCAGACGGCACGAGTCAATTTGATCTGCCTTCAACCAAGTAGCAAAGTGATGAGATGCTCGAGGACATAAAGGAAATAACAGAGTTGGAACCCAGTGGGATTGTTCACGTAGCTGTTTTGTTTTTCACAAATTGTGTAAATTCTATCTGCTCGGCGGCGTTCTCTTACTAGGACGTCAGCCTCTTGTACAAAAACGCCTATTTACATGCCAAACTTCAAAATCAATACAATTCATTTTCAAAGAAATTTCAAACTGTTTTTTCTTTATCTTGTTTTGTTTTGCAAAGAACGTCCAATGTTCATTTTTGATATATGCATTTGACATTAATTGTTACTCATAAATATTTACATGCGAAACAAAATACGACTACTGGCAATATCAGAAACAGGGGCAATAAAAGTTGTCCAAAGCTGTACAGTTGCTCTATCCACTAGGTACGAAGGTAGGTTCAGCTGAAGAATACGGCCAAAGTAACATTCACTCCCTGCAGAGTAAGACAGTAATGGTTGGCGCTCCCCAGCTGAGACTTGCAACTGTGAATAAATCGGTAATATTCTCCCCAAGCAGAGTTTATCTACCATCAGCACTGAAAAGGATTGATATCCCCGGCAGTCTTAATATTCCCCAACGAAGTATAAGAATGCTCCCCGGCAGGGTACAAGATATCCCCAGTGGAGTTAAAATTTTCCCAGCGCAGTCTGAAAAAACTTCCCCAACGGAGTTGGGAGAATCATCCCCAGTAGACTCTGGAAGTTTATCCCCAGCGGAGTACAAAAATAAATCTCCTCAGCCGAGTTCAAAGGATCATTCCCAGCAGAACTCAAAGGATTATCCCCATAAGAGTCTAAAAGGTTATTCCCAGAGAAGTCGCAACCGAAGGTCATCCCCAGCATAGTTCTTTCCTTTCAGAAACAGGAATTCAATCCCCAATAGGATTCAATATCACCAGCAACGATAATTCATCCCAACGGAATTTATCAGTGGAATCTTCAGCAGAACATCTCTTCCCTACAAAGTAATCTCCTCATCAGTTTATTCCCCCAACGGAGTCATCCTCTCCTGCAGGTTTATTTTCTTCGTTCTCCATCCCCAGCGGAAACGAAGAATACAGTTCTATTCTTCAGCAGCTATCCGGGATTTATTTTCCCCAACTAGAAACATTACATTTCCATACATCATGATACAGGCACATATGCATCATACCACACAATATCATTTATTTTGAGAGCATCATTGCTTGATATATATCATGCATTTCATACATCATGACATTGCATATGACTAACTCTTTACCTTTTTAGGGAAAGACGAATCAATAAACACCGTTGACTACTTATATGACCTGGTAGTCCCCTCAAAAACTATATCTATTGAGGGTTGTTTCAGCTGATTCCTCAGAAAGATGCCCTCACAAGACTTTTGTCTGGTTCAGTTAAATCGATTCTAAGATTTTTCTGATTCTTATCAAGTCAAAGTTAATCCAAGACCTTCTCTGGTTCAGTCAGATCGATGCTAAGATCTCCCTGATTCATATTCCAGTTGAAGATATCCCAAGACTCTTGTCTGGTTCAGTTAAATCGATTCTAAGATTTTTCTGATTCTTACCCAGTCAAAGTTAATCCAAGACCTTCTCTGGTTCAGTCAAATCAACGCTAAGATCTCCCTGATTCCTATTCCAATTGAAGACATTCCAAGACTTTTGTCTGGTTCAGTTAAATCGATTCTAAGATTTTTCTGATTCTTATCCAGCCAAAGTCAATCCAAGACCTTCTCCGGTTCAGCCAGATCGATGCTAAGATCTCCCTGATTCTTATTCCAGTTGAAGACATTCCAAGACTTTTGTCTGGTTCAGTTAAATCGATTCTAAGATTTTTCTGATTCTTACCCAGTCAAAGTTAATCCAAGACCTTCTCCGGTTCAGTCAGATCGACGCTAAGATCTCCCTGATTGTTATTCCAGTCGAAGACCTCCTATAAACAATCTCCAAATGGCATCTGTAAGCCCATTCCCGACATCACAAGGCTGATACCACTTCATGCGAGTGCAAATTTCTGGGCACTCTAGTGTTCAATCATCTTCCACCTTCGGATCCCGAAAGGCACGGAAGCCAATCTACATACTCAGGTTTAAGAAGATTGAACAGGGGAAGTTGTTGTACCCCAAAATTTGCCCTCCCATATTTCTCAAAACATGGCAAGAAAAATCTCCAAGTGGCTCAAGATTGCTCAAGAGTTGGACAGTCAAGCTACCTCCTAAGGCAGTCAACCCCAAATTAGGGTTTTGTGTTGCATCAAGATCCTTGAGTACAAATGACCTAAAATGATCCCTAATGTCATAATATGCTTTCAAGATCATCCATGTCAAATTTCAAGCCTTGCAGAGGAAGTTTGCTCAGTCAATTGCTCAAAGGGTCCAAAAATCGACTATGCTAGGGCAAAAGTCAACTGTGGCCCAAATACAGTCAAACCTCAAGATTTTTTGTCAACATTTTCATTTTGAAGGATATTTCATCATTTGATCAAGGGTTGATCATGATTCATCAAGGATTGCTCAAAATTCATCAAGACTCAAAAGTTGCTAAATTAGGGTTTTGTAGGAAAAGTCAAACCAACTTTGACCAGGCATAACTTTCTCATACTTTATAGGAAATGACCCATCCAAATCTCATTTTTAAGAGGATGGAATTTCCTACAATCCATATTCATACCCCAAGATCAGAAAATGCACTCACAAGAAGTTATAAATTTGGACATTATAGGTCATTTTTGAAAGTCAACAAAAACACCTTTTTTTACAAAGCTTATAACTTGATAATGGAATATCAAAATGAGATTAGACTAAAAGGGTTCGTTAGAGGACATCTCAAGCTTTCTAAAAAGTCCAAGAACACTTCCAAAAGTTCAAAATTGAAGAAGTTATGCATTGTTGAAGTTGGGCATTTTTGCAAAATTGCCAAAAGTCAACTATCCCCAAAACTCCAAATTTTGTCAAATGGGCCCATTCTTTTTCACTTTATTTGATCTTTCCACATTGCACACGTGTCTTAGCTTCAGCCTTGTGTCCATTTATCAATTTTGTTATTTTATTTGATTTTTTATTGAATTATTTCATTTTTAATCAATTTAAATCAAATAAAATCCCAAAACTTGATTACATGAGATCTTTTTCTATTTTCAGGACTCAATCATCATCAAGATCAGCATCAAACTCGTATCAAGCATTCCATGTGCAAAAAGATTGAGTTTTTGGCAAATTAGGCAAGTTTTCAATGGTGAATCAAATCCAATCTCAAGGCATTGATGTGGAAAGATTCAAGACAAATTTGTTGACCTAATGCATTCTATGATACATATACAAGTCAAAGCACACGAAACCAGACCTAGAGGCTGCAAGAACATTGAAAACAAAACTTGGAAAAAGTGGTGAAAAGTGAAAAACTGAAATCACACTTAGAGGTGTTTACAGAAGCAAAACTCAACACCAATCGATTACTGGGTGTCTACTCAACCTTCTGCAATCCAAAGCAAGCTCTCATACGCATCAAAACACACTGTAAGCATCACGTTTCTTGGCCCTGTATTCAAAATCGTAGCTCTCTATTTTTGCATCATTCTTGCAAATCATGGACATATTTGTGATGCTTATGAGATTTCTGAACTTTTGGCAATATTTGATTTCATTTATATGGACTGTAACCCCATAGCCGAATCTAGGGTTTTGTGGTTTGTTTTTTGGGCGTTTCTTTTACAGGAAAAATTAGCTCTATTGATGGCCATGGACATGACCGGAAGAGAAGCAAGAACACAACCATGGTCTTGAGAGGAGTTTATGTGGCCTGAGATGGGTTTTAGGAATGACCTACGAATTTAGCTGCAGATTTAAATCTGCAGGTAAAGTTACAGGGGTGTGAGGAAGAACACGATGGCGTGTCGTCTCCTTAGTGTCTGGTTCAAACAATTCGCGCGCGTTTTTATTTTTTTCTGGCATATGGCGCATTATCTCTTATTATTATTTTTGCTTAATATATTAACAGTTGAAACGCATTGGCTGAGTGGTAAACGTGTGCATCAAAATGCTTATAGGACCTGGGTTCGAATCCCAGGTCCCCCATGCTATTTGTTATAATTTTTCTTCAGTTATTCTAGTGCGCCTAAGGAGTAGCAGTACATCATATACCATCATCTAATCAATGGACAGATGGCCAATGGCCAGATCTGATGGATGAAGATGGAAATTCCACCATGGGACCAAGTCAACCAGCGCACAGGGAATCCAAAAAGTCCACCAGGCCAGCGTGTTATTGGGCTTTGGAATTGATATTCATACCTCCAAATCAGGCCCAAACCTCCTATCTCTTTCTATTTCTTTTATTTAATTTTATTTGTTTTATTATTTTTATTATTAACTAACCAATCAAATCTTTTTCTTTATAAAATTAAAACCAAAAAAATATCTTCTTTATTAAATTAAATTTCAGTATTTTTAATTTTTCATTAACAAATATTAATTTAATTAATTTAGGCCATTAATTATGAATAACTTTAATATATTTTTAAATAATTAAAATTAACTTAGATATAATTAGGTTTTTATTAACAGTGATCAATTTTATTTCTTTCCTTAAATAACGAAAATCCAAAAAATATTTATTTTCATTAATTAGTTTAATTAATTTAATTTGATAATTAATTTAGGATAGTTTATTTCTTAAAAGTCAAAAATAACCAAAAAACTTTTCTTTAATAATCAAAGGGTCAAAACCCTAGAGCACGCATTCGATTTAATTTCTCGCACGCGACTTATTTTCTTTTACCATATTATTGTACTTGTTCCCGGAATGTAATAGATAATTAGGACTATTTTTATCGCTTTATTTATTTTCCGCATTTAAATTTCAAAGGGTTGCTTTTGGCGATGAAAATACCCGATGCCTTGTAATTTAATTTCCGCAATTTATTTTCCGCAACTTATAAACTGTTAGATGTTTGATAATAGGGATGCATGACAAGAATGAATGTTTAACCTAAAATCAACATAGATAACCATTGACATGTACAAAGACAAAATAACTAAAAACAACACACTCGCACATGCACACTCTTAGGGTACACCTCATTTGGTTGCCTTCGTATGCGGTCATTGAGTATAGGAAGTTTTAGAGGTCGCCCCCTTGTCCAAAGATCATAAGTTGCCTCAAAATGGTTGCCTCGGATAAAATGATCTAAGACATTAGGGTTACCGCTAAGGCGTCCTAACATTGCTTTAGTGACCGTAAGTCCCTCATTCGAATTGACCCTCAAACTCCAACGATGGTGCTACCTACTCATCAATAGTGGGATAGCATTGTCTAAAGGACATTAGCATAGAACGATTCTTTTTTCGAGTAGGTAGATGGTTCTTAAGTACTTGCTCTTTCAAAACAAAAATAAAAACTTTTCACACTTACACTTTTCAAACGAAGTTTCAAAACAAAAATTTTTCAAACCCACAAACACAAAGAAAAGCAATTTTGAAAACAATATGAGCAAGTACCTAAGAGCCCGTAGATAACCACGGATAGAAAGGGTGTTAACACCCTCCCTTTCTATAATCTACCCCCCGAACCCGAGAAACATCTCGAAAAAGGAATTTTTCTGTGCTTTTTTCCTTTCCTTGTTGGATAAAATAAAAGTCGGTGGCGACTCTTGCTTACCGCGACATTTTGCAAAAACAAACGCAAAACACAAACCAGCATTCTAAAAAACAGTCAGTTCTTCCACCGTATCACTACCACCACAACATTACACAGAACCTCCTCTACAACAACAATTTCCAAATCAAGGATCTTGGTTCTATAATAACCGGGACATGAATCAACCATAATGTTCTGTCCAACTTTATTATATCTACTATTTTCTGTTATGTCCTTGTTCTGTTATTCTATGTTTTGTTTGCTGTTAAATTTCTTTGTAATCATTAGACTATTTGTGATGCATGATTAATTAAGTCTTCCTCTCAATATTACTTTGTTACTGTTTTTTTTGTGTATCTTTTCCTTCTTTTTGATAATGTCAAAGGGGGAGAAGGATGTGATACTTTATGATTGTATATTTCCTTGTCTTAATTTTTTAAAGTACTCTTCAACCAAGATGAACAAATTCAAAGGATTCCAACCTTCTCATACAAAGGGGGAGTTATGCATATTAGGGGGAGAAGCTCTTTCCGGAAGTTACATCGCATCAAGAAAGATCGTTTGTCATCATCAAAAATGGGGAGAATGTAAAAGCAACCTTCTTAAATTCACTTTTGTTTTGATGAAGACAAACCATGATTGTCAAAGAAGGCAAATATTTTTGACTCAGCTAAAAGCATCTGTGAATAAAGTCTTCAGTTCAAGCACTTAGAAAAACTTCAAGGTATAATGATAATACTTACTTTGAACTTAAGACATAAATGCTCAATGGTAAAAAGAAATATTTTATATTGTCCAAACCTTTACTCAAGTTTTTCTAAGCTAAAAATCATTTTTCACTTGAGTGCAATCGATTTGCATGTTTGTGCAATCGATTGCACTCAATCAATTTTTGCTACTGACTTCACATGAAATCGATTTACACTCTTGTGCAATCGATTTCACACTCAAAACTTTTGAAATTCTAGTTGTTGAAACCCCGTGCAATCGATTTACACAAAGGGTGCAATCAATTGCATGCTGCACGATTTACACAAAGGGTGCAATCGATTGCATGCTGCACGATTTTGAAAAATAGCAGCTTTGCACATGCCTGTTCATAACACCATTTCATGGAAACCTTTCACTCAATCTTGGCAATTATTCATGATTCATTTATAGAACTTTATGTTGTTTCAAAAAGGTGCTATGAACATATAAATACTCATTTTCAAAATCATTTTCTGCACCTCTTCCAGTTATATTTTCTGAATTTTCAAAAATCAAACTCAAGATGCTATACATTTTCATACACAAGTTTTCTGCACACTTTCACATATTATTAACCAGAAAACTTTGAGGATTATATATCTTGAGTCATTGTTTACTATTATCATTGGAAGATAAGATCAATTCATTGATTAAATCACTCAAAGTGATCATTACTACTCAAACTCACTCAAATCAAATATTGACAAATACTTACTTATTTTCAGGATTGTTGGAAATAAGTTTAAGTGGTTTTATAAATCTTGTCTTTCCAGGATTGTTGGATACAAGTGAAGTCACTTTGAGAGGATTGTTCTCATTGTTGACATAGTAAAAATCTAAGAGGATTGTTCTTGGTCCAAGAGGATTATTCTTGGTTTTGGGTAGTTCTTGTTTAAGTTTGCCACAATAAGGAAATCTCTTTCATGTTGAAAGGGGACTGGAGTACTCTCGGACTGTGAGGGGAACCAGGATATATCGCTTGTGTCTCTTTATTTTTCTGCACTTTACTCTTTCATAAACTCACCATAATCCAGAAAAATAATATCCATCATCACTAAAACCATAATTTTTTAAAGTACCTAATTCACCCCCATCTTAGGTGCACTTCGTACTTACATTGCGACCGATAGATCGGGTAAGGGAGTCTGTTACGCGAGGGGAAGGTATTAGCACCCCACACGCCCGTATTACTCTACAGTATCCACTCTTATTGCCTAATCTAATGGGTGTGTATAATCTATTTCTAAGTCTTAAAGCTGAAAAGGGAATGCATGCAAAGAAAAAAAGGAAAAGAAAGTGTGGGGAAAAGAAAGGAATATTTACAAAGATATGCTTGATTAGGCCCCATAAAAGCCTCTGCCTACATATCCATTTTAAGGAATCAGAGCATCCATAGTTTGGCTCATATATTTTGGTTGGTTTGTGTTTTTTAGTTAAAGAGACAAAAGCAACAACCAAGATGGCAAAACATCTGATAAAACAACAAAACATCAACAATGATGGTAAAACAACAAAAAAGATGACAAAATATCACATGGAAACACAAACTCAGATAAGATGATAAAATGTCAGCATGATAACAAAATATCAGACAAGACGATGAAACATTACATCCAACAATGATATCAAAAATCAAAGTAGGATGACAAACATACGCGATGGCGAAGCATCGGCAACAAACATATGCGATGGCGAAATATCGACAAAAAGATAGCAAGATAACTTGGAAAAGATGGCGAGACATCAATAATTCAGATGATAAAACATCACACCTAACAATGATATTGAGAATCAAGGTAGGATAACAAACACATGCAATGGAGAAACATCTGCAACAAACATATGCGATGGCGAAACATCGGCTAAAAGATAACAAAATGTCATAGCAAGGATGGCTAAATATCAATTTGAAATTTTTTTAAAACAAAGCCAAAATACGCACAAACAATTAATATTGGTTTGTATTTTTTACCTTGAAGAAGGATTTAAGTTTATTAGAGATGTTTTATGATTTTCCAAGAAGAAATTTTAGTTTTAAGATGCAATATGCAAAGAAAGGAAAAATAACTAAGGGAGACTAGTCTATCACTACTCCTAATGTTATAATACAATGATTGACCCTAAGGTTGAAGATAAAAAGGGAAATTTCTACCCTATGTTAGCATGCATGGATATCTATCCTAATGTCTAGCTCGAAAGCTACTCTAATCGAGTGATTCTTAGGAAAGTAGAAAAAATGTCACATATCCTGTGACAAAACAACAAGCAAACATACGACAAAACATCTGAACAAACAAAAGCTCGAGCATCACTCGAATATCAAGCACCTACAAGGCGCAAGCCTAGTAGTTGAAGGGGAGGTCTTGCCATAAACAAGCAACCAAGCATCAGACCAAGGGTCAAGCCATAACCAAGGGCAGCGTATCACCCGAGTCAACAAGCTATAGAATTATAGGAATATAAAAAGGTCCTTAACCGTGATATCAATTACCAGGGCAAGAAATATCTGGGGGAAAAGACACAGTGCATGCGTACACTAAACATCAGTGTTGATCAACACTAGCTAAAGAAAGCGTGGGGATTCGATTACAGGAACCCTTTTCACTTTCCTTTGAAGGACTTTAATTCATTCAGATCTTGGGCACATGTTTGGAGCCTCTACTTATAGAATGTGAGCATAGGAACGACATGGACTGGAATGTGCGGGGGTCGATTACGAACCCTTTCCTCTCGCCACCTTTTGATAAATTTTCACCTGTAATATAGTGCGGGCACAAATATAAACACACGTGCATAATACCTACTTCCAAGGTAGGATTTTAAACAAATACAATTTGCATACAGAAAATGGTGTCTGCGATAGGACTTTAAACAGCCACTTCGAGCGCACGCTCTTTATTTCCTTCTTCCTACTTCACATGATTTCTAGAAAGCAATCTATGTCCCTACTATACATGATCTCTAGAAAGTGGTAAAATGTAGTATTTACAATATTTACAATAATAATGATCTCAATGTGTACCAAACGGATAAAACAAATCCGTATAATGCAAACTCTACAACAAATATCCGAAATCTTCCGCAAAAGCTCCAAAAGCTAGCATCGACAAGAGAGAATGTCAGAAATGTGACAGCAGTGCAAGCAAATTGCATTCGTTACCAAAGTGGTCAATGTCCGAATTTGCTTCTCAAGACATGTACAACTCACCAAAATGGTTAGAAAATAACAACACAATTGAAATACAAATTTTAAGTAAGCAACAATGATCAAAAGTAAACATGGTTAGGTATAGTAAAAAATGAGCAAGATACTTGAACATAGTATGGCATTTCCGGAAAGCATTGTATTAGTATCAGAAAGAGTACCAAAATTAGCATGTAAGCAGAAGAAATAAGATCAGATATAAGTATGAATATGAATGGTCAAATGGTAAAAAGTGAACCATGTTTAGATGCTAATAGAAATACTCCGGACAGCCATGCCATATTCAAGTAATTAAACTCAAAAAGTGGTAAAAACGCATATGTACAAGTTAACGGTATCAACAAAATGCGATATTTACATAAAGTGGTAATCTCTTGAATGTCAACATCCAATGTACAAGATACCAAGTTAGTTGGTATGCTACAAGTTAGTATATTTACAAACTAGGAGGGAATGGTATCACAAACCGAAATTAGTGCAAAATGGTATTTTTCAAGTAACAGCGTGATATGTACATAATCCGAAAAGCGCATCCGAAAAAAACTGTAACCTCTTGAAAATTGTTTGGAATGAATTGTAAAAATTAATGGGACTTATATTCATGCAAACGGATCACAAAAATGCAATCGATTCGGCCAAATTTCATCCGGAAACATGATTTTCGCAACAAGTCAGCAACAGTAAAAGCGAATCAAAAGTTAGAGCAAAAAAAACAATTATGTCAAGAATTTGTCAATGTTCAAGTGTTCAGGAATTTTCCATCAAACTCAATCAAACTTGTTTCCAATGTGTTTTATGATGTCATTTGAGTCGATAAGAATTTATCTCAAAACATGTAAATGACAAACAACAAGTGTCAATCAACAAATTGGCAAAAAGTAGTTTATGTCAAAAATCAAATAACTTGAAATTATATACAAAAAATATATTTCAAATGCAGAAAAAAAACACAATGATCAACAACCAAATGGTTATAAATAATTGATATTATTGATATCAAGACATTAAAGAAAACTCTCAACATCAATTTCCAACACATGAGATAGTTCAACAACATTTTTCAATCAAGTTGTAAACTCCACAATTTACACATAATCTCATGAATTATCAACCAATATCAAGCTTCTTTAATATTTTGATTCCAATAATTTTGAGCAATCAAAGAATTAGGCCTAAACTAGGTTAATGTTAGCAAACAAACAAATGCTACAAGTATCACATAATTGACACAATCACAAATTATGAAAAGTAATGAATAAAGACAGAAAGGTCACATTTAGGCCAAGAATCACAATTATGGACAAGTTGAAAAAGTGAACTGATACACAAGGCACAAGTTTAAAAATCAACATGAATGATTTATCAAAATCATCGGAAGCTATGCACACGCATATGGTCTCAAAATGCAGACAATTCCGTCAAATTTCATTCAAAAATGCGATTTTCGCACACAAGTAAGCAGCTCCTAGATTTTACCGAAACGTATCCTAATCGAGAAACCGTTCATGTGGAGAGCCTCAGATAGCTCGAGAAAATCGGTTTCCATTATAGAAAGTCGGAAAAATTCAAAATGGATCAAAAGTTAGAGCAAAAACACCAATTATGTCAAACTTTGCCAATTTACTAAATATTATGATATTTTCTATCAAACTCAATCAAACTTATTTCAAATGTGTTTTGCAATGATGTTTGAGTCCACTAGAAATTATCTCAACTCATTGAAATGGCAAGCAACAAACAATCAATCAACAATTAGCAAAAAGATTAGTTTATGTCAAGAATTGGTAACTTGAGATTATGCATAAAATACATTTCAAATGCACAAAAATATCAATGATCATCAACCAAAAATAATTAGAAACATGCAGTAAAGCTTTGAAAATCAAAGATTAGGCCTAAACTACACTAATTATTAGTTTATGTTACAACACCTAAATCAAAATTAGTGTTAGAATCTACCTAACATAAACTATTAACAAATTCTACATCAAGAATTAAGAACTAGTGTTGACCTAATCAAGAGTTTAAAATCTTAAACTAGTGTTAGTGCTAACTAGTTTTTTATAGCTAATTCAACCTAAACAATAGTGTAACTACACCTAGGGCTAAAAATCAACACAACAACACTATGTCAACTTCAAGTTACAACCAAAATCAACTTCTCAAGTTCAATTAATCACTTATTTCAATAAGCAATTCAACAAAATGGTATTAAATCCTCAATTCAAATCAATTCTCAATAATTAAGTCTCAATTATACAATTAAAACCTCAATCAACAACAAAACCAAGAAAAACACTTATTCAAAAAATCACTTATTTCAAAAAACACTTAATTCAAGAAAACTCACCAATAGAAGTGAAAATAAGGCTTAGGTATAGAGATCGCAACGACTGGATCTTAATGAAATTGTTCTTAATGAAGTTGTTGTTGTGTTCTTGATAAAAATGTGTAAAACCTTGATTTGATCTTTGAAAGAATTGAGATAAAAGTTTAGATTGTTTGTGGAGATTGGTAAGTTATGAGAGAAATTGGAGTAAAAAGAATATATAGTATGGGCTTATGTGAGTGAATTTGGTTAATGGGCCTCAAATATCCATAAATAATAATGCAGAATTTTAATTAACTTGAGTGCGGCACGTTCCGGGAAAATTCGCAGGAATCTCGGTGCAAGTTTTGAAGTTGAAATATGAAACCAAAATGTAGCTGACACTGTGAACAAAATCCTGTCTGAAAATGGGCTCTATCGGATAAACGGTGATTTAGTTATGAATTTTTGAAATTTCGCCCCAGACAACTTTAATTCTCAGCTTCAGAATTTTCAGTGAGTTGCACACGTTTCGGGCCAAAAACAGAAGCCTTCAGGGTACCGTTGGCTCTTGAAAATGGTAACCAAAATTGAGATAACTGAATTTGTGAGACAATGCCACCATAGTGGGCTCGATACGATAAAAATTGACTGAGTTATGATATTTTGGATATGATGCAGATAAACATTTGCCACAATTTTCCTGTGCGAAAATACTTGATAAATTCACATTTTTGGGGCCTTCCTGAGATGTATTAGCTTCCGGACGTGCGTGATGAAATTATAAATGACATCGAGAAGAAATTTTGGCCACCAGAACGGGTTTAAAACGAGCCACAGGCTTCGAGTTATGAATTTTTTAGTGCGCGTAAAACACGGTTCAACAAACTGTTTATCAGTATTTTCCACTATTCAGCTTTGTCTGATTTGCGAATTTGGAAACCTTCCTTCGAGAATTAACTTTTGGATCGAACATGAAAGTTGGAGAGGACATTAATACATATTCAAAGGCGAAATAACCACCTCGAGATGGTACATCAAATCTGAGTTAGAGATTTTTGAACGCCCAAAACACTGTTGATCGATAACCTGAAAACTCAGTAAGAAAATTATTTGACCACCATCTGTACATAATTGGCTCCCGAACCGAATACGAAAAGTGAAGATAATATCAACACGGACTTGGGGATCAAATTTCAGCATAAAATAGTACTCTGACTCGCAGTCAGAAAATTATGAAGTTGACGCACCGAAACAGATTTTTAACCCGAACTGTTTTGAATCAGATCAAAACCTCTGGTTCCCTTATATTGCCCAAGACATGAGAAAATACACAGGAATAAAAAATGGTGATAAACTTTTACTCAGCTGATTGAATTTCCTGCACAAAGCCTTTGACGCTTCTGATAAATAGTCGATGCTTTAGTGGCGTACCTTGATCCTATAGCAACAGAACCAATGTGTGTATGCATATGCAGATGAAATATAAGCCAAATAAAAATTATGAAATCAAGATGGAAAATTTTGGGGTGCAACACCGGGGATATGAGAAACTTGACACCATTAGACTGCATACTGAGAATATGGCAGTGACCTTATTGTAGGATGTCTTTGCCTCTATACCTGCTGGAGAAGGTATCTGCGGGGATTTTATGGATGAATCTATGTCGTGATTGTATTTGAAGATGTGTTGAAATAAGTGTCAGAATGACATCCATCTCTGGATCATATCTGAACCGTTTCTAGAGGAAAATCTAGAATAAGTATCAGGATGACATGCGTCTCTGGATCGTACCTGAATCGTTTCTAGAGGAAGTCTGGAATAAGCGTCAGAATGACATCCGTCTATGGATCATATCCGCACTGTTTCTAGAGGAGGATCTGGAATAAGTATCAGGATGACATCCGTCTCTATGTCGTGCTTGAACTGTTTCTATAAGAACATTTGGAATAAGTGTCAGAATGACATCAGTCTCTGGATTTTATCCGTGTCGTTTCTAGAGGAGAATCTGTAATAAGTATTAGGATGACATCTGTCTCTGGGTCATACCTGAACCGTTTCTAGAGGAAAATCTGGAATAAGTATCAGGATGAAATCTGTCTCTGGATCATACCTGAATCGTTTATAGAGGAATCCTGGAATAAGCGTCATAATGACATCCGTCTCTGGATCGTATCCGCACCTTTTCTAGAGGATGATCTAGAATAAGTATCAGGATGACATCCGTCTCTGGATCGTGCCTGAACCGTTTCTAAAAGAAAATCTAGAATAAGTGTCAGAATGAAATCTGTCTCTGGATCATATCCACACCGTTTCTAGAGGAGAATTTGGAATAAGTATCAGGATGGCATCCGTCTCTGCATTATACCTGAACCATTTCTAGAGGTAAATATGGAATAATTATCAGGATGACATCCATCTCTGGATCGTACCTGGACCGTTTCTAGAGGAAGTCTGGAATAAGTATCAGGATGACATTCGTCTCCGGATCATATCCGCACCGTTTCTAGAGGAGAATTTGGAATAAGTATCAGGATGATATCTGTCTCTAGATCGTACCTGAACCGTTTCTAGAAGAAAGTCTGCTTTATTTAGAATGTTTCCGCTGGGAATTCCTGTTTTATTGCTTTGAGAAGAAATCTGTTGGGGAACATTGATTGTGCTTGATTGTACATGCTCTTTTGATGGGAATCACATTTGATGCCCCAAGTGATGGAGACCTGCTCCGGCTATTCAAGACTTTAAGAGATTTTCTTGGAATTTTGACTTGACGGCCCTGGATGTGTTAGGCACACTGTCATGCCCATGATTATGGAAGGTCTGTTACTAGAAATGTCTTTTTTCCACCTGAGGTGATTTTGTTCATCGAGAGGATTTTCGTTCATTAAATATTCGTATGCGAATTTCTCTGATGTTGAACAAATAGTCATATACAAGCAATGGTATTTTAAAAATGCAAAGCTTATGACTGTCTTGAAGTTTTAAAATTCACTTTTTAGTAAAACAAACAAATTTGTAGGAGTGTGATATCAACTCAGATTTAATAGGAAACCTTACAGGAGTCAGGATACCTTTTGTAACAGTAGGCTTCCGAACTAAGAAACAAAGAATAAAGGCTCAAATTTTATTTGTACCCAACCTACTATTCATGATGTTCTTCAGTCATATGCTCAGTTAATTGTGCATTTTAAATCCTTATTGAGTCTGGCATTTTGTCCTTGATTTTTCGGTGATGGTTCAGATACTGAAAGTTTATTTTTGAAGAGGCAGTCATTTTTGTAATCTTCTTTTTGTCGAGGATTTGTAGTAACCTCTTTTTTTGTTTTCGTTATCCCTACTTTTTTTTGAACTGGTTCTTTTGTGATTACAGTCAGCGGGATGCCCCCGTTTTTTCCTTAAGTCTCCTTCATAGGTTTTGACTTAGTGGGCTTTTATTTTGAGAGATAGTGACTGCCAGCTTTAATAATTATGTGGAACCATCACCATATTCTGATTTGGAAGGATGTCTTTGATGCCATTCATTGTATATGAAGTGGAAGATTGTGACTGAATGCGCATCTGAATTAACTGAGAAAACTACCCTGCCCCAGGTTATGATTAAGGGTTTTAATTTGTGTGAAAAGAAAAAGTCCTACTTCTTAGGCTCAAAGGGGTTGACTAGGGATTATCTTCCTTATAACTCCACTATTTGAGATTTGAAACAACGCTTGTACATTGTCAGTGGGGTCTGTTCAAAAGCGTACTGTAGAGATCATGGTATTATTTTCGTCATCCTCCCTCTAAAGGCTTACAACTTCTAATCGAGAGTTGAACATCACAAAAAGGAAGTATGAAGGCAGTTTAAATATAATGAAAATGACATAATTGAAGACAAACATATGTAATGCATTAATAGGAAAACCAAAGTTTGACATGACAGTAATTGTTTGAACAAGTAAAGGAAATTACAATTGAAAAATCACAAATGAACTAGATGCTCTCAATGATTTGTCCTAGGAGCAGTGATCACGTGGTGAGTCTCTGGAGGGCCGAATTCAATCTCCTTGGTGTCAATCATATCCTGAATTTTGTTCTTCATATCCCAACAAACATTCGTATCATGTCCAGGACTATCAGAATGGTATGCACACCTTTCATCGGGATGGTAGCTAGGAGCGGAGGTATTAAGATTCTGAGAGGAGCCTTTAACGTAATCAACCATTCTTTCAACATGTGTTGTAACGCTTGAGCTGGTGACATGTTGATTTTGGTGAATTCTCTCTTAGGCACGACCTCCTTAGGTTGATTCCCTTCTTGATGTTGTTGCACAGGCGTAGGATTAGAGACCAGTACTGCCCCCACAGATGGGTTGCGGTTACCTCTAGCACAACCCTCCTGGCCATATACAACATTAGCTTCCTTCTTGCCACCGAATGGCTTCTTCTCAGCATTAGAAGGTACAACCATTGGAATCTTCCCACTCTTAATACCGCTTTCGACTCTTTCACCTGTCAGTATCAGCTCGGTGAACCCAGCCAAAGAACTTCCAATCAAGTGGTTGAAGAATGGACCAGACAAAGTTCTTAAGAACATGTCTACCAGATCCCTATCAAACATAGGAGGCTGGAATCTCCCTGTAAGATCTCTCCATTTTTGGGCATAGTCTTTGAAACCCTCGCCGGAACCCATAGACATACTTTGCAATTGTGTATGGGTTGGAGAGAGGTCGGCATTATATTGGTACTTCCTATAGAAAGCAGCAGCCAAGTCTTCCCAGGTATGAATGTCGGTTCCTTCTAACTGATAGAACCACTCCAGTTGAGTGCCGACCAAACTTTCTTGGAAGAAATGGACCCATAACTTTCGGCCAGCAGTGTCAGGCTGGATCTTTCTAACGTATGATCTTAAATGAAGTTTTGGACAAGAGACCCTGTCATATTTAGAAAATGTGGGAACCTTTAACTTTGGTGGGATGACCACTCCAAAAACCAGCCCTAACTCCTCAAAGTCCAAGCCAAGTACCATCTAAATTTCCATGGCGTTGAGATGATCCTCTAGCTGTTTTTATTTATCATCAGTAGGAGGATATTGTTCCATAGAGTAATCAGCTTCATCTTCATCAGTCCTTGGGTTATTATCATCTTCATGATTATCCCCCTCATTTGATGGAGTTGAGAGATCTAGAGCTCTCTTGGCTGGTCCTCTGAGTCTTCTTCCCAAATTCAAAACACCAGCTGGTTTCTTTGCCTTCTTCTTCTTCTCTTTGATGATGAGAGCTTTCAGTTCATCATGCCCCTTAGCCAGAGCCAGGAACATTTGTTAGAACTGAGCATTTTGGGATTGAAGGTCTTTTACTGTCTGTTCAAGAGACATTTCTTTTGCTGAAATAAACAACGAGAAGATAAGAAACCTGCCTTAAGAATACCTGCTATGCAATGACATGTATGATATGCCTATGCGATGTTTTCAAGAATCTCACAGGGTAAACACAAGAATATGTTAGGAGTTGACTACAACTTTGAATGAAGAACTTTGTATCATTGAATGTCCTACTACGAGAATCAAGCTCACCATATCAAGTGGGTCATAACCCCTGACTTAAGTTGTCGTGTTTTGGTCTTTGGGAGACATTGGCTAGAGGAAAATAAATCCTCTTGCACCTTGCTAGGTGCCTGGTTCATCATAACCTGCATCACAGGCTCTTGAGATCCTTGAAATGGTTAAGGAAATTCTATGGTATGATGCTATAACGTGTATGATATGCATCAAGTGAAAATGTAGGCTGATGAAGACAAGTGAGTCTTGTAAGAAGTCCAAGTTAGTGGATAATGATTATAAACAAATCCTGCAAGGAATTCAAGTTGTTAGATAAATGAAGGCAAATAAGTCACACAAATAGTCTTAGGTTCAAAGGCTTTCTTGAGGTTTAAAGGTAAGTACACTCTTGAAGTTTAGTTGGTTCAACCTGTCCTAGTATTAGTAACCGGGTAAGGAGTCTCAATATCACTGATCTTTCTTTATCAGGCATTATTTCAGCTTAGCAATATTTTCTTGCGGCCGAAACATCTCGAAAGTCTAATCTCAATGGGTGTGGCATCGATTATCAACCAGTACCCAACTTTACATCGAGGCCGACTATCTCATTACCTTCTAATGGCCAAGTTTGTTCAACTAAGGTTCCAAGGTCCGTTAGTGCTTCACGACACCACAAGGCGGCCCCGTATTCTCCTCGATTCAACACAAGGGATAGCGGTACCAACCAAAGTTTCACACTAACACAGCTATCGCTTCAACCATATCGGTCTATGTCGAACACACTCCACGATCTATTGTTGTTTACCTACAAAGATATCCTCAGATCCGTGTGTAGGATCTATAGTAACAACCCAAATAACTCTCCAAGGATAAAACATACAAAGCAAGAAATTAAAACAATTTTAAAATGAACTAACTCTTAAGGTAACCCCACTTTTATTATTCTCCCAAACAAATTCTCCAGTTCTGTGATACGGTGGCAGAACCAACTATTTATATTGGTTTTGTGTTTGTGTTTGCAAATGTTGCAGTAAGCAAGAGTCGCCAGCGACTTTTATTTTATCCAAATTAAGGAAAGGGTGAAAAGAACAGAAAAAACATTTTCGAGAATTTTATGAGTAAGGGGGTAGATTATGGAAAGGGAAGGTGTTAGCACCCTTTCCATCCGTAGTTTTCTATGGGATCTTAAATGCTTAGCTCATTTTTTAAATACCTTGTGCTTTGTGTTTTGAAAAAAAGTAGTTTCAAAATGCCTTAGTACGGAGATTCTCTTTATGATAACTCTTGTATCAGTCCTCAAGAGTGTTGACAAAGCATTTTGAAAAAGGTTTTGAAATGTCTTGTGTATGTGCAAAAAGTTTGCTTTTTGAGCAAGCATTTAAGAACTATCTATTTTTACTCGAAAAGGTTCGTTCTTTTCCTCTAATCCTTTGGACAATGCTATCCTACTATTAGTGAGTAGGTAGCCCTATTGTTGGATGTATGATGGTCATTCGAAGGGACGCAAGTCATAAAGGCAACATATGAAGACGCTTTATCACTTTTGTTTAAGGGACAAGATCATTTACTGAAAGGTAACACTGCAAGGTCATTGAGGCACTATGATTTTGATTTATGGGTCTTTGCTAAAGCGTCCCTGTTTCGAGGGACATGACTGTTTGATTTTCTGAAAGGCAACCAAAGTGGGCGTACCTTAGAGGTATATATGTGCAAGTGCTTCAATTCAGTTTATTTATCTTTGTTATTAGGTTTTCTAGCGCTTTGCTTTCAATCTTTCCATACAAGCCTAGTTACTAACAGTTAATATTTTGCAGAAATTTAAAGTGCGGGAATCGTAAATCCTACGCTATTACAAAGCTTTGGGAAGGGGCTATTTACATGTATAAACGTTTGGGGAAAATAAAGAAAATAATAAAAGCCCTTGTTAATTATATTACATCCCATCAGTAGATACATTAGTATATGAAAAAATGTGAAAATAAATAACGCGTGCGAAATGGAAAGAGACGTCTAAAACCCTAAAAAAAATCTAAGTAAAAGAAAATCTTTTGGTTTTTTTGTTTATTCATAAAAGATAGAAGAGCCTAAGTCTACCTAATTTTAATTTAAATAAAAGGTTAAAATAATTAATTTATTTAATTAACTTAATTAGAAAAAATACTAACCTAATGTTTTTTTGTGATTTTATTTGATTTTTTATTTAAAAGAAGTGAGTAAAAATAAAAATA
Source organism: Vicia faba (assembly GCA_948472305.1). Taxonomy (NCBI): domain Eukaryota; kingdom Viridiplantae; phylum Streptophyta; class Magnoliopsida; order Fabales; family Fabaceae; genus Vicia; species Vicia faba. Next base: position 1,318,382,338 of record OX451740.1, read on the forward strand.
TAAAAAATGCAAGAAGGAGGATCCTTCGATCAAAGAAAAGTAATGGCCTTCGATCTTAATGAAAGATGGCCTTTGATCCTGTGAAGACATGTGGTCTTCGATCCATGTGAAGGATAGCCTTCGATCCAGTGAAGGATGGCCTTCGACCCTGTGAATATACGCGGCCTTCGATCCAGCCAAGAATGTTGTTATGGGCGTTTGATGAATCTCCTATGGGGGAAGGAACTTAAATCTGCAAGATAAAGTGTCAACAAAACAAAAGCATGTCCTGGGTGTGAACCCAGGTCTTTTTCCTAATTCGAATCCTTTGAGTTCGAACCTGGGCTTGTTTGCCTTAAAACTCATGGTTTCTTGAGATTCAATGAAGAGCACAGACCGTGCCCTCTATCTTTGTATGTTTCCTATGAATGTTGTGCTATATGATACCCTGGGCATAAATCAAACACTGGAAAACATTAATACCTCATGAAACATGAATATGAATTAGGAAGTTTACCAAGGACGAGATGCTTCGATTTGGTGTGTACTGGCTTGGAGTAGACTCTAGAGAGTCTCAGGGGCACAAATATAGTATTCGTTTGGATTGAGGGTGCCTGAAAAACTGGTTAGAATTTTGATATATTTTCCGAGGCAGCGTGTGCGTATGTAAGTGGTCTCCCTTGGCTTATGTTAGTGTCTTGTATTTATAGGGATATGATGTGTATGGAAATGGTAAGGCACAACCATTAACTAGGCTTTGAAGGCCATGAGACAAGAATCTAACACATTGAAAGTTGGCTATATTTGGATAATTCTTGCCTTTTTGAAATCTTGAGTGAACCTGGACGTGTTTCCCCCTTGCTCTTTCGAATGCCCTACATGCCTTGCCCTTTGATTGCCCTGAGTTTTGATTCAAAGTGTTCAAAAACTTCTTTATGAGAGCTTCTTCAATCAGTCAACTTTTGCATTGATTGCTTGATTTTGTTGATATGCTTATCCAAAGACATCTTGTTCTGATATTCCAATCAAAGGAAACTTTGTTAACATGCCTTCAAAGTACACTTTTTCCTTGCTCTTCGATTGACCCATATTTGCCTTGTCCTTTGATTGACTCTGACATTACCCAACTATCCCAATTGAAAGACCTCATCCTGTCCAGTTGAAGCTTCCTTTGTCATGAATGTGCTTGTGCATGAGGCTTGGGCCTGGCAGTATGCAAGACTTTAGCCAACAAGCAAAAAATTTCGTCAACCATTGTATGCCTTTCTACTGGATCAAGTGCATGTCCTTTGAAGGCATCACTTGTGTGTCCTTCGAATAGGCCTTACTAGGTGTCAAAAGGTGAAGAACTCTGTGTTTAGATATGGAAACAAAACTGTTTAAAAGGGGACCATTGCCCAGTTGAAGCTGGCATAAAGGAAGCCAATACCTTGTGGATGCTAGCATGATGAAGGCCAAAGCAAGCGTAAAAGAGGCCATTTCCTAGTGAATCGAATCATGCATGAAGGAGGTCTTTTCCTTGTGGGTCGAAGGAAGCTTTTTGCCTAGTGGATTGAAGGAAAACCTGAAGAAGTTTTGGCCTTGTATGCTGAAGGCACGCACAAGAAAAGCCATTTCCTTGTCAATTGAATTAGGCATGAAGAAGCCCATGCTCAGTCGAAGTCTTGTGAAACCAGCTTGTGTAGAAGGATTTTGGACATTCGATCGAAGCTCCTTGTCCAGATGCCAATCGAAGGACAACCCACTCATACGTCAATCGAAGACATCTTGTCCCAATACCAATCGAAGACACCTTGTCCCAATGCCAATCAAAGACACCTGGTGTAAATGCCAATTGAAGATATCTTGTTTATCTTCAAAAATCTTATTTTCTTTAAGCAAGTGTTTGAAATCACCCATGTAAAAGAAAATTTTGGAAAACATGAGAGGGAAAATTTTGGGGTACAATAACACTCTTTAGGACTGATACAAGGGTTATTATAAAGCAAATTGCCTTACATTGGAATTTTTCAAAACATATTTTCACAAGACAACACTTCCTTCCAATAAATATTTTCAAAACAAAAATTTTGTATACATTCTCAACGATACCAGAATCATTACAAAATTGCCGCACTTAGGCATTTTCAAAATATTTTCAAATATACACAAACAAAAAGCATTTTCAAAGTGAGCTAGCAATTAAGAGCTCATAGATAACTATGGATGAAAAGGGTGCTAACACCTTTCCTTTTCATAAGCTACCCCTCGAACTCAAAAAATTATCAAAAGGTTTTTCCTGTTCTTTTCACCCTTTCTTTTATTGGATAAAAGAAAAGTCTGTGGCGACTCTTGCTATCCGCAACATTTGTGATAAAATGCAAAACCCAAAAGTTAGTTCTCCCACCCTATTACAGAACTGGCGACTCTGCTGGGGAGATTAAACTAAAAGTGGGGTTACCCTAAGAACTAGATCACCTTTATTGCTTTACTTGTTTGCCTTGTATGCTTTAGATTTTCGGGATATGCTTGAGTTTATTTCTTGTATAGATCCTATACCCGGTTCTGGGGGAATTTTAGTTAAGTAGCAATAGATCATGGAAACCGTATGGCGTAGACCGATATGGTTGAAGTGATGGCTATGTTAGTGCAACACATTGGTTTGTGATGGTATCCCTTAAGCCAGTCAAGGCTAATACTGGGCTACCAGGTGGTGTCATAAGCACTAACTAACTGTAGAACCTTAGTTGATACAACTTAGCCATTATAAGCTAGTGAGATAAATGGCTTTGGTGCATACTGAAGTTGGTTGATACTAGATACTACACTCATTGAGTTTGGAATTTCGGGATATTTCGGTCGCAATTTAGATGCCTGTGCTGAAATAATGCCTGAGAGAAAAATCAGTGATATTGAGATTCCTAGAACCCGACTACTTCTTTTAGGACAGGTTGAGCCAACTAAAACATTAAGAGGGTACTTACTTATAAACTCCATGCAAGGTTAAACCTAAGGCCTTGTGTGTTTTGTTTATGTATAATTAATTGTTCGAACATGACATCATAACATCATGACATTATTACACATATCATTTTCACTAACCATTTCAAGGACATAGAGATTTATCTTTGTTTTGTTTTATAAGTTATGGCCTCCACTCGCAGAAACACTATCCAAATTAGTTTTGTGAGGATACCTTCTCAACTTAAGGAGTTAGTCTCAAGAGTTCCCAAAAGTTCTCCATTCATCAAAAGGCATGGTCAACTGCTAAGTTTGGTTACCTCGGGTTTTGAAGAAGATATGATGAGCGCTCTATTCCAGTTCTTTGACCCTATACATTATTGCTTCACCTTTCCTGATTATCAGTTGGTACCCATAATAGATAAGTTTTCTCAATTATTGGGGGTACCTTTCCTCAATCAATTACCTTTCTCTGGTTTAGAGAAAGATCCACAACCTAAATAAATTGCAATAGCCTTACATCTAAAGCGGTCCGACTTTGTATCTAATTGGGAAACAAGGAGTGGAGTCAAGGGTTTTCTAGCTAAATTTTTGTTAGAGAAGGCTCGACTGTTTTTGGATGCTATGAGTTTTCAGGCTTTCGAAGAAATCTTGGCTTTATTGATCTATGGTTTGGTGCTATTCCCCAATCCAGACCAACTCATAGATGTGAATGCCATCAAAATAATGTACCTTGCTCGGAGACATTTTGCATTCTCTTCACAGTCGTACTATGAGGAAGGGGAACTCTTATGTGTTGCATTCCTTTGATATCTAGGTGGTTTATTTTGAACATTCCACGATCAATAATGAAGAATGAATAAAGCCTAAGGTGGTCTCAAAGGATGATGTCACTCTTTTATTCAGATATCCATTGGTTCTCCCGATCTCTGGAGGATGTTACTATCATTGACCATTGCGGGGAATTCCCTATTGTTCCACTCCTTGGCATTAAAGAAGGTATTACTTACAACCCTTCTCTGGTTCTATGTCAATTTGGTTATGCTCGAAGAGATGGTCCTCCTGACGTGCTTATATATGGTATTGTGTTCGACTACGAGAACGATTTCCAAGGTTATCATGAAAGGTTTATAGGTGTTTGGGGAATGGTAAATAAAATTGATAGCAAGACTTTAGGACATAAGAATTCCATCCCTTTGGAGCCTTATCTCAAATGGGTATGAGCTCGCGCTCAAAACCTCATGATTCCATATCCAGCTATCCTACCAGTGATCATGGAGCCTGCAGCAGGAAGGGGATATTCCTTATGCCATTCTCCATTCGGACATGCCCACTGACCTCGAAGAATTGCAGAAGTCCAGGATTCAACTCAAGGAATAACGAGACACCTTTGAAACTCAATTCTATGCAAGTGAAAATATAGTGTTGAAGCTCATAAAGCAACATCACGAGGGGTGAAGCCTTAATGCATACATTGACATAAAGAGGAAGCGTCTGTGGGAGACTTGAGTCTTAGGATTTAAGAGTTTATATTGTTGTCTCCTTGAGACCCTTTTGCTTTTCATTGTAACCCTAGAAGGCAGTTGTAATTTTGAACTTATTAATGAAATATTTGTTTCTATTTCCTTTTTGGCTAGCAAATTTAAATCTCCTAAGGTCCTTGAAAAAATTGCATTTGCATATCATGTATCATTTCATAAACAGGTTTTCCAACACAAGTTTCCTTATCTATTTACTGTTTATTTCAGTATAAGATGTCTCTCGAACAAACTGTCAAGGATCTCCAAACTTAGCATGCACAGTTTCTAGAGACTCTCCTGAACCTGGCCAAAGGGCAACAAGAGTTGATGGCGCTCATCACCACGAAAAAGAAGACTAAGAAGCAAGTTGATATCCTCAACATGGGGAGAAGATTCAAAGGTCCTACTCAACCAGTTCGAGTGAATGATGTTTCCTCTGAGGAAGATGACAACCAAGGGAGGATGACAAAAGTGTTAGGGGTGAAGATAGAAAAATCAGGGTTCTGAAGACGAAGACTACTCCGACAAACAATATCCTCCTGCAGATAACAAATACAAGCAGTTGGAAGGCTGACTCAAGGCTGTGGAAATTCAGAAAGTGCCTGGATTGGACTTTGGAGATTTAGGTTTGATCCCAGGGGTGGTAATCCCTCACAAATTCAAGGTCCTTGTCTTTGATAAATATGATGGGGTCTCTTGTCCCAAACTCTATTTGAGGTCGTATGTTCGAAAAGTCTAACCTCATACTGCTGATAGAAAATTATGGGTCCATTTCTTTCAAGAAAGTTTGACCGGTACTCAACTTGAATGGTTCTACCAACTGGAAGGAACCAACATTCACACATGGAAATACTTGGTTGCTAATGTCTGTAAACAATATCAATATAATGTTGACCTTACACCAACTTGTTACAGTTGTAAAACATGTCCATGGTTTCGTATGAAGGGTTCAAGGAGTATGCATAAAAATGGAGGGACTTATCTAGAATAGTGCAACCTCCTTTGACTGATAGGGAGCTGGTAAATATGTTAATGGGAACTCTGACAGGCCCATAGTTTAATATGTTGATTGGAAGCTCGTTATCTGGATTTACTGAGCTAATTCTGACCGGGGAAAGAGTTGAAAGTGGTATTAATAGCGGGAAGATTTTAATGGCTACACATTCTAATGTTGTCAAGGATCCCTTAGTTGGTAAAAAAGAAACCAATGATGTCTATGGTAAGAGGTTCCTAGTAAGAATGACCACCATCAGTCTGTAGGAGCGGTATTGATTTCTAATCTAACGCCTGTTCAACCACAACAGGGAAACCATCGTAGGCCAGACGCTCCGAGGGGAAGTTCACCAGGATTAGTATGAAATTAGCTCAAGCATTGTAACATTTGTTAAAAGCTGACCTCATAACACTCTGGGATCCTCCTCCTAATTCCAGCACATCCTCTCTGAAGTACAATCCAAATTCAAGATGTGCCTATCATTCGAATAGTCCTGGGCACGACACCAACAATTACTGGGCCCTGAAAAACAAATTCAAGATATGATTGATAACATGGAAATTTAGTTTGACCCTCCTAAGACTCCGAACGTGATTACTGCTCCTATGCCGAAGCATGACAAGGACATAAGTGCTATTGAAGATGTTCAGTATGTTACTTCCGTAAAAGATGTTTTTACTCCTCTCTCTATAATCAAGAAGAATTTGTTACGAGCCGATTTATTTTTGGGTTATGTTAAAAATTATTATTTTTGTGAGGTTCAACCAAATGGTTATGGGTTACTGAAGGAAGGTGTTCAACACTTGGTGGATGAACATTTAATTTTGATTGAAAAAGTTTTGTATGCTGAAAATTTGCATGCGAGATTTGTCTGTCATATCTGGTACTCTTTTCAAGATCACTTGCAACAGTCCTATACGGATTACTGCCAATCCAAAAGGTGCTCCCTTAATTATTACAAAACCTGGGCCCATCCCATATTCCTCAAAGAAGGCTATTCCATGGAATTATGGGTCTGACGTCTATTACCATGGCATTAAGCAAGAGTTGTTTGATGAAGATGATGAAGAGGATGATCCCAATATTGACAATATTATGGGGACTAACCAAATTACTAGAAGCAGAAGGATTTTCTCTCCAGAAAATTTTCCACCTGTTTAGGTCATAGCCACTAAGATAACTGTCGAAGCTCGAGGTAAAAAGCCAATGTTAGAGCCTTCCCAGACGGAGGCGCCAAAAAAAGCTACAGTCAAAGACACCTCTAGACAAGAGACGAAAGAGGTTTTGAAGATCATTCGTAGAAGCGATTATAAAATTGTTGAACAGTTGGGGGAAACCCCATCCAAGATCTCCATGTTATCTTTACTAATGTGTTCCAAAGTTCATGCACAAGCTTTAACAAATTTTTTGAAGACTGCTCATGTACCACAAGAGATTTCTGCCAATCAATTTGGAAGTTATGATGCCAGCCTAACGATTGGCAATGGATTTAGATTCTCCGATGCTGACCTGACTCCAGGGGGAAGAAATCATAATAGGGCCATGTATGTCTCCATTGAATGCAACGGCACTACCCTGGCTCATGTGTTGGTTAATATTGCTTCTTCTTTGAATGCTCTGCCAAAGGGCGCTCTTGACTATCTGGATTGTGAAGGGGTTGTGTTGAAACCCAATGACATTATAGTTCGAACCTTTGACGGGTCTAAAAGAATGGTACATGGAGAAGTAGATCTTCCTATCAAAGTTGGATCACAGATATTTGAATCCACCTTCTATGTAATGGACATCCGGCCAGCTTATTCTTGTCTATTAGGACGCCCATTGATCCATGGGGCAGGTGTTGTTACCTCCACTTTGCACCAGAAATTAAAATTTCCTATTAAAGGGAAGGTTGTTACTGTCTGCGGAGAATAGGAGTACATAGTCAGCCACCTGAATTCATTCTGGTATATAGAGATGGATGGAGAATTCATTGAGACTCCCTGTCAAACTTTCAATGTGATTTCCCCTGCTGGTGTTGAAGATGTTTCTGCCATTCCAAATACTAATAGAGTTTCACATAAGATGGCTTCCTTGAAAGATGCCAAAGAAACTATATAAGAAGGTAGTTGTACTGTTTGGGGTCAGCTTCTTGACATCCCCTACAAGTCTGAAAAGTTTGGTTTGGGCTTTACTAAAGAGGTTCAAAGGGTCGTTCGTCGCGCTCGAGCTAGAAGACCTTAATTCCGTATAAGAAATAACAAAGTCAACATTGTAGAGGATGCTTACAGTGATTGTGACTTTGACAACTGGATATTCCCTACCATTGGTGATGGACTCGACAATTGGAAAACAAAAGACCTTTTCCCTATCTCCTTCATTCAGAAGTAATGGCTATTTTTGTTTTATTTCTTTAATAAGTTTGGTTATGTAATTTCTTTTAAAACGATGACTTTAAACCTTGTGTCTTGCCTGGGGCACAATGATCCATTTGTTAAGGTTTATCATTTCATATAATGAAAACATTAGATGTTTTGCATTCAAATTTTGCGCTCTCTATCTTTCTTTTACTTAATTGCACTTTCAAACATCTATGTGTTCTTACACACACCCACACACTAAATTGCAGATCCCCATCCACTCCAGATCTCGTTGATAACGATTCTTCTATTACCGTTTATGACTTTGAAAATCCGATCTACCAAGTCGGGGAAGAAGGTGAGGAAGATTGTGAAATACCTAGAGAATTTTCCAGACTCTTAATACAAGAAGAAAAGGTTATCCAACCACATGAAGAGCCTGTCGAAGTTGTAAATTTGGGTACCGAGGAAGACAGAAAGGAAGTCAATATTGGCTCCCACTTAGAAGACAGTGTTAAGAACAGGTTGGTTCAGATATTGCATGACTTTGTTTAGGTATTTCCTTGGTCATACAAGGACATGTCAGGGCTTGATACTGATATTGTGGTTCACCGTCTGCCAATGAAAGAGGATTTTTCTCCCATTAAGCAGAAGGTTTTCGCATGTGTCCCGAGATGTCAGAGAAGATCAAGGCCGAGGTTATGAAATAGTTCAATGCAGGGTTCTTAGCAGTGACATCTTATCCTCAATGGGTTGTATTGTTGTTCCGGTACCAAAGAAAGATGGCAAGGTACGTATGTGTGTAGACTACATGGATCTGAACAAGGAGAACCGCAAAGATGAATTCCCACTTCTCTATATTGATGTATTGGTTGAGAAAACTGCTCAACACAAGGTATTCTCCTTCATGGATGGTTTCTCATGTTATAATCACATCAAGATGGCGCCTGAAGACATGGAGAAAACTACCTTCGTCACATTTTGGGGAACTTTCTGTTACAAGGTCATGCTTTTTGGGTTGAAGAACGCTGGGGAAACTTATCAGCATGCCATGTTAGCTTTATTCCATGACATGATTCATCATGAGACAGAATTCTAAGTCGATGACATATTAGCAAGGTAACAGACTGAAAAAGAGCATCTTGATCATCTGCATAATTTATTTGAAAGTATGAAGAAGTATAAACTAAGGCTAAATCCAAACAAATCCACCTTCGGGGTGAGGTTTAGAAAACTCCTAGGTTTCATCGTCAATAGTAGAGGTGTTGAAGTTGATCCTGCAAAAGTTAAAGCTATTCAAGAAATTCCAGCTCCTCGTACTAAGAAAGAGGTCATAGGTTTTTAGGAAGACTGAATTACATTGCCCGATTCATTTCTCATTTGACTGCTACCCCTGTGAGCTAATCTTCAAGTTGCTTAAGAAAGATCAAGTAGTAAATGGAAACAACAACTGTCAAATAGCCTTTGATAAAATCAAGGAGTACCTACAAGAGCCTCTGATTCTGATACCACCAGTTGAAGGAAGACCTATAATCATGAACCTAACCATACTAGAGAACTCAATGGGGTGTGTACTGGGTCAACATGACGAGTCTGGTCAAAAAAATAATGCAATATACTACCTAAGAAAAAAGTTTACCGGCTGTGAAACAAGATATTCATTGCTCGAGAAAAATTGTTGCGCTTTAGCATGGGCTGCTCGCCGACTAAGATAATATATGTTGACTCATACTACTCCATTGATCTGTAAAATGGATCTCATCAGGTACATATTCGAGAAGCCATCCCTCTCTGGATGAACATCCCGATAGGAAATAGTCTTAACAGAATCTGACACTCAATACACCACACAAAAATCAATCAAAGGAAGTGTACTGGAAGATCATTTGGCACATCAAGCTATAGACGACTACTGATCGCGACTTTATCGTCTAAATTAATCGGGAGACTGCAAGTATACAGCCCTATCGCGTAGTTTTAAAAGATATCAAACCTAAGGGACTATAAATCGAACTAACGTAACCTAAACTACTGTGTAAAGCTATAGCTATCGAATAATTAATTAGGGGAATTTTTGGGTAATAAAACTTAATTCTAATTGAAATAATAATAATGCGAATATCGGTATGTACTTCGTTAACATTAAAGAATCCGGCTTTCCACTGGCTTATTTTCTAAAAATGATAATAATATCTTTTTCAGCAAAAAGTATTTATTCAAAAATCTATTCTCAAACTTTCGCTCTATTGAAGTAAATTATAATTTTAAACTCTTATGTATGCTTTCGCTATCCCATTGATTTTAAAATTACTTTTTGAAAATAAATAAAGTTTAATTGGTTTTAAAACGCTGTCGCAGTCTTTAAAAACAATACCTAGTATCTACTATCTGATTTTAAACCTCAAACTGTCGCTCTATTGGTTTCTAATCTTAGTCAGTTTATTAGCCTCAAACTTTCGCTCTGTTGGTTTCTAAACCTTTTTTTTAACAAAATAAATTAGATAACTAAATCAGAAAAAGTTTTTATTTTATAAAATATAATCAAGCCTGTTTGTTCCAGATCCATTCAAATTAACTCGTTACATACCGATATTTAAATAATTTAGCCAAACATACTCATAAAAGCAGACATGAATACATTAAAGGAATTAACATTCGTAAATAAATTCATGGCTAAATAAATATCTCTCATGCAAATAATTAATTAAATAAATTAAAGCGATGTAAATAAGAAACCTGAATTAAATAAATGCTGGAAATAATTCTTGAAGCTTGAATCAATTCGTATGAAATCCCGGTTCTTCAACAGAAATGAAATTTAAGTATTTGAAAAAAGAACTGGCTGGAAAATAACAGCTGGAAACTGAATTACAATGGAAAATAATAATGCGGGAAGGTAAATTCTGAAACTGGAAAATAATGCTAAAAAACGGCCCCCGATTTTGATTTCCTGATGTCCTTTTATAGTGGTTGAATGTAACCACGTTTTGAGATATTTTCGTACCACTTTTCCCCAAATTTCTCGTTCTAACTGTTTTGAGTGGAGGTGGTCGTCCCAAGATTTACTCATCCACTTGACCACGTTGAGACGGGCGCCTCATGTAACATTCTAGGGCCTACGTGGCAGTTGAGACGGACGCCTCCCACTAAGGGGAGGGTCCGAGGCGGGTGCCTCAATTGTAGGAGAGGAGTTGAGACGTGCGTCTCACTCTTGCACGTGCCTTTAGGGCTCTCTTGCTTGCGTGGGCCTGACTTCGTTTGGGCCCGGTTTGGAGATAATAAACCTTTTGATCCATCATTTTTGCTTTGCACACCCCTTTTCTTCATTTCTTGCATATTTAGTCCAATAACTCTCTTAATTTCTTCACTTTGCTCAATTTGTCTAATTAAAATAAAATACCTGAAACAATAAAAATACCGGCGTAATATGGAAATAAAATGAAATAATTAAATAAAAATACTAACATTATTTATGAAAATTAAATCAAATATACTATATAAAATTGTGTTATCAACTACCAATCTATGAACTTTGAATTCCCAGATGAGAATATCATGCTAATTATAAATTATGAAGAACCTGGACCGTATGAAGGACCCGAGCTAGGATCCCAATGGACTATGGTTTTTGATGGATCTTCTAACGCACTTGGCAATTAGATTCGTTCCGTAATTATCTTTCCCCAGGGTTTCCTTACACCCTTCACTACCAGAATTTTCTTTGACTGCACCAATAATATGGTTGAGTACAAAGCGTGCATCATGGATATTAAAGCTTCTATTGACCTGAGAATCAAATTCCTGAGCATATATGGGGATTCAGCCTTGGTAATCAGTCAGGTCAAGGGAGAATGGGATACAAAGCATCCGAATCTTATCCCTTATTGATAACATGTGCTAACCTTGATTCCATATTTCTAAGAGATTACTTTTGAGCATATCCCAAGAGAAGAGAATCAGTTGACAGACACATTAGCTACCATGTCATCCATGTTCGAGGTCAGATGGGACAATGAGGCTCCCATAATTACCATTGAAACATTCGATGAACTGACACATTGCTACGAAATTGATATTGATGGAGTAGAAGAAAAACCATGGTTTCATGAAGTGAAGAGGTACCTTGAAGCTTAAGAATACCTTGAAGGGGCATCGATCAATAACAAGAAGTTCCTACAGAGGTTCTTGGCTAAGTTCTTCTTGAGCAATGGAATTTTGTACAAGCCCAATCATGATGCAACTCTACTTCGTTGTGTGGACAAGAAGGAAATAGAGAAAATTATGGAGGATATGCACGAAGGCATCTTTGGTACTCACTCTAGTGGGTATACTATGGATAAGAAGATTTTGAGAGAAGGTTACTATTGGTCGACTATGGAAACCGACTGTCACCACAACTCGATGACTTATCATAAATTCCAGATCTATGCTGATAAAGTTCATGTGCCTCTGGTTCCTCTGAATGTTTTGACTACTCCTTGGCCATTCACAATGTGGGGCAATGATATGATCATAGAAATCAAGCCTATTGCTTCTAACGGACATCACTTCATTCTCGTTGCCATTGACTACTTCACAAAATGGGTTGAAGCAACCTCAATCGCCTCTGTTACAAAGAATGTGGTCGCTCGATTCATAAAACATAATCTTATCTGCCGGTATGGAATCCCCGAGAGAATAATTACGGACAATAGTACCAACCTCAACAACACTATAGTCATTGAACTCTGTACTCATTTCAAGATCAAGCACCATAACTCTTCTCTGTATCGACCAAAGATGAATGGCACAGTGGAAGCCGCCAACAAGAATATTAAAAAGATCATACTGAAAATGGTTGTCACTTACAAAGACTAGCACAAGATGTTACCACTTTCTCTTCATGACTATCATACTTCAGTGTGAATATTAACTGGGGAAACCCCATTCTCTCTGGTCTATGGCATGGAAGTTGTCCTACCTGCCGAATTTCAAATTTCTTCTCTGAGTAATATGAAAGACTTAGACGAAGACGAGTGGATTCAAACTAGATTGGATTAGTTGAATTTGATTGACAAGAAGAGGTTTGCGGCCGTCTGTCACGGCCATATGTATCAGAAACGTATGATCAAGGAATTCAACAAAAAAATCAAGCATCGGGTATATCAGGCTGGTGACTTGGTAATAAAGCGCATCATTATACCGCAAGGTGATCTCAGGGGAAATGGACTCCAACCTACAAAGGACCATTTGTTGTCAAGAAAGTATTTTTGGGCGGAGCTATAATACTAACCACCATGGACGGTGAAGATTTCCTGCACCTTGCGAACGTGGACATAGTCAAAAGATACTACGCATAAAAAAGACCCACTAGGTTGAGTGTCCTAGGAAAAAATAAGGGCATCCTGGCGAACCAAAAAGGTTTAGGAAAAAAATAGGGATATATATAAAAATATTATACACCCGGCAAGTCGAAAACCTGAAAAGGTGGCTTGGGCAAAAAGGGGTATCCCGGTGGACTGAAAACCCAAAAGGACGGTCCAGGAAAAAGTTAGGGATTAAAGCGTACAACTATATCCCGTTGGATCCCTTACAACCAGCTTTATTACCAATGTCAAGTTCAAACGGTAAAGATCAATTCAATCAACATCTTCTGACAGCAAGGGATGAGATGTTCGAAGACATAGGGGCAATAACGGAGTTGGACCCAACGAGATCATTTCCACATAGCTATATGTTTTGTTTTCACTTTGTACTCTTTTATTTCATGACAATTTCCTCTTACTAAGATTTATGCCTCTTTGTAGAAAATCGCCTGTTTATAGGCAAACTATCAATACAAATACACCCTAAAAATCAAACTTTTTTGTTTTTTCTGTTTTGTTTGCAAAAAAGTCCAACGACTAAAATTGAATGAACATGTGCATATGAACATGATTAACTGTTAACAAATATATGCATAAGATTAGGAATAAGCATTTACTCAAAACTCTAGGAATTGGGATAACGTCCAGGCCATCCACAAATCCCCACAGAGCCACTTCCATCCCCAGAGAGTAATCTTCACAAATTCACCTTCAATAAAGATACATTCCCCACAATTTCCTTGGCAGATCACTCTGGAAAATAAAGGAGTATGATCTTATTCCCGACAATATCATCAACCTACAAAATTCCAATCAATACAGTTCATAGAAATGAAGAAGTGAAAAACACAAGAAGGGGGGGGGGGGTTGAATTGAAACTTCAAAAACAAAAGCAATAGACACGAGATTTTTATCCTGGTTCGCTTGATCTCAAACTACTCTAGTCCACCCGCCAAGGTGATTTCGCCTCTCTCCAACAAGGACTTAATTCACTAATCAAATTGATTACAATTCTACTTTGACAACTGCCAAAGTATTCTTGAGTACAACCACAAACTGGTTTATCTCAAGGAAAATAACTTAATCAAAAGACAAGGTTTACTGTGTACTGTTTGTTTTTCGTTACAAAAACTGTATCACTACTGTGATTTATTACACAAATTGAATGTAGAATGAATATGAATTTTTAGCAGCCTTTTTGAGATTCTATGAAGCAGTCGTGTGAAAATTGTTGACGATTTACCCTTTGAACTTGTTTATATAGGTGTGACAAACCTGTCCAAATGGAAATGTGATAATGGTCACTTAATGCACTTTCCATACTGAGAAGATCCTTGTCTGAATGAAGCCGTTGCACATGATACTGCCTTAATGGAAAAGTAACGCTTCAAAACTTAGGAATCGTGCATGCTGCCTTACTTCAGAACTTGGGAAGTTAAAATCGTAAGATTCAGTTAGCGTGTTGGAATTCCGTTCAGAATCAGGATATCTTTCTCTTTAGCGCAAATTCGGATTATTATACTTCAGAACATTCTGATTACTCAGCTTGAATGCCTTTGTGGCTTAACTTCTTATGTTGTTTCAGTCAGAACTTCTGTACAACATAAAACACAAATTTAGAGTACATGTTTATTCTTTGTATTTTTTATCATCAGAACTCTTATGAGGGTTGTAGAATAAAACTATGTTCTAACAAGAAATCCTCTTCCCTAACTGAGTTTATTCCTTCAAAACTGTAAAAAAAAACCTGCAGACTTCTTCTCTCCAGCCAAGGATGTTTCCTCAGCATAATATTTCTCTGTCAACAGGGTTTATTTCCCCAATAGATTACAATATCCCGAACTTCAGTCTATTCCTCAGACTACTACAGATCACCGACAAAATTCTTATACCCAATGAAATCGCCACTATCCCCTGAAAGTTTCTATGAAACCTGGAACCAGACTAGATATCAGTCAACTTTATCCTCCCCAAACGAGTTGGAAAGTTATCCATCTCTTTTATCTCCAGTCAGGGTATATAAAAATTATCCTCCCCAGAGGATCCGAAAGGTTATCCATCTCCTTTATCCTCAGTCAGGGTATATAAGAATTAAATTCCCCAGTAGAGAGATGAACAACCAACATTCCTAAACTCTTCTCCCCAAGCAGAAATCAGCATTCCCCAATGGAGTTTCCTCAAACGGAAAACATGAATCCCTAGCAAGAACATTCTAGACAAGATTTAAGATGCACATACTCTTCATCCCCAACAATAGTCAGGGATTTATTTTCCAAGACAAAAATACTACATGGGTTTACAGATACACTTCAATGACATTTCACATTCATACATCATAGCATATGCATACGAAACGCATATAGCACAATCTCATTTATTTTGAGAACATCATTACGCAATACATTTCATACATCATGACATTTCATACATCTAACTCTTTACCTTTTTAGGAAAGATCAATCAACAGACGAATATCATCAACAATTCTCAAACAGGTCTAAGATTAATTCCCGAAACAAGACGGAGCAACTATCTACATGACCAGGTCAGACATTAATTCCCAAAACAAGACGGAGCAACTAACTCTACAACCAATAAAAAGTAGGTTCCAGATTAATTCCCGAAACAATTCGGGGCAACTATCTGGATGACCAGCTATAGATTAATTCCTGAAACAAGACAGGGCAACTATTTGTGAAAAACATATTGTAGGTCAATTCCTGAAATAGGACGAAGCGACCATCTACATAAACAGATCAAAAATTAACTCCCAAAATAGGACGGGGAAACTATCTTTCTTTCTTTATGGTCAGATAAAGATCAATTCCTGAAACATGATTGGGCGACTATCTCTATCACCAATGGTATGAACTCCCGAAACATGATCGGTTTACCAACAAACAGATGTAGATCAATTCCTAAAACAAGATGGGGCGACTATCTACATGACGAACACTTCCTTCAAACATCTTCTGGCTCAGATTAAATCAAACATATATTTATTCTAATACATCTTCCAGTAGACTTTTTCTGGCTCAGATTAAATCGACCAAAGATTTATTCTGATACTTCTCCCAGTTAAAGACAGGCACATACATGTGCTGGCTTAGATTAAATCAAACCTAAATTTATTCTGATACTTCTTCCAGTAGACATTTTTCTGGCTCAGATTAAATCGATCATAGATTTATTCTAGTACTTCTTCCAGTTAAAGACAAAAAGACTTCTTCTAACTTAGTTTAAATCGAGTGTAGATTTGTTTTGATACTTCTTCCAGTTGAAGTCGAGCGTATACTTAGTCTAAATTCTATCAACAATTAATTTGGATGGCGTCTATAAGCCCATCTCTGACAACTCTCCACCACCTCTCTAAATGGCATCTTTAAAGCCCATTCCCAGTATTACATCAACCAACAACATTACTTCTGGCACATGCGAGTGCAAATTTCTGGGCACTTAAGTGTTCAATCATCTTCTACCTTAGAGTCACGAATGGCAGACATGCTAATCTAACTCTTCAAGTTTAAGAAGATTGAACAGGGGAAGTTGTTGTACCCCAAAATTTTCCCTCCCATTTTCTTCAAGCCATTCTTCTAAGATTCTTAAATACTCAAGGATTCTCAAGAGTTGATCAGACAAACTCATCTCCTAAGCAATGGGTCCACAACTAAGGTTTCATCTTGTACAAGGAAGAATAGGTTTCAAGGGTCTCAATTTACTTTCATGGTTCATAATAGGTCCTCAACAATTTTCATGTCAAGTTTCAAGCCTTGCATCACAAGTTTGCTCAGTCAATTGCTCATATGACTGAAATTAACTTGTAGCCGTAGAAGTGTGGAGACTAAGCCATTGGATTGACTTGACTCGCACAGATCAAAATAAAAATCGCCACCGCGCTTTATTGTTTCTTAAGGAATGGGAAGAGAGTGAATAACCCAAAAGAGGGGGGAAAGAATCTAGGTAAGGGGGTTGGTTATGCAAATGGATGGTATTAGCACCCTAAACATCTACGGTACTCCACATGAACCTCTTTGAATTTTTTTTTATATTTTGGCTATAAAGATGTTCTATAAAGAAATGGCTTGTGGAGAAAAGAAAAGAAGTATGTTTTTATAATTTTTTTGCACCTGCCGCGGTTGCAAACCTTTAGTGCCTACGTAACACCTTCTGTGCAATAGAGGATCAAGGTACACATAGTTCACCTTAAAAAAATTTAAAACACAAGTGTGTTGGTTAATTTTAAGAGACAAGACATCATTGTCGTATCCGAGTGGAAAATATACTTACTACCCACAATCATGAGAAAGGAGAATTTGCATCATCTGAAAGTGGAAGATATAGATTGGATTTCAAAATCAACAAAGCCTGACTCAACACCCAAGTGGAAAATATCTCACTTCACTACATATTGTAGAAGTATAGTTGTCTGCATCACTACAAGGATTGACAAGAGTCTAATCTTTTGAGAAAAGTTTTAAGGTAAAAGCCAAAATGGAAAAATGATTTGAATGAGGTTGATTGACTTTTAGTCTTCTCACAAAAAATGTCAAGGTATTATTAAGTTGATTAAAGTTTGATTAAGAAAACATTTTGAAAATGCATGGACCTATGTCCAAGTTTATTATGAAAGTGATTCAAATTTTTTAAAAAAGAAGAATTTTCAAAAGGAGGGAGAAGGTTTTTGAAATTAAAGAAGATGGGAGGAGATGAAGGGACTATCCTAAAGCATAAGGTAAAAGCTAGGGAAAAGAACCATCGAACCAACAAGAAGCTAACACTCGACACAATGAGTCAATATAGAATTCCCATCCTTTGGATTTGAAACCAAACAAACAAAGATTTTAAACCTCTTAAGAAAACCAAGCTCCATTTGTATTAAGTCTTCACAAAAAATGGGCAGAGTAACAACTGCATACAGATGAGTTCCAGATCACAGACAAAACATGTAATCACAATAACCTGCACACAAAACAAACAAACCCAATGTCTTGAGGGTAAACCCCAAGAGCTCCAGACAAAATAATAGTTGAAGTCACAAGGTCTCCAGAATAGGTCAAGGCTTTTAATCCCTAGTCCAAGAAGTCCTTGTCTCAAAAATGCCAAGGATAGTAACCAAGTAGTCCAAGTAACATTAAAGTTTTTTATGGTTCAAGTTGATTATTAAGTATCTTCAAGAAGAAAATGAAAGCTCAAGTGAGAAAAATAAGAATGACATAAAGATAAATGCTCAAGTGATCAAAGAGAAAAAAAAACATGAAATGTAAATGCTAAAGTAAATGGTATATAATGTAAAAGCATAAAAATAAAAAGCATAAAAAAAAGAGTCAATTGTTAGGAATTAGTGGTTAGTTGAATGAATATCTTGAAACTTGCATTTGGAACTCATTAGAGGATTGGTAGAACCAAATCCTCTCAACAACAAGTTGCATTTGCTTTTTGTCAAGTATATCATCCATTTAAGAACTCTCAATGAAAAACTTAATGACCAATGATGTTTAAGTGATCCACTTTGACCAAAATTGATGAAGATTCATTAGAGGATTGGTAGAACCAAATCCTCCTAACAATGAATCTCAAGGTTATTGGATCAAAGGGTTCAAGTTAACATACTTGGGCTTGCAAACATAGGTTTGAGCCACGAATGATCATTTTCTCAAATCGGGACTAAATTTAGCGATATGTTAAGCAATCGTAAGTGGACTTATATAGAAGTCGCACCTATTTTGAGGTTGTTCATTAGAAATCTATGTACCATATGTTTTGAGACAAGATATGAAAATCATGCTACAATAACATTTAGTACAATAAGAATGGGATGAGACGAAAGGGGATAGGGTAAGAAATAAACCATTTCTAAACTAAAAATTTAATCAAACTATTATTAAAATCATTCATCCATTTTTATGGAGTTAGACTCAACACCATGGATCCAATGATGTTAATAAAAATCATGATCAAAATTTCATAGTCCAAGATCAACCAGAATATATACAAAAAATAATATTGCATTTAAAAAAAAGAAAGAAATAGGTTTTAAAAAGATTTTAAAATGAAAATAAGAGAGAAAAATAGAAATGATATTCAAGTTAATCAAGAAAATTTAAGTAAGACCATAGAAAAATCAGAAATAAGTTCAAATATTTGTATAAAATTTTTGGTAATTTTTTAAAGTCAGAAACTATTTTTAAAATTAAAAGGAATAGGTTCAATAAACCAAAATGATAAAAAATAGTAAAGTCAGAAATAAAAATAAAATGAGGTCACCAATATTTGTCAAAAGGTCATTGGATCCTTCCCTATTTTTTTTCTTCAGAATTTAAAAATGAAGAAAAGTGTTTTTAAACATTTAAAATAATTCAAATAAAGCGAAAAATTATAAAAAATATCAAAACACAATAAAATTGTGAAAAAATAAAAATTAGAAGGAGAAAAATCAAAAGTATTTTTCATAATTTTTTCAGATTTTTTTGAGTTAAAATAAATTTTCTATGAATTTTTGAACTTTAAAACAAATAAAATATAAAATCAGAAAACAAAATAAAAACCAAAAAGATGTAGACCATTCGATCAATGTCAAAACGCGTTAGTAATGAAATCCAAGGGATCTGGTGCACTGTGCATATCATGGGCTTTATTGTATAAAGTATAGAATCAGATATAAAAATCAAATTTTTAAAAAATATATGCCACGCCTTCATTGGCTGATAGATGACACGTTGGTCATATTTAACCTCCAGCCAACGAATATACATGTTTTAGAAACTGTAAAATTTGGAAACGAGACCGGTACCATTCGCTTAGTCTCTTCAAGAAGATTCCAATGGTACATTCGTGAAAAATTTATATAAAATATAGCTCAATCATTTTGGAAGAGAAGTTTTGAAAAGGGGTTTGAAATTTTATGGTCAAAACGTGCTTCTAGTTAAAAATAAGTGTTGCAACTAGGATCAAGATGATGAGAGCATCACAATAGCATCAAAGTTTAAGAGAATTGGTTAAGGAATCTACCTATTGGAGTTGAGTTGCAGAGCTCTGAAACTAGACTTGGCTAGCACGATTCAGGGGGTTTTAGAGCTTAATTCTTCTTCTATTAGCTTCAGTGAGGATCAAGGAAGGTGAATTGACAAAGAAAAACAATTGAGAAAGGCTGTAAAAGAAAATTCGAAGTTGCAGAAAATTGAGTTCGAGAGAGATTGGCAGGGTGATTCTGGCTTTCTAAGCTTGAAGAAGTGCATGATAGATGATCCTCTATTTATAGGGAAGCTGATGGAATGCATAAGCGTGTGAAATCACGAAGTTTGGAGGGAAATCGTGTGAAGTTGCAAACAAGAAAAGTGTGACTTGTAATTTGATCAAAATTCATCCAAACCTTGCGTTTTGACAGACTAATCACTTCTGGATGTTCACTAAACATGTTTAGAAGAAAAAACACACATCAATTTTGTGATTAGAAGCCAAAACAAGGATTTCAAATTCTGACTTTTGAAGAAACTTCAGTTTCAAGTTACCAAATTCAAATCAATGACATTCTTAACTCAAGGGGTCGTAGGGAATGATTCTTGAAGCTTTGGATAGTTGAGGTTAAAATCTTTACACTGTGCAAAGAATAGGATCAAATGAATGCTTGAGATGAAAGTTGTTATGAGTCAAAGTTGAGAAAAAGAGGTTGGCTTTCCATACTTAGAAAATTTCTATGTTTTTTTCTTTAAAAATGACTTATAATCTCTTGCATCCAAACATGGCTTTCCACTTGAAATTTTATCTTGACCAAAAAAGATGGCATGAAGAAAACCTCTTGAATGATATTTTGAGACTTGAACCATTCAAAATATCCAAAAAATGATAAAGTTATGACTTGTTGTAGTCGGCAAAAATTCATGAAGTGACCTATAATCTTTTACATCCTTAGGGCATCTTCCATCCATTTTCACACTTTGTAGTTAAAATATTGGTTGAAGTTCACATATTTAAGATCATTATGGAAAAAGAATGGGATGGTGGTGATAAAAATTGACCAAGTTATGATCATTTGAAATCACCTAATGGAATTTGAGGGTTCATCTAGAGGACTTGTAATCTTTCTTCATCATCAAGTTTCTTCCATACAAAATTTCCTTGACACTTTTGAAGTGATTTATTAATAACCCTTTGAAGATAAGAATTTATTTGGAATCACTCAATAATACCAAAAGATTAGTAAGATATACTCCTTTGAAGTTCAAAACCCTAGCTCCTAGAGCAAGAAAATGTCTTGGTAAAACTTTGCACTTTTGAACTACCTCATTAGAAAAATAATTTTGTCATGTGAATACAAGTTGTCGAGGGAGATAATGAGAAACCATATAAACAAAACCACTTTGAAATCTTGAGAACTGAAGGAGAAATGCACTTGTGATCAAGAAATCAAACATTTGTCCCATTAGGTCAAACTTCTTCAATCAACCCTGGTATCTTTGAACTATCTTTAAAAAATTGAGGCATGATGATTCATAATAGACTTTGTCATGATATTACTTAAAAGAATATTCAATGACGAGGCTTGAATCTCAATGAAGCTTTGTTGAAGAAGGCATGGAAATAAACTCATGAACCTGTAGATCAACTTGATGGAATGTATTGCGCTTCTTCCTATAACATCAACAATTGGGATAAACACTTATTGCATAAATTAGTTAAAGGATAATTAAAACATAGATGACCACAATACAAGTCAAGGTGATTGGTGATTCCCCAAAGAGTAAAGCTAAAGATAGGGAGAAGAACCATACCCTAGTGTGTGATCTTGTTGTGATTTAATTGATATGATATAATGGAGGGATCTTAGGGGAAAAATTGGGGTACAACACAATTGTATTAGAGAAAAAGTCAATTATGGTCAACATACAGTCAAACTTAAATATTTTTAGTCAACATCAACATTTTGAAGTTATATTCATCATTTAATCAAGGGTTGATCATGATTCCTCAAGTAAAACCCTCAAAGCATCAGAGGTAAAATTTTTCCAAAATTAGGGTTTTGACTGAGGATGACTAATCATTGACTTTTGACCTAATGCATGACGTAATGGCTTGAAGCATAATATCAAGAACTGAAGTACAATATCTTTACCTAATTACATGGCTCAAGACATTTCCAAATATGTAAGTGATTGATAGTTGAAAATTTAAATCAACTAATGAAAAGTCAACAATCACACAAAAGTCAAACTTTGATTTTTGGTCAACATTTGAATTCAAAAATCAAGAATCATCAAGACATTAAAAATTATCAAACTTGATCAACATTAATCAAGAAAGTCAACAAAAGTCAAAAGTCAACATTTTTCGAACACTTAGAAAAATTCAAAGTGTTTTGTACTTAAAAAACCCTAACTTCACAAGCAAGTTTCCTCAAGATACAAGTAGATTCAAGGAAAACTTTAAACATGAAAGCTTTAGGGATTGAAAAATTATTAAACTTTCTCAATGTGGGATGAACATCAAAAAGTGTTGTGATTAATAAATATAGGCCCATGAAGTTATGATTATTTTTATCCAACACTTAGAAAAAATTTCAACAAGTTTTGGTCAGTTTTTCATCCTAACTTCTTGACAAATTTCCACCAAGTTCCAATTTCATTTAGCCAAAGTGGTCAACATCAAAGTTGTATACAATGTTTCAAGCTTTCCAAAATTTCAAAGAACACAATTTTATCATGCTTGAGATAGAAGTTTCGAAGAGATGAAGTTGGGTATCTAAGGTAGCATTATAGGTCATTTTTGTGGCAAGTTCATAACCAAATCTTGAAGCTATACTGCATAATCCCACTTTTCAGGCCTCTAATCTCTAAATCTTTCCATAATTAAATGTTTACATAATAGATTGAACCATTATCCAAGTGTTTGAGCCATTTCCCAAATGATTTTTCCAGTTATGGCACAAAGGCACCATTGCCATTTACATAAAGCATGCTTTATGCAGTTGTCAACTCTCCTTGAGCCTCTCACTTGTTTCATATGCATACACTCAACCTAAAATATCATAGGAACATGTTTAAAGTATCTAACAACTCTAGAAGGCATGGTACTATGCATTGAAACTTGGATTTCACAAGAAAACACAAGTTGCATCTCAACCAAGCCAAAACTTGATAACTAGTAAACCAATTCCCCTCATCCTATGAAACCTTTCCCTATAAATATAAGGTCCATTTTCAAGCCAAAGCACGATTTCAAAAGCCTTATAACCCTCTCAAACTCTCTCAAGTCAGAATTTTCCAAAACCTGCATTTTTGAACATTTTGAAACCTTATCTTTGAATCTCTCAAACCTTACAACTTTTGTCTAAACCAATCATCCAAACACTTCATATACATCATGTATAGTTGATCCAAACCCATGTTTCATTACTGTAACAACATCTTCATCATCCACCATTTTCAAATACCAATTGTGCAACTTGACTTGGTTGGAGTGATTCAGCCACTCTCGGGACCAAGCGAGCATCCAAACAGCTTCCTCAGGGTCCAAGCAAGCTCACCAAATCATCATTTCACCTCTGGAACTCGTGTAGGGAGCATTCAGATTTCGTATCAAGAGGTAAGTTTTCCAAACTTTGAAATCTCCGTACAAGCATCATTTACATTTATTTTCTAAAGCAAAAATGTAGATATCAATGCCCTGAAACTAACCATGTCCTTAGTTTTCATTTATGTTAACCGTGTGATGAGAATTTTGAAATTGAAGTTTCTAAAAAAATTAGGTTTCAGTTTGGTGCCAAACAAAATTCATCCTAACCTTTGATCTTTAGCTTTTGAAAGTTACCTTGTTGAATTCGTGGTGAAAAATCAAACAAGTTTGGTGTTTACATTTTTTAAAATGGTTAAGAAAAGAGAGTTTTACAAATTCATGTCATACCCCAAATTTTCCCTACCTCGACGATTATATTTTCAAGATTTAAAATAGAAGAAATATTTAATTAGAGATGGTACAACAATATCTGATGGTCCATCTTTATCCAAGTTGATTAAAGGGTGTACTTAAATTCAGGAGAGTGGGGGGGCTTTCTAAATCAGAAAGACCCATGTATCTGTAAAGCCATCCACGAAGCATGTTGGCCTAAGGCCCATGCAATTCGAAAATGGAAAATCATTTTGAAAGAACAATAAATCCATTAAAATTCATTGACAGTCTTATGTGAACATTTGTTTTAAGGTTTTTAATATAAGTCCTAGTAATGGTTTTTGCCGTTTAAAAAAAGAGGGGTTGAAAATACAATTTATAGGCCCATTGTGTTTATAAAACCCATTAGATGTTGCGTTGTAGTCTTGTTTAGAAAACAAAATAAATATTATTATTAAAATCGTTGTTTTGTTATTTTAATGGAAAAAGGATATATAAGAGAAGTATTATTGTTACTATTAATCGTTTATTTCATTTTATTATTAAACAACATTGTATTAAAAATTATTTTAAAAAATTATTTTATAAAAAAGTTTGTTTAGGCCCAATTAATGTTTTTTATTTACTATTTTTGTTGAAACAATTTTTTTTTTGTTTATTAGATATTAAGTTTTAAAAATCATTTATTAAAAAAAATTATTTGGAAAAAAACTATTTTGAAAGGCAATTGGGCCGGTTGCATTAAAAACTTGTTTTCTTGCTGTAATAAAAAACAGTGTTGCTGGGCTGAATTCAGATAATCCGTAGGCCCAATTCAAATAAATAACAGCGTAAGGCCCAAGTGTATTAGAAACGCGTACTGTTCCAATCAACCCAAAAATCACACTTGATTTCTTAATGAACAAATACTGTTCAAATCAAATCTAAAAAACCTAAATCATTAACGAATCAAATCCAAAAAATAATATAAACTATAACTGAAAATCTTTTACATACTAAATTCAGAAAATTGTAGAGAAAATATATTACAATAACAAAACTCAATCAATTACAGAAACAAATATATTACAAAAATCAATTAACAACAATCAAAATCCCTAATTCCTGAATCTAATCCTTGTTAGTTGGTTAATTATTGTTATGTAGTTATTTGGGCTTTTAGCATGTGTATTTGGGCTTGGGCACTTTGCCTATATAAAGGGCCATTATATTTGTAAACAATAGTGCAGAAAAGGCAGCAACAATAATACATTCAGTTAGAAAGTTAGTTACACTTAACTAAATCATAATCTCTCTCTCTCTCTCTCTCTCTCTCTCTCTCTCTCTCTCTCTTCCCTTCTTCTCCTTCTCGTTTTCACAAAATCATTTTACTTGAATCCTTTGTTCCAACAAACTGGTATAAAGAGCTTGTTTGTGATTCAGAGAGAATTTAATGGCAAACGGATCAACAACATCAACACAACTTCCGGAGAATCTACCGGTTTTCAAAGGTTAAAACTATCAATGGTGGGTTGTGCAAATGAAGGTTATTTTCAGATTTCAAGATGTCATAGAAATCTTGAATGAAAGAATATCAGAACTGGAAGTAGATCAAGCAATCGATGCAGTTGGTGACTTAATCAAAGAAGACATGATGATGGCTGAAGTAGAACCAATTAATTTTGGTGAAGCATTGAGCAATTCGAATTATTGTGAAGCCATGAAAGAAGAACATAGAGCCATTGAGAAGAACAAGACTTGGGAGCTTGTTGAAAGAACGAACAAGAAACCTATCGATGTGAAATGGATCTACAAGGTGAAACGAAGGCCAAATGGTGAGATTGCAAAGTATAAGGCAAGACTGGTTGCTAGAGGTTTTCTACAAAAACCTGGTATTGACTTCGATGAAGTATATGAGCCTGTTGCAAGGATAAAAAAATCAGGATTGTTGTTTCGATAGCTGCATGTAGAGGATGGAAAATGCACCAACATGATGTAAAGTCAGCATTTTTAAATGGTCCTTTGGAAGAAGAAGTCTACGTTACTCAACCACCAGGTTTCAACATCAAAGGGCAGAAGTCGAAAGTTTACAGATTAAGGAAGGCTCTCTATGGCTTCAAGCAAGCTCCTACAACTTGGAATAAAAGGATAGATAGCTTCCTAATTGAAGCAGGTTTCAAAAAGTGTGTCTATGAACATGGAGTATATGTAATGATGTCGAAAGTGTCAATCGAATCATTTTATGTCTCTATGTTGATGACTTACTCATTATAGGAGCAGAAGAAGCTGAGATTATGAAGGTAAAGTCAAAGTTAATGCAGGAATTCGAAATGTATGATTTAGGGAATTTCTCCTATTTCCTGGGAATGGAATTCAAAGACATCGAAGAAGGAGTTTTCTTGCATCAAATAAAATATGCTCAAGAAATACTGAAAAGGTTCAATATGAGCAACTGTTACTCCATTAGATACTGGAGAAAATCTGAAAAAGAAATCAAATGATGAGTTTGTAAGGTCGACCCTTTACAAATAAATCATTGGATCCTTGAGGTATCTTTGCAATACTAGACCAGATATCTGCCAAAGTGTAGGATTGTTGAGCATATTTATGGAGAAGCCTCAAGAATGTCATCTCATCCAAGTAAATAAGGTGTTTAGATACATAAAGGGAACTATTGATCATGGTGTGCTATTACCAAAGAGATCGAAGAACAACTCAAATGTCAAAGTTCATGGATACACTGAATCAGACTTTAGTGGAGATCAAGATGAAAACAATAGTACTGCAGGATACATTTTGATGATCAAAGGAGCTCCAATCTCCTGGAGTTCGAGGAAGCAAAGCATTGTGGCTTTGTCATCATGCGAAGCAGAATATGTGGCTGCATCATATGCTGCATGCCAAGCAGCAAGGATCGAAATGCTACTTGAGGAACTCAGAATAATGGAATTGAAGATGAAGTTGTTTGTTGATAACAAGTCAGCTATAAACCTTACGAATCACCCAGTGTATCATGGTCGAAGTAAGCACATTTAAATAAGGTATCATTTTCTGGGGGATCGAGTCAACAAAGGGAAGCTTGAAATAAAACATTGCAAGACAGAAGTACAACTAGCTGACATATTCACCAAACCTCTTAAGAAAGTGAGGTTCGAAGAGTTGAAGAAAGGCATCGGGATGAGAAGTCTTGATAACATGAATTAGGGGGTGTGTTAGTTGGTTAATTCTTGTTATGTAGTTATTTAGGTTTTTAGAATGTGTATTTGGGCTTGGGCACTTTTCCTATATAAAGGGCCATTATGTTTGTAAACAATAGTGCAGAAAAGTGCAGCAGCAATAATACATTAAGTTAGAAAGTTAGTTACACTTAACTAACTCACAATATCTCTATCTCTCTCTTCCCTTCTTCTCCTTCTTGTTTTCACAAAATCATCTTTCTTGAATCCTTTGTTCCAACAATCCCTAAATTTGTGCTATTTAATTTTGTAACAGCAAATCGATTCAAACCCTAAATATTGAAAAACCTATATATATTGACTAAGGAATACAAAATATGGAGGAAAAATACAGAGGTATTAAAAACGCAGAAGAGAAAGATACAGACAGAAGAACTTGAAGACAAAAGGGGAAGAACCAGTGTCGTCGTTGAAGAAGATAAGGATGATTGGGGTTTCATCATCTGAAACCACAATCACCGTTGCTAGCCGCTTCCCCCGTACACCATCATCTTCAACCTCTCATCACCGGGAACCACCATTTGCAGGACCTACAAAATCAAAGAAGAAAAAAGATATTAGTACCGGATCCAATTCAGAATCAGAATCGCTATAGAGGGTAACTTAGCTTGTTTTTCTTTTTGATTGTTAATTGGGAATTTGGGGAAGGGTTGTTTGCTTTAGTGACTCCGTCGGGGAGATGGGAGAGTTAGGGTTAAGGAAGAGAGAAAGAAGGGTTACGCGAGAGGGAGAGGGGACTGTTTTTGGAGTGCTGCGAAAAAATTAAGTGATTTGTAAAAAAATTATATTAGGACAAATTTTTATATTCTGTATATTCTTATGATAACATGTGCATCATAGTTATCATACTCCCACACACTTATCCATGCGATCATGATTGGATGGCCGATAGGCCAAGTCCCACGCTAAGCCCCGTACACCGTCACCCACGTAATCCAACCGACCCTCTCAATTTACTTAATGGGCCGAGCCCATTAATTTCTGCACCCCCTTCTGCCACTTTGCTAAACTATCAAACAAAATTGCACCCCCTATCCAGAACCGTATTTGGGGCCTAGCCCAGATTCCTAATAGCATCCCCTCTAGTTTACTTTACAACTAAAACTACACCCCCTTGATTAATCTTTTTTTCTATATTTTTTTAAAATTATTATATTTTAATTCTATTTTCATATTATTATTATTTCTTTTATATTATATTATTATCTATTTTTTTATATTCTTATTATATTTAATGTTATATAGTTCTTTTTATAATTAATTATTATTATTAATATTAATTTTTATTATTATATTATTATTTATTATATTATCATGTAAATTTGCATTAAAATATTTTTAGTCATGCATTAATTAAGATTTTTGCAATTAATACGATTAAAAAATAGTAACAAATCTCAAACTATTTTTTGCGAACAAACTAATCTAAACAACTGTTTTTTGCAAAAGGTTTCAAAAGGATTTTGACTAATTGCACATTTAGCCAAAATCTCCGCAATCACTACTCTCGGTCAAATCCGAGGCGATTCAAAATACATTTGCAACCCCTAAAAACCACAAACCCGTACGAACTACGAATTGGGACTCTGATTCCTCATAAGAGGATACGTAGGCATAAGACTAAAATCGTGGCGAGTTCCCCTATTAAAATTTAAAACCCTATTTTACCCGAAACCTAAACCTAAACCTAGTATCCTTAATAATAAAGTAGATGAAAGGTGCCTAACACCTTCCTTTCGTCTAGAACCGAGTCCGAACTTAAAATCTCTGTCTGTGAATTAGGGTTTTCTGCTAGATTCCCTTCCCTAAGATAAAAACTAATAGTGGCAACTCTGATTAAAAATCCAATTGCTACAGCTGGTAACTCTGCTGGGGAATCCTCAACCCTAGGTTTTAGGTCTCCTTTGGGTTTTTTATTTTCTTTATTTATTTATTGTATTTATCTATTTTATTGCATTTATTTATTTATTGTCAATTTTTCTTATCATTATATATTTACTGCGTGGCAGGAATTTCTATCTCAAAAATATTCTCAAATAAACCCTTAAAAAGAAGGTTCGTCTATTATCTTAGGGGATACATGATCCCTGCGAGTTTATGTGATGACTTCGCCTAGATTCAGTGGACTTCCGAAAAAGGAATACTTACCGAGAGATATCCTCTTGACGAGTAGGACTTTGGAAGGCCACCCATGACTCTTTGTAACGACCTTAACCCAAAATCTCATGATGAGACCTTTCACGACTTTGAGACGAAAGTCTCAGTCCGTAAAGAGGCTCCACCTAAGGGAGGCCCTTGTGCCTTTTCCCTCTGTTGTTATTCTTGACACCCTTAAGGAAGCCGCCTTTTGGGAGGGTAGACTAACAGTAGGTAAAAATTAAGAGCCTACCCTCTAAGGGTACCTGTCACAAAAGCCCGTCACTAAACCTTACATCCATGCATTCATACATTTCATACATTCGTCATACATTTCATATATTCATCACCCATTTATTTTTATTTGTCTTATTCATAGGGTACAAAAAATAATAATAAAATCAAGATCTCGGTGACTGTCTTTAAAAAGGGATACCAAAGGAAATAACTTGTCCATATAAATGCACCAAACATGTATGAAATCAAAGCCACAAAATGGAAATAATGTACTGAAGACTTTCTCAAGCTTTGTCAAGCAAAGGTGGATGGTTTCAAGAGAAGACATCCGCAGGCGCACCTAGAAGACTTATTTCCCTTTGCTTAATTTCATGCAAACAAGTTTTGGTTTAAAATTGTAATATTCTTCAATATCTGGATTATGTTACCTTTAATAAAGACATTTTGTTTCCACATCTCATATTCATATATATTTTTTAAGCTGGTCACCGAATAAAAAGAATAAAAAGATAAATATATACCCAAATGAATAAGACATTTAACCTCTTTCATATTCATATATATTCATTCGCATGCATTCATAAACACCTGCATATCATATCAAAGCTCATCTTTTCAAAATCTCTCCAATTAAACCATTGGTAGAAGAAGATCTCCACCTCCTTGGCCTTCATATCAAACAAGGGCCTATCAACAAAAAGCAATGGAGAACATCGAGGAAACTCAGGTTGCATTCCAAGAGGATCTCGACCAAGTAAAGGGTGATGTAATTTCAATGAAAGGAGATCTGAGTCAAGTTCTCCTAGCTTTGAAGAACATCATTGATAGGCAGGACCAAATTCCTAGGGTAGCATTCAAAGAAGTTTCCTAAACGATTGGTGCATTAAGCGGTCACCAACTAAGAAAAGAGACAGAAGCATGGCTCCAAAAGTCCGTCATGGCCCAACAAGAGACCAATGAAGCTGAAACTGAAGGGTTTGTCCCACCGGCATCAAAATCAGGGGCATCTCACACCCTACAAATTCCGACTAACAATGCAAACAACTACTTGGACCTACAATACGGAGACCACGACCCAGAGGATACCATCCAGAGACCCTTAATGACGACCTATACTCAATCTATTGATAATCCACTAGTAATGAATCAGTATAAAGCTCTAGAGGAAACGTTAAAAGATGTAGAGGATTTTGATGCCTTCGAAGTAGACGCTCTCGAAAAGGGCTTAGTTCCTGATGTGGTAATACCACCGAAGTTTAAAGTGCCTGACTTTGGAAAATACAAGGGGCTCACATGTACAAGAAATGATCTACACATGTATTGCATGAAGATGCATGCCCATGCCCATGATCAGAAGCTGATGATTCACTATTTTCAAGATAGCTTGAGTAGGGCATCTTTAGACTGGTATATGCAATGGGAGAGAGCACATATTCGAACCTGGGTAGATCTTGCTAATGCTTTCTTAAAGCATTACAAAAATAACTTGGACATGGCGCCTACCCGCATGCAACTTCTGCATTTGTCCCAGAAGAAAGAAAAGTCCTTCAAGGAGTATGCTCATAGATGGAGGGAGATGAAATCCCGCGTGTAACCACCACTCTTAGAGAAAGAATTAGTAGACATGTTCATGGGAACTTTGCAAGGGAGTTATTATGAGAAGATGGTTGGAAGTATCTCTTCTGGCTTCTCAGATCTAGTGACTATCGGAGAAAGAATCGAGACTGGAATAAAGAGTGGGAAAATACCCGGGGGACCATCAAATGCCCCCTACAATTCAAAAAGGCCTGCTTCAAACTTCCCGAAATGAAAGGAGGGAGAAATTAATGTTGTATCCTCACAAACAAGGATACCATAACCATTAATGATCCCGCAAGGACAAGAACAAGGAAGAAGGCCACCATGAAATTTTGATCCACTCCCCATACCACCTAGCCAGTTATTACAACACTTGATTAAGGCATCCTTGGTGGAAATCAAGCCTCTAGCTCTTCCAGTCAGGCCACTCCCGCGAAGATACAATGCCGATTCCAGATGCGAATACCATGCTAACTCTTCGGGGAACACCATAGAGCAGTGTTTGGCATTTAAACATAACGTTCAAGACTTTTTAGAATCTCAAGACATTACTTTTGAGAAACCTAACATCAAGTAGAAACATATACCTCTGCATGGTGGGCCGATAATATATGAAATTAAAGTAGTCACTGACTTTGGGGCAACCAGACAAGCAAAAACCCCAATAAACTTGTTGAAGGAATATCTGTTTGAATGTGGGTTACTGTTGGAACATAATGAAGCCTTTGAAAGAACTATGCAAAAACTAGTAGACTAGGGGATAGTCCAATTCGGACCATACCCTGAAGAAAAATATGTAGATGTGATTGAAGGAAAGAAGCCATTGGTAATCCCTTGGAAAAGCCCAAATCTTAACAAAAAGACTCTGGTGATCCCGTGGGAAGAATCGGCAGAGACCACAGGAATGGAACCAAAGAAGGCTCTCCTAATATCAGCAATTCCAAAGACCACAATGGTAATTAAGGGACCGTCATCTATCCCTTATGAAAATAACAAAGAAGTGCCATGGAGGTATGACTCAGTCGTGTACATTAACGGAGTAAAACAAGAAAATGAGTCATCGCTAATTCACGGACCTGCATTTTCAAATATAGCAGGGACAAGGGGTATGGCTCGAAGTGGTCGAATATTTGGAGTTGAATCATCAAAGAAGAAAGATGAGACTCCAACAAAGTACAAGGGAAAAGCAGTGGTAGAAACAAGTCAAGAAATAGAACCTCCAAGCAAAAACATTATTGATTAAGAGGCAGAAGAGTTTCTGGAAATAGTCAAAAGAAGTGACTACAGAGTGGTAGATCAGCTTCTCCAAAATCCAGCTAAAATCTCCATACTCTCACTACTCTTCAACTTTGAAGCACACCAGGACTCTTTAATGAAGGTACTGAGTTAAGCTCACGTTGCGGAAGAGATTTCTGTGAATCAATTTGACAATGTTGTAGCAAATCTAACATATGGATCATACCTGGGATTTAGTAACAATGAATTTCCACCATAGGGCCAAGCTCACAACAAGGCACTTCATATCTCTATGAAAATAGGTACTACCATCCTACCTAGGGTCCTCACTAATACTAGCCATGCCCTCAACGTGTTGCCAAAATCAACCCTAATGAAGTTAACAATAGATGACATGGTGATGAGGACAAGCTCTACAATAGTGAAATAATTTGATGGTTCTCGAAGCTTGGTATTGGGAGAGGTGGACCTTCCAGTAAAAATTGGGCGGCATACCTTCAATATCACTTTCCAGGTCAGGGATATAGAGCCGACATACACTTGCTTACTGGGGAGACCTTGGATTCATGCAGCATGGCAGTCACCTAAACCCTACATCAAAAGATGAAGTTCCTAGTGGAGGGGAAGTTAATCATAATGAATGGTGAGAAAGACATCTTTGTAAGTCACATTGTATCGTACACGTATATTAGTGTCGACGAAGACCGTATAGCTACCCCGTTTCAAGACTTGGAAATTGCTTCAATGGTAAATTTACTCATGGAAAAAGGTAATAAGTCTAAAGTGACCTCGTGGAGAGATTTCTGAGAAAATATGGAATGTGATGCCTCGAAAGGCTGGGGAAAGCTCCCAAAAATTCCTGAGAAGAAGAATCGCTTTGGTTTGGGTTATGAATCATCGAAAGCTACTATGAAGGGTAAAGCATGTTTTCCTCCGATCCAAGAGACCTTTTTCAGCAAGAGAACAGAGCATGGCAGATATGTGGCAATGATATCCAACAAAGTCAACACCAAAAAGGCAACTGACTGCACCCGAGAATATGCCCCAGGAGAAGTACTCAAAAGATGGACTGCCATGGAGATTCCCAAGATCTTTTTCTTTCCTAAGTAATTTTTCATGTTTTTGAAAGAACCTATGTCAAGCCCGAGGCATAGGGGTTGCTTGTAAGGATTCCCCCATTTTTTTCAAACAATATTTATAATTAATAAAAGTTATATTTTATTTTCAATTAAGATCCTTGTCTTTCTCTTGCATTTATTCCTTAAATTTAAAAATGGCAATACTTTCTCTGCATACGCATCTTCAAAATTCATATACTAAAATCTACACCAAAACATGATAAATGTACAGATCCATGCCCAAAACCATCGACAATGTTACTGCTGTGACCCGATACAATTTTAATACTCCTATCAACCAAGCCGAAGAGGAAGATGACGAAGATCTTGAACTTTCTGAAGAAATGGGGCGGGAAATAGAACGAAAGGCTCACAACATACAACCATATCAAGAGGCTATTGAGACCATTAATCTAGGCATAAAGGAAGATCTGAAAGAAATCAAACTATGGGCAATGTTAGAGCATAGCGTCAAAGAAAGGCTGATCAAGCTATTACATGAGTACGTGGATATATTCGCTTGGTCCTACAGGGAGATGCCAAGGTTAGATATAGACATCGTGGTGCACATGCTACCTCTCAAAGAAGGTTGTTCTCCAGTTCGGTAAAAACACAAGAGAACTCGTCCAGATATGTCCAGTAAAATCAGAGAAGAGGTACTCAAACAATTCGACACAGGGTTCTTAACAGTGGTATATTATCGACCACAGATAGCTAATATTGTGCCAGTACCCAAGAAGAACGGAAAGGCATGTGTGTAGACTTCCGAGATCTAAATAAAGTAGGTCCTAATGACGACTTCCCTTTACCTCACATAGATGTTTTCGTAGATAATATGGCTCAAGCCTCAGTATTCTAAATTATGGACAGATTCTCAAGTTATAATCAAATAAAAATGGCCCCCAAAGACATGGAAAAGACTACTTTCATGACACCCTTGGGAACTTTCTGCTATAAAGTACAGCCATTCGGTCTCAAAAATGTTGGGGCAACTTATCAAAGGGCCATGGTCACACTATTCCATGATATGATCCATAAAGAGGTTGAAGTGTACATAGATGATATGATCACCAAATCCCATACGGAGGAGGAACACATCATACATTTACAAAAGCTATTCGAGAGGTTGTGCAAGTTTAGACTGAGGTTAAATTCGAATAAATGTACATTTGTTGTCAGATCAGGCAAGTTGTTGGGTTTCATTGTAAGTCAGCATGGCATCGAGGTAGACCCCGACAAAGTAAAAGCTATACAAGGGATTCAAGCACCGAGGACAGAAAAAGAAGTTCATGGTTTCTTAGGGTGGTTGAATTACATCTCAAGGTTCATATCGCATCTAACAACCACGTGTGAGCCTATAATAAAATTATTACGAAAAGATCAGACGATAGTATGGAATGATGACTGCCAAACAGCCTTCGAGACAATAAAGTAGTATCTACAAGAGCCACCAATCTTAACGCCACCAGTTCCTGGAATACCACTCATTATGTATCTTACAGTACTCGAAGGATCAATGGGTTGTGTTTTGGGACAACAAGATGAAACAAGAAGAAAATAGCATACAATCTACTATCTTAGCAAGAAATTCACTGACTGCGAGACCAGGTACTCACTCCTCAAGAAAACTTGTTGTGCATTGGCTTGGGATACTAAGAGTTTGAGGCAATATATGTTAACCTATACCACATGGTTATTATCAAGAATGGATCCTCTAAAATACGTGTTCAAAAAACTGGCTCTTACAGGGATAATTACCCGATGGAAGATTCTATTATCAGAATACGACATCCAATATGTCACTTAGAAGGCCATCAAGGGTAGTATACTAGCTGACCATCTAGCTCACGAACCACTTCCAGAATATCAACCTATGAAGTTTGACATTCCAGACGAAGGTGTCATTGTTATAGGTGAATACAAAATACCAGGACCTGATGAAGGACCCGAGCCAGGGACACGTTGGACACTCACGTTCAACGGGGCTTCAAATTCACTGGGGCACAGTATATGGGCAGTCTTGACTTCTCTAGAGAATCATCATAAGCCATATACTGCAAGGTTGTGTTTTGACTATACTAATAACATCGCCGAATATGAAGCTTGCATACTAGTACTGGAAGCTGCCATTGATCTGAGAATAAAGAACCTCGAAGTATTTGGAGACTCTGCACTAGTGATATACCAAGTCAACAATGAATGGATAGTGAACACCTAAAACCGATTCCATATCGGGATCATGTTTTAAAGTTGGCCGCATAATTTACAGAGATCGCTTTCAGTCATATCCCACGAGAAGAAAATAAAATGGCAAACGCTCTAACAACTCTATCAACTATGGTTAAAGTAACTTGGCCGAACCACAAACCACGCATTACAATCAAACACTTTGAAAAGCCAGCACACTGTCTTGCTATTGAAGAAGGGCCGAATAACAAGCCTTAGTTTTACGACATCAATAAATATCTGGAAAAGCAAGAAAATCTAGAAAGTGCCTCCATCATCGATAAACGAACTCTACGGAGACTAGCCTCAAAATTCTTTCTAAGTAATGGTGTACTATACAAAAGAAACTACGACATGGTATTACTCAGGTGCGAGGAGAAGCAAGAAGCAGATACGTGTTGTACCCCAAATTTGTCCTACGTTGATGATTTTATTTTTTTCAAGATTAAAATAAAAGAAATATTTAATTAAGGATGGTACATCAGTATCTGTTGGCCTATCTTTATCTAAATCGACTAAAGGGTTTATTTTAATTCGGGAAAATGGGGATTTCTAAATCAGAAAGACTCATAAACCCATTTGCATAGCATGTTGGCCAATGGTCCATGCGATTTGAGGATAGAAAATTATTTCAGAATAATAAGTATTACATACTTGTTATTATAGAGGTTAAAATTAAATTAAGTCTACTTAAGTTTAAGTTTCTATTAATTAATAATGGATTACATATGCCCATTTAAGTGTTATTGTTGCTAGTAAAAATAAAGGGTGGGATTGCATCTTGAAGTCCATTAAAATGCGTTCAAGCCCATTAAGATTTTTTTACAGAAATACACTTCTGATATTTTATTATTACTGGAATAGAAAAAGGACATTATTATTAAAACATTGCTTTACTGTTTTTTTATATATATAAACTATTTATTCAGGCTCACCGAGTTTTTGGCCCACTAGGACGTTTGTTACTATTATTTCATTAAAAAAAGTATATTTTTATATTAAAAGAACAACATATTTTTCTAATGCTACTGATTAAACTTTTTATTTTTAAGAAAACTTTTATAATATTTTATTAAAAGATATTCTATTATTTAATTCATTAAGAATTTTTATAAAGTTGAGTGTTGTGTTAAAAAAACAAGAAACAAGAAACAAGAAACATGTACTATTACAAAATACTAGGCTAAAATAATAACACATATGCCAGACCCAAATCATAAACAATTACTGTTTCGATCAAGGAGGAATTTGTGCACATTTTTTCAATCAACAATTACTGTGCAGATTTAACCTAGATCAATGCGTTTTGTATCATTCAACAAGTACTGTAGAAATCCAAATAAGATCTAAATCATATTTTACTGCAAATCAAATCTTACTAAAGAATGAATCTTCAAATACAAAACCGAAAAATATATATATGCAATTCAAAATTACATCCAATCTAAACCTCAATTACAGAGCTAAATCCAAAGATTACAGAAGATGGAATCAATCAACAATAATTCTAAAGCCCTAATTATTTTCTAATTCCTAAATCTAAGGAAAGCCCAAATTACATCCATAAAACCCTAAAACAAAATCTATAAATACTAACTGAAGATTACACAGAGGGGGAGGAGGCCGTAACACAGAGGTGAAGACGAAAGAAATTTTGAAAGAACAAAAGAACTCGAAGGGCGAAGAAGAAGACATCAAACCATCGGTTACTGTTGAAGACGAAGAGGGAGAGAAATTAGGGTTTCAATATATGAAACCCTAATTGCTGAAATCGTTCCTAATCGCTAGCCTAATCGCCGTTACTTCCGCTAACAGCTCCTCGCTCCGCCGCCATTTCAACTTGTCGACCACCACTTTCAAAGCTTCGCCAGAATCTGTAAAAATCAAGGAAGAAGATCAACATCACACCAAATTAAAAGCCAAAGTTAGAGGAAACAAAATCTTGCAAAAGGGATACAAGCCCTCAACTTCTATTTACTGTTTTTCTTTTATGATTATGTGCAGGTAAGGGATAAGGAGAAGGGGTTCAGTGAGCCGCCGCCGTGGGCGGATGTTTAAGGTTTGTTTGTGAAGGTTAAGGGGAATGGGTTAGAACGAGAGAGAGGGTGGGGTTATTGGGAAAAACTAAAACAAGAAATGAATGTAATTGAAATGCTAAAACAGTTTATATGTTGAATTGACCCAATACATGCGCATATATAATAGTTATAATACACCCTTCAATCTCATCCGCTTGATCCTCATTGGAAGGCCGTAAGGCCAAGTCCACCATAAAGACCATACACCTTCATGCACACGATTCAACCAGACCCATTCCAAATACCTTTGGGCCTAGCCCATGCGCTCTTCGAACCCCCTTTTGCTATTTTACTAAAACACAAAACAAAATACACCCCGCTTTAGAAATATATTTGGGCCTAGCCCAGCTTTACTGTTAGCACCGCCCTGTTTTACTTTTACACTAAAACTACACCCCTTGGTTAATTAATTTACTTTCTATATTTTTTTTTAATTCTTACATTTTCTTCTATTTTCTGTATATATTATTTATTTCTATTTTTAATAATTATTATTATTGGTAATATTAATTTTATATCATATTATTATTAATATTAATTTTTATATTATTCATCAATTGTGAATATTATTTATATTATCTTGTAAATTATTTTTTAAAAGACTCACGAACATAATTTCTATACATTGCATTAAAATATTTTTAATCATGCATTAATTAAGATTTTTTTTGTAATTAACATTGTTAAAAAATATTAACAAACATCAAACTGTTTTTCACAAATAAACTAGTCTAAACAAACTATTTTTGCTAAAGGGTTCCAAACGAATTTTGACTAATCGCGCATTTTGTCCAAATCTCCGCAATCTCTACAATCGGTCAAAATGCGAGACGATTCAAAATACATTTTCAACCCCAAAAAAACAAAAACCCCGCCATTCAGTATATATGATGATAATCAATAGACAATAATTAAATAAATGTTAGCTTAGGGGGTACATCATCCCTGCGAGTTTATGTGATGACTTCGCCTAGATTCAGTGGACTTTTGAAAAAGGTATACTTATTGAGAGATATCCTCTTGACGAGTAGGACTTTGGAAGGACATCTATGAATCTTTGTAACAGACTTAACCTAAAATCTCATGACGAGACCTTTCACGACTTTGAGACGAAAGTTTCAGTCCGTAAAGAGGCTCCACCTAAGGGAGGCCCTTGTGCCCTTTCCCTCTGGTGTTATTCATGACACCCTTAAGGAAGCCACCTTCTGGGAGGGTAGATCAATCGTAGGTAAAAAATTAAGGAACTTACCTTCTAAGGGTACCTATCACAAAAAACCCGTCGCTAAGCCATATATTCATGCATTCATATACGTCACAGATTCATCATTTGTTTCTTTTTATCTGTCTTATTCACAGGGTGCAAAAAAAAACCAAGATCTCGGTGACTATCTTTAAAAAAAAAGGATACTAGAGGGAAACAACTTGTCCACGTCAATGCCTTCCGGCCTGACATTTCTGAAATTAAAACTATAAAGGGGAAATTATCTGAGAGAGCTCTGAAGGTATACACTCTCCTCTATGGAGACACCCTTGACTTAACCATAGTAGAGGTTCAAATGGATGTTGTTTCTACCCTCATTCAGTTTTACGACCCTCCACTGAGATATTTTACCTTCCAAGACTTCCATCTAGCACCGGCTCTGGAAGAATTTGACAAAATTCTGAATTTTTCCAAAGAGAAGGCCTACATAGGTATCAGACAAACTGTTGAGTCAAAGTTTTGACAAAAGGCTTATGGATCCCTTACCCCGAGTTAATGCAAAATTACCAAAGAGAAGGTCCAATACCAGGAATCAAAAGGATATACTTGGAAGCTAAGGCACTCAAATTTTCTAATTATAAAGAATGGGAATCTTGTGTCGATTGTTTAGCGATACTGGTATTTGGTGTAATTTTATTTCCTCGGATTATGGACTATATTGACCCTCCAGCCATTAGCATATTTTTGGGTGCGAAAGTCTTTAATACGGATCCAACTCCCGCTTTGCTTGCTGACAATTATTACACCTTGCATATGATATACGAAAAGAGAAAAGGCACGCTAAATTGTTGCATCCCACTTCTATATACTTGTTTCATGACTCATCTTTACAAATAAGACTATATGATTCCGAACTTGACCAGACGTGAGTGGCCACAAAAATTAAGGTCTCTCACCGTAAACTCGGTATTATGGTATACCAGGAAGCTGGATATTGGGGATATCACTATTAGCTATGGGGAATTTCCTAATGTCCCGTTGATCGAATCTCGAGGCTGTATTAATTACAACCCTACTTTATCCCTATGACAGTTAGGGTATCCTTTGGAAGACAGACCATGGGACGAACAACTCCAACCATTGATCATACATGACATGGGTATACAAGACCAAGGGGTGCTTAACAAGGTTATTCGGGCTTGGAACAATGTTAACAAAAGGAAATCCGAAAGAAATAATTCCATAGCGAGAGAACCCTACACCAGATGGGTTTGAGATAGGGTACAAATTATCAAGCTTCCATTCAATATAGATCCAGAATATAAGTCAGAGGTCCCAGAGATTATGCCTATATCCTTGGAAGAAGTCAACAATCTGAAGAGTGCCCTAAAGCAAGCTCAAAGGGAAAAAGAAGAGATAGAACTCAACCTTCTCAATCTGACCAAAGAGAAGAAGCAGATGAAACTCATACTTGAGTAAAAGGACCAACAAATTGAGAGAGATAAAAAGGTATTGGAGAAAGAGAGTCTCAAACATAACCGTACAACTGAAGGGATGTTGAGTGCGACATTCAACTTAGAATCCCACAACCAAAAGTTAGAGGAGGTTGCTACTGAAATTGGAAGGTTAATCATATGGAATGAAAAGGAAACACATGACAAAAAGGTGCTAGAGGAAAATCTAAGAGCCCATATCCAAAGTTTGGTGCAAGCTTCCTTAGATCAAGAAGAACAAGTAAAGTACCTCACCACTGAACTTCAAGACAGCCAAGAATTAGAGGTCAAAGCACACCTTGAAAGGATAGAGGAAGAAAGACTCCTAACTCAGAGAAATCAAGAATATGAGCATGTGTGTCTAGAGCTACAGGGCCTCCAAAAGGATTTCCTCATTCAGCGGAGACTTTATACAGAAATAAGGGGTGAAAAGATGTATTGGAAAGAGAAGTCTACCAATATCACCCAATCAAGGAGATATAACCATAAGATAATCTCGCATCTTTATCAAGAGTACTGGTATTATAAGGAAAGACATGAAAAGCTTGCCTTCTTAGCCAACAATATCATTGAGGATATCCCTCAAAGTTTGAGAGACGCAGAAAGTGTAATGGTCCCTCTTCCAAGGGACGTTTAATACTTTCTCCAGCTTTGCCGAGCAATGGTTGATGGTTTCAGAGCACACATCCGCAAGCATGCCTAGAAGATTTATTTCCCTTTATTTATGTTTATGCAAACAAGTTTTGGTTTAAAGTTGTAATATTTTTCAATATTTGAACTATGTTACCTTTAGTAAAGGCATTTTGTTTCCCTATCTCATTGGCGTATCTATTTTTTTTAAAAAGCTGGTCACCGAATAAAAAATAAGAGAACAATAAATGCATATCCAAATGAATAAGACATATAAAACAAGAAACCATTTCATGTTTATACACATCCATCTGCATACGAGCATTCATAAACACCTGCACATCATATCGAAACTCATCTTTTTTTTTTATAAAAAAATCTCTCCATTTAAACCATTGGTAGAAGAAGATCTCCACCTCCTTGGCCTCCATATCAAACTAGGGCCTACCAGCAAAAAGCAATGGATAAAATCGAGGAAACTCAGGATGCATTCAAAGAGGATCTCTACCAAGTAAAGGTGGATGTCATTTCAATGAAAGGAGATCTGAGTCAAGTTCTCCTAGCTTTGAAGAACATCATTGACAGGAAAGACCAGATTCCCAGGGTAGCTTTCAAAGAAATATCCCATACAATCGGTGCATCAAGTGGTCAACAACCAAGGAAAGATCCAGAAGCAGGACTCCAAAAGTCCATCATGGCCCAACAAGAAGTTGAAACTGAAGGGTTTGTCCCACCGCCACCAAAAGCAGGGGAATTACATACCTTAAAGATTTCAACCAATAATGCAGACAACTACTTAGACCTGCAATACAGAGACCATGACCCAGAGGATGCCAACCAAGCACCATTAAAGACTACTGGTACTCATGTTGTTGATAATCCACTGGTAATGAATCAATACAAAGCTCTGGAGGAAAGATTAAAAGTTATGGAGGGTTTTGATGCTTTCGAAGTAGACACGCTCGAAATGGGGTAAGTTCCCGATGTGGTGATTCCACCAAAGTTCAAAGTACCTTACTTTAGAAAATACAAGGGGCTAACTTATCCAAGAAATCATATGCGCATGTATTGCAGGAAGATGCATGCCCATGCCCACGATCAGAAGTTGATGATTCACTATTTCCAAGATAGCTTGAGTGGGGCATCTTTAGACTGGTACATGCAATTGAAGCGAATACATATTCAAACCTGGGAAGATCTTGCTAATTCTTTCTTAAAGCATTACAAATATAACCTGGACATGACACCTACTCACATGCAACTGTAGAATCTATCCCAGAAAAAAGAAGAATCCTTCAAAGAGTATGCTCAGAGATAGAGGGAAATGACATCCCGCATGCAACCCCCACTGTTAGAAAAAGGAATTAGTAGACATGTTCATGGGAACTTTGCAGGGGCGTTATTATGAGAAAATTATAGGAAGTATCGTCAGGATTCTCAGATCTAGTAACTATCGGAGAAACAATCGAGACTGGGATAAAAAATTGGAAGATATCAGGGGGACCATCAAATACTTCCTATAATTCAAAAAAACTTGCTTCAAATTTCCCAAATAGAAAAGAGGGATAAATCAATATGGTAGCCTCACAACCAAGGGCACCACAACCACTAATGATCCCACAAGGGCATCAACAAGATAGATTTAAAAGGCCACAAAGAAAGTTTGATCCACTCCCTATGCCACCTAGCCAGTTATTACAACACTTGGTTAAGGCATCATTGGTGGAAATCAAACCTTCAGCTCCTCCAGTCGGGCCGCTCCCGTGAAGATACAATGCCGACTCCATATGCGAATAACATGCTAATTCTCCGGGGAATACCATAGAGAAATGTTGGGCATTGAAACATAAGGTGCATGATTTGTTGGGATCTCAGGACATCACTTTTGAGAAACCTAACATTATATAAAACCCTATGCCTCCGTATGGTGGGCCAACAATAAATGCAATTGAAGCAGTCATTGACTTTGGAGCAATCAGACAGGCAAAAACCTAATCAACTTTTTGAAGGAATATCTGTTTGAATGTGGATTCTTGTTAGAGCATAATGAAGCCTTTGAAAGAACTCTACAAAATCTAGTGGACCAGAGGATAGTCTAATTCGGACCATACCCTGAAGAAAAATATGTAGCCGCTATTGAAAGGGAAGAAGCCACTGGTAATCCCCTGCCAAGGCCCAACTCTTAACAAGAAAACTCTAGTGATCCTGTGGGAAGAAACCAACAGAGACCACAAGAATGGCGCCCAAGAAGGCTCTCCTAATATCAGCAATTCCAAAGGCCACAATGGTAATTAAGGGACCATCACCTATCCCTTATGAAAATAACAAGGCAGTACCATGGAGTTATGACTCAGCCGTGTACATTAATGGAGTGAAGCAAGAAAAGAAGCCCTCACTAAGCATGGACCTGTAATTTCAAATATAGCAGGGATAAGGGGTATGACCCGAAGTGGTCGAGTTTTTGGGGCAGAACCATCAAAGAAGAAAGATGAGACTCC
This sequence comes from Vicia faba, assembly GCA_948472305.1. Lineage (NCBI taxonomy): Eukaryota > Viridiplantae > Streptophyta > Magnoliopsida > Fabales > Fabaceae > Vicia > Vicia faba. Next base: position 1,318,425,982 of record OX451740.1, read on the forward strand.
AACAAAGGACAAGGGAAAAGCAGTAGTAGATACAAGTCAAGCAACATAACCTCCAAGCAAAAACTTTACTGATCAAGAGGCAGAAGAGTTTATGAAAATAATCAAAAGAAGTGATTACAGAGTGGTGGATCAGCTTCACCAAACTCCAGTGGAAATCTCCATACTCTCACTACTCATCAACTCTGAAGCGCACCAAGACTCTTTGAAGAAGGTACTAAGTTCAGCTCACATTGCGGAGGAAATTTTGGTAAATCAATTTGATATTATCGTAACAAAACTAACATCCGGATCATACATGGGTTTCAACAACAATGAATTTCCACCACAGGGCCGAGCTCATAACAAGGTGTGATACGGTGGGAAGAACTGACTATTTTTTGGAATGCTGGTTTACGTTTTGCGTTTGTTTTTGCAAAATGTCGCGGTAAGCAAGAGTCGCCACCGACTTTTATTTTATCCAACAAGGAAAGGAAAAAAGCACAAAAAAAATTCCTTTTTCGAGATATTTCTCGGGTTCGGGGGGTAGATTATAGAAAGGGAAGGTATTAGCACCCTTTCTATCCATGGTTATCCACTGGCTCTTAGGTACTTGATCAATTGTTTTCAAGATTGTTTTCTTTGTGCTTGTGGGTTTGAAAATGTTTTTGTTTGAAACTTCGATTTAACTCTTGCTTCTATCCTCAAGAGCGTATGAAGTGTTTTTTTGAAAAATTTGTTCGAAAAAGTGTAAGTGTGAAAAGTTTTTGTTTTTTGAAAGAGCAAGTATCTAAGAACCATCTACCTACTCGAAAAAGGAATCGTTCTATGCTATCTTCCTTTAGAAAATGATATCCCACTATTGATGAGTAGGTAGCACCGTCGTTGGAGTTTAAGGGTCAATTCGAATTTAGGGACTTACGGTCACTAAAGCAACGCTAGGACGCCTTAGCGGTAACCCTAATGTCTTAGATCATTTGTTTTGAGGCAACAATATCCGAGGCAACCGTTTCGAGGCGACTATGATCTTTTAGACAAGAGGGCGACCTCTAAAGTGACCTATACTCAATGACCGCATAAGAAGGCAACCAAGTGGGGTGTACCCTAGGAGTGTGCATGTGCGAGTGTGTCGTTTTCAGTTAATTTTATCTTTGTACATGTTAATGGTTATCTAAGTTGCTTTTAGGTTAAACATTCATTCTTGTCATGCACTCCTATTATCAAACATCTAACAATTATATTTTGTGGAAAATAAATTGCGGAAATTAAATTACAAGGCGTCAAGTATTTACATCGCCAAAAGCAACCCTTTGAAATTTAAATGCGGAAAAATAAATAAAGCGATAAAAAATAATTAAATGGTCCTAATTATCTATTACATTCCGGGAACAAGTACAATCTTGAATAAATAGATCGCGTGCGGGAAATTTAATCGAGCGCGAGTTCTAGGGTTTTGACCCTTTGTTATTAAAGAAAATATTTTTTTGTTGTTTTTTTTGAATTAAGCGAAAGAAATTAATCTAAGTTAATTATTAAATTAATAAATAAATTAATTAATAAAAATAAATATTTTTGGATTTTTGGTATTTTAAGAAAGAAAATAATATTAATTAATATTAGTAAAAACCTAATTAAGTCTAATTGATTTTAATTATTTACAAAGATATATTAAAGTTGTTTCTAATTAAATCCTAAATTAATTAAATTAGTGTTTGTTAATAAAAATTAAAATTTGATTTTTATGAAGAAAATAGTTTTGTGGTTTGAATTTTTAGAAGAAAAAACTTGATTGGTGAGAAAATAATAAAAATAATAAAATCAAATAAAACAAAAATAAATGAAATAGAGAGAGTTAGGGGGTTTGGGCCTGAAAAGGGTGGTTTGAGAAGCAATCTGAGGCCCACTAGGCGCTGGCCTTGTTTGACTTCTAAGATTCCCTGCACGCACGCTGACTTGACTCCATGGTGGACCATCAACTTGGATCACCAGATCTGGCCTTTGGCCATCTGGCTGTTGGACGTGTGAAGGCGCATGGTATGCCACAAGCCTGGATTTGTACCTGATTACATGAAGAAGGAAAATAACAAAGAGTATGGGGGACCTGGGATTCAAACCCAGGTCCTGTTGGATGTTGCCAGCGCTCGCTTGCCACTAGGCTATTGTGCTTCATTTGTTAACAATATAAGAACAAAACATAATATGTGAAAATACGTTAGTATGCCAGAAAATAAAAAAAATGCGCGAAAATTTGAAAAGGGCCAATCAGAGGAGGACACGATATCGTCCCTGTCCTCAGGCTTGTAACAAAGTTACCTGTGGATTTGAATCCGCAGCTAAAAGCGTAGGCCATTCCTAAAATTCATCTCAGGCTATATAAATTCCTCCCAAGACCATGGTTGCATTCGTCTTCCTCTCCCGGTCATGTCCATAGCCATCATTAAGGCTAATTTTACCTGTAATAAAAAACCCTAATCCAAGAGGCAAAACCCTAACAATGGCGTTTTGCACCATAGAGCAGATAAATGAAATCAAATAATATAAAAAGCTTGGAAATGATCTGGTGGTTACAAATATGCCATTGATTCTTTGTAATAATGCATGATTTTTGAAATATGAAATCAAATTCAGAAGGGTATCGTGTGACACTTACAACACTCTAGGAGGTTGAAAAATGCGTGCTTTTGATCCCAGAAGGTTGAGTGAATACCCAGCAATCGATTGAGATGCTTCTTGGCTTCTGAGATTGCCTCTAAGTATGAATTCAGATTCAAGCTTTTTGCCTCTTTTTCAAGTTTTGGTTCTGCCTATTCTTGCAGTCTCTCACCCTTTTTCTCGTGCCTTATGTATTATAGAATGCATTAGGTTAAGAATTATGGATCCAATCTCTCTAAATCAATGCACCCATATTTGATTTGATTCACTTTTGAAAGCTTGCCAAATTTGTCAAAAATCCATCCTTTTGCACATGATCTTGTATGATACGAATTTGATACTCTTAATGATGATGATTCAATCCTGAAATAACCAAAAAGATCTCAAGTAATCAATATTTGGATTTTATTTGATTTAATTTGATTAAAAATGAAATAACTCAATAAAAAATCAAATAAAATAATAAAAGAGAAATATGATCTCAAGGCTGAAGCTAGGACACGTGTGCAATGGGGCAAGCTCAAATCAAGTGGAAAAAATGGGCCCATTTGACAAAATTTGAAGTTTTGGGGATAGTTGACTTTTGGCAATTTTGCAAAAATGCCCAACTTCAATAATGCATAACTTCTTCAATTTTAAACATTTAGAGATGTTCTTGGACTTTTTAGAAAGCTTGAGATGTCCTTTAACCAACCATTTTGGTCTCATCTCATTTTGATATTCCATGCTCAAGTTATAAGCTTTGGAAAAAAGGTGTTTTTGTTGACTTTCAAAAATGACCTATGATGTCCAAATTTGTAACTTTTTGTGAGTGAATTTCTTGATCTTGGGGTGTGAAGATGGATTGTAGGAAATTTCATCCTCTTCAAAATGAGAATTGGATGGGTCATTACTCATAAAGTATGATAAAATTATGCTTGGTCAAAGTTGAGTTGACTTTTCCTACAAAACCCTAATTTAGCAACTTTTGAGTCTTGATGAATTTTGAGCAATCCTTGATGAATAATGATCAACCCTTGATCAAATGATGAAATATCCTTCAAAATGAGAATGTTGACAAAAAATCTTGAAGTTTGACTGTTTATAGGTCACAGTTGAATTTTGCCATATCAAAGTCGATTTTTGGACCCTTTGAGCATTGGCTGAGAAAAATTCCTCTGCAAGGCTTGAAATTTGACATGGATGGTCTTGAGAACATATTAGGACATTGGGGAGCACTTGAGGTCATTTGGACTCAAGGATCTTGAGGCAACACAAAACCCTAATTTGAGGTTGATTGCCTTAGGAGATGACTTGACTGTCCAACCCTTGAGCAATCTTGAGCCACTTGGAGATTTTTCTTGCCATGTTTTGAGAAATATGAGAGGGAAAATTTTAGGGTACAACACAAGGCACTCCAAATTACTATGCAAATAGGTACTACCCATTTATCCAGGGTTCTCACTGATACCGGTTCTGCCATCAATGTGTTGCCAAAGTCCAGTCTGATAAAGTTAATAATATATGACATTGTGATGAGGCCAAGTTCTACAATAGTGAAAGAATTTGACGGTTCACGAAGCTCAGCGTTAGGAGAGGTGGATCTTCTAGTTAAAATTGGGCCGCATATATTCAATATCACTTTCCAAGTCATGCATATAGATCCAGCATACACTTACTTACTAGGGAGACCTTGGATCCATGCAGTAGGGGCGGTCACTTCGACCCTGCATCAGAAATTGAAGTTCCTAATTGTTGTACCCCAAAATTTTCCCTCTCATATTTCTTAAAATATTGCAAGAAAAATCTCCAAGTGGCTCAAGATTGCTCAAGAGTTAACAGACAAGCTATCTCCTAAGGCAGTCAACCCCAAATTAGGGTTTTGTGTTTCATCAAGATCTTTGAGTCCAAATTACCTAAAGTTCTCCCCAATGTCCTAATATGTTCTCAAGGTCATCCAAGTAAAATTTCAAGCCTTGTAGAGGAAGTTTGCTCAGTCAATTGCTCAAAGGGTCCAAAAATCGACTGTGCTAGGGCAAAAGTCAACTGTGACCTATAAATAGTCAAACTTCAAGTTTTTTGTCAACATTATCATTTTGAAGGATATTTCATCATTTTATCAAGGGTTGATCATGATTCATCAAGGATTGCTCAAAATTCATCAGGACTCAAAAGTTGCTAAATTAGGGTTTTGTAGGAAAATTCAAACCAACTTTGACCAAGCATAACTTTCTCATAATTTATGAGAAATGACCCATCCAAAGCTCATATTGAAGAGGATGCAATTTACTACAATCCATCTTCATACCCCAAGATCAAAAAATGCACTCACAAGAAGTAAAAAATTTGGACATTATAGGTCATTTTTGAAAGTCAACAAAAACACCTTTTTTGCCAAAGCTTATAACTTGAGCATGGAATATCAAAATGATATGAGACAAAAGGTTTGGTTAGAGGACATCTCAAGATTTCTAAAAAGTCAAAGAACACCTCCAAAATTTCAAAATTGAAGAAGTTATGCATTGTTGAAGTTGGACATTTTTGCAAAATTGCCAAAAGTCAACTATCCCCAAAACGTCAAATTTTGTCAAATGGGCCCATTCTTTTCCACTTGATTTGAGCTTTCCACATTGCACAAGTGTCCTAGCTTCATCCTTGAGATCATATTTCTTTTTTATTATTTTATTTGATTTTTATTGAATTATTTCATTTTTAATCAAATTAAATCAAATAAAATCCAAATATTGGTTACTTGAGATCTTTTTGGCTATTTCAGGTTGAGATCATTATCATTAAGAGCATCAAATTCGTATCACACAAGATCATGAGCAAAAAGATGGATTTTTGACAAAATTGGCAAGCTTTAAAGGATGAATCAAATCAAATCATAAGGCATTGATTTAGAGGGATTCCATCCATATTTGTTACCCTAATACCTTGTATCAAACATAAGAAAGAGAGCCACACGAAATTAAGGGTTGGAGGCTGCAAGAACAATCAAAACCAAACTTGAAAAAGTGGTGAAAAAGTGAGAACTCGAAATCATAGCAAGAGAGGTTTTCAGAAGCCAAAAAGCATACCAATCAATTCTTGGGTGATCATATAATCTTCCTGGATCCAAAGCACGCATTCACAAGCCTTCTAGAGCTCTGTAAGTATCACAAAAATCCGCTCCTTTCTTGAATTCGTAAATCATTATTCCTGCATCTTTTGTACAAATTACTTGCATATTCATGCTCCTTACAACATTTCTAAACTTTTGGCAATACTTAATTTGATTTATATGGACTGGAACCTCATAACAGCATGGCTAGGGTTACATTTTGGATTTTAGGGATTTGCGTTTCAAGTGAAATTGATTCTTATGATAGGCATGGTTGCACTCAGGAGAGGGAGACGAACCCAACCATGTCTTAGAAGGT